>NW_023590671.1:0-633614 GCF_014843425.1 Jatropha curcas
CTTGTTTGTCTGGGATCTTGCTAAATGACATTGTGCATATGGTTTTGTTCGTTTGTTTTCCTTCAATATTATAGTGGTGTGTTTTAGAAACAATGTTTGTCACTTTGTCTTCTTGTGGTCGACCAATAGATTTGTTGGTCATGACACCCACTCTTCAAATTCCATTGAAATAATTTAATGGTTTGTTACGGCCCGCAATTGGGTCCGTGCCATACAAAAACTGCAGGCACAGCACGTTCAGTATGCCGTATTAAAACCCATTAACATATCTGTTTCCGTTGACTTTGACTTTTATTAATCTAATTATATCTAATCACTCCAGGTAATATTTATCAATAAGGTCGAAACAAAACACCAAGGTTTTCTAGCTAAATGCATGAGAAGGCGTATCAATTAGTCCCTTACCGAGTAAGTAAGGAGCAGCGCACACGAACGCTAATAGGCTCGGGCGCCACAAGGAGAAGACAGAGCGTAAAGCGCAGCTTGAACAGAGCTGTGATGAGCCCTGTCCCCAACCAAAATGTATCGATCATCTGATTCTGGCATTTCAACGCGTAAGATGAAGCCGCTTGATTGCATCGGAACAGACTGTGGCTCCATAAAACCAGCATAAGTTTTCCCAAATATCACTAAAGTAGCTCGATCAAATCTGCCTGAAAATCATACCGTCGTAACACTTGTCACCTGCTTTTTCTGCCAGTAAATGGCTCAAAACATGGCGTCGGGATCACACGCTGTAAAAAGTTAAAAATTAAAATAATGAATAATCACGCGTCAAATCAAGACGTGGTAACTTAGACTAGTGAACAGGCGCACAGGAATACAAATTCCACCACAATGCTGTGAAATTCGCAAACGAGGATGTTTAGGCTTTTTTCTGTTTACAGAAGACTAATTGAATCCTACAGAGGATAATACCGAATTCAGCTTTTTTAAAAATTTATATAAATATTTAAATTCTAAATTAACAAATTAAATACCCTCTAAGTTTTGTGATGCCTCTTTCTGTCTAAATTTGTTTTGGTAAGACTAAGAGTGAGCTAAGAACTAAAGCTTAGAGCAAAAAACGAAAAATAAGCTAACACCAGAGAGATAGGAGGAGAACTACGTAAATTCTGACAACAAGGGTAAATAAAAGTAAGGCCATTTTTGACTAATCAATCTGCATAAAATCAGCTAGAACTAGACAGACAGGGAGGAAGAACTCAAGTAAATCCTAAAAAACCTAAAGGTTAATAAAGAGGCAATGTTTTGACAATCGAACCTGCTCAAAAAAATTAGCTTCCTATGTTTTGGGATATTTCATAAGAAGCGAAGCAAATGCTTATACTGAGTTTTTTTACCCACAACCACACAAGGGATCAGGAAATACATGTGGGTTAGTAAAAAAAAAACTTAACGGTAGAGGTAAACTAGAAAAACGAGTTTCATCACCGAACATAAAAGAGGAAGGACTTATCCAAACGTAAAAAAATATTAATTTACCGCATTATTTTTATTTAATACTTTTCTACTGTAAGATAAAAGTTTGGGCCACCTGAGATAGGAGTTTTTGGTCTGACGCAGTTAATTAAATGAGATAGGTCAGTTGATTGACTCTGGTCGAAGTCAAACTTAAATTTAACAAAAAATTTCTGATTTTAAAGATTATGCATCGAGAATCTCGCCTGAAGAGAGATGCGGAAACGGAAAATGAGTTAATATTGAAAAAACTGCAATAGCCAGAAAGCTCAAAAAACAGAAAAACGAAACGAATAGTTTCAGCAAAAAAACAAAAGGCTAAATTATAACATGTAAGAAAACGAGGATCAAAACATTCTGATGAAGAACATAACTGGATAAAGATTGATAACAGAGTCTGTGGAGAGAACTTTCTTGCTGTCCGTTGACGCATTTGGTAGGCAGAACCGGAAGTTTTTATTCCCGTTTCATGCTGCTGTGTCGAGACCGCACATTTTCTCGTCTCTTTCTACGCCACGGAAAAGTGTAATTGGGTGGACGCTGTTTGGCTATTACGCTGAAGGTAAGAAGTTTGTTTATCGTCCTGTGCAAATGTATGGTAGAAGAACTAGTACTAATAATATTACAAACAACTGGTGGGAGGGGTGCATGAACCATATGCGCACTAATGCTACGCATTTGGCAGTTGAAGAGTAAAATTGATAAAAATTTCGAGCTGCTCCGGTAAAATCCGAGTTGAATTGATATTAATGATAAGTATTTAACAGGAATTGTTCACTCTAACTAAAATTAGGGATTTAATTAAACAGGAAGTTTTTACAATAAATATTCTCAAACAAATCCTAACCTATAATCAAGGAATTATAATCGTAAAAGATAAACTAAATTGCCTAAATGCAAGGGCCAATAAGCTACGTTTATGTACAAACTAACCTCGATAACATTCTTTAAAAGTATTCTGATTTTAATTCTTTTTTTCCACAAATAGTAAACGGTTAAAATAACTCTCGTTTTGATAAAATATTATTTGCAAATTGATTTTCTTTTAAAAGTATTGCCGATTTTACTTATCTTTTTTCCACAAGTATAACCGGTCCAAAAATACCCTCATTTTGTAAAAATATTATTTGCATTGGGATTGGTACATGAGCAAAAAGCTAATGGATCCCATTCTAAGGTAAAGATTTTCTCTTATTATACCTTACTACTAAAATTAATAAAATGAGAGACCCGTATTTTAATTCTTAAGATGATTGTGCAAATTCCCTTCTTCTTTATTTTTTTTTTTTTTTTTTTGAAACAAAAAATCAAAATAATTTTTCTGTGGACGTCCAACCGCTTAAAATTGTCTTGAAAATGTAATTAATCCTCCTTCTGGGCGTCTTGAAATGTAAATTAATTTTTAATATGACATTTAATATAATTAATTTTTAATCCTTTAGTATCACAAATTCTGATTTAAATGTCTTTATTACCGATATCTATTATTGGAATATAACATATTAGATCTTAATTTCAAATGACCTATTATATATATTTTTAACTCCATTCTTAATTTTAATTGAGAAGTGTTATATTATAAAAATCGTGAAACTAGAAGTGGAATTAATAGAGAGGTAAAAAAATAGTGGAAATTGTAAAAACTCTTGAAAAGTTCAGAATTTCTAATTTATTAGACCTATTAAATAATTATATAAGTAATAAGATTCCAAAGGAAAATAATATGGTAAATGTTATCTTTTATATATATATTGTATATTTATATAGGAAATTATTAACAGTCTATTTATGTGTTTTAAACCACTTTGTTGCCAATAAGCGTAAGCTATTTAAGTAGGCTCGAGAAGGGTGGCCCATTTTCCGGCAGCAATTGCAGAAAGATTGACAAAATTAAAATTGCCCCACACCGTAGAGAAATAGCCTAGTGAATAACATATAATACAATCCGGACAAATAGATCCGAGGTTTTGAATTCCCGGTAATAAGATCCGGGTTTTGAATTTCCCATACTAGTGCTGAAAAAAAATATTTAAAAAATTAACCCACAAAATATAAACATAAAGTTGGAAAGTGCTTTCACCATAACCCTATGTAGATAAATATGTTGATTTGCTCTCAGATATAAGCAATAATTTAATTATATTTCTACGTAAATACAAAAACTAGCTAGCTTGTTTCCTATCTAGTTTGAATATGCTCGTTTCTACTACTTTACGAAAAGATGAGAGATTTTGAATTTTTAAGTCTCTTGAAATTTAGTGAGTTTTCGTTGCAATTTAGTGAGTTAAAGAAATGCTCCCATTATGTTAATTTCGATTTTCTGAGTTTAGGTTGCCTCATCAATTTGGTGAAGTTTATTCAGATTTCGCGGAGTTTAGGCCCTCTCTTATATTTGATGAGTTTTCATCCGGTTTTAAAGTGAAAAACTTTTTTAACCAACTTTGGTTTAAAAAATTAAATATAGATATTTTGGTTAAGAAGGAAATTAGGTTAATTAGTATTTTGTTAAGTAGGAATAGTTAGTTAATTGTGCAAAAATTTATAAAGTTTCGGATATTCTGATACGATATGCATACTTAAATATATGACGAATATCCATAAAAAAATTTGGTTTTTTAAGATAGATTGGTTTCTATTAATAATAAAGTTTTAGATTTGATTTCATTTTGAGAAGGATTTTAATGCAAACTAATTACTTGATAGTGTTTTTGTAAAAAATTTTTATTTAAATAATTTAATGTAGTATAATTAAGTTTCTTAAATCTTGATATTTTGATCTGTTGTTCCTATTATTATTGTTATATCATTTGTATTTTATTATACTTATACTTTAGATTATTGAATCTAATAAAAATTTTTAGTATTGGTATTTTTTCCAATTAATATTTTTTATTTATTGCATCATTTTTATTTAATAATTACTAATAAATACATAACTATTAATATCCATTATAAGAAATTTAATCTTATTTAATAGTAATTTAAAAATAAATAAATAAATCCAACCCTAAAAAAATAAAAATATAATAATTTTGATATTTTATGTTAGTAAAAAGTAATTATATCTTTAAGGATTATTTAATATTCTAATAGCAAAGCACTAATATATTTAAATTTTATCCAAACACAATTAACATGTCTTTAAATTGACAACTATGCAAGCAATGCTTTAATAAATTTAATGAGTCCACAACAAAACTGCCAAAAATCAAACGGCAACTTAAGATATATAATACTTATATATTACGATCATATAACCAAAATAATCTTCAAAGATCCCCTCTAAATGAATGTTATTGACTAAGGTAACGGTAAGGTGAAAATTAGCGAAAAATAACATAAGAGACATCTACATTAGTGCTAATATGAATTTGTTTCTTATTAATTGTCACATCAGTAAAAATGAAAAGAATTTTTTAAAATGATGGCATTAAAGCGGTGATATCTATTTTGCTATATATGTCAGCATCAAAGCTGATGGTGTAAAATATAAAATAGATTATTGTTAAACCAATGACCTTCTATTTTTTAGAGAGCTTATTCTTAGATTAACAAGAACATTTATTTATCTTAATAAGTGATTGATAGTTGAGTAATTTGTGGACTCAAAAAAGAAAAAGAAGAAAGAGGATACAAGAGAATACAAAAATACGTAAACATATCGAGAGAGTTTTTTAAAAGATGCAACGTTTTTTATAAAAGTTAGATATTCAATCAACATTATCATTCGCACCTTTATTCCATATGACATATGAGTCACAATCCACATTAGTATTAGGAGAATGCTCTTAGGAGACTATTAGAAGCCAGAATTTTAAAGTTAATTTTAGATTTGCTTTGTATAAATTAATTGAAAATTCATGGCTTGATTTTATAATTTGTGGAATGCAAAATGCATGCTTATTACCCAAAAAGAAAAAAAAAAGATTTTTTTTTTTTATGAATGTTATCATATTTTTTAATTGTTCATGTTAAATGTTTAATACATCAATAAATTTATTAGATATAAAATGTTGTGGTTGCGAATTAGTAAAAAAGCTCTTATAGTTGAAAATGCACGAACTAAATAACTATTTTTCATCAATATTTTTAGCAGAATGAAATATTTTAAAACTATATATATTTTCAATTGGCAACATTGCAAAAATAATGAGGGTTAGATAAGAAAAGTAAAGAAAATGAAAATATTATCAAAAAAGAAGTGATAATGTTTTATGAGAAAGTAAATGACAATCGAGCGAAATTTAAGTATGTACATGGCAAAATTTATTAGAATATCTAATAATTGTGAGAAGAAAACTGACTAATTAAGCTTTACTTACCATGTGCCAAGTCGTACTCTAGGTTGAGCGTAAACCTATGATTGTTTTGCCGGTTGTTGTTCTAATAGCATCGCCCAAGCAAAGTAAGTTGGTATACTATGCGCAGGGGAAGTCCGCGTCCTATACTCACAGTTCTTTGTATGAGGTAATTTTGAACAAAACTTGATAGGCGAGAGGTGGTATAAGGATGAGATGATTTTATAATGTAACTGAGAATTACTTATTTTGGCTACCAACAATAGTATATTTCATTATTCCCTGCTTTGTTTTCCTATAAATATCACTCGGCTTGAGTTTTACAGAAGACACTTTTTGCTGAATAGTTACATAAAACACATATTAATGTAGGAGCAAGATAATTATAAAATATGGTTAAAAAATCCTTATTTCAATCTGCCACAACATATAAATTCATATCCCTCTTGTCCTGTAAAGTATTACAAACTTGGAGCGCACAAAAGACACTTTTTAATCCAAGCAGTTACGTGAACACAGACAAAATTAGGAGCGAGAATATTATAATATAGTTAGGGAATCGTGTTTGCGTCTACCACAATAGTATAATTTCGTTATCCCTCTTTCCTGTAAACTGTCACTACCTGAGCTACAAAAAATGATTTTTATCGCAATAGTTTGCATAAACAGCATGTTATGTGGGAATGAGAATATTTATGATAAATAGTTGAGGAAATCCTATCGTTTCGTCTACCACAACAGTATAAGTTGTCAATTATCCTCTTTCCTGTAAAGTATCCAACTACCTGAGCCACAAAAGACAACTTTTTTATCTAATAGTTACAGTAAAACACATGTTACGTAGGAGCGAGATTATTAATGAATGAGTTAGCCTGAAGAATCTGTCGTTTTTCATCTACCATAAATAATGATAATTTTAATTATCTCTCTCTTTTCCTATAAAAGTATACATTACCTGAGCAACAAAATATCACTTTTTATCCAATAATTACATAACAATGTTTACGTAGGAGACGAGATATTATGAATGTAGCTTGGAAATTCTGTGCGTTTCGTTCTACCACAAACACTATATTTTACTATCCCCTCTTTTTTGGTAAAATATCAGCTACCTGAGTCACAAAAAGACACTTTTTTATCCAATAGTTACATAAAACACGACAATGTATGAGCGAGATATTTATAAATTATAGCAGGGAAAATCCGTCCGTTTCTCTACCTACAAAAGTATGTTTCCCATTATCCATCTTTTCCTGTAAAGTGTTCAGCTACCGTGAGCCACAAAAGAAACCCTTTTTAAATCCAAGTAGTTACAATAACGCACATGTTTAACGTAGGAGCAAGATAATTATGATGTAAGCTGGAGAATCTGTCGTTTTTGTCTACCAATGAAAAGTATATTTAATTATCACTCTTTTTTCCCATAAAGGTATCACTACCTGAGCCACAAAATACACTATTTTATCCAATAGTTACATAAAAAACATATTAACCGTTAAGGAACAAGAATATTATTGAATGTAGCTGGAGCATCCTTCATATTCGGGCTTTAAAGCACAAACAGTATAATTGTAATTAACCCCCTTTCCTATAAAGTATCACTACCTAAGCTCCAAAATATAATTTTTAATCCATAGGTACGTAAACACATGTTACATAAAAGCAAAATATTTTAGGACGTAACTGGAAAATTTATCTGACAGTTTATTCTTTCCTCTTTCTCTGTTTCTACAGAGCAGACCCTTTTTTGTCATGTTCGTCACATTTGTAGGAAGCAAGATATTACAAATAGTAGTCAAAGAAATCCGTTGTTTCGGTTATCACAATAGTTTATTATATTGTCCTCTTTTCCTAATAAAGTATCACTATGCTGAGCACGCAAAAAGATATTTTTTGTCACCGAGTAGTTATATAAAATGGTAGAGAGCAAGAATTTATAATGCTCTCTTCTTTTTTTATCATTATTTAGAAATCGCAAAAAGAATGTTTTTTTGTCCAATAGTTTACGATAAAACCCATATTATATATTTGTCGTGGTTGATTAAGATTTGTTAATTTAATGACTAAAACTGTTATTTTACCGATTTATCTATAACAGATAATTAGTAGTATATATGATACTAAATATAATCTAAGCAGTTAATTAATTTCTAAAAGAAAAAAAAAAAAAAAAAGGAAAAAAACTGATAAATGATGGTATGATATTTGATTCCAAAATTATAGGAGAAATGTAATAAGCAACTAAAAAAAAGATAAGCTGCTAAGGACTAGATGATTACGCTATTCTAGGTATTGCCAATCATCTACAAATGTTTACAATCAATTATTAAAATTATTGTGTTTCAATCAACTGGGAATCGCATTAAAGTAGTTCAATATAGGTTATAGCAATAACATCATTTTTTCAAGCAGGCAAAGAAATTTAATATAGGTATAAAGCAAATTAATGGCTATATATAAAATATAATTTTTGAAGCTTAATTAACCTTACCGTTAGAAAGTCTCAAAGCCCCAAATATCCAAACAAAGCCCTTAAGGGGGCAATATTTTATGCAATGTTTGGCCTAATAATTTTTTATGTGGTATTTCTGGTATGGTCAAAGCAGAAATTATTGAGGAGGTTTGGAACATGGATACATCTGTATATGCATGTTAAGAGCAAATGAAAGGTTTCTGGATTATAATGAAGAGTAAAGAAAAAAAAACCAAGAATTGGTCATTTTCATTAATTGCCATGTTCTTTGGAAGATAATCAATTGTTTAGGGCCTTAAAATTTCCTTTTTAAAAGTCACCGAACATTTCTTGTATAATACTATCTAAAAGAAAGGAGCGTGACAATTGATTTGGGCTGCCACCCAACACCATATAATTGATGCCTGTCCTCCCTCAATCTCATGGTGCTGTCAATGATGATGATGGCATGTGGATATTGAAATGATTAACACATGTCACATGCCCAAAGTATGAATTTTCCCTTTTTCAATTTTTTTTTTTTATATACACATTAGCAATATTTATTCTATACTATTTACAATATGTACGCTTACCTTTTGTGCATATCTATGTAGTAAAATTTTGACTTTTCACATGATAATTAAAAAAATAATTAATACAGTTTAAATTAAAATATTTTTTTAAAATTAACACTTGTGCTAATTATTAGTTATGTATATACAATTAAAAATATGGATAATCTATTAAAATTAGAAATATAAATGAAAAATTAAAAACAATAATGATAATTCTTTAAAAAGAGAAAAGAAAAAAAGGATTATATTTTGGAACAAAAACACATGAGAAAGTGAGTTATACAGAGGATTTGAGGGAAATAATATTAATACCAAATCCTAATCAATTAAAAGGAAAAATAAAGAATCATATAATAGTTTATTGGCTCATCAAAAGGCCGAAAAGCGTAAAACACACTATTTCAATTTTGGGCCAAAAATAGGGACCCTCCTTGTTAATCAATTCATTAAAATAATGTTTGGTACCAAATGATTGTCCAGTTTGTCCCTATATATCTCTTTATAGTTTCCTAATATGGCATTATGCCAAAGAAAGAAACACATACTTTACATTTTATTACCTTCTGCTCCAGAACGATTTCAGCTTAATCATGTGCGTTTTAGATTCATTATTCTTATATCAGGTCTTCTTGTAAGCATGGAGAGAGAGACGGAGTACGAATTCAGAAAGAAAAAGAAATATCTTTGCAAACATTTCATTAAAAATTTCAAGTTATAATATTAAAAAAACTAAAATGTGATTTGAAGAAGAGGCCACTTCATTTCTGTAATTATACACATGTTTGCTGGTAGGTAATCCAAAGAATAGCGAGTTGAAGAAAATTGAGTATCTCTATGTTATATTAACTAATTCTTAGAGAAAAAGATTACATCAATACTAAATGGGCCCAATATAGTCTAATATAGAAACTAAGCTGTTGAAATTCTGTAGCAAAGGCTACATGATATGAGAACAGTATGGGTACGAAAAAGGGAAAAGGAAAAAGAAAGCAAACTAGGCATTTTCCAAGAACTAGCCTGTGTGAACATTCTCAACATGGTAAATTCCTTTGATTAAATTTAACATTTACAAAGAGAAAAGAAAAGGCTGCAAAGAATACTAACCACTGCTAATGGTGATAATTTAAAAGAATTCCTATATCTCCCTCGCTTTCTTTTCCTGGCTAGTTTCTTTTTCTCTCTTCTAGTTGTATGGTGATCTGTTTGATGCTAGCAGACATTAACTACTGGTGGTTTTTAGCTTCATTAGGTAGAGTCCCTGTTGGATTTTTCCTAAAGACATGCTTTCTGCAACGTTCAAAAATGCTATCGTACATAAGATCAAATTGAACTCCTGCTCTTTCTCTGTTTACAATGAAAAAAAAATGTGGTCTGCCTCTACAATCTTCGTAGTACCGTGCGAAAGTATTAAAACAGATGCCACCTCTTTGTTAGCTTGTCCAGAATGATTGACCGTTTCCACCATTCTTGGAATAAACCTTGATTTGAAAAATTGGAATTCTTACAGCGATTACAATTTTAGTGGAAAATTATATAATGAAAATTTGGTAAGATTAGTTAACTTTATTATTTCTATTTACATAATGTGGAAGCTTTTAAATATGTCTATATATTGCAATGTCTTTCAAATCTTTTCTCTTTTTTAAAAAAAAACCAGCAATATGAAATTTATATCGAGCACACAAAAGAACAAAGAAATAGACTTAAAAACTGAAATAGAATGTCCTATACTTGAAACCTTTGGAAAGGAATTTTATATAGCTGATGATATGATAATATTTGCAATTTGATTAGTAACTATGTTAGTTAATAGCCCAGACAAGCCAATGTTAAGCATTATATATATATAGAGAGAGAGATAGACGAGAGAGAGAGAGAGGAAAAGTGTCCGTAACTAACCCAGATTCCCGGTTGGCAAAGGGTTGACATTCAGAAATCACTTGTGGATGAAAAGGTTCGGGTGTTCGACTGAAGAACGGAGGGTGAGTTGAGGATATGGTGTTAAGTGCTCCGATCATTTCCTCTTGCATCTTCTCCCTGCAGATACATTCACTCAAGGCATGAATGGCCAATAGAATTTGCAATTAAAACGTATGCAAAGACATTTTATATGGAAATATTGTACAATGACACATCATGAAACTCATTACATAAAATAACAATAATTTTAATCACATTTGGATTAATTAAAAATGTTTCTCAATAAATTACTAAAAAATAAAACATCAAAGTCATTCTTCCAAAATTACTTACAACATTGGGGTGACCCTTATTTGGTATAAAAAAATGAATTCTCGATTATAGTATCGTGGGATCCATTTGCATAATGATAGAGGCCAATTTAGAGTTCATATTATACGCTTTGATTGCAATAAATTTTGTCTCTCAATTGTCGCCGAAATTGGGAATATTATTCGGGAGTTTCCACTAAGGGCCGTCAACAATAGCACGCATACAAATAACTTTATTGCAAGCATACATATAAGAGCTTCACACCACGAGAAAAAATAGTTATTTGGTGTTCGCAAGTCATATACAATACCAGTATCCTTTGTAAGGAAGGAGAGATGTACCGGAGGAGAAAAAGCCAATTGGCTATTTCATATTTGCAGACTACATACTTATAAAACAATGGATTGTGTATTCTTCGCCAAGAATGTCTGGAAGGGAATAGTTGTAGCAAGCCACTCATTCATTACATTATACGAGTGTCCGTTAGTAGCCCATAGTTGCAAATAATATAGTTACATATTTGATATCAAGCAAAACCGGTTATTGAAGATGACAGTTGCAGTTGGTCATTAGTACACGCTGTGATTATTGTGAGATTCCTTATGTGAAGAATCCAATCTCACCTTGTACGTCAGAGATTGGACCCGGCAATATCCCAGTTAAGGATTCTCAATTTAAATTGACCTCAAAAATTCCCGCATTATTATCTCATCCATAGTTATTCATGTTAAAGTGATTCAAAATTTCCGAAATTGTTAATAACTCTTCAAACAAGGATATGTAAGCCATCATGAATATTATCACCTAAGGCAAGACTTTGGAAAGCAGACATATAAGGTTTTAGGTCTTGCCATCTTTTCCTGGCCTGAAACAGTTTTAATCAGCAAGTTTACACAATCTATCATAATAATCAATGCCGCTAGTTTTCAGCAAAACAATTATGAAAACGAAGGATCCTATTCTAATCCACTGAAGCTAGAATAAGGGTTTAATAAATCAGGAATTTAAAGAATAATAGCATGCATCTAGGCCAACAGTTAAATTAAATATTAAAAAAAAAAAAAAAAAAAAAAACAAAAAAGAGAATGCGAGCAAAATTCTAACAATTCCCACTTTAATGTATAGACTTCTAGATGGAGAAAATCCAAATATAAAAAAAAAAAAAAAAAAACAAAAAAGAGAATGCGAGGCAAATTCTAATTCACTTAATGTATAGACTTCTAGATGGAGAAAAATCCAAATAAAAGCCAAATCGGGGAAAGTACTCACTGCATTCCATCTAAATATGCTCTTGTAGTTCCATTGAAGGCTCCAGATAAGGATGTGAGGCTTAATACCCAATTCTCAGAAGTGTTCTCATAGCCCTTAAACGCCTAAAAAACATCGAGAACCACACAATCAAACAAATGAATTTGAAAAATACTAATTGGTTGTATGCTGATAATTTAGACAAATTAGACTAACCTTGTCTGCAAGCATTTGCTGCAGAACTCGAACAACCTGTGCTCCGGCAGAGTGACCGACAAAGTGAATTGGGTGATTCTCATCCCATTCAGGATAATGCCCTGCATCCCATAATCACCAACAAACAAAAAGTCATTTTGAAATCAAGCCAAGACTGTAATGCAGCCAATTATCAAATGCAACAGACAAAATAGTTATAGAACCTATTAAAAAAAACAGTGTAAAGATCTTTTGACCTTGTTCGTAAATCCTTCCAAATTGGGAGTGCCCGCAAGCCTTACTGTGTTCTTCACCATAATCAACTTGCCCACCTTTCAAATAATAGAACAGCTCTCTTGCCCTAAATAAAAAACACCATTACCCCTCTCAAAATCTGGCAACAAAGCTGAAGAAACACAATACAAAGAACAAAGAATAGACCAAAGAAGGCCAAGAATGGGCATACGTTGCAACCTTTCTGCGCACCCATAACTCACCTATCATATATGCTGGTTAAGGACCCCAAATCAGGCACCAGAACCTTTTCATCTTTCTTTTCAGCCCCTGCAAAATAGGATAAACCTCCCAGTCTCTGAACCCAATGGTAAACGAAAAACCCATATGAGAGCTAAATAAGATTATTGATTTCCAAGCACTGAAAAAAAAATAATAAAAAAAAAAACATTAAAGATTTTAACAAGAGAAAAAATCACACACCCCTTTGCCAAATCCAAAGATTCCATGGACCAACACAATAGGAGGCAAGTCATCGCCGCTGGTGGTTGTTTTTGAAATCCCTCTCGACTCTTCCTCTTTGACAACAATGTTCATATTAGGCTTGTAAAACCATTCATTTAAAGTTTGTGAAAGATCACCGGCCACAGCTGTGCTAAATATGTAAAAACCATACACCAAATGCACTAAAGTACTCACAAACAGCTCCGTTAATTCGAGAGCAGATATCCACCAACGTATCATTTTCTCAACAATCACCAAATTCAAAGCAGAGCCTTCCTCAAAATTAGAATCAAAACAAAACCCACGAGAGAAGGCTCGTTAAAGCTCAAAACTTTGTCCTTAAAATAATCAGAACAAAACCCTTTTCATCAAACCCCTCTATGACACGCCACAGAAGGGGGACAATAAAGAAACTAAAGGAATGAAAAAGAAATCGGCTTTCTTAATTTTCTCTCTCCCTCTGTTTCTGTAACAGCTAATATTTTTTTTGTTGGTTGGCGTAATTCAAACTTTGAAAATAGGTAATTCCCTCAATTTCCTCATGTCTTACCTCACACAAAAGTCTAAGCCAACCAAAGAGCTTTACTGCTACTAGTCATTCATTTTTCTTGTGCAAGGCCATACATAGACCAAGAAAGGAAAAAACTTTGGTTTGGGTTGGTGACGTGTCTCGGGGATGACCGCTCCTGCAAGCGACGCAGAATCTTCGTAAGACCCCACAAATTATAGGGACCTTAATAATAAAATCCAAAAATTTAGCCTCTGAATTAGTGATAAAAATACAATTAAAATTAAAATTCTATAAGCATTATTCAGTTTGGGCGTTTGTTTCTAAGAGTTGCTGCGCTGGATCAGAGCTGTAACTGCAAGTTTTCCCTACCCAACAATTAACATATAAAACCAACTTCCAACTGTATTATCCTTATCCATTATTATTTGATCCCTACATCTCATCTGTTAACCCACTCGCCCATAACACTGTGGAACCCAATCCCATAATTCCCCATATGCTTTACTTCATTTATTTGTTGACATTCTTTTTAAAATATTTATTTTCATAATAAATAACCCACCTTTCAAATCTTTAGATTTTTGTTAATTTTAATAATTTAGTGTCCAGATTTTTTAAATTGTTGGAGGCTATACTTGAAATCTTTGTTGTTTGGTTATTTTAAATTTTTTTGTTATTTTTATAAACATTTAGAGCAATGTTTGGAACTCCAATCTAACATTTTAAGTTTTTGAATTATTAATTTAAGATACTGAATAAATATAGTTATAATAATATTTTAAATTCATTTGATGATGAATTTAACCTTTTAAGATAATTAATATTTTAATTATTAAACCTAACTATCACAATTTTTATGTATTGGGAAGAGAATTTAAACCTAAAATCATTAGAAATTAAATCTAAAAAATTTTAAAAATTATTATTTTTAGTGTAACGAGACGTGAGATAATTCGAAAAATGAAATTAATATCAATTATCAAGTTCAAGATATTATAATTTTTTTTTTTTTAAATTCAAACGTTAAATTATATATTCCACTATTATATTCTATATAATGGTTAAATTAACGTGCATTAACGGGATGAATGCATTTTATGCGCGGGAAGGGAAACTTGGTGTGAGTGTGTTCCAGTGGATATGGTTAATGAGGCGCACATGCACGTTCTCAATTTCTCATTCCCTGCCTTTAGTTTATGGGTTATAAATACATAGACTGTTAATAAAAATTAAAATATTAATGACTTTTAAAAAAATTAATTCTAGTAATATCATTAATGAAAAAACCAATAAGATCGATCTTTACTTTTCACTGCTTATTTTCCTTTATTCTAATTGATATGAAATGAATGGATATAAGCTCAAACAATGTTTAATTGCCATTTGTTAATTAATCAAAGTCAAGTCTAAGGATTGTATTTACCAAATGCAACAATTTAATTGCTTCGTTGGTATTTACAAAATGAATATTTAGAAATTGACACGGAGAAATTTGTAGGATCTATAAATTAATTAAGTAATTGTCATGATCATTACATACGGACATGTTATAGTAGCTAATAGACGGTGACACGTTGAAAATCTGATTCAAGCGATAGAGATTGGTGGAAGATGCCATGTGCTAAGCTTTCACCGATATATATATATACACAACATACATATCAATATGTGCCCTTATATACATTGTTGCGTTGTCACTTTGAGTAGGTGTGCATGGTTATCCATATTACTCCTATTAAGCATGGGAATTATTTAAGTGGGCTCTATCAAGAAATAGTTAAGACATTTTTTTTTATTTTTTTCCCTTTTTCTCATCTCTCTGAACAAATAAATAAACACGGATCTTAAATTTGGAAGTTTTAATTGTTTGAAATATTATAAGAAATTTCAAACAGAAATATTATAAGAAATTATTTCATTTAACGATATGATTTATATATATATTTTGAATAAAAATTCAATACTAATAAAATTATTTGCAATATTTCATTTTAATAATAAAATAATGTTTACTTAATGTTATTTAATTTAATATTGGATACAGTGGCACATGCTAAAATTTTAGGGAGGATTTCAAAGACTGTATTGTAATTTGTGATATGGAATTTTCACCCCATACATAAATGGGTTGGAATGTATGGACAAGGAAGGACCATGCCTCCATATATATAATTTATGACTTGCACGCAATCATTACAATATTTTGTTCGCATTAATTCATTTTGTGTATAATGTTCAATGCAAATGATTAGTACTATTGGTTTACCTAAAAAATGAATTTTTGTTTTTTATAATTTTATTTTTTAATTTTGTTTACATCATGCAACAAAATAATAGTCCCCTATATACAAAAAAAAAAAAAATAATAGGAGTTCAGAATGAAGTATGGGAATCACCTCAAGTAGCAACATGATTTAATCCATGGCGGCCGTGCCGCACACGGCGGCGTTTATTAACTTATTATTTAAAATTATAAATATGTCAAAAGAATCAACTCCATGAAGCTGGAAACTTCTTATGGAGTCTGAGTTAAATTTCAAAAACAAAATTAGGTCACCATTCGAACTTTTTTCACAAAACAAAACATAAAATTGTACCTAGAATGTGTTAAATGTAAATGTATAATTTAGCGACGTGTTAAAAACGTGTTGAATATGCTGTGGAGGTTCAAACGTCACAATTGTGGGGACCAGATTATTTTAGATTTTTTTCTTTTTTTATATTTACGATTTTGTTGGAATATTGTTATTTGAGGGTGGGTGCGCTCACTGTTTTATTTGGGGCTAGTTGGCCCCTGGCGATTTCTAGAATTTTCTTTTGGGGTGCGTGGAATAAATGTGACTATCCAGATCTCCATGCTAGGCAAGGAATCAATTATTTGTGAAATGGTTACAAGCATGCGTTGAAATTGCAGTTTAATAAAACTAAAACATTTCAGCACACTAAGAAATACTCTAGCTATGAATACATGTTTATAAAATTTGGAAATAGATTCATATTCGAATATCTTCTTTTTAATACTTAATAAATAAATAAATAAAACACTTGTCAAAAGAATTAAAAAATAATTTAAATTAAAATTAACATGTGAGTTAAAATTTAATTCTTTATCCATTTCCTAGTGGTAATTTTACCTTGAGCATTTACCCGTATTTTAATTTCTTACTCGTGCCAGAAAAGTCATATATTTTATTATTTGATTACTCTCTAATTTGATGTACCTTTTGTTTTAATAATTTGAAATTGAAATCATTTATATTTTTAAGTAAATTTTATCAGCAAGATTAATATTCAGATTTGAAATTGTCGTTATTCGGAAAGTCTTAATATTATTCTGAGTCCGAGTGTGGATTAGTTTCATCCTTTGTTCGATTGGGTGCATACAACAAAATTAGAGAGAGAGAGAGAGAGAGAGAGAGATGGTTAGACAAGTGGGCTACATAACGGGTCATAGAACGAACTTGGCCCAACTAAAAAATGAACACGTTCAAGCTCAATGTTTCAGGATATGGGTAGGTCCGACTGGAAGTCGATAACCGATTCGAATGGGCTTTTGGCTGTAGCGGATACCCAAATTCAAGGTCTGGCTCAAATGCTAAACCCTTTGCAGTACTTCCTGTTCCCGAAAATGAAATGACATTAGGGTTTAAACTCTCGAAATTTTCAAATCCAATAGAAATCCCCTTTTCAATTCTGCAATCCAAAATCAAGGTCGAAATGGCAATGCCACAGCTGTTTGGGCGTACGAAGAACGTTACAAAGAGATCGAAGAAGTACTTAGAAGAAGCACTGTACGTTAGGCTTTTCAAAGAAGGGAGCTCTGAGGTTAGCGTTAGACAACAGTTGAATGAGTTTCTCAAGAGCTCCAAGCGCGTCTACAAATGGGAAGTTGGGGATACTATCAAGAAGCTCCGCGATCGCAATCTTTATTATCCTGCTCTCAAGGTTCGTCACTTAAAAATCCCAGCTTTATGTTTCTAATTTTTTCATGCTCTAAAATTGGCTATTTCTATGTTATATCACTCGAGCCGTTTCTTTGTTTTTAGCTTTTCCCAAGCACATTTTTTATTTATATAATGTAATTACACATACTGGGAGTTGAACAAAATTTTGAATGGTTAATTGCCTGAGTCAAAATTTTAGCTAACTATAGCTCAAACCCTTTGATCACTACAACTATGATTTGTTGAATTGCATTTGGTTATGCTGGGATTCAGGGGAATTCTTTTTGAAGGTCTAATTCAATGAAGTGGGTGTTAGTTTTGCATTTATTAGGAATTATTGATACTTTCACCGTATCTGCTTGGATGTAAGCCTAGCACATTTTAATTATAGTAGCACAATAGGCATTGATGAAATCAGCTTTCTGCTTAGAAGTAGAATGGAACCTTTAATACAAGTGTTTTAATCAATCAATTCTCAGATTCTGCAGCTGTTTCTATTACTGAGCTAATAGTCGTTAACATGAGCTAGCAGTAGTAACTTGATCAAAAGGAAATTTCTAATGGTGCTCAATTGTGTGTATAAAATTGGAAGCAGATTATAGATATTCTTCTGACATGATACTTGGTTGATTTAAATCTAAGTCCTAACTAAGTTGCTGACAGAAGACCTAGATATGGTTAGTCTCAAAGTGACATATAGAGCAAAATGGGAAGTGTCATTATGGTACGCTTCCAGTTCTGTTAGTTGGTCACGGAATGGATTTGACTATTAGTTTATTTAAGTTAACTGTTCCAATAAAAAATCATGACTTCCTGTTTTGTATTTTAGAAGAGGGTATTTTGACATGTCGAATTTCATAATGATTATTGTCCACTTTGCATTTGTTTATATATATATCTATTCTACAGCTTGTAGTTAATCTATTACTGGATTTTAAGTATCATTCCCAGAATTCTGACAAAAATTGCTCTCTTAGATGCATACTCTGTTAAAATGTAGAAGAAAACTTGAGGTTCTCAATGACACACCCTCTCTTTCTCTTTGTGTTTTGGTGTATGTGGGGGTGTATGCTTGGTATTTTAATTATTATATTGCATCATCTGTTTCTATGACTTGTAATGCTTTTTTATTTGTTTCTTCTAAGCATACCTTTCAAATTCTAGATCAGTAAACTTTTGCAATTTACAGCTATCAGAAGCTATGTCAAAGAGGGGCATGAATAAGACAGTCAGCGATCAAGCTATTCATCTAGATTTAGTTGCCAAAACTCGAGGAATTCCTGCTGCAGAAAATTATTTCATTGATCTTCCTGAAACATCTAAAAACCATCTAACATATGGAGCCCTTCTCAACTGTTATTGTAAAGAATTGATGACTGAAGAAGCTGAATCTCTTAAAGAAAAGATGAAGGAGCTCAATCTCGGTTTGAGCTCCATGTCCTACAACAGCCTGATGACCCTATACACAAAAATCAGTCAGCCTGAAAGGGTCCCAGCAATCATTCAAGAAATGAAAGCTGACAATATCATGCCAGATTCTTATACATACAATGTTTGGATGAGGGCTCTAGCAGCTGTTAATGATATTTCTGGTGTTGAACGAGTAATTGAGGAGATGAAGAGGGATGGTCGAGTTGCTGCAGATTGGACAACATATAGCAACTTAGCCTCAATTTATGTTGATGCTGGCTTGCTTGACAAGGCAGAGAAGGCACTGAAAGAATTGGAGAAGAGAAATGCACATCGAGATCATTCTGCTTTCCAATTCCTAATTACTTTGTACGGTCGAATAGGGAAGTTGCTTGAGGTTTATCGGATATGGCGTTCTCTGAGACTGGCTTTTCCTAAAACTTCAAACATAAGCTATCTTAATATGATCCAAGTGCTAGTCAACTTGAAGGATTTACCAGGTTCAGAGAAATGTTTCAGAGAATGGGAATCCAGTTGCTCAAATTATGATATAAGGATTGTGAATGTTCTAATTAAAGCTTACGCCAAAGATGGTTTGCTGGAAAGGGCAGAAGAGCTCAAGGAAAGGGCCTGCGGGAGGGGGGCAAAGCCTAATGCTAAAACTTGGGAAATATTTTTGGATTATTATTTAGAGAAAGGGGATGTCAAATTGGCAGTTGATTGTGTAGCCAATGCAATATCCAAGGGTAGAGGGGATGGTCAGAAGTGGGTCCCATCACCTGAGATCGTAATGTCTTTCATGGAGCATTTTGAGCAACAGAAGGATGTTGACAGCGCGGAAGCTTTTATTGAGATTTTGAAGAAGGCTGTGGACAATGTAGGGGCAAATGTGTTCGAGTCGTTGATAAGAACTTAT
The DNA here is from genome assembly GCF_014843425.1 of Jatropha curcas. The sequence goes on from NW_023590671.1 coordinate 19,984, forward strand.
GCAGCTGCTGGAAGGACAAGCAATGTGATGTGTCGACGATTAAAGATGGAGAATGTAGAGGTGAGTGCGCCAAGTCAGAAGTTGCTTGAAGTGATAACTGTGGAGTGAATTTTAACAGCTATTCCAGTTTTGTTGTTAAAATTGCAATTTATGTTAAGCAATTTTACACAGTTTAAACTCTCCATTTGTTTCAATAATGAACTGTGCCATATACTCGGTTATGATGAAGATTCATATAGTGAAATGGTTACCACAGCCTAACCAAAACCAAAATGACCTCAAGTATGTTTTTTTTTTTTTTTTTTTTTCCGTGCCATAATACTGCGGTTATGAGAAGATTCATATAGTGAAATGGTTTACCACAGCCTAACCAAAACCAAAATGGACCTCAAGTATGTTTTTTTTTTTTTTTTTTTTTTTTCCCTTTTTCTGGTTGTGCTTGGCGCATTGTAGGACTGGTCTGGGATTTTCTTACAATGTTAGTGGGTCGTGGATCAAAGTTTTTTTTTTTTTTTTTTTTTTTCCCTTTTCTGGTTGTGCTTGGGCATTGTAGGCCATCTGGTCTGGATTTTTCTTACAATGTAGCTGGTCGTGGATCAAAGTTTCCTAGTTCCTATCATGCAATCTATGTTCATCTTGGTTCACTTGATGGTTAAGTTCCTTTTTCTTTTCCTTTTTCCAATTATTCTGTCTTAGCTGCGGTCACTATTTAGTAAGCCCAAAAGTTCACAGAATACTGGTAAATACTACAGGAGCGTTTGTCTTCAAATTTCAAACTGTGGTTTACTAATTCCCAACTTTCCATTGTGTTCTTGTTTAATGCATGAACTGTTAATATGAATACAGATATGAGAGTCAAGATGGTACTATGCCTCTGAGAAGGTGTCCTTTGTGGATTATGTTTATGTGTGGTCCATCAAATTCAGCTCCTCCTCCATTTTTGATGATGGAGGAAATTTCACATTTACTCTTTCAATCTAGTACAATAAATGCCAAGCCAAAATGAACTAGTGTGTACTACTTTGGCATTGTTGCGAATTGATATCGGAGTTGGCATTGAGGGAAAGTTATTAGAAATTTAAGCTTAATATCAGAAGGAGCATTTGATGAACACAAATTAATGGGGACATAATGAGGTATTATTTAGAGTTGGGAGGTCTACAAGTGAGGAATGGTTATTTCTGCTGTAATATTTATTGTTTTAGTACCGTTAAAGAAAAATGAAATTAAGAGCTTTTCCATTTAGTTTTCTTTGCTTTACAAACTTTCAGGCATAGTTGCTTAAAGGAATGAAGAGCATTTATTATCTTCTAGCCAAAATATATTCCATCTTGAATGTTCCATGCTCTTTTATGTAGTTAATTATAGTTTTTGTTCTGTGAATTTTTATTTCTGGTAAGGTATTATAGGATTTGGATTTTTTTTTTTTAATTGCATTTTAAGAAGCATTGTATTTTGATTTAGGTGTATGCATCTCTATATTGTGACAGAAATTTCTTCAAACACACATGTTAACGTAAAATTTTGTTAGAATAGTCACGTCTATCAGTCAATTTTGCAAATGATTTTGTTGGCCCTTAAATTTTATTTTTTAACCTTATGGCTCTTGAATTTCACTTTTTCTATACTTTTAACCCCTGGAGCTTTTTCACTTTTTAATTTGAGATGCAAGATATTATTAGCAAATATGAAGTTCAAGGGGTTTATAAGATCATAAAGTGAAATTTAAGAGGTCACCATGTCATTTTCAAAGTTTAGGGATCAACGAATTTTTTTTTTTTTTTTAAAAAAGTTTTAAGGTTAAATTATGAATTGTGTTGAAGTGTCGATGTCCTGCTGTCTATCCAACCAACAAATTCATCCAATTTTCTCTTCTTTACACTTGGCTTACTGATGCTTGAGGCTATACTTCTTTCGGTAAAACCTTGTGATTGTGTACGCTTAGCCTCTCTATTTGTGGCCTAAACAATCAAATTCAATAGCTTATCCAATTCCATGTGGTTAGCTTGTCATAGATTTCTCTTCAAAAGTCATCCTTTATTCAGACAGCATCTAGAGTTCCTTGAATAATGTGATATCTCATGCCGGATAAATCCTTAACCCTTCACTTATTCAAATGATCAATCACACACATCAAAAGATTAATTGCATAAAATGTTAGAAAAATAGATCATAAATGATTTCATGTGTAGAACCAATTACCTACCTAAGGACCACAAATCAAACCATTTCCAATTTTGAAGTCATGTATTATCAATTGGGCACAAAAGGGTTTTAGGTTAAAATGCTTATTCTTTGTCTTGACAAAACACCTACCTTGCCACCACATGTTTGCCATTGTTGGTCACAGTCAGCTAACATTTTATGATTGTTTGGTTGGTGAATTCAATTAAGAGGCTGCAGAGAGTGGTTGCTTATTCATCCATTTTCAGAATTCACATCTACCATTGAAATCTCTACTTGAATTAGAATCACCAATTACTTTCCTGTTGGTCCATATGTATATTTCTTGAAATCCATTTTTCCTTCACTAATATTGGCTTCTACTCTAAGTATGGTATACAAGATTATTATTTATAAGTTTGGTGCAGAAATATTAATGCTTTCATATATATAAATGTAGGAAGTAGAATCATTCTCTTGACTTCCAAGTCTACTCTTTCTTTGTTATAACTCTTCTTTAAGGCATTTTTTGCAGATTAATTTGTTTTTTTCTTTTGCAAATTAAAATGTGGGCCTGCAATTGATTATTTTCTGCTGTTGTCTGTTGGTATTGTGGAATATAGAGTATGGAGTATATTTACTGTTGAAGCATGGAACTGTATTTTGGGCTCTTGTTACTTTAGGCATCTTTTGATTAATTTTGTTAAATATGCTTACAATAAAAATAATAATAAAAAGACCAAAAAAAGTAACTTTAATATACCTTAATCGATATATTTTTATTAAATAAATTAAGCTGATACGATATTTTATATACTACTACCTCCGTTTCGAAATATTTGTTACATTTGAAAAAATACTTTATTTGAAAATACTTATCACGTTTGTAGTTTCAAGAAATAATAAATTTTTTTTTCATGTTTATCCCTTATATATGATCAATAATTATTACTTCAATCTAATAGTTTTTTTTAGAGAATTAGCGCTAAATTAAGGGTAATATAGTCGATATACTCAATAATTTATTATAATTTAGACAAATTTAATTAAAAAAATATGAAATTAGTATAAAAGAAAATTTTATTTTGCGATGAAATTAAAGGAGTAGAAGAAATTAAGAAAGGTAGAGGAAAGTAGATGTTAGTGCAGTGGAGTTGATTTTTGTGCATTTGGCCTTGAAATGGGAAACATAGAGTATGATGAGTATTGGTTCTAACAAAAAAGCAAATACCCAAAGTGTGACACAAGGCACAATTAAGCTACTTCCACTCCCACATGTGCATGTACATAATTACAGAATCTTAGTTAGTAATTTTTTATTATTAATTAGTGAAAAATCTCATTAATTTTCATGATAATGTTGGTATCTTTTTCGTAGTTGAAGTTTCATAATTAGCATTAAACGAAAACGTAAACTTTAAGAGAAAGAAAGCTGGCATATACTTATGAATTCACACATGCATGCAAAAAATAATGTGTATAATATTATATTTGGCACTGCACTCTTTCATTAAGCTCTGTTAATTGCAATTAGCTAGGCTTTTGCTTCAAGTAAGATCTCTATTATCTACATCTTTTAGTTGTCAAGAACACTAATTACCCATTTGTAATAATGCAGTTGTTATTAGCTATTAGATTTAAAATTAAATTTACTACAATTTAATAATTATATATGTTTAATGGCTGACGAACTCGTTTTTATTTAAGGTCAATTTTATAAACGAATATAACGATTAACAACTCGATATCCAAGAATTAATATAGAAAAAAAAATTAAAATGTTTGTTAATACTCTTAAATTTAATAATTTTTCATATATAAAGTTAAAAATTGAAAATATTTTACAAATGATCACTAGGAAAAGTTTCAACACAGTCCAAGATAATTGAAGCAGCTGTAATAAACCTAGAACTAGCAATTACTATCTTGCACTAATTAAAGTTTCAAGTAATTAATAAGAAAGGGTAATGTTAATTTATGGGACCCAAAGCCATTTATCAAAGGAAGAGTGATGTGCTGGATTATTCAACCAAAATTGATATAGTGGTTAGACATTGGCCATTCTCTGTGGTACACTAATTGAATGCTTTGCATTCATTTTTCCACCTCCTAACGTTTTTTTTAATTTGCACGCGTGTCTTCGTCTTCTAATATTATTTATAACACGGAAAAAAAATCAGCTTTTTTTAATTTGCACACGTGTCTCCATCTTTTAATGTTATTTATAACACGGCAAAAATAAATCAACGATTGCATTTATAACACAAGAAAGAAAAGAAAAATACAAGCCATAGTATATTCACTAGTATTTAATTTCTATTTTCCACATTTACATGAAAGTCCCTAAGGAGGTAATGGTATAATTGATTAATCACCTGTTAGTTGAGAGGTAAAAATTACAAAAAAGGAAAAAAAAAAATTGAATTAAGAAGGTAATAAATAATTATAAAAATAACCCAAACTCACCCAATGATCTTGAGAGAAAAAAAAAACCCATATCACCCCAACAAGAAAATAACCAAAAAAGAAAAAGAAAAAGAAAAATCCAAGCTATATACCATTCCCTTAGGGACATCTCACATTTCTTCCAGGTCCTCCATAGTAAAAATAATTACCCCAAACTCTGTTAATTCCTCCTTGGATATCATAGCAGTTTGGATGATCAGCCAATACTCTTAAATTTGATAAGGGAATTAAATTATTATCCCAATCAACAACTTGTAAATTTCTAAAGTATGAAGCTTTTCCAAAACCCTCTCCTGCAAAATGACCACTTCCCATTTGGGTTGATGTGTGAAATCCTGAGGGCCTTGAATTTACAATTTCTCCACCAAATTGCACCATACTTGCATGATCTCTTAGGTGAGTGAATAAAAATGATGGCCAATACCCAACTAAAACCCCATTTCCAAATTCAAGCCACCAATTTCCATGCTTTGGATCCTACAAAAAAAAAAAAAAAAAAGGCCATTACCCAACTAAAACCCATTTCCAAATTCAAGCCACCAAATTTCCCATCTTTGGATCCAAAAAAAAAAAAAAAAGTAAAAATACATGAAGATAATTCATAAAAAAATGAAAAAGTATAGAGGGGGGTCAGGACTCAGGAAACAGGAAGCTCTTTTACTTGGAAAAGAAGAGAATCTTACAAAGCAAAAAAGTGGTAGGTAATTATAGATTCCATTTCAAGCTCTTGATGCAGGCAAAAATGGTCCAATTTGGGAATTACATTATTTTTTTTATTGTTTGGTCCCGGAAAATTGTATGTTAAAATTTTACCCTAAAATACAAAAGGAGCATTTCTTTTTTTATAGTAAGAATTTAATGTACCTTCCAAACTAATAAGCTGATATCAAATTGTCCTCCATTATAAGAAGATGTTGGAGAGATGGCAGCTCCAATTGCAATTCTATTGTTGGTTTGGACAAAGCCTGAGCATAGTAAATTGTAGCATCCAGTTGCTTGATAAGCATCAGTCTGTAATAATATTTACAAAAAGAAAAAGAAAGTGCTTATTAGATAGTGGCATAAGATTTTATCTTATGCTTGAAGGTAGGACAAAGGAGAAATAAATATTAATGTATATATATATATACTCACAGTCCAGTAGGTAAAAAACCTGGGATAATTGTCCCCATACAGTTCTGGGCTAACCTGCAAAAATTAAATAAATAAGAACAATTAAATGAGGATTAACATCTCTAGCTACAAACCTGCAAAAATTAAATAAATAAGAACAATTAAATGAGGATTAACATCTCTAGCTACAACACAAAAATATTAATGAAAATGAGAGGTAGTTGAGCTACTAAACTGCTTTAAATGTGAAAAAAAATATTTAATTTGCAGATTTTTTTTCTTTTCATGATATTATTGAGTGTTGAAACTTTGAATAATATAGCTTTAAACTTAAGTTATTTCTTGGATTGATGGTAAGCACTTTCATTTCTCAATCTACAAAATGGCAATGGTCAATTCATTTTTTTTAATAATTCAAGTCAATTAGGAAAATGTCAAAGACAAAATCCTCAATATAAAAATAAAATAAGAAAATGACATTTTATGTGAGAAAATATTTAATGAGGATGAGGATGAGAAAATTAGTGACACAGACCTGCCAACCAGCTTCAATAGTGTTAAGATCATCCCCGAATGAACCTGAAATGACCCACATTTGTGATAAGCTGAATTCATATTGGTTAGCAACTCTTGGTGCCCACACATTTATACTTGCTTTCGCACCATAGTATTGATCTCCACTCACATACCCAACTGCATGCTGGATCCAGTAAAAAATTTTTCAGGATCAATATATAATAAACCATAATAAAGAGAGTTTGTTCGAAATTTTAAGAGGGAACAATTGAAAAAATATATATATGTATAAAAAAAAAAAAGGTGTCAATTGACCCATTTCTATAATGTAGATATACCGCTGCATGCTGTAATCCAACAGTTTTAATAAATACACAACTGAACTTTAGTTTAACTCTTGAAGAAGATATGTCACTATCCTTCACTAACATATTAGTTCATCCTAAGGATTTTTTTTTTGTTTGTTTTTTATTTTTCAACCTTATATTCTTGGTGGTACGATACTATGGATTGTTTTGTTTTATACCCTTCTTTCTCCTTTTTGAAATTAGCTGGAATGTTAGGTTTATATAGCTTTTTTTGGCCACAAAGAATAATAGAAAAGAAAATTTGGAAATAAATACTTAACAAGGAAACTCTGAAAGTCTGCATTATTAACAGTTAGGAATTCTGATATTAAAGAACATTTAGATAGCAAAATTCATTAATTTTCTTGAACAGTAAATGCTAAAAGCTTTCTTGGTCATATTGATTCTCCTTTGCAAAATTAGACTTATACCTGAAAACTAAACTATCTTAAAGACTTAAAGGCTCTATAAGAAACCCAGAAATGTTTGGTTTGGTTTGGTTTGGTCAAAAGAAAAAGAATTTAAGGAGAGAAGCAAGAAAAATATAATAGTAAAAGGAAGCAAAACCATTGAGATCGGGGTTAATAATATCTAAAAGATTATCACCATTCAAAAAAGCAGTTTTTTGTATCATTACTCTTTTAATCTTTCTTTAAATATTTTTTAAAAAAACAATAATTGTCTTCATACAAAAAAAAAAAAAAAAAAAAAAAAAAAAAAAAAAAAAAAAAAAAAAAAAAGTGGCATGAAAAAAAAGAGACAATTAACAGGTTTCATTCACCATTTTGTTTGACCACTTTCTTTTCAGTTGTTGAGTTGATTAAGGCTGTGACTCTTCAGAAAAAGAAAAGAAAAGAAAAGAAAAATTTTTGTTGTTGTAATTCTTTTTTGAACACCAACCTCATGTCCATTGCTGTTTGTGTCTCTTCTAACATGTCTTCTTAGTTTCCTTCCAAATCTTCTAATAGAACTAGCTCTTAACATATCTTCTTCCTTTGTTCTTCTTATTGGAATTGTCCCTTCTGGGCATGACCCACCAGCTTGACTCCATAACTGAAAATTCTCACTTACCATGCCTGTTGGATTATGCCCTTTTGGTCTTTCTGGTGCCTCCTGCAATTCATCCAAAATAAATAGATAAAATGAAAGAAAAAAAAAAGATGGAAATCTTTAAATCGGAAATTTTCCTCTGCTTTGAAATATCAAATTTCTTAATAAATAGTATCTTCTAAAATAATATTACCAATGGTTTTTTTCCTTTCAATTGTGGATGATCAAAAGCTGGTTGCTGATGAGACAAAACACAGTCTATAAGATCTCCATCAGGACTCTGCGAGAAGCAAAAAACCTGTTAAAACTCAAAAACAGAGCAAAAGCAAGACAAAAACAGAGGAAATGAAAACAGGACAAAAACAGAGCATTATTAGAGAGAGAATAATAATAATAAAAAAACAAATATAAATGCCTGAATTGTCTTGACAGAAGGCTTGTTAATCTTGTTAAGATGTTCTCTTATAATCTTCAACTTATGTAACTCTTCTTCCGGCCTGAAAGTCTGATTTGTTGCATGGCTATTGCCGGTTGCCGACGAACAAACAGGACAAATTAAAGAAACAACAAGAAGAAAACATACAAAAAGGGAAATGATTGGTGAGATCTCACTGCACCAACTAGAAGCCATGTTTGAGAAATTTCTTGGTGTTGTTTCTTTTGCCAAATCTGTATGTATTTGTTGTTGTCTACATTGGTGTTGTTGTTCTTGTCTTCTTCTATGATCAAAACAATAACACCATTTATTCCTAATTTTTGTATCCACCCAACACATGATAACCATCTAAGAAATCCAACTTATTCAAAACCAACAACTTACAAATTTACAATTCAATCTCTCACCATTTCCAAAGTTCTTGAACCCCAAAAAATAACACATAACTTCTCTTTCTCTTCTTTTTTATCTTTCCCTTTCTATTCTCTTATAGCTTCTAATTCTTCACCTTGGTTTTATGGCTCTGACAGGCTTGAACTTCTATGCACCAGTTGAATAAAAAAAACACCAACACTCACACACACTATTGGGTTTGGTTTTCTTAAAGTTTTGCCCATGTGGGTATGGTGTTATAAATACTGGGTAGTGGTGAAATCATGCTTATTTAATTTATAAATTTTTCTTTAAGAATTGACAATAGAAAATGGGCAGAGAGAGAGAAAGAGAGAGAGAGCATGTAACTATGTATAATTGTGTAGGATATGTTTATATGTTATGTTTCCAGTCTTCTATACAAAGTCTGAAACTAGAGAGAGAGAAAGAGAGAGAGAGCATGTAACTATGTATAATTGTGTAGGATATGTTTATATGTTATGTTTCCAGTCTTCTATACAAAGTCTGAAACTTCATCTTTTGTGTGTTAAAATTTAAAAGGGCAAAATGGTACTGAGATTTTTCTGTTATTCTTTACTTTGGTGATGAGGACAGATAGGAATTACACTTGATTCTGGGTTTCCAAAGTTCTTTGCTTTAGAGGCTCTTCTCTCTCTTTCTCACTTCCCTAGATGTTCTTTGTCTATTCTTATTTTTATTTATTTCTTATTATTTAACAAGTTAAAAAAAAAAAAAGCTAACCCACTTTGATTTACCTTAATATTTTTTAAAATTATTAATTTAAGTTTATGGGTTTTGGTCCTTTTGGATAATTTGGTCAATAGAATTATGGGCTGATTAACCTAAGACTGATTTTGCCATGTTGGGTCCATGTTGGCATTACAAAAAGAAAATCAAAGGCTATGAAGTGTGAAAATGGTGTTAAAAATCTTTTTGTTTTTGACCTAACAGAGTTTGAAATTTTTTTTTTTTTCCCTTCTCCCATAATTAAGTACCAAACACCTTTTAAAGATGTCATTGTCCAAGAATTTGCTAGTGTTGGGCCTGCATGAGTTGTTGGCACGCCTACTTGCTTACTCTAATTTCATTCTCATGCATGCTTATTATGTTGGGTTGAGTTTGGTCTTCCTAAATTTTTTCGTTTTGAGGTTCTTTTTTGTTCTTTTATTTTCTTGTCTCGAGAACAACTCTTGCTAGTCAAAGCCATACCGACAGGGCAATGATATGAGATATTGTTAATATTTTAACAGGATAGCCTTCTTTCAACTCATTAAATCGATAAAAATACTTATGTTTGAGAAATCTCTCCCTCGCTCCTCGTATAAGTGAGAAAGATCAACCAAAACACATCTAATTAGTAATATTTTAATCATAATGAAAACACTCGACAATATCTTAAATATTATTGTGAATGAAACCGAGAATGGATGGAAAGATTTTGGGCAAAAAAGAAAAAGAATTATGAGGTCATGGTCAAATGGAAATGACATCATTGATCACTACATATGGAGCTTACTGCTTAGAGACTTGGACTTTTGTGAATGTCTACTAGTAAATGTTAATCTATAAAGCTCTTCAGATTATAGGAAGATTTAAAACAATTCAGCAATCTCTCCCATTCATCCATTATTATTATTATTATTATTATTATTATTATTTGTTAATATAAAGTTGAAGTTTATTTTTTTAGACAGAGACAGATTATAATTAAAAGCAGGGAATGTGAGAGCACCAAGGCTGGGAGTTTTTATTTTGGATTTGTAGTATTCCTTCCTACATCTATAATTCCCTTTTTAGGGCTCTGGCAATCATGCCTGCCACTTCCCCACCTAGCAATCCCTTCTTTTTTTTTTTTCCCCCTTGCTTTCTCTATTTTTCTCTCTATAATTAATCTAATCTAATTAATTAATTAATGTCTAAACAGTCTCACTTAGGCTCACCTACCTGCAACAAAATCAAATGACATGGTGTGGCTGTAGCATCTAGGTTTATATATATAGCTAGCAAATATATTGGCCCACAAGGTGTCACTCCCATTCATTCCAACTCAATTGATACAAACATAACCAAGAAATATACTTAAAACTTGCTATTTTTTTTAGAAAATCTCGAATAGGGAAAAGAAATCATGTGCTTCACTTATATATATACACGTTGTGGAATTATAATTCTAAAATTCTAAAATTGTGTTCGGCAACAGTTTTTTAAAAAAACGTTAAGTGATATTTTTTATAGTGTTCGGTAGCATAACGCTAAACGCTACTAAAATAAAAAGTTATTCAAATAGCTACACGCTATTAGAATAGTTAACAGCTATCAAAACAGTTAATTTTACCGAATAGACCTTAAGTCAATTCCAATTCACCAATCAAATAATTAATTGATAGGTTATATTTTCTTGAAAAAAAAAAATTGATCAAATTATAGTTCCTTTAAAGCTCTAGTGTCCTGCTTCAACTCAGATATAAAGATCATTGACCTGGAAAGCAAGCACAAGTTGAAGCATTGGCAATGGCTGTTGGTCCCCCAAATCCACTAATTTAGGGTCATTTCAGTTTGTTTCTTCAATGGCAATGAAACCTATTGGTCGCCTTGTCACTATAATATTCTACATTCAAGGATTTTCACTTTTCACTGCTTTACCCCAACATTAAAGTAACATTCTCAGATTTTGGTCTCCAAATGAGTGAAAAAGAGAACATTTTGATTTGGTCTAGTAACAAATTTAGCTAATAGAGTTAATATGGAAAATAACTTTTCACCTGAGCTCTGCTACTAAATGCCTTAAATAAATAATAAATAAATAATTCATGAATTAAAGAAAAGTGGATAAATTGGAATATCATATCATATAGGTACCAGTAACTATCATAAAATCTAATTTTATTCAACATATTAATCAAAATTATTTCTCTTTTTATCGTTCGCAATAACTCTTTATTAGGATAAAGATTTTTCATGAATAATTTTTAGTTGAGTGATATTAGAATGTTCGTCTTCATAGTTTGAACTCCAACAAAATTAAAGTAAAAAAGAAAAGGCTTTCCTATATATAAATTATGATTGACAATGAATTAATCAACTATTTGAAACTCTGGTTAAAGCTGAGTAAGGAAACTTCTAACAAAGGCCGTAAACCAAAAAAAAAAAAAAAAAAATTCTAACAAAGGCCGTAAACAAAAAAAAAAAAAAAAAAAAAAAAAAAACATTAGAGGACATTCAAAATTGTTTGGAGACTATTAACATCGTCCCCAACGAGCATCCTCTTAACGAGCATACCCTATTTTTATAGGGAATGATTTTCGGTGAACAATAATTATCTTCAATTTAAGAGCCATATATTGTCCCTTCAATTTTAGACGAAAATTGTATCTGAAAACAAGGTCAATATTTGTCCCTTCTATATGGGACGTCAATCATTCCCAAAATTATCTCATAGATGAAATAAAAAACTTTTCAGGAGGTCACTTATCCTAAGATTTCTCTTAAACGAGCATGTTTAACTCAAGAATTCTTCCAACTTTGCAAACCATTATACCAAATAATATCTTTAATAATTAATTTTTCTCTTTTTAATATATGACATATTTATTATCAGTATAGGAGATAGAAGTAATCCCCTTTATATGAGATGTCAATTGTCCTCAAAATTGAGGACAATAATTGTCCTTAATATATGATACGTAAACTGTATCTCATACATATAGGACATCAATGGTTTCCAAAATTTATGGCCATAATTATCTTTAGTATAAGAGACATAATATGTATCTCATATATAGAACGTCAGTCGTCCCCAAAATTTATGACAATAGTTATCATTAGTAATAGAGACACCAATCGTCCCATTTCCCATATGGGACATCGGTCGTTTCCAAAATTAAAAATAATATTTGTCCTTAGTATTAGAGATGTAAATCGTCTTTTATTATTGATACAATTGTTATTCCAATTTCTAATTAAAATATTAATAAGTTATCGTAATAAAGATACATCGTCCCCTTTGTGTCTTATTATCACAAAAGAGGATAATTTTTAAAATTATCTCCTAATTTCAAGGAGTTATGACTTTTAGAGCCAAATAATATTGGTTGTCTCCAATTCTCGTTCCTCCTCTCACTTTTTTTATTTAATTTTTATTTTTTAAGAAAAAAGAAAGAAAAAAAAGTTTTGGGTTTCATCATTAAAAGAACCCTATATATTTGGGTTCAATCATTAAAAAGACCCTATATATATATATATATATATATATATACACACACTAATGTGAACAGAAATTGAAGAGGTCACACACCCACAAAGCCACAGTAGCCATCAAGTGACCACACCATGCGTGTGTGGAAGTGGGACTAGAGATTGCATGTGCATTACTCCAAATAATTAGTAATTTTTGTTTAATAGGGTTACAGATCCTGATCAATCTATGACATTATTAACTACATTAATGTTACTACTATCTGCAGCAAATTAATTATTTTTCACAGAAACTGAGTAATAGTTTGAAATTGCAGAGATTTACAGAAGAAATGACAGTTAACTGTAAGGCAAAATCGTCAGCTGTTAATGCTGCTGATTATAGGTATGATTAATACCTTAACAGGATTTTTTTTTTTTTTAATGTATCAAGAGAGAACTCGAACTTGTATTTGTTATCTAAATGTACAAACATTGATGTGCATTATAATATGAAATTTTTAAAACCTGTGAAATTTAATGTAATTAAAATCTAGTTTTCATGTTAAAATATCATACTTTTGAAATAGCATTTTGTAACATATAAAAATAAATGTTTTGTCACTAATATTTTCTAATTCTTATTTAATGATATCACTGTGTATATTGCTAGTAGTTGTCACTGATAGAAATTAATGTGAACAGTTAAAAAAAAAAAAACATGGAGTAAGCTGCTGACCATGTGTACGCACTACACATAGAAGATGTAATTCATTAATGAAAATAAATGATTGGAGACTTTGACTAATGAGACGGTTAAAAAGAGTTAAGTAGTCTCTCTGCGTTGCATGGATCAGATTAATTTGCATGGCAATGTTAATTCTGAAATGACAGATTAACAGTAGAAAAGAAATGACAGCTAATACTTCCAGATTGGGCCTTTCAGTCCATTTTAATGTGAATTCCACACTTTTTCTTTCTTTTTTTTTAAATTAAATAGATAAAGTAATATTTCTTTCTTTTAATATTTCAAATGGGAAAACAAATTAAGAATATCAATCATCAACAAAACTCGATCGAGAATTATTATGCATTGTTGATCTGAGAAGCCATGCGATTGATGCATGGTGTAATGAATTCAGTGTTGCCCTTTTCATCGGCTTTTCTAATGCAACTATCTAAAAGACATGCACTGTAAATAAATAAATAAATAAATAATATTTATTTATTATTTATCTTGTGTAGGTGGCATTCTTCCCCATTAATAATACGATTTGTTAAAAATGTGTAGTAGGGTAAGGGTTACAAAATATGCATGATTTCTGAGTATTCAATTATATATGTTATTGCATTTATACCTAGATCTAATGATCGTGTCTCCACTCCCCAACATGAACCAATTAGATGGGGTTAGGGCAGCTCAGCTGGGTGGGAGCCAAAGCCCTTTTTGACACTGCAAAATGCTGGGTGGTTTGCATTGACTCTAGAACATGACTTCAATGCAATGTTATGTCACTTCATAGGATTTTATTTCTTCATTTTTCTTTTCACATTAACTTTTTTTTTTTTTAGATAAAAATTTTATGCCACTATGGATTTTCCTTTATTTATTTATTTGTTTTGGTTGGTTGGTAGAAGAGATTTTTCCATATATGATGATTTTTCAGAATAAGACTCAAAATTATAAAAAAAAAAAATTAGATTATTCAATTATTTATTTGATCTTCACAATAAACATTAAATATATTATTATTTAAGTCAATCAGATAAGAAATTTTAAGTATAAATCTTCTTCAGAGTAACTATTTTCACTCGTATCACGGAAAATTTTTATAACATTATTTAATATTTACGGTCTTTCAGTAAAGAAAAGAAACCCATTTATATTATCTATTACACATGTTTTGAGGATAGGTACATGAAAATTGATGGATGGGTCCTTCTTTCCCCAATAATCCAAAAGAGAAGGTTATAGTTATATAGACCAAAGACCAATTTTTGAAGCCAGTTGACCAATGATCTTCTTCATACAGTCATGACTCAGACCTTATGACTCTTAGATTGGATTGTTAAACCCCACAAAGAGACCAAAGGTTAGCTTTTCAGGACTCAATATTCCTAGAAACAAACCTCGAAACAGATGACCAAACACGTCATATATGATTTTTCAGAAAAATAAATTATAAAGTAATGTTAAATTATTTTGGTTTGAATGATAATAAAATTTCTTACAAAAATAAGATAACTGTGATTAGTTAAATTATGAAATAGCAAAAAATAGATTATATTACTATTTTTAGTTTGACATGTCTTTTATTTACGTAATCTACATTCTACAAGAGTACCATAAATATTTACAAAAGTATAATGCAATGAAATTTTTATAATAGCCAATTAATATCAAATACTCCTTCCGTGACATTTTATTTGTTTGTTTGTTTTTTTATATATTTTTTAAAATATTTGTAAAGTTTCTAAATTTAAATATATAAATAATTATTTTTTTCATAATAATTTTTATAATTGTTCATTGAATGAATGACATTTAGTATCTTAATAAGTTATTAAAAATAAAGAAGGACAAAATAACTTTTGTTGACTAAATTTTTAATATACGTATTTTATTAAACCATATAAATAAAATGGGACGGAAGGAGTATATTTTTCTTCAACCATACAAACAAAATGCCCTTCTATCACGCACCTTCCTCCACGCAAAACACACATTTCATCACCGTTACATCCATGCAATAAAAGGGTTTGAAGCCTCTACACTTTTTTTAGCCATAAAATCAGCTAATTCATGGAAAGAACGCAAAATATACCTAAATTTCACTTCTTGCAACGAAGATAAGATCCCGTCAAATTGTAGAATTCAATCTAATCGAGCCAATTTCAGATTTTGATCTCTTAAAAATATTTTCGAATCAGTTTATATAGATTAAAATTATATTTTTCTTTTGATATTTAAAGAAGAATAACAAAAAATTTAATCTTAATCGATGAAGACAGCATTATATTGAGTTATCAATAACTTCCATGAATCATTTCTTTAAAAAAAAAAAAAAAAAATTCCATGAATCTGATAGTTATCCATTAATAAAAATTATTAAAGTGTATAGTTTTATTTAAATTAATGGGGCAGCTCATACAGTAAACTTGATTTTTTTTTTTTTTCAAAAAAAAGCTTCTTCTTTGTAATGATAACATAGTTGTAATTTTTGACTTTGATTTATACAAGCCGCTCAATTTGGTCAGCCTCTATGGTCGGCTTCACTTTAAAAAGACCTTCACAAACTTTTAAATGAATAGACTAACCCACTGACAAAAAAAAAGGATGGTTGAAATTAATACTATAAGCTAAGAATATTGTAGGTTTTTTTTTTTTTTATACTACATGTCTCCCTGATTTATTAGGTCAAGGCTAATTTTATTCGCTATGCGTCGGGTCGTACAAGAAATATTTCTACGTCGATAGAATATTGTAGGATTTAATTAAAAAAAAGTATGGAAAGAATTATTTATTTATAAATTTTTAATTTTGATATTAATTAGAGGCAAACTTACTACAGTAAGTAAAACCTAATTCGTAATACTGTCTTACCATTAAAGTAAAAACAATTCTTTTCTTTGCTTGAGCATTAAGATATATGATTAATTTAGAAGGTTAAAAGAAGAGCTACAAATCCCCAAAGAATAAACAGATATTAATTAAGGAATTTGAAGATCCTCAAACCTTATTCTTCTGTCTTTAATTTCTTTTCCATCAAACCAGGAACCAAAGTATAAAGTGAAGAACAAAAAAAAAAGAAGAACAATCTATATCTATCCGAATTAATTCAAGATTTCAGATTTCTTCTGAGAAGAAGAATAGCATCAAAGCATCTATTTTTTGAATAGTAGTTAAAAGGTGGAATAATAATAAAGTGAATTCCACTTGGACATTCATCAAAAGAAGAGAATAGAATCATTACAAAGAATGGTAGCAATTACATTTAATAATATCAAATTTCATAACCTCTATATTCCTTTTTTTCATTACATTCAATATTATTAAATGAGAAGTTGTTTAGATTTAAATTTGTGTTAATTAATAATTAATCTAATAATATAATTACCTTCATATCCATTTCTTCCCTTTATGAGTGTTTCACGTTTTTAAAAACAAAAGGCACTTGAAAGGTGAAAAAAAAACATAAAAATAGCAAAAGCTTCCAAGAATGAAAGATTGATGCTAAGCAATGATTTTGTCCAAGAGGCAAAGTTTCCAACTTTCCTAGCAAAACCAAACCATGAGAAAAAAAAAACCCAAAAGGGTTTCAAAGAGACAGAGAAATTGAAATATGTCGCTGACCATACCCTTTCTTTTTAGGTTTGCCCTAGAAATATAAGTGCATATATGCCCTAAACCCATGATTTAAGAGGGTGGGTATTAGGAGAAAAAGCTGGTTTTTATATTGTACGAAACCCCTTTTAATGGGTGGTCTTGTAATAGCATGCTTAAGGCATCATTTTTATGGTCCATTTGGCTCGTTAATGCATCACCAATTCTATATCATGATGATGTTGCCATAACTAAGAACATTCTGAAGGCAACCCTTCTTCAATTGTTGCCTATAGGGACTACAAATTATTGTCAATCATGTAATTGTGTTTTCTTTTTCGTTGATTCATTACCTTGCACATGTAGTTTTATAATTTAACTCAGTTGTGGTGCAAGTGCAAAAAATTTAGCTTAGGTCATTTCCTATGTTTTTACTTGGTTATAAGACCATTTGTAAAAATAATAGTGTCTTAATACATTTTGTAATTTTTGAATAGAGACAGAAAATTGCTTGATTTTGCCTAACTCAATCCGATTTGATTTAAATAGGATGGTTTTTTTAACATCTTAGATGTTTTGTTCCAAATACAAAAATCGAGGATATTTCTGACCATATACTACAAAAACGAAAAAGATAAAGTTAGAACACTTTTTAAAGAATTATTAGTATTATTAGTTTGGTTCATAAGCTTGGATATGGGTCCGGTCTAAGCAAATAATTTTCAAAATTATATTAGGAGGACGAGGACAGGACGGAGTGGATATATTAGTATTATTAGTTTGGTTCCTAAGCTTGGATTATGGGTCCGGTCTAAGCAAAATTAATTTTCAAAATTATATTAGGAGGCGAGGAAAGGACGGAGTGGATAATATAATATATATATATATATATAATATATATATATATATATAATATATATATATATATATTTATATATTATTTTTTGTTATAACTAAACAAACAGAAAGTCCACTAAATAAGATAATGGACCTGAAATCAAGCCCTTTAGGGACCAGACTGCAATTATTTAACAAGCCCATCAAAAGCCCTGTAGTTTAGTAACACAATCCAAATGGGCCTTTAAATTAGTCTCAAGCATTGGATTTCCACACTCATCCACAGTCTTAAATATTGTCTGCCTCCAATTGGTTATATTTAATAATATATTTTTAATAAAATTTCTTTATATGATTAAAAATGAATGAACTTAAAAATAAGTATTAGTATATTTCTGTTGATGCGAGAAAAGTTATGCTATGAGTATTTATAAGTTAAAATTAAATTATTTAAACATATACTTATAAGCTAGTTATAACTTTCTCAATTTAAAGGTACTTTATTATTTGTTTATTTGAAAAATAAAATAAATTAAAAATATAAAAAGCACAATATAACATATCAAAAAATAAATTATGAATTAAAGATAAGTCTTCATCCATCTCATTATTACAAGCCTAGCGCATAAAATCTTTATTCAGCTCCATAAAGCCCATTGGCCAGTAGTCCTCTCAGCCATTAACTTCGACCCATAAAAGGAAGACTGAAAAAACTGGGATTTTAGAGTTGCCATATTCCCGCCAACATCATGCACAATTGTAGTCGGATTCTTAGGAAAGTCAACCACACGCATCATGCAACCAAGAGCTATTGGACTGAGAATTCCGGGGATTGGGGAGTCTTATCCGATCATCCCACTCCGGTGTAAGCTTCTCCTTCCTCCTATGTAAGGGGTGTGAGTCCATCATTCCTACGCATGGTGCCATACCATGGTGATCCTATGAATAAAATAAGACTATTGGAGATAAGAATAGCATGTTGGATGGTATTTGGACTAAGAATATGATAGAGGGACCTGACGTAATGCTCTTCACAGTCCCGGGGCCGGTATGCTGGACTGAGCCTTAGTGAGCTAGGATGCGGGCATTATGTTCTATCAAGAGGGACTAATGTCTCCATATGGACACTATAGGCCAAAGGCCTATAGTGCGCATCTCTCCTCAAGTAAAGGTTTCAGTATAGACAGTTCTATATTGTCCAATATGCCTTAAAGCTTTGAGCTCATACTCGGTTGTGCGAGACCCTTATATATATATATTACATAATGAGTTCTGTAATCGGATATTATGCAAAAACCTCCGAATTTATATCCTTTTGAATAATAAAATTAAAAAACTAAAAAAAAAAAATATTAGATATTTCATGTTGGGATGATATTGACAAAATATATAAATGTTCATAGTAGCAATTAGTCCATTGACAGAAATAAGCCATGTGGTAAACAATAAGATTGGAAAACACTTTTGATGCTAATTTGAAAAAAACAAAAAGAAAATCCTATGATTTTGTTGTTGAAGGAATCTTTGACCCACCCAAGTTTATGATAAGATAAGGTAGCTGAATATAGTGGAACAAATAGGCAAAACCTGATTTTGAATTAACTCAAAACTTTATTCATCTAATTTAACGAACTATTTTTGAAGCATTTTACATTTTTAGTATTTTTTTTTTTTTTTTGAATATCTTAAATTTTAGTAGTTAAGGAATGAGAATGAGATTTTTATTGTACATTTATTTTTTTTTCTATTAACAAAAAGGTTGATAGTTTGTAATACGCATTGGAATAAACCATGTAACAAAAATTTTTGAATTTTTCCTCTAAATCGCTACTATGAGACATAGTTTTTTCCTATAAAATATCATTTTGGCTTTTATGTTATATATTTTCTTTTGTCTATTATATTTTTTCTCTCTCTTCTTTGGTTCATTTTTGCTCTTTAAGCTATAAAAAAATCAACTCCAATAATCGTACCAAGACATTGCATTTCCACCATACCAAATCAAGATTATTTAATGAAAATTTCAACTTCATTTTTTTTCTCTTTTTCCATTCTTCTTTATTTATATTATCGTGTTATTTATGGAAAATAATATTTGATAATATTATAATAATATTTATTTCACATTTGATTCAAAATCATATAATGTGTTATTTATTTCTAATAGTGTAATAAAGATAATCATACGATTATTATAAAGAATAAGCCTTCTTTAATAAATTAATTTATAGTAAATATGTTAATATGGATATTTTGTACTAAATAATCTGAATAGATTATAAATTTTATTCCCTATTCTATATATATATTCTAAATAAAGTTTCTATATATATATATATATATATATTTTAATAAATTAATTTATAGTAAATATGTTAATATGGATTTTATTTTGTTGTACTAAAATAATCTGAATAGATTATAAATTTATATTCCCTAATTCTATATATTATATTCTAAATACAGTTTCTATATTTATATATTATATAATATACAAAACTAAAAAATATATATATATATATATATATATAAAAAACTAAAACTAAAACATGATCTTGTGATGGGGTTTGATAAGTCTGTCGTCCATCCAAAAAAGAATAATATATTATACAAAAGTGGGTATAGACAAAATGAAGTTGCTGGGAGAAAGCAATTAGGCACTAATGTTTTTATTAATAGGATAAAAATCACAACTCGAATAATGATAATAATAATAATATATCCATCTATGACTTGTTGTGATATTGCTAATTGAGGATTATTAGCAATTAGCATTAATCTAATCTGCACATATTTTGTGCTCAGAGCATATATGCGTTTTATTCAATAGGTGGAGAGATCCATTGGAATTTGGATACTGCCTTCAATTCCTTTTCTTCATTGGAATTTGTATTTTTCATACGCTTCCACTTTGCAAGTCATTGTTTTTTTTTTTTTTTTTTTTTTTTTTTTTTTTGTTTATTTGCAAGTCACTTATTGTACTTAAATAATAACGCACACTTTTTATATTAATTTGAATAATATCTTTATTTGTTAGAAATAAATTCTTAATATTTTATTTATTTTATATTTATTTTTTGTAGAACCAGGAGGGACATTCCTTTGAGCTGCAAGAGTGATAAAAGATTTTTTTGTACATCATCCCAAAAAGGTCGAATTTTGGTTTGAAAGTCGTTTTACGCTAGTCTACATCATAATATTGTTTTTTTTTTTTTTTTTTTTTTTTTTTGTTATATTTGCAAGTCACTTATTGTACTTTAATAATACTGCACACTTTTCTATATTAATTGAATATATACTTTATTTGTTAGAAATTAAAATTCTTATAATTTTATTTATTTATATATTTATTTTGTAGAACCAGGAGGGAATTCCCTTTGAGCTGCAGAGTATAAAAGATTTTTTTGTCATCCCAAAAGTCGAATTTGTTTGAAGTCGTTTACTATCCTAATCAATATATTGTAGGTTTGACAATTTCCATTTTTCTTAAATGTTTTTCATATATAATGGTCTTAAATTTTTAATTAATTATACTTCATCACTAATTTTAACAGTATTGAGAACTATTTATTATTTGCATAAATCAATTTTGATTAGAATTCAGGGTACGGAACTATTTATCTTCAGCTAAGGGCACAACTGACTTTGCATATAAACAAAGTTGTGTGGGGTATTTATATCAGTCGCCAAGTGCACTCTATCACTCAGCTAAAGAAATGGAGAATCCTTTCTTAACCATTGCAGCAATTGCATTTTACTTGAGTGTTAGCAGCCACATGGTTTTCTATGGGCATGCAGTTGAATCACCCAAGTACACATTGATACACTCTGAATCAGATTATGAGATCAGGCTCTACAAAGATATCTTATGGATGTCTGCTCTTCTTCAAGGAACCTCTTCCTTCCAGTTCCAGAAATCTACCAAAGATGGCTTTCACAGGTTTACAAATTAATAATTAATTTAATATTTTCTTTAATTACACATATTCTAATATACTTGTCTTCTTCTATCAGGATTTACCAATACATACATGGAGCAAATCTGAACTCTTCTCAACTACCAATGACTGCTCCCGTCTTAACAAGCATCACAACATCAGCTTCTAACACTTTATACTACGTAAAGTTGTTTCTATCTAAAGGCAATCCTCCACAGGCAAATCCTGAACTGAATTTGCAATTAGACAGATGGAAAGCTCAGTGTATAGCAGTTAGAAAGTTTCCAGGTTTTGCTGAAGATAATAATGTTAAGAAAGAAATGGCAGGGTTAGTGGCAAGTCTAAATAAACATTTGACTACTACTGGACAGATGGCTGCTTTAGATGGTAACAGTTCCTATACCATTGCTCAGTACAATTCTTCACGAATCGCTTCGGGAAGATTAAATGAAGTGTGGATTGATGTTTCAGGTTTTAACGTAGAGGGATGTTTATATTGATGTTCTCTGCATCGTAACGTGTTTGATTGTGCATACAAGAGAAACAATGTAGGGATGAGATAGTTTCTCTGTTGTTGTGTGCCTTGTTTATCTGTTTTGAAAAATCGAATAAAAATAAATAAACATATTTAATACTAATAATAATATATTTTTTACATTTTTGAATAAAATGAAGCCAAAAAAAACTATAAATAAAAAGGTCGTCTAAGCTCTAATAACACGGCAATGGAAAAGTCCAATGTAAAAACAAATTAAATTATAAATTATTAATATTTTTCAATTGCAACTTATTCGTATCTTCTCTTTTTAATCAGTTGTCCTCTCTATGATTTTCTCATCTATATAAAATGGAATATGCCAATTGGGCAAAATTCGAAGGAGATAAAAGAAAAGAAATATGAATATTACATCTGTGGTCTTGTCTGAACCACATATAATTTACCATCCCTTATCACGCCTTCAATGTCTTGTGGAGATCCATAGAGCTCCTCAATTACACTTCCTGCACGAGCAATGTCAGAGAGTATTTTTTGTCGAAAGTTGCCGTCAGTGATCAATGGATCAGTCGAGTAATCAAGCACAACTTGTTCTTCTTCATCCATTGGAACACTGCATAGTAGATTGCTTCTAGATCAATTTGATATGGTTTTCAGGAGCCACAAACTATAATTTGGGTAATTCAACTTTATGAAACTCAATATGATTAAATCATAATTCTATCATTTATAAATAAATTCTATACTTCAAATTCATTTATATAAAGAAATGCAGATTGTAACCGATATAGCAAAGTTTCACAAAATTTCCTGCCAGTTGTAAAAGAGTTTACCTATCGTAAAGGCCTGCACCAGCATAACCTTCTAGATCTTCACCGTTGGAGTCAGATCTGAAGATGATAGAACGTCTTATAAAGAGGCCAATGGGTTTACTTGGATAACCTGATAACTGAAAATGCCAAAGATTATTAGCCCCAACGGTAGCATATTCGTAAAATATTATAAATGATGGGACTGCAGGTTGACTCGGAATTTTTGCTTTACCCAGAAATTTGAGAAATGAAATAGCTACTGTTACATATACAATGACTTGAAGGAATAAGAAGAGAATAAGCAATTTCTTTTTTTTTTTTAAGATTTCATCCTTCCCCTAGTAATTAATAGAAAGATGTTTACCTGAGGAGAGTTCAGATCTTTTTTCTTGCAGACAAAACTCAGAGCACGACCAGGATAGGCTCCTACTAGAGTTTCCCCGAGTCCCTTCACTACCTATAGTAGCATAGATTGGAAAATCAATTCCTTTCATTAGGGAAGTGTAAAAAGCACATCAGAAATAAAATACCTCAGCATATATCTCTGATGAATCTCCTGAAGATGGATTGGTTGTGTGGATAACAAATGCATAGTCGGCATTTATTATCTCCTGTACCAGGACAGCCATGCAGAGGTAATCATGGTCTAACTTTACTTTCCTTGTGCTGAAGTATGCTCTCTCATTCCATTTCGAAGCCCAGACCTGATATGGAAATATGTCAAATATCATTATCATGCACAAAAAGGAACTTAAATTTCCAAGAACTTTGCAAAGAACAATCATGGTCAGAGCTTCTCAAGGCAAAGAACAAGAAAAGCACACACGACAGGAGCAAGGAGATACTAACTATACTTTTGAATATTTGGATCTCTAGAAGGATCTTAGTATGGCAGAATCATGATGCTAATTGTAGTAACGTGATTAAAGTAGAGGAATAACTCTCACTTGTTATAAAGACATATGGATAAAAACAAACTGGTGAGGCAATCAAAGTGATGGTCATTATTTGAGATGCTCCACTCTGGTAAAGCAGTGTACCTTCTTTATAGCCATCCATGCTTGCTGCCACCGCTGTTCACCTTCATCTCCAGGCCAAGGCATGCCAGAACTTTTCATTTTTGTCTTCAGCTCTTGCACCTGAAATTAAAGATTGCCTATTAACTATCATTTCTAAATTGAACCAACCCCAATTGAAGCCCTGGTGTATTTCCATTTCATTTGACTTCCATTTCATATTTACCAATAAAAATAAAATGTTCAGAAACAACTTTGTTCTATGGGTGGTATCACAAAAAGACAGCCTCACTAAATAGGCACATAAAAACACCTGCAAGTTGAACCAAACCTGTTGTGTGTGGTCGATATCTTGGAAGGAAAGAGGATAGAGCAAGGGAGCTAGAGAACACAAAGTTAATTGCAAAAGGCTTTCTTTTAGAAAATTGCATCTCTTCAAAATAAATTATGCGAATATTCCTAGGAAATTTTAGGTTAAGCTAGTAAGAAATACGTTTCATAGATGATATCAAAGCAGGTCATACATGTTAGGTGAAATGTATATCCATTGTTATCAGTAGAAAGAACATACCAACTGAGGTGGTGCTGTTAGCTGTAAAACTGTCTTATGAATCTCCGCAAGAGCACTAAAGTCTTCCTCTCCTAACTTTTTCTTCAACTGTTGCAACTTCTTAGCCACTTCCTGCCAAGCAAGGAAAATGGTGGAGGTGGAAGAGGGAACTTGTCAGACAAGAATACCCAGAACAATTACTAGGGTGAAACCTTAGATCCCAAAATGTACACTGTCACATGCATTCAGCAAAAGCCATGTCAAAAAAAACTAAAGTTTCTGGTATAAAAACTTTCACTAATTTCATGAGAGTTGATTGTCCTAATCAAAATATGAGAAGTTGCTGACAACTAGCACGACTCAAATCAGCCAAGCTACATATTGAGGGTAGTTGATCTTGCAAATAAGCTACATATTTTCCTAGAAAATACTTTGAAGCATAAGATCCAAGCATCAAAAAATGTTTGCTCACTTTTACATGATACTTTATGGGAAACACTTACCAATTATCATCAAGAAGTGCTTGTCAAGATAACAAATCTGTACAGTATAATGAAAAAAAAAAAAGTGTAAAATGTGCATCTCACACATTGACTTCCTGGCTCTATGTTAGGCTTATTAGGTCTACCCGGTTCCTATACAGTGTCCGATTAACCCATTCCTATTTAGTTACTTAAATCTTTCCAAGAAGAATTTATCCTCATATGGCATAACCACTACAATTGGACAGATATAAGAAATAAGAAATAAAATAAAATAAAATGGAAAAAACTAATTAAAGAAACACCCCACCAGTCAAATTTGAATTGGTTAGCTATCAGCCTATAACAAACAACAAATCACATCATCTTGGAAATATTAAAACATTCTGAATTAGCATATGGTAAAAAATTGTTGCTTCACAGGAAACTAAAAATGCATTAGAGCAACTGGAAATTTCAAGATAGATTACCTGATTTGAACCATCTGAAAGAACCTTCTCGAAAACTCCAAAAGGTAATGCAACCGATGTAGGAATCCCAATCCATGATGGGACTTTTCCTTTTAGATGTGAGATATTGCGAGATTTCGCACCAACCTAAGGAAATGATCATCAGGCAAAGCATACCGATTCAGTAATTGATATTGAGAATGTTTTTTTTTATCTATTAAAGCACCCAAAAAAATAGAAAAGAAAAACGAAAAGTTGGGAAAGAAAGATATCCTAAAACATAATTTTGGATACCATTTTTCCTTACCATTTCACTGGTGAACTCCTCAGATGATATGGCATACCTGCCACAGAACTCCTTCTTGACCAGCTTTATAGGTGAAGAACCAACTTCTTTCAAGTTGGTTGAACTTGATGCTATCTCACCCTCTTTTAGTTCACTGAAATTTAACACGAAAAAGATTGAATTTCAAATCTGCAATTTCTTTGAGGGTCAGAAGCATTTATTGAATTGCAAACCATGAGACACAAAGACAGGCATCCCAAGAAAAAATAAGTCAGGGTTACCTATAGACTACATCTGCCGATGTGGGTTTCAGGGATAACAATTTCCCTTCATTTGCACGGATTTTGTCCAGAATGTTGTGATCAAAGCATGTGGCAAAGCAAACCTGTCGTTATCAACATGCACATCTCAACAGTTACCCATCCATTATTTAGAGAAATAATCACAATATAGCATGTAACTACCTTGCTATTTCTTGCTCGCACAGAAACATGGGATAGGACATCTGGCATGTCTGGTGTCAGAACTGCAACTGCACCATCTGGAATTTCTTCTTCTCCTGTTACTCGTCTTGCCACTAAAATCGTGGGGCGGTCATAAGATTTATTCTGTACTGTGAGTAACTCATCCACAACAACAACGTACCCAGCAGCTTCAACTGGACTAATAACCTGCCAACTGTTTCAGGCCAACCAAATTTTTAAGTGGCATACAGTGCTAAGAAATCCCATTATTTAGGTCCCCTTTTATACTATCCTTTATTTATATTAGTTAGAACTCTATCCCATTAATACTCGAGATAATGAATACTGCACCTACTTTCCAAGATGAGCAGTCTTCCGAAGAACTGGATCAAGTCGATTGAGAAGTGAGGACAAAGCCGCAGCTGATCCAGCACGAATAATTTCTTCTGTGAATATGTTCACCTATAATCAATTGAGAATAGCATAAAGTCCAAAATAGTTTATACACAATTAAAGAAAAGAATTTTGAGTTAAGATAATTAAAAACATACAGCCCACTGGTCCACACAAAGCCGTGATCCAAGATACTCTGCTGAGGGTTGCAAAACTTGCTGATACCACTCAGCCTTGCTAGCTAGGGCAAGGCGAGTTCTGTCAAGTACTGATTTCGCATACAATGCCCAGTGATCACTTTTACTGTTGGACATACTTAAAGCACGATTCCATCCCTGCACAAGGAAAGAAATATTAAAGACCACGGGAAGTGGCCTATTTATCAAAGAACACTGGAAATGACAAATCATATGGACAGACATAGTAAGATGTTCAACAAAAGGTAAACACTACAGCTGAGGCATCAAAGATTATTAAAATTCAACTCTACCTTCATGCAATTGATAAGATCTTCATTGTTATCCGATGAAAGTGCAAGATTTTCAAGAACCAGAGTGATGAAATGCATAATTTTCTGCAAAATGAACAACAAGAATATATAGGTCAGAGATGAAACTAAAAAAAGACATTAAGAAAAATTAAGACAATAATTGATCAAGAATAACATCAAAAAATCTTATAATTGTTGATGACAAATTTACCTCTGGCCCTGCATCATTTAATTCCTCATAACCTCTCTCGATGGCTGTCCTGACAGCAGAATCAAGAGCAATATCCAAAAATAAAAGATCCTTAAGGCGATCCTTAGGCTTAAACAGCAGTGGCCTAAGCTCCTGACGAGCTTCCAGCAAACCCTGCATTTCAAAAATTAACAACAATTGGTAAATGTTAGACTACATTTGCAAACAGTAATATCACTTCTGACTCGGCGATACTTAAATTTGCCAGTACCTCAAGAAGTGCTTCAACATTTCTATCTTCAATATGTTTCAGAACAAACTGAAGCAATTCCTGATCGAAAAGATACAGAGTATACACAGCTGGGTTTCAATAATTCTCTCTAACCAACAAATACACAAGGAAATAAAGTTGAAAACATTACTGGAAATCCAGATGGCAAGCCTGAAATGGGATTTATCTGCACTCCAACCATGAACCCTTGACCCTGAAGAGAATTGGGAATAAAAAAAAAATCTTTTAACATCATAGGAGAAAACAATCGAGTGGAAAACTTCAGCCAGGACAGGGCACTACCTCAGCTCTGTAGCCCATACAATTTGCAATAGCAGACTCAAGATCTGCACCTGAATGTACAGCCTACAATCAAATTGGAATAAAATCAACATTTTGAAGCTGATAATGAATATTAAAGGAATTTCAACCAACACCAGAAGAAATCATTTGATCTGAGGAACCATAAACAAAAAGAGAACGTTTCATTACTACTATTTCCACATAATCATGATTGATATTGCATGTTAAAATATGTGAGCTATGTATATATGCATATACATGAAGCATATGGTTTCTTCACACTATTTAAAATACATAAATAGATTGATAAGACGAATTATATCATAGTAAGCACAAAGTTCCATTTTCTAAAGAATACATGCATATGTTTCACAGAATGCTTAAATATAAAGATATAGAATACAACTGTGAACAAGTTAATGGCTGAATACATAATTTAACTGTTGAACTTTGACAAAAAAACCTTTTTGGCATTTTGAATTTTAAAAACAACCTTGTGGCACCCTAAATTTCAATTTTTGTAATAATCTCACACCTCTTTACACTAAACACAACATTTTTTAAGGTTTTTGGCCTTGATATGCAAAATATTGATTTGGTATATGGTTAATATAACTTTTGAAATGATAATATTTACATTTCTTAAAAATCCAACAAGTGTTTAATCGATCTAATCTTACAAGTTGAGGGGTTCAATGGGTCAACCAAAGTGTTTAGAAGATACAATAAGTTGAAGTGTTTAATGGGCCACAAGGTTTTTCATGAAAAGTATACGGGTGAATTTATGTATTGTGCCACAGGTTAACTACAATTTCAAGTTTAACAGAAATTTATGTAGAAACTGAGAAAATCATCAAACTTGTACTTAATGGTTTAGATAACCAACCTTCAAAGTTCTCATATAATTTCCAAGATCACGCAAAAGACCATCCTTTTGATCTCTTCTAAAGTTCGGCTCAGAATGGATAGCACGATCATAGCTTAAAAGTCGTTCTTTCGTTATTCCATTTTCATTCAAAGTTTTCCAGTATACACTGATGTCTAAGTCACTTTTAATGTAATCCATTAATGCCTGCAGGAAAAAGTACTTATGAAGCTTTTAGATTGTGAAAATCATTTAATTTAAATTTCCAAATTTATAGTTTCAATACCTGGCAGATTATGACATCATCAGGACTTGTGTTATTATGCAGCTTCTGATGCCATTCCTCCATCATTCCACCTTTGCAATCATTGTTTCTCTAGAATCAATGAATACTCACTCATATTATTCAAATGTTAAAATTCCAACACAAAGGAAATCGTAACTGTGAGCACTAGGCGATAAAGACAAGCTTAATCATTGACCTGGATAACCAGGATTTCATCCCGAATACGCTGTCCCACATCACCTTCACCTCCTCTGCCAACAGTAGACAGAATCATCCGCAAAAGCTC
This sequence comes from Jatropha curcas, assembly GCF_014843425.1. The sequence goes on from NW_023590671.1 coordinate 49,379, forward strand.
CCGATACTGTGGCTGACTTGTGTAAATATTCTGGAGTAAATCTGTCAGCCTATCCTGTGCCTTACTGATCTCACTGCAACCAATGAAAGAAGAAACATATTTGCATGTGAAGAATTATCATGAGTAGTTATAATAATGAATAACTATAAAATCATAACTTTTTCAGTCCAAGAAAGCATCACAGAGAACCCACTATTGGACAGGTTGAATTACTTTACGGTCATGTTTTCCAAGAATTGGAAAAAGCAAGAAATTTCACATCTCAAATGTTTGAATGACCCATAATGATTTCAAGAAAATTAATATCCCAGTTTACCGTGGTTTGACATTGTAGTTTTTGTTCCAAATAAGTTGCCTTGTGGCCATAAACCTCATCCAAACTAAGATCCCTGCAAGACCCAATTCACCAGCATCCTTTGCTGTCTCCATCAAATCTGCTGCAATATTAAATCTGAAGAAAGAAGAATACCAATTACTTCTAGACCAATCATAAAATAAGATATTTTCCAAAATCCAGATGAGCCCTGACATCAAATCAATAAATTTATGCAGCATAAACTTTAATCGACCAGAGTAAAATTGTGACAACCATCATGATGAAAGAGTTAACAGAGAGGGAGAAAGAAGAACTTCACAGTTATTAAAATAATAAAGTTCACAAAAAGGTACCCAAAAGTCTCATGAAACTTCAAAAATTTTTTCTGAAACAGTTGGAAAATAAAAAAAAAAAGTTTGGGTCTACCTTTTTCTTATCAGCTTACAAATAGTAGTTGGGGAAAAATAAATAAAGTAAAAGAAGTATTAACTTCATCTTCATCATCGCCAACTTTTTGCACCTAGAATTAGACTGTTACCAATTCTACATTGAACGTATTTGTCAATGTGCACATAAATTTTTTATTAAACAATGTAAACCATTTTGCTATCACAGCAAGAGGGAAATTCAACCATCATAAATGAGCTAACTGATTAAGAACAAGCGTAATCCATCCTAGAGGGAAGGTTAAGGCGAGTGCATGCTGCGTCGTAGTTACTGATCTCTTGGATTAACTTGGGCGGACATATAAAGCCAAACGACATATGCCTACTTGTAGGAAAACAAGTTCAGAAGTAAAACAGAAGAGAATAATTATACGGTGATTATTTGTATAGAACTACTAGTTACTTTCAACATTTCAACAGGGTTAAGGACAGGAAAAACTTAAAGCAGATAGATTTTGATTTTCCTCACTTTCCCATGAATGTAAACGGTGCACTCATAGTATTGCTGGGAAGGGGAACAAAAACATAATAGAAGCATCTAAGACAGAGATCGCAAAGAGAGTTCAGAGCATAAAAGCTGTACAGTTTCAAACTTGAGTCCGTTATCACACAAAATGCACCATGTGGCACAATTGGAATACTCTTCATGCCATTGCAAGCTTTACTTCCTTTTTTTGCTTCCATTTGGCAAGAATCTAAGCCACAGTTCTGGGAATTGCTAACTGCCATATGATCCTAAATAACAATAAAACTAGAGACTATGAGTCCCTAGCTACTGAACGCAACGTAAATGATCCTCTGGATCACTTCCACAATCACACGCACATATAGTATTAACACCATACACAAGTACGTGACACATGAATGCAATACAGAATGAACATTTGGGATGAAGCCAAATTCTGTGCAAAAACTGTTACATATTCATATTATGGAAACTTCCAAAAAATATCATGAGAAATGAGAGGTCCTGTCAAGTCAGTAACGCTTGGTAACACAGAGAATTATGGACAGATTACTGACCGGTGCATGAAGGACTTCTGTGCCTCACTCTCCATCTCTGCAATTTTATCCAACAGCACTTTGGCTGTACCTTTTCCATCAGCAGCATCCTTTTCATTGAGAATAGTTCAGTTAATTAATGCAGAAAGGCGATGAAAGAAAAAGTAGAAAACAGTAAATTCTTGCTGAATACCAAACTGATAGGAACCTTTTGGACTGGCTTAGATCCACCGCGGAATTCAATATAAAAGTCTGAGTTTCTATTCTTTATCCAATTTCCATTAGACAAAAGCACGAAAGGCATCCCTACAAATATATCTTCTTCGATCTCCATTTCAATGGATTGGAGCTGAAAATTAAATTGAGAAAATTCTAGTGACATGATAAATTGAGAGGGTGGGTTCTGGAGCCCCATAGAACATGCAATGACATTGAATTGAATTTACATACCTGGTGAGGAAGTTCAGCGGAAGAAATATTTGCAAGTTGGGTTTCAGCAGCGTCATCTAGAGCAACTGAACCAAGAGGCAACACACTTGACGGTGGTGCCTGCAAATATACATACATTTGCAAGACAATTAATAAAAATGCTGCCAGTAACTTAATAATGGAGGAAAATGATGCTTCTAATTCAAAAGACCAAACCATCTTGAAATTAACAGTTCCATAGAAACTTACCAACCACTCTCCACTCTTTCTAGATAAAGCCCAGTGAAGAGTGACTGGATCTTTGAAATCAGTGGCAACATAAACCTTTGTCTTACCAGCAGGCTTGGTCACAAGTACCTAACAAATGTGAAAGAAGCATTAAAGTTAGAATAACTCGTGCAGGAAAAAAAACCTTGTAGTTCTTAGGAAGCAAGATGTTCATCAATAATAAATCTTTATCCGATTCTCACCAAAAGTTCTGCATCACCAAGCTTGAAGATCTTCTTGTTCAGAACAGCACCACCATCAAGTACTTCCTTTGCCTTTGCAAAAAGCTCAATTGCCGTCAAGGCCTTTGGTTCCACTGAAACTTCTTCCACTGCAGATGTAGTAGCATATTTGGTGATAACCTGTGCTAAGTCCCTCTGTTTACGCTGAATCCTTTCAGTGCTAAAATATCCTTTTTGCAGCGGCTGCTTTGAAACCTTGGTCTGGACTTCTCCTTTTGTAATCTTCTTCCTTATGTCATCAAGAGAGACACCTCTTTCCAGTTCTTTTTGCAATTCTTGTCTTGCTTCCTCAAACTCCCTCTATAAAAGCAAAAATCCATTAATGAATGTTAATGTATGAGCAATATCTCAAGCAAAATTGTGCCAATGAATATCAAAGTAATTGCATTTTCTAACAATCTCAATACTCATGCAAAACTACAAGTGGGCAACTAATAATGTTCACTCCCTCCAGCATCAGTAATTAACAAGAAACATCAGAGAATCTAACAGGCAAAGTAGAAAGTAAATTTACCTGTTGCTGCTCTGGAGAATAATTGGGTTTCCCAGCTTTTTCCCATCTAATATAAGATTGAATCTGTACTAGATCATCAGGTATCTTACTTTTTGTTAATGGTTCCTTAATTTCATTTCTATCATTTTTGTTGGTCAGCCTTGCTCGAAGGTCCTCAACAGAAATGCCCCTTGCTACTTCCTCCAATAGCTCAACACGTGCAGCTTCATATTCTTGCTATGATAAGAAAAAATTATTTGTCACAGGTAGACAATAGCATAAATTCCAAAAGATAGAACTGCAATTTACAAGCATAATAAAAGAAACGAAACTGCAATTAGTGTTTCTATCCATCCACAAATGAAAACCACGTTTTCTCCTACTATTGTCCTATTAAGACTGATGTTTAGAAAGAGGAACAAATATATAACGTTTAGCATCACAATCTCGCTATTTACCTTCTCTTGTTCAGGGGTATACATTTGTTTACCCTTTCTTTCCCACCTCAGATATGCTTGAACTTGTACAAGGTCTTCTGGAACCGAGATGTTTGGAATCATTACATTCTCTCTTGTAGGTAACTTAATATGAAAGTTCTTGCCATTATTCTTAAACCTGTAAGGAGAAACATTTGGGGGGAGGATAGATATAGCACATCAGTTCTGAGCTGTATAAGATGTATAGCCCTAGAAAAAAAGTTAGTAACAGAAGCTCACCATTTATTCCGGGCTTCATCAAATATGAGAAATTCTAAGCCTTGTATTTCAGGATCTTCAATATCTATTTTGAGGTGAGAATTGGGACCCGACTACAGAAAAACAATGCATAAAATGACAACCAGTTAATTATTCATTTATATATGTCAAACCTTTTGTTTTATTATTTGTTTGAATGAAGGACAATTAACGAAACAGCATGTTCCACTCTTTGGCACCCACCTTGACAAAAGGACTCCTAAGTGCTCTGTTCTTGTAATTTTTGGTTCCATCTGGGCGACAAGAGGGAAGTACCCAGTTTCTGAAAATATGAAAAGCAGCATAAGCAAGAAAGACAGATGCCCCAAGTAGCATCAATCAAAAAATAGAATAAATCATAATATAGATATGTGGCACTTGCTACCAAAGTCGGACTTACTCCTTCCTGTCATGTTTACCACCCCAGTGTAGGAGTAAAGAGTCACTACTATAGTTTATCTGAATATTTACTTGTGTGGGAGAACCAACAGTAGGATGGTTAACAGAAACCTGCTCAGTTAGAAAGAAGAAACTCATGTAAGTACAGCTTCTGCCTATAGCAGATTTACAATAAGCTAAAATACCAACAGTTGGAATAAATCATTGAAGCATCATTCATTTGTCAAGGGTAAACGATATTATACCTGCAATTCAACATTTCCATCAAGGTTGAATTTTCCTACAAGCTGCAGCAAGGAAAGTATTTTATTAGAACCACGTAGTGTGCAGAACAAGTAGTATGCATATGAATCATCCTCTCCCTCACTAGATTATTACATTCTTAGGCACAGAAATGTAAGTCCAAGAGGCAATATTACTCCAATGCTTTCCGAGAAAACTTAAGGTAAACAAAGCCACAAAATGACATTCATGATCAAGATAGTGCAAAGGAACAAAACAAGAAGATACCAATAGATAATGCAAAATATTTCGCACATATTTGGTTTATATTGAAAATGGAATGGAAATGGAAATGGATGTCTAAGTCCAAAAAATCTTGTTCCAGAGTTTAAATAAACTCTGTAAATTTAATGGTTGTATTAAGAATTATATTTTAAAAAATAAAATAAAAATTTCCAGATAAAATTCAAACTATTCAAATATAAAAATACAATACAAAATTTGTATTCTTTATAAATCAAAACAGAAAATTAAATCTTATTCCAAGAATTGCATTCCGTTCCCCATTCTAAGCAAATAAATCATGGCCCAGTTCATTCAATAAGATAACATCTGTGATCTGTCTGACTCTGATGAAAAAAATCTTTCTAAATGTCTACGGTCATCATTTTATTTTAAGCAGATAACGTTTAACACTTAATATTTGATGTTTCTCATCTATATTCCTAACTTTCAAAATATCCTAATTCATCAATTTTCTGCTCTTCTCGGGGTTGTTTAGCAATGAAATTGAAATTGCAGCTCACAAAAGTTATATAAAAATCCATTTCATATAAGGTAAAACACAATTAAATTCTGAAAATACTAGCACTCTTATCGTCTCTCTCACGCACAATCATTAAAATTCCAAATTAAAAACTATCAATAATAAGCATTTTTAAAAAATTACCTCGGCTGCAGGATCCATAGCTAACACAGCACGTGGAGTGACCGTAGCAGGACGAGTCGCAACGGCTAATTTTGATTTCCGCACTTTTAAACTCTTTCCATAAAAGCTCGATGAAATCGGCGACCTCCGTATTTGCGGTGGCGCCACTCCTTGAGCAGATTGGAATAAATAGTTAGCAGGAATGCCAGAAGAATTAAGCTTGCTTCGATGTTCTAGAACCGGAGGACGAACCAAACTCTGTTGCAACAATTTGTGGCCTATAGTGTTATTCATGTTCCTTGATTCACTACTTCACCTTGAAGAAATTCCAATATTAAACAATAAGAAAAACCAAAGAATAATTAAGACAACTAAACAACAACTAGAAATTCTAACAAGATTCATGAATACCAAATTCAAATACTCTGTCAACAGAAGTTACAGTGTATGTAAGTCAATCAAAACTTATAACATTCTAATTGATTTGTTCTTCCTTTCTTCCAAAACATTTTATTTTCCCGGCAAACCAAACAAAAAATAAGAATTAATCGATCAATCAATTTACCTAGATTCAGACTCCGGTGAAAGGAATATACAATCTAATTCTTAACAAGAAACTTCTGTAACTAAACTAAAGAAGTTCTGAAACTCAGGAATGGCCGCTTAATACTGTATGGTTTTTGCTGATTCAGTGAATGACTATTGAAATTAAGAGCGAAAATAAACCGAAAGATTGGCGCTTTATCGTGATTATTCGCCTCGTCTCAGCTAATTATACGGCCACGTAAGGAAAAGTAAAAAGCTCCGGGGCGATATAAATGGACAGCTAGTCACGTGCCAGAGATAGCGCGACTAAAGCATGGGATTCACCAGTTGAATAGCATGAATCTTGATATTTAATAAAGAAGTGTGGTATTAATCAATTGCCCTTCCTTTCCATTAGATTTTCAAAATTGACTGTTTCGCTTCTAGTATTTTCATAATTTTTTTTCTAATATTTTTGTTTTCGAAAAGTTCTTTATTTTAAAATTTTTGTAATTCTTAATGTTAGATATATTTTACTGTTCATGTACCTAATTTATAATTAACTTTTACTTTTAAAGATTATTACTATATATTATTATTTTATTTATCATTTATTGGTGAAAAGTATTCATACTTTTATTTACAATAATATAATTATTACATTTAGTGATAGAGAGATCATTGTTCGAAGTCCACTACCGCTATCAATCCGATTTCTCGCTAAATAGGTCTATAAAAGTAGGTAAAACGTTCCCTCTCGAATGTTTAAAGGGCTTCATATTTAGGATTTAAAGTCGAGATCTCTGATTAAAAAAAAAAAATCTCTATCATCTCATCTCACACTGAAGAGCAACATTTAACATTTAATGGAAGAGATCGTATAACACCGAATATTGTCAGCATGGCATGAGATATGATCTTGATGTCAAAATCAAGTTGGCGTTTGAATTTTGTTGCCAAATCTATTAGTAGTAGTACTTGTATATTTAGTGGCATTTAAGTAAATTCCTCGATGGAAATTTGTAGATGCACTCGATTTGTACTCATTGATAGATCCAATAAACACTAGATTCATACATTATGTTGTGACATAAAATAATAATATCTTACTGGTTTTGGAGGCAAGTAGTAGTACATTATAACACGACTTATCTTCTTAAAAAAAGGTAGTATTATTATATGATCTAACGTCCACAAAATAATGTTGAAAGGAAAACTCAGTCTTAAATATCTTTGCCTTAATTTATTATCTTCACAACTTTTATTCACAATTAATAAATTAATTCTATAAAATTAATAAAAATGAACGTGTGAGGGAAAAAAGAATACCATCAAGCAATATTTATTATTAAAGAATAATCCGCACGTGCAATAACACATGTTTTTCGTGGAATTGCCAAACTTTTCAAACAAAAAGCCGTATTTGTTTACTATATATTTTAGTTTTTCTCGATAAGTTTGAGTGCTTTTAACTCTTGTTTTCTTGAAAACTAATATTCTATAATACTATTTTTAATCAAATCTTTTATCAATATATTGAAAGTCCAACGTTGCCCACTTGAGATCCCTTGTTATGATATTATTGTATGGTGGGATAAAATTTTAATGTAGTTTTTTTTTAAGATAAATTATAAATATATATATTATTAGAAATATTATGAAGAAAATTAATTTATATGCACAGTTTAATATTAAAAGTATAGTTTTTATGTGCATATTTTTAGTATTACTTCTATTATGTAGTTTATATTAATTTCTAAAAAATTAGACATCACAATCATCTCTAAATTTATGCATTCCATGATCAAATATTTATATTATATATAAAAATAGAAATGAGATTGAGGAGCAATAATGGGATTGTCGATATTATTCCTGTGAAATTTCAGATATCTTAAAATAATTTTAATTGTAATCAATTAAATAATTTTAATCTGAAAATATATATAATATTTTTATAATTTGATTGGATTTATTTTTACTTTTTAATAGATAAATATATATAGGTAATTAAGCATTTTAAAATTTTAAATTTTTACTATTGGTATCTTATTATATCTAATTATATTATGTTATACTATTACGTAAATTATTAATAATAATTTAATAATTTGCAATAATTTATCATTATTATAATTTATAATTTAGCTTTAACGTTATTATTTTAAATATTATATGTAAATATGAGGTGTTTGAAATTTTTTATATTTTTTTGAATTTATTTTAAATGAATATATTTAGATGATTCAAATTTGGATTTACAAAGGATATGATTAAATTTCTTTAATTACAAATTACACTCTAATTTGGTTGGCCAAAAATTAAGATAAAAAAATTATTATTTTTAAATATTTTGAATTTTATTAATTATATTGATATCGTATATAATTCAAATCTTATATAATTCAAATCCTATTTTTATTAAAGAATATAATTTTATAAATAATTTTTTAAATGCTTTCATGATTTTAATTGGCTAAAAAAATAAAAGTAAAAATGAAAATTTATTATTATTTATAAATATTTAATTTGATTTATTAGATTGGTTTTTTATTTTATTGTCAAAATATATTTATTTACTAAAAGAGATTATAGTGAAAATTTTTAACAAAACATGTAAATTAATTATAAAATTTATAATAGAAGCTATGCGATGATTTTTATAAATCAATTTGATTTTTCTTTAAAAAACAGAAAATGAAAGCAATTAATGTACAATAAAAAATATATGAACCGGTACGTTGACATAAGAAAAAAATAAATATTTACTGTATCTATAAAGTGTAATGTATTTTAAAGACTCCGTCTAAATAAGAATTTATATTTTAATATTATATAAATAAAATGTATTTTAAAGACTCCGTCTAAATAAGAATTTATATTTTAATATTATATAAATAAAAAATTAAATGAATATAAAAAATGAGCATATAACGAGCATAACCAACGTAAAATGCACGTCATAAAAAAAATAATTTATAAAAAAAGCAAAAGGTATACCCTTAATGTCATTCAATAAGTTATAATGTAATGTAAATAAATATAGTTTTAATCACCGTTTGATAAGCAGTAATGGAATAATAATTAAATACATTTTTAATTTTTATGACTGTAAATGGGCCTAGAGTCCAACATAGACACTTGCCCAACCGGGCAAGCAATTCTTGATTCCCCTCTTTGGACTTTCTGCCTAGAACTAGAACCTTATGGCATGCAATATGCATGCTGTCTTGTATGTACACTAGCACGTGGGCCCCAAACCTTCTGGACTTTTTTACTTTCTGAATGATTGAACATTTGGAGCAATTGGATCTAAGCATGAGAGACAAAAATCACCAATTTAAAAGCTAAATAAAGGAGTTAATAACCAAAAAGATAATAAAACTAAAGTATTGCTTTGTAAAAGTGATTTTATTCTTTAATTTGATCAGGTGTTATGACAACAAGTTCAACTAATATGCAATACTGCATAATTTACAGTTGTGGTTAAATGTTAAATTCACCCTCAAAACTAATACGTTAAATTTTGTAACACTCTTAAATTTAAGAAAGATTTATCATATTTCTGAAGTTGGATTTTTCAATATCAATCATACACTTCGTCACGTTGATTATTATTCTTTTATAAATGATATGCTCTCTTATACATTTTGATTTATAATTAACTCATTTTTATTATAATAATATTATATTATCACTCATAATAGCTTGTTTGGCTGTGCAGAAAAATATAAATATATAAACTACTGTTAATTTTTTTTATGAATGTTATGAAGATTGAATTTCTTACTTACCAGGTGAATATTCTATCAGTAAATTATTGGGAGTTTGTTTGATATTAATAATTAAATTACCTTTTTGAAAATTATTATTTTAAAATTTATTAAGAAAAATAATTTTAAGACTTTTATAGTTAAATTACCATATAAAATAAATTTTAATAATTTCTAACATATATTTTTAATAAGAATATTTTTCTTTCAAAAAATTATCTTTTATTTTTAAAAAACTTTATATTTAAATATAAATTGAGTAATTGTTTGATGTTTTAAAGTCAAATACTTTATTTCTTATGCTATATCATCAACAATCAATAATTATTGAAGGGATTAGATAGAGCTTAGTCATTTCTCTAAGGTTATTTATGAGAAAAGATAATTATCAATCTCAAAACCGATTAGTTTGGTATTTGAGTCAATGGTATAATAATTTCACCATTATATTTGGCTTGAATTAATGATATCACATTGAATATAAGCAAATTAAGAATATTTTTTTGGCACACTAAGATATAGTCTAATGGTAAGTGCATATACGACATGACAATAGATTTAAGTTCGAATCCCCTCACAATACTTAAAAAAAAAAAAATTATTTTTTCTGGATGGGTGGGATATTTGTCTTTTTCTCATTTATTTTTTCTTTTTTGAATTTTTTTACTCACAGACTTAAATAGGGGTCATCTTCAACTTCAAGCATGCATGTACACATGGTTCACATTATATATTTGCTACAATGCTTTTAATTTGCTTATATTATTTTGAAAAGAAGTCTTAACAATCACATACATGCTTAATTACTGCTCACGAGAGGTGGTTTGATAAGGTGACATGAATACTTTATCTTTTAATTATAAATATTGAGTTAAAGAGCGTGTTACCTTTTATAGGTCTGCTAATGTAAATCCGAATTACACAGATTAATGGACTTTGGATTATTAAAAAAAAAGCTCAATTGTTGATTCAAAATATTTAATAAATGGTTAATTGGAATAATATTTGAAATTTTTGTGATAAACATTATAAAATTAAGACTAAATGCTAATATTTGAATTAATTTTATCCACCACCCTCTATTAATTGATAGGTGACCACAACAATTAAACCGAAAAAATATGAAGCAAGTTCCAATTGAGAAAATGTAAAAATAACAAAATATATATTTTTAGGAAATAATATTTATTGGTAAAATTAGTTTAAAATGTTACATGAACACACCATGAATAATAATAATCCATTCTCAAATAAAAAGAAATAAGAAGAAAACTTTTTTTTTGGAAAGGAAGAATAAGAATATTAATTAATAATTACATAATGAAAAATAAATCAACAATTCTAATTAATTAACACAAGGCAGCAAATAAATAAGTTAATTAACCTCCAAAATAAAAAATTAAGTAATCAATTTATTAATTAGTGGTGCAATAAAGTGACTAGGGCCAAGCAATTAGAAACCATATGTTCTAGTATGACATTAACCTTAGTAAGTGATGTCTGTTCATCCATTTCTGCATACGCATCATCGCAGGTTGTATAGTAACTAATGGCAGCAGATAAATTTGTATTAAGAGTTCCCTCATCATTATCTTCCAGGCTTTGAATGGATTCTTCAAGATCTGAAATGGCATCATCGTACGATTCTTTACAGATATCGTTAGTATCGCTCTGTTCGAGCAATCTCGCCATCAACAATGCGTGTTTTGTTTTTAATACTACAAGTTCTATTGCTTTCTTTATTGCTTTAGCTGGGTCAGTAATTCCCTTCACCGTTGCCCTGCAAAGGGGCTTATAATCTGTTGCTTCACATAAGTCGCCGGTGGCAGTGGCGGTGGCCGGAAGGAGGAGGAAAATGACGGTGGTTGTTGCAAGAAAGACCAGTGGGAAGGAGCTACGGGGATTTATATACATAATCATTGTCAAAAGTTAGTGTGAATTTTTTCCCACCTGGAGTCTCTCTGCATTCAGGGGCTCAATTTTATTTTCTTTCTTTTTTCTTTTTTTCCCTTTTGTTTTTTGTAAATTTTTTTTTTTTTGAAGAATTGAATTTGTAATATATAAAAGAAATTTGTGTGGGATTGCCATTTTTGTAGAATTTGATTAGTTTGGACTTTGTGGATAATTAAGTTTGTGTTCTGAATTTCACAGGAATACCATTAATTACTTTTTTATTTACTAATTAATTGGTTTAGGTAATTTCTTTTTTCTTTTAATTTTTGTTAAAAAAAAATTGTTTTGTGAGGTTTTCCTTGATCATAGGTAGCATTTTTCAATTCAGAAATTTTACAACTGAAAATGGAAGAGTATAATAGGATTTAGACTTTGAATATAAGAGGTAAAAATAAAATCATAAATAAGCAAATAATTAGTAATAAAAATTAAAGTGATGTTCGGTTCGGTTTTTTTTTTTTTTTTTTTTTTGTTCGGTTCGGTTTTTGTTTTTTTTTTTTTGTAGAAAAATACAGTTTATTGTTTTGCTCAATGACGGCATGCAGTTGGTCCAAAATTAACTTGACCCAATATACGAGGTTCCCAAAAGGGGGGGGGATAAAAAACCGGGGGGGGGGCCCCCATTTGAATTTTAATGCACATATTAGGCCAGGAAAAAAAGCCCTGTTAAGTAACCCTTAGGACAATATTTTGTATATCTTCAAAAAAAAAAAAAAAAAAAGAAGAGCCCCATTATAAAAAAAAAAAAAAAAAAAAGAAGAGCCCCATTTTATTAAATTGGTTTTTATTTTTCTCATTAATTAAGTGTATTTTTTTGCGAATATTAGAAAATGAAAGATTTGAATCTTGACCTATTCTCGCATGCCATACGTATTTACCATTAGCCTTAATGGTGTGAGTAGCTAAAAAGCAACTGATAGCCCAAAGAGGCCCTAATTTCTAATTTTGTACATGTAAATATAGTAACACAACTCATTTCTCGTTGAAAACTTGTAATCCACGTGGAATCATATGGTATTAGAAATGCGACTTTAAAAGATCCAAAAGATGATAATTATCACCACTTGACATAATTATTATTTAAACGATGTTGAATATTCCAAACCTTTTAAAATTAACAAAATGAATCCATTAAGAATCTCATTGAATATTCCAGGCCATATTATTTTCAAACATTAAATAGTTTTTCAACGGTTTTTTTTTTTTAAGCTAGAGATCAATTGTCTACTTACCTTGCCGATGTAGCCTGTTATTTTTATACCTTCTCATAAATCGGTTTTATATATGTATTTAAATTTATTCCTTGCAAGTAATGTGAAAAAGGAATATACAAATACAAGACAACAACATGTGACTGGATCAACCATAATGAATTGTAACCTGTCATAGATAAACAAAATGAAAAGCAATCAAAAGCAATGGCAAGTTGGCAACCACATGTTAGTCTTCGTACTGAAGTGTCTATTACCGAGTCAACAATGAATACTTTATTGCCTTTCGATCCAAAGTCAATGCTCAGTGCAGTTCGGTTCATGAACGTCCCTTTCCAATTACAGATTGATTGTTTGAAACTTGACACAAAACAGGCAAATAAAAAGCAACCTTTGAAGCTCATTGTTACACCCTTTTCAGAACTTTGAATTCCACGCACATTGTCACCTTCCCTCAAGTCTCCGACAAATGGGAATCGGCGCAACTGAAAGCTCTAACCTTTGTTCCCAAACGTCGCCTTTCTAACCTCCAAAGAGTTCCACGATCCACCAAGTCACAAATATGGAAGAATATTTAAACGTCGTTGAAATTTAGAACTCACCCAATTCTTCAACTGCAAAATCAGACTCTTTTTATAATTTGTTTATGAAAAACTAATCAAAGCTACAATCTTTATTAAAATTCCTTCAAAGGGTAGGGAAATGGAAGTGGAAAGTGCAAGAAAATTTGCTCTTCCTGTAGATTCAGAGCATAAAGCAACTGAATTCAGATTATTTTCTATAGCAGAACCACATATGCGAGCATTTCATCTTTCTTGGATCTCTTTCTTTGCTTGTTTTGTTTCTACTTTTGCTGCTCCACCTCTGCTTCCTATAATTCGCGATAACCTCAACCTCACAGCCACAGACATTGGCAATGCAGGTATTGCATCCGTTTCTGGTGCAGTTTTTGCTAGGATTGCTATGGGAACAGCCTGTGACCTTTTTGGTCCACGGCTTGCCTCTGCTTCACTTATTCTTCTAACAGCACCAGCTGTTTACTTCACTTCCATAGTTTCATCTCCTGTTTCTTTTCTTCTAGTACGTTTTTTCACTGGGTTCTCTTTAGCTACTTTTGTGTCTACCCAATTTTGGATGAGCTCCATGTTTTCAGCCCCTGTTGTCGGCACAGCCAATGGTGTTGCCGGTGGGTGGGGCAATCTCGGCGGTGGAGCAACACAGTTGATTATGCCTCTCGTGTTTGGGCTGATTAGAGACATTGGAGCAGTGAAATTCACAGCTTGGAGGATTTCATTTTTCGTTCCGGCATTTTTTCAAATGCTTTCAGCTTTTGCAGTATTGATCTTTGGTAAGGATTTGCCGGATGGGAACTTTAGAAAACTACAAAAATCAGGAGATAAACACAAAGATAAATTCTCCAATGTCTTTTATCATGGAGTTACAAATTACAGAGGATGGCTTTTAGCATTGACCTATGGGTATTGTTTTGGGGTGGAGCTAACAATTGATAATATAATAGCAGAGTATTTTTATGACAGATTTAATTTGGAACTTCACACAGCAGGAATTATTGCAGCAAGTTTTGGGTTAGCAAATATTATTTCTCGACCATCTGGAGGATTGATATCCGATATAGTGGCCAAGAGGTTTGGTATGAGAGGTAGATTATGGGCTTTGTGGATTGTGCAGACATTAGGAGGTGTCTTTTGTATCATTCTTGGAAGAGTGGGATCCTTGAGTGCTTCCATTGCTGTCATGATCGCTTTCTCTTTCTTTTGCCAAGCAGCTTGTGGGCTTACATTTGGGGTTGTTCCTTTTGTTTCAAGAAGGTAATTTTTACACATTCAAGTAACATGGAAACTCATTTTCTAGAAGTATTTTCTTCAATTCCATTAACATGTCTCATTTTTCAGGTCACTAGGAGTGATATCAGGAATGACAGGAGGTGGTGGAAATGTAGGTGCTGTTCTAACTCAATTAATTTTCTTCAAAGGATCAAAATACTCAAAAGAAACAGGGATTACACTTATGGGTATAATGATAATATTTTGCACTCTCCCAATATTTTTGATATACTTCCCACAATGGGGTGGAATGTTTTGTGGTCCATCATCTAAAAAGGTTGCTACAGAAGAAGATTATTACATGTCTGAATGGAATTCAGCGGAAAAGGAGCAAGGATTACATCAGGCAAGCTTAAAATTTGCTGATAATAGCAGAAGTGAAAGAGGCCAAAGAGCAGACTCACAGACCATCTCTCCTAATCTCAGTACCCCATCTACTAATGTCTAATATAGTCTATTACTAAGTTTTCCAACAATGTATGTTCAGTAATTTCAACCTCAAATGCTAAATCTACTCAAAGCTTTCATTTCTTTTTAATAAGAGGGTGAATACTTTACCTAATTTAATATCCAATGTATCAAAAATTTACATTTAAATATAAAAGCAATTATCAATGTGAACGGAAATGTTTTCCTGTTAGGCAGAAAAATTTCCCTAATGAGCGAAAATTTTCCTGCCAGTGCCAGATGAATTCTAAGTTCAGCAGAATGGGCTGGTACCCATTATTCCTCCAATGGCCTGCGAAATTTGAAATGGGCCTTTCTTTCACTTGGGCTCGGCCTGATGAGTTAATGCTTTATTGGTATTAGGCCATCTTGTGGGCTTTTTCACTCCACCGTTCGAGCGACACGAATGTGTAACGATCGCTTCTTTATTCCGGCTATAATTTAGCAACTGCTTATAACGAACGTCGTTTAATTAAGAACAAACAAACAAATTTATGACAGACTCCTTCATGCTTCAGAAGAATCAATTTCAAAATCTCTGTCGTTTTAAAATATTAAAAACAGACGACTTTATAATATTCATTTCAAACATTGAGATTTGTGAAGTACTGAGAAAGGGGGTTGTTACTAATTATACTAATGAGATCTGTATATCACTTTTTAAGTTTTACCAAATATGGACTTTTGAAATATGCTTGATCTTGTAATTCTCTTCACCCAATAATCGCCTTCCAAGGTCTTCACCCAATAATCGCCTTCCAAGGTCTCTATGTGCACGGAGTCTTCACCCAATAATCGCCTTCCAAGGTCTCTATGTGCACGGAGCAAAACCAATTCTTCAAGAGTAAAAATATTCTGTAAGCCTTCAGGAAGAAACCTCAAGTTCCAACAGTAGGTGAATGCAAGACGTCTTAGACTTGGAAAAGCTCCATTGACTATATCTGTCCACTCCACTAGCAAATCCTCTGATATCTCAAGAGATTCAAGCTTTGGAAACCCACTTGCCTCACAGAACTCTTTGCCAATGCACCTTACTTTATAAGCATTCCGCATAAAAAGAAGCTTTAACTTGGGAAGAAATTGAAGAGTACGGGCTTGGTTCTCTAAGAGGTCGGAATAACCTAAATATAACATAGTGAGGTTTTCCATGGAGGTAAGCCAAACAGGCATTTCAAAAAGGCGACCATATAATCTGAGATCTTGAATAGAAGGTGGAGGGGAAAATGATCCCAAATCTGGCAGAAATGAATCGGGAAAGTATTCCTCTGCTTGTAGCGACAAGGAGATAAGATTTTCCATCTTCGTAATGGCTGGAAATAGCTCAGTGCTATGATCCTCAGACACTCCTAAAATCAAGTTGTTGCAATTGGGTTAAGGAGCTAAGTTCACCAAGAATGCCTCCTCCTGCATATACACCATCTAACGTACGAAGATATTTGAAAGTTCCAATCCCGCTTGGAACTCTAACTCCGATATTGTCCCTGGTCTTGGATATCATGAGGTGTCTCAACTGTTGATAATTCAAGACTTGTAATGGCAATTCTTTCAGCTGTCTACTTAATATTATATCCAAAGTTTGTAGGTTTTGAAGATTTCCTAATGTCTGTGGAAGTTCATCCAGATATGACCAATCGCAGCACAGATATCTCAGGTGAACCAAATCACCCACTTCTTCAGATAATCTCTTTATGTTGCCGCGAAAATGTAACACCAATAAATATTGCAGCTTGCAAATAGTTGCCATATAGGCCCGAGAAAGGCCTTGAGAATCAGAGCCATTGTTTGTAATCAAAAATAGAGACCGAATTTGGAGGGTTCCAAAGTCAGGAGGAAGTGGAATGTGCTTCCGATCATGTTCTATTATAGCCCGAACAGGTAAATTCGCAGCTTTAGCAAAAAATTCCACTTCATCCACCTCAACAAGACATAATATTCTAAATGGATATTCTAAATGGTTCAGGAAACTTATAATTTTATTCCAAATCTTTAAATTCTTTGCCCATCCATAGTCCATTTTTGTTAAGCACTAGTAAAACCTAGATCAATTCAACTCCTCAATAATGTTATTTGCTATGTTATCTATGATTTCTCCTCCTTTTCTTGGTTATTTAGAGATTCAGCCAATAAAAGCCTGAACCATTTTACCCTTCCCTAATAAGAAAGCGTCTCCAAGTTTAGTAACGATAGCACAATTAGTCTTAAACCAGGACACCGAGATAAATCAGGAAGACTTTGATATATTTAACGATAGCACAATAGTCTAAACAGGACACGAGATAATCAGGAAGACTTTGATATATTGAAATGCAATCAGTTGAAGAAGAACCACTCTTACCTAATCTGTTTAGTGCTGTAGGAGACAAGTTGTTCTCTCTTCTTGGCATCTCCGCGAAATACGTTTCAGTTCGATTCTGCGATTTACGAGTGAAGTAAATTTGAGGCATAGTTATGGACAGCTAGCAACTGTAGTGTTTGCAGAAACTGAAATTTGAAAACCTAGAAACTAGGATAAGAGTGGGTTTCTCTAATTCAAAAGCAGTAGATGAAGATGCGAATGCCCAAGTCAACCGTCAACCCACCAAGTTCCTTTGCAACCGGGTCAGAACGTTAGGTGGGCAATTAGCCAATCACAGTCACAGCACGGAGCTGGACAAAATAACAATAATAAATAAAAGAACTACGCAAATTTGAATTGACCGAAAGGATTTTAGGCCCTTATATTGTCCAAGTCCAAGTACCATAACATATGGGCTTGTTATTTTAAAGTGCTGGGCTCTTCGATTGGGTTAATTTCTATTTGCAGGCTTTCATGATTCATGAATAACAACATTGTCTATTTCCACATACCAACATTTTATTTCTTCTAAATTTTACTCCTTCTAAACAAAAAAAGAAAATAAATTTTATTTTCTTTCCTTCTTTACATCCAAACACAAGGGTAGAAAATAACTATAGAAAGAAAATTAACCATTCCTCATTATTTTTCTTTCCTTATTATTTTCCCTCCTCCCCTTTCCAAACAAATTGTAAAAAAAAATTTTTTTTTTTAAAAAATTTTATCCTAAGCATTTAGTACTTAGGTGGGATACTGTCCTCTAATGGTCCACCTAATTTGACTGCTCTGCTCTTTTAGAGAGACAAATAAAGAGCTGGCTTGTGGAAATTTTGCACCGAGCAAGCCTCAAACAAATCTATGACATTCTTGATCCCTCAATTCCTTCGGGAGTACTTAGCCACTTGGTTGTCCGTTAGCTTTTCAATTTTTCATTATCACATAGATTGAATTCTCTAATTGAATAATTATTTGCTAAAGGTATCTTCGTGTAAGCTTATATAATCCTTTCTAGCACAATTATAATTATACAATTCCCAATATCCATGCACGGCTTTAATATAAAGAGATTAAAAAAATTGCAGGTGTATATATATATTAGCTTTTTTATATGTTGCCTTTTTATTTGAAATACAAAGAAAGATGTTGATGGGCATGCGCAAAAGGGTCTGGTGGGCGGTGCACGCACTGTTCTTCAACAACCACGACCACAACCACCACCACCGCCATAAACTTCATCAACTAACTCCTCAAAAAAGGTACATATATGGGGGCCATATAAAAGGAGTCGGAGAGCAGTTGCAACCAAGTCCAGTCGTTTTTAAACCAAAAAGTAAAGGAAAGTGGGACAAAAGGTTTATATGATTAAATATGCTTACAGCAGCTCCTTTATTCTTTCGCTAAAAAGCAATCTAGTTCTGCAGTTTGCTTAATATATTTAGTTCTTTTTGTTCCCTTTTATGTATTCTGTCTGCATAGTTTGACCATACAACATTGAAATAAGTTAAACATTGAGAACTTTTTTTTTTTTTTTCCCTTTTCTTTTTCTGTCAGCTGGGGATGAAGGTTTGTGCCTCCCTTTTTTTTTTTCCCTTTTCTTTTTCTGTCAGCTGGGGATGAAGGTTTGTGCCTCCCACAACCCTACTTATGGCTTGCCACTCTCCTAGTTTGAGCTTTCTCTTTTCCTCTTCTTCTCCTCTCCCTCTCTCTCTCTCTCTCTCACGCACACACACGTACAAGATATTCTAGAGTCAGTCATGATGCAATGTAAATATAATAATTAGTAGAATGACTAGGGAGAGGGATCTTTTGCTGATTAATCATAAAATAACAGAACTTTTTGTGCAAATTGCCTAGGAGTTAGTATAACTTTAGTTTGTTTCCTAAAGAATATGGAATCTACATTTACAAAAAACATCTACTATTCTTTGGATTTTGCTGTTATCTTTCATTATTTTACCATAACTTAATTACATTAATGGCTAAAGAATATGGAATCTAGCTAGTATGTGCAAGAAAATATAAAAATATTCATATACTTCTACTTTCAGTCAAAAGAATTTCCAAATCAGCTTACGCATACTGAAATTAAACCGAAAATGTTCTTTAGAAAAAGCAGCTAATTAATCATATTTATTAAAATAACTATTACAAATCATCACCTTCCCACATTAAAAAGATTGCAGAAGGGAAGCATCTAACAGAAAACATTCGAGCTGGAAAAAGAGAAATAAAAAAAGAAAAAGAAGAAAGAAAGAAAGAAAAAGTATATTAAATTCCTCCCTGAAACATGCAGAAATATTTCTTTTAATAATTTATAATATAACAAAAAATTGCGTATAATTAATTTTTCTTCAGTATTAAATAATGTATTTAAATTAAATTTTAGGTACCTGCCATGTTTTTATTCTAGCTCCGGCTAGGGTATTGTGCAGTTATAATTAATTTTTCTTCAGTATTAAATAATGTATTTAAATTAAATTTTAGGTACCTGCCATGTTTTTATTCTAGCTCCGGCTAGGGTATTGTGCAGTGTGATCTTTTCCACAACAATGTTAGAGACACATGCAACACTTTTATCCTTTCCAAGTCCTCCTACACTGTGATTGTAAGAGAAGCAAAATAATATAGTGTTATTATTATAATCAGTTAATTTGTATATATATATTTATATAATTTGGATAATTTTTTCTTTAAAAAAAATAGAAAAAAGAAAATTACCTGATGCCATGTCCTGGACCGCAGTTAATATGATGGACATGGATATTGAAGCAACCAGTTTGTATGGAAATACAGTCATCTCCTGTCAAAAGTGAGAATCCCATTAATATATATTAGCATATGAATTAAACGCAGTAATATATTTCATTAATAAAATTCTGCTGCTAGGCTGGTCTACTTGTTAATAATTAAAAAAACTGAAAAAGTTGGCTGGTTTTGGTATCCTTTTTGTTCATGCTTGTCTCAAAAGTTAGTTTAGATACAGTTATACCGTTTAACATATATTTCTTCACAAATGGATAACCTTTTCCTGTATGTGGGCAGAACTGGATTACTTTTTCTATGCAATTCTAACGTGCCATGCACCATCCACTAACCCAACCTAAATTATGCATTATCACTCTATTAATCAGGGCATGACCTAAAAGTGATTTAGGTTTCTCTCTAGCATATATATATCTTTGAACCATAGCCTTCAAATTTTATAAATAGAACCAAAATTTTTACAATTTGATTTAATTAATAGAGTTTTTTTTTTGACATTTATTTTCAGAGTTTTATTCCTCCAATGGCCTGCGAAATTTGAAATGGGCCTTTCTTTCACTTGGGCTTAGCTTGATGAGTTAATGCTTTATTGGTATTAGGCCATCTTGTGGGCTTTTTCACTCCACCGTTCGAGCAACACGAATGTGTAACGACCGTTTCTTTATTCCGGCTATAATTTAGCGACTGCTTATAACGAACGTCGTTTAATTAAGAACAAACAAACAAATTTATGACAGACTCCTTCATGCTTCAGAAGAATCAATTTCAAAATCTCTGTCGTTTTATAATATTACAAACAGACGACTTTATAATATTCATTTCAAACAGTGAAATTTGTAAAGTATTGAGAAAGGGGGTTGTTACTAATTATACTAACGAGATCTGTATATCACTTTTAAGTTTTACGGAATATGGACTTTTGAAATATGCTTGATCTTGTAATTCTCTTCACCCAATAATCGCCTTCCAAGGTCTTCATGCACGCCGAACAAACCCAATTCTTCAAGAGTAAAAATATTCTGTAAGCCTTCAGGAAGAAACCTCAAGTTCCAACAGTTGCTGAATACAAGTCGTCTTAGACTTGGAAAAGCTCCATTGACTATATCTGTCCACTCCACTAGTAAATCCTCTGATATCTCAAGAAATTCAAGCTTTGGAAACCCACTTGCCTCACAGAACTCTTTGCCAATGCACCTTACTTTATAAGCATTACATATATAAAGAAGCTTTAACTTGGG
This sequence comes from Jatropha curcas, assembly GCF_014843425.1. The sequence continues at coordinate 70,946 of NW_023590671.1, forward strand.
AAGAAATTGAAGAGTACGGGCTTGGTTCTCTAAGAGGTCGGAATAACCTAAAAATAACATAGTGAGATTTTCCATGGAGGTAAGCCAAACAGGCATTTCAAAAAGGCGACCATATAATCTGAGATCTTGAATAGAAGGTGGAGGGGAAAATGATTCCAAATCTGGCAGAAATGAATCGCGTAAGTATTTCTCTGCTTCTAGCGACAAGGAGATAAGATTTTCCATCTTCGTAATGGCTGGAAATAGCTCAGTGCTATGATCCTCAGACACACTCGTAATACCGAGTTGTTGCAATTGGGTTAAGGAGCTAAGTTCACTAAGAATGCCTCCTCCTGCATATACACCATCTAACGTACGAAGATATTTGAAAGTTCCAATCCCACTTGGAACTCTAACTCCGTTCCTGTAGGTGGTCTTGGATATCATGAGGTGTCTCAACTGTTGATAATTCAAGACTTGTAATGGCAATTCTTTCAGCTGTCTACTTAATATTATATCCAAAGTTTGTAGGTTTTGAAGATTTCCTAATGTCTGTGGAAGTTCATCCAGATATGACCAATCGCAGCACAGATATCTCAGGTGAACCAAATCACCCACTTCTTCAGATAATCTCTTTATGATGCCGCGAAAATGTAACACCAATAAATATTGCAGCTTGCAAATAGTTGCCATATAGGCCCGAGAAAGGCCTTGAGAATCAGAGCCATTGTTTGTAATCAAAAATAGAGACCGAATTTGGAGGGTTCCAAAGTCAGGAGGAAGTGGAATGTGCTTCCGATCATGTTCTATTATAGCCCGAACAGGTAAATTCGCAGCTTTAGCAAAAAATTCCACTTCATCCACCTCAACAAGACATAATATTCTAAATGGCTCAGGAACTATAATTTTATTCCAATCTTTAAATTCTGCCCATCCATAGTCCAATTTTGTTAGCACTAGTAAACCTAGATCAATCAACTCCTCAATAATGTTATTTGCTATGTTATCTATGATTTCTCCTCCTTTTTCTGGTATTAGAGATTCAGCCAATAAAAGCTGAACCATTTTACCCTTCCCTATAAGAAAGCGTCTCCAAGTAGTAACGATAGCACAATAGTCTAAACAGGACACGAGATAATCAGGAAGACTTTGATATATTGAAATGCAATCAGTTGAAGAAGAACCACTCTTACCTAATCTGTTTAGTGCTGTAGGAGACAAGTTGTTCTCTCTTCTTGGCATCTCCGCGAAATACGTTTCAGTTCGATTCTGCGATTTACGAGTGAAGTAAATTTGAGGCATAGTTATGGACAGCTAATCAGGAAGACTTTGATATATTGAAATGCAATCAGTTGAAGAAGAACAACTCTTACCTAATCTGTTTAGTGCTGTAGGAGACAAGTTGTTTTCTCTTCTTGGCATCTCCGCGAAATACGTTTCAGTTCGATTCTGCGATTTACGAGTGAAGTAAATTTGAGGCATAGTTATGGACAGCTAGCAACTGTAGTGTTTGCAGAAACTGAAATTTGAAAACCTAGAAACTAGGATAAGAGTGGGTTTCTCTAATTCAAAAGCAGGAGATGAAGATGCGAATTCCTAAGTCAACCGTCAACCCACCAAGTTCCTGTGCAACCGGGTCAGAACGTTAGGTGGGCAATCAGCCAATCACAGTCACAGCACGGAGCTGGACAAAATAACAATAATAAATAAAAGAACTACACATATTTGAATTGACCGAAAGGATTTTGGGCCCTTATATTGTCCAAGTCCAAGTACCAAAACATATGGGCTTGTTATTTTATTTTCTTTCGTTCTATACATCCAAACACAAGCGTAGAAAATAACTATAGAAAGAAAATTAACTATTCCTTATTATTTTTCTTTCCATATTATTTTCCCTCCTCCCCTTTCCAAACAAAATGAAAAAGAATTGATGCACTTTTTTTTAAAAAAAAATTTTATCTTAAGCATTAAATACTTAGGTGGGATAATGTGCTCTAATGGTCCACCTAATTTGACTGCTCTGCTCTTTTAGAGAGACAAATAAAAAGCTGGTTTGTGAAAATTTTGCACCGAGCAAGTCTCAAACAAACCATGACATCGTTGATCCCTCAATTTCCTGGAGAATACTTAGCCAGCAGGTTACCCATTAGATTTTCAATTTTTCGTTATCACATAGATTGAATTCTCTAATTGAATAATTATTTGCTAAAGGTGTTTTCGTGTAAGCTTATATAATCCTTTCTAGCACAGTTATAATTATATAATTCCCAATATCCATGCTCGGCTTTAATATAAAGAGATTAAAAAAAATTGCAGGTGTATATATATATTAGCTTTTTTATTTGAAATACAAAGAAAAAGGTTGATGGGCATGCGCAAAAGGGTCTGGTGGGCGGTGCACGCACTGTTCTTCAACAACCACGACCACAACCACCACCACCGCCATAAACTTCATCTACTAACTCCTCTAAAAAGGTACATATATGGGGGCCATATAAAAGGAGTTGGAGAGCAGTTGCAACCAAGTCCAGTCGTTTTTAAACCAAAAAGTAAAGGAAAGTGGGACAAAAGGTTTATATGATTAAATATTCTTACAGCAGCTCCTTTATTCTTTTGCTAAAAGCAATCTAGTTCTGCAGTTTGCTTAATATATTTAGTTCTTTTTGTTCCCTTTTCTGTATTATGTCTGCATAGTTTGACCATACAACATTGAAATAAGTTAAACTTTGAGAACTTTTTTTTTTTTCCCTTTTCTTTTTCTGTCAGCTGGGGATGAAGGTTTGTGCCTCCCACAACCCTACTTATGGCTTGCCACTCTCCTAGTTTGAGCTTTCTCTTTTTCTCTTCTTCTCCCTCTCCCTGTCTCTCTCTCACGCACACACACGTACAAGATATTCTAGAGTCAGTCATGATGCAATGTAAATATAATAATTAGTAGAATGAATAGGGAGAGGGATCTTTTGCTGATTAATCATAAAATAACAGAACTTTTTGTGCAAATTGCTTAAGAGTTAATACAAGTTTAGTTTGTTTCCTAAAGAATATGGAATCTACATTTACAAAAAAACATCTACTATTCTTTGGTTTTTGCTGTTATCTTTCATTATTTTACCATAACTTAATTACATAAATGGCTAAAGAATATGGAATCTAGCTAGTATATGCAAGAAAATGTAAAAATATTCATATGCTTCTACTTTCAGTCAAAAGAATTTCCAAATCAGCTTATGCATACTGAAATTAAACCACATATGTTCTTTAGAAAAAGCAGCTAATCATATTTATTAAAATAACTATTACAAATCATCACCTTCCCACATTAAAAAAAATTGCAGAAGGGAAGCATCTAACAGAAAACATTTAAGCTGGAAAAAGAGAAATAAAAAAAGAAAAAGAAGAAAGAAAGAAAGAAAAGTATATTAAATTACTAATATCTGTGAGTCATATATGACTGGCTAGCATACATGCTCATGTGACCTTGCTGTTCTTTTAACAGAGCCACCGATATCTCTTCTTAAGCAATAATCTATACTTGAAGGAACAAGTGGTGCTTGTGATTTCCCATAAGAATTCCAGCACAGTGCCTGTTGTGAACTTCTTTGTCCTAAAGAAGGTTTCAACTGAATATCAATAAGGTCAACATCCAAACACGGTACTTTGTCACTGCAAGCTAAATGAATAGGTTGAACTGTGTAGCTCCCAATTATTTGATCGTACTTAACACCTGAAATTTCCACAGCTTCTGTTTGGTTCTTACAGAAATGTTTGTCACAATAGAATTGATCAATTATTATCGGGTACTTCACATCTATTACTTGGATGTTCGTAAATGATATATTTTTAACAATTCCAATTCCTCCCTGAAACATGCAGAAATATTTCTTTTAATAATTTATAATATAACAAAAATTGCTTATAATTAATTTTTCTTCAGTATTAAATAATGTATTTAAATTAAATTTTAGGTACCTGCCATGTTTTTATTCTAGCTCCGGCTAGAGTATTGTGCAGTGTGATCTTTTCCACAACAATGTTAGAGACACATGCAACACTTTTATCCTTTCCAAGTCCTCCTACACTGTAATTGTAAGAGAAGCAAAATAATATAGTGTTATTATTATAATCAGTTAATTTGTATATATATATATTTATATAAATTGGATAATTTTTTCTTTAAAAAAAAAAAAAAGAAAAAAAGAAAATTACCTGATGCCATGTCCTGGACCGCAGTTAATATGATGGACATGGATATTGGAGCAACCAGTTTGTATGGAAATACAGTCATCTCCTGTCAAAAGTGAGAATCCCATTAATATATATTAGCATATGAATTAAACGCAATAATATATTTCATTAATAAAATTCTGCAGCTAGGCTGGTCTACTTGTTAATAATTAATGAATTAAACGCAATAATATATTTCCATTTATAAAATGTAGCAACCAGTTTGTATGGAAATACAGTCATCTCCTGTCAAAAGTGAGAATCCCATTAATATATATTAGCATATGAATTAAACGCAATAATATATTTCATTAATAAAATTCTGCAGCTAGGCTGGTCTACTTGTTAATAATTAAAAAAAACTGAAAAAGTTGGCTGGTTTTGGTATCCTTTTTGTTCATGCCTGTTTCAAAAGTTAGTTTAGATACAGTTATATCGTTTAACATATATTTCTTCACAAATGGATAACCTTTTCTTGTATGTGGGCAGAACTGGATTACTTTTTCTATGCAATTCTAACGTGCAATGCACCATCCACTAACCAAACATAAATTATGCATTATCACTCTATTAATTAGGGCATGACCTAAAAGTAATTCAGGTTTCTCTCTAGCATACATATTTCTTTGAACCATAGCCTTCAAATTTTATAAATAGAACCAAAATTTTTACAATTTGATTTAATTAATAGAGTTTTTCTTTTTTTTTGACATTTATTATGAGAGTTTTATTCTCCAGCTAATTTTTAATTATGATAAAATGAACTCGTGATATAAAAATATCGTTAAATGTAAAGAGGAATCTATATATCTACCAATAAAATAAGGAATGTGTACACATTTACGTGTATGTAAAAATTATTACTTAGTTCTTACCAGTGGCAATATTAGAATGCTGAATTTCTACGTCTTGTGTGTTCTGCAAGTGAATTCCATCAGTATTTGGGCTATTCTCTGGTGAAGAAATTGTAATATTATTAACTTTGATTCCCTTAGAATTATCAAATTTGAGATGGCATTGCGGACTATTTATGATTTCAATGTCACGAACTGTTACATTATAACTAGCATAGAATCTCAGAGCCTGTAATTAAAGAGAGAAAGCAATTAATCTATTAATACTTAACATTTAATCCAATCATATGATAAAAATAACAAAACAAAGGAAGAAATTAATATCTTACTGTTGGTTTCATATAAGGGACGTGTTTGGATTTCTTCTGCAGAAAATATATATCACAAAACGGCTTAAAATATCTTCTTTTTTTTTTTCCAAATTAATTTAAATAAAATTTAATTAATTTTCAAACCTGAATAAAATAGATATTAGAAGGAGTCCACCAATCAGATCCTTGACCATTGACAGTGCCAGGGCCTTGAATTGTGAAGTCATGTACCCATTTGAAATTGAACCATTGAAAAAGGTTCGATTTAGGCCATGAACTTACTTCAGGTGGAGCCAACACAGTTCCATCTATCTGTTAATTGGCATGGAATTCCACTTAGATTGCATCAGCTTGGTGTGTAAAGCATTTCATTTTTTTTTAATAATTAATTAACATTAAAATAATGCATAAAGAATATACCCTCTTTATTAGTTAATTTGCTTCTTTCATGCATATCTTTATTCAAATTAATTAATTAAAGAAGACAGATTATGCATACCTGAAGAACAAGATGAGGCATACATGGACCCTGAAGAGTTATGGGCTTGATCAGAAACTTAATTTCTGCTGGAATTTTAATGGTAGCCCTAGGCACCTTGCAGGCTGCTTTCCATGCATCTACAAGTGCCTATGGTAATTTTCAGGGAAAATTAAGCGTTGTAAACTTTAATTTATGAAGAAAATTATAGTTGACAGGCCAGCTTCTTGAAAAGCCGGTGAGAAAAGCACATAGGGTAGGATAAGAAGAAGAAGAAGAAAAAGAAATTCTTTGTATATGTTATATGTTTTATACCTGAGAATCATCAGAAACTCCATCACCCTTGGCTCCAAATGACAAAATATCGAAAATCGTGGATTGTGTGGGGTAAGAACCATAATGAGGAAGAGAGCCTGGTGCTGGTGCTGGTGCTGGTGCTGGTGTTGGAGCATTGTGATTGCCATTACCATGACTCTTGTCCTTTTGGTGCTTATTATAATTATGTTTATTTTTCTTGTAATTGTGATGCTTTCTTGCTTCTACTGAAATTATAGCAAACATAGTGAAGGCAGCTACTATAACAAATATGAAAAATACAAGAGATGATGTATTCTTGTTTCTCTTCATCGTAGATCGATCTTCGCAACTTTTTCTTTTGTTTTCCTGGAAAATGCTGTTCCTGGAGTTGTTTGGATGTTGCTGTGTGCTTGAGATAGTGGAGTAAGGTCGTTAAAAGGCAGTTTATATAATAGCATGTTTACCAAAATAGCCTCCTTTTTGCATATAATTTTCGTGGGCAGTTAATATTAAATCATAAAAAAAATTGTATATGTTTTTGTTTTGGTACTTAGATTATGTATGCCATATTAAATTCATTGTTACTTATGGTTAATCCAAGAAATGACATTTTTTTTTATTTAACCGGGTGCAACATTATACGAATCTTATTACATCCGACCTGATTTGACAAATCAACATGCATGGAAACGTCAGTACATTAATTTCAGAATCAGGCCAATTTTATTTTTAAACCATTTAAGAAAAATAAACTAAATTAAACCGATTAACTCATGATTAAACTAATCGATTGGTACAAACCTGATTAAACCATTATCCATTGATTAAATCAGTAATTCATCCATCTGGTTTTTTAGCCGGGTCAATGTATTTTGAGCTGGCTTCAATAACACTGACACAAATGTATGTATTAAATATCTCCCTTTAACAAAATTTACTAATAAAAATTAAAAAGAGATATTATGAATTATCTACTTCTAAATTTTATTACAATTTCATAATAACAATAATATTCTCGTGATGGTAAATTATAATCAAAAGGTCAAAAAGTTAAAATCTCATAATATATATGCTGCGTCCACTTTTGGATAATTTCCTTAATGATTAGACAATTGGCATCAGTTATTAATTTATTATACGTATATATATTTGGAAATTTTCCTTAATGATTAGACAATGCATCAGTTTATTAAATTTATTATACGTATATATATATATATATATATATATTATATAATATATATATATATATAATATATATATATATATATATATTATATATATTATATATATGATATATATGTGATGCATTTCCTTAATTCAATTGAGGGGAAGCCATTATTGAGTTTTAGTGGAAGGCGGATTTAAATATTAAATATTATAACAATAATATTATGGTTTGGATAATCTTTCTTAATATAATTTCATATTCTAATTAATGGTAAAGGATAGCTTTGATGCTCTTTGGTTCGAAAGACAGTGTTACTCTTATCAAAGCTATTTCATCTCCATCATTCTCAAAAAAAAAAAGAAGAAGAAAAAGACACGTAATCTAAGGCAGAAACGGATAATTTACAAGAAAAATACTTTTTTTTTTTTTTTCGTATTCTGGGGTGTTACTTAAATTAAAATTGATTAGTAAAAGGTGGTGCAACCCATGTGTATATATATATATATATATATATATATATATATATTAACTTATTTGTTATCAAAAGAGAAGCCAAAATGAAGAATAAATTAGGAAGGTGTCCAACTCTATATATATTAACTTATTTGTTATCAAGAGAAGCCAAAATGAAGAATAAATTAGGAAGTGTCCAACTCACAAAATTCTTCTAGTACTAGGGCACTTGGATGCATAGTCCAAAAATACACCCCCCAAATTAGGGGCAGGTGGTCCTAACTCCGACTTATCTATATATTAATTAATTTGCTTAGCTAAAAGCGAACTTATCTATTATTAGGGCTTTGATACCTTGGAAAATCCTTAAAATACACACATTTTAAGTGGTATGAGGCACAAGGCTGGAAAATCCAAACCATCACATCCTCCAAGGCACCAAAAATAAAATTCCTGTTGTTTATTCATTTTGAGACAAAAAGAATAAGTACCAAAGAGACCCATTTGGTGGTCATAGTCTCATAGAAGTATGGGAGCCGCTTCTGCAGTTAAGAAGGACCTCCCATTTTCATAGCCCTTGAAACCCTCCCATGGCGGAATTTGGTTTAGTCTATCCGAAATAAAATGACAGGAAAAGTTCCCATACCAATTCCATTTTATTTTACGTGCAAAACAAGCATGCAATCGAGTCTTATCTATTTACAATGAGCCGATATGACATTATGAATTAAATTACAACACTTGTAATAGTTAAAAAATACGATAAATGAGTCAAATTCAATATTATAGATTATAACACTCATCAAATTAATGAAAATTTTTATGATAGAAAAATATTTGCACTCAAAACTTATATATTATTCATATACTTAAAAAGAAAATAAGAAGATAAACTAAATTACATCCATTTGGCTGCATGGATGATTTTTTTTTTTTTTCATACGTGCATGGACTCAAAGTACTAGTCATTTTCAATGAATAGTCAACACATTAGATCAATAGTTAATGATCCATTGCAATATTAGCTGCATGATTATCGGGCTAATAGATTTTAATAGCTACAGCAGTAGTATTCAGGTTAAGGTATTTTAAAACTAAATGATTTCCTAGTCAAACGGCTAGAAATGAAATGACACCGTAAGATAAGGAGAAATCAGGTTCGACGCATTGTCTTAATATCTTTAATAAAATATTAGTCTATTAGTCATAGGTAGCTCTAAATGAGATTTGCAGTTTCTAATTAGTGAGTCATATCGACAAGTATACTTAAATTGCAACGTTGTAAGATTATATCCTTGTACCATAGTACTCTGTTCACACACACACACACACACACACACACACACACACACACACCCACGAAAGCATTTCGTTTGGGCTAAAATTGTGGAATTTCGTAATGGGTTTCTATTGTTTTGGACCCAGCTCAATCTGAGCCCATTATAATCACGAAATTCGTAGCACTTGCTTGAAGCCCATTGCACTGCATTATCTGTTGAATACAAGAACTTAACAACCTTTTTAAATTGGCCCAACTAAGCTTAAGCTGGTCCAAATCAATGCACAACTGTACTGATATATTATTATATATTGGGTCCAGATGATCTCGGAGCTTTTGCAGAAGCAAACGGAAGAGCGAGTTTAGCTGAGCAAAATCAGGAAATTCAGATAGATGTTAGCAGAAATTGAAAGTTGAACGTTCAATTATTCAAAAGGTTAGCTACTGATTCCACCATTTCGGCTCCCACTTACAAGTTCCAGCCGTACAGATACCGTCAATGAGTTTCTAGTAAATGAGCATTAGCCCACTTTCCACTAAACGAGTCAAAAATAACGCGTAATTAAATAAATACAAATTTGAAAGAAATTATTGTTTTCTAGTGTTAAGGATTGTTCATAATAATGCAAATTATCAATTTTACTATTCATTTCTAAGTTAATGTACCCCGTAAAAATACGAGTCATAATATTAGTTTTGTTATATCGAAAGTTTAATGACTGAAATAATATTGTGGACTACACAGTAGGGATTAGTCCTCCTATTTGAATAATATTCATCAAATTAACGATAATTTTTATGTTGGAAATGACTCGAATTCGAGATTTCTTATTTTTTATATTTTTTATGAAAGGTAAGAAGACCAATCAAATCATACTGATTGACATTTTTATTTCAATATATTAATAATTATTTTTTAAACCACATTATATATACAAAATAAAAAATAATTTTCCTTTAATAAAATGATTAAATCTTAGCTTCATACATATTTTTGAAAATTTTAATTTAATTAATTTATAAGTCAAACCAACTAACTCAACCTATTCCGTCTCATTCTCACGAATGAAATGGTCAGCGACTCCGCGGCTTTGGTTTGGTGGTCAGCGCTCAAAGTCGTCATCATCTACGAAACCTTCTGGAACTCTCTGGGAAGTCCAAAACCTTCAACTTCAACAATAGATAGATCTAGACTATACAATTTCTGGGAAGTCCAAAACTTCAACTTCAACAATAGATAGATTCTAGACTATACAATATTATATATATATATATATATATATATATATATATATATATTTCTAAAACTTTTATTGTTAAGTACCTCAAACGCACCGCCTGCCAAACAAAGACATCTTCCTTACTCATATTTTCTAACTTTATTGTTAAGTACCTCAACGCACCGCCTGCCAAACAAAGACATCTTTCCTACTCTTTTCTTTTTTTAAAATATTAAATATCTATAAAATTATAATGGGAACATTATTTACATTAATCATATTTGATTTCACATTCTTGATTCGGATTTTTTCAAAAGTAAAAACTAACACTTATACAAGTAATTATTTTTCAATTTTATAATAAAGTTCAACTAAAAATAGTATATGCTTAATTCTCTTGCAAAGAGAATCTAACTTCATATATTCACAAAGTAATTATAGAATATTTTTGTTGATGTACAAAAGAATGGCTAATCAAATTAAATGAAGAGCATAAACTATAACTATTCGCTAGACGTCCCTAAAAGCTAGACACCATCCGGATATTAAAAAAAAAATTAGGTGGAAGAAAAATATTTTTTCTAATTTTTAAAAGTCAAAAAAACAATCAACAATTTTTAGAATTAAAATTTATTTCTATGAAAATTCAGATTTTTAACGGGTATTTTCATATTTTGAATAATCCAAACTTAGTCAGACATTATAATGATAATTTATACAGTAACAATTAAGAGTTTTTTTAGTTTAGCTATGTATGTTAACTAGTAGTTAATAACACCAATAAAGTGTTAGTTGAAGTAATAAATAATCTCAATAGCGCATTTTGCTGATATTCAAAATCTTAATTTTTAAAAAATAATTTTATCAATAATTATTTTTTAATTTCCATATAGTTTAAATATTGGGAAGAAATGCATGAATTAACTCAGCTAAATTTCCCTAATTATTTGAAATTTTTAAAAATAATTAAAAAATTGAACAAACTTTCAAATTTTATTCATTGCGCGTATTTTACATTGACCTGAAGTTCTGGTTTCCATTTATCGCCGCCATCCTGTTTATATACATATAATTATATATAACGTCGTCGTTGAGTAGTTGATAAGTTAGCGACCCAAATTGACTAATAATACCAAGGACAGAAAACCAGCATTCTGACAATAAGACAAAGTCCCTTTCACTTGATCCCGTGCATCAGCTTCATTCAATATCTATCCTGTTTATGTCTTCTTTTGACCTTAACGACAAGTCGACAATGGCGAAAGGAGTTCCACTGCTAACGCAACTAGCCATTCTCTTCAATAGAAGATAAAGCAGATCGCCAATCACCATTGATCCATCCGGTCCTACCCACAAATGGAAACAAAGACTTTAGCTTTACCATATTTTAATGGCTTCTTTCTTTTTCTTTCTTTCTTTTTGTTTTTTTTTCTGTTTCCTTCATAAAAGTATCAAAACCTTCCATTTTCCTTTACCTTCACTAAAATGTATTTGTTTCATACGCGTTAAAATTTAAAAGTCAATCCTTTGAATGAGACCATCTCAGCTGCAAAACCATCACCTTTTTTTTTTTTTTTTTTTTTTTTCTTTTTTTTTTTTTTTTTTTTGTTGTTTCTAGTTTTCTTTCCTCTTCCTGTTGTATCGGCTGCCAGAAAAATGAGAGAAAAAATTAACCTTTTTTTCCCGTATGGGTATTTTAATCTCTCTCCTTTCTTGGCTTATCTTTTCTTGGTAAAAATTTTCTTTTTTTTTTTTTTTTTTTTTTTTGTTGTTTCTAGTTTTCTTTCTCTTCCTGTTGTTCGGCTGCCAAGAAAATGGAGAGAAAAATTAACCCTTTTTTCCCGTATGGGTATTTTTTAATCTCTCTCCTTTCTTGCTTATCTTTCTTGGTAAAATTTTCTGTTTCTGAACCCAGAGCTACACAAGCAGCTATGATTTGCTCGAACAGAACAGCTGCAAATTCAGAGAGGCAAATTTTTGTAGTAAATTTCTTGGCTACGATGGATGTAGTGACTCCTTTGGTTGCCAGGCAACAATTTGGAGCTGTGATTAATGGATCAGGCAATACTACAGTTTATACTTTGGGTGAGTGCATGAAAGATCTTGATCCAACAGATTGCAATCTTTGTTTTGCCCAAAGTAAAACCCAGATTTTAAGGTGTCTTCCTTTCCAATTAGGCACTAGAGGAGGTAGGCTTTTCTATGATGGGTGTTATTTAAGGTATGATGACTATAATTTCTTTAATGAGACACTTAGTTCTCAAGATAGGACTGTTTGTGCAAATGGGACTTTTAATAATGGTAGCAAAACTGTTTTTAGTGCTAATGCTATGGAATTGGTGAGGAATTTGAGTGTTCAAGCCCCAAAAAGTGATGGGTTTTCTGTGGGATTTGTGAATAGAGGGAATGTTTCAGTTTATGGATTGGCTCAATGCTGGGAATTGCTAAATGCGAGTTCTTGTGAGACTTGTTTGGCAAATGCTGTTTCTAAGATTGCTAATTGTACTCCAAAGGAAGAAGGAAGGGTTTTGAATGCTGGTTGTTACCTGAGGTACTCTCCTCAAAAATTTTACAACAATTCAGGAACTGCAAATGTAGGAAATGGAGGTAAGTTGATGTTCTATTTCCTAATTGATTTTACCTTTCTTGGCATCTTTATTGTAAATCAAATTCAGTACTTAATTTGCAAGTTTGGTAATTCATCTTCAAGTCTGTAAATGGGATGGATTAGGTATATGTCAATTCAATTCAATATTATAGTGGTGCTCAGCTGGGGAAAATATGATGCACACATTTAAGCAACTTTCTTTCTACTGCCAGAACCTGAAAATCTTTTGCTTGATTATATACTAATTAGAACACTTTGACATGATATTACCTTAATGGTGGCTACTACCAGGAAGAAGCCACTTGGCGGTTATACTGGCTGTGATATCTTCTGCTGTAGCTGTAACATTGATTGTTTCCACCGCTGTATTCTTTGGGAAGAAGAGAATTGCAGAAAAGAGGAGACGTAAGTATGGTCAATTAACACTTTAAAGTTTTTTGTTTCGATGTCAGCTGTCAATATAAAGTCTAATATGCTACTTTGATGTGGATCTTGCCGCAGAAAGGAACGAACTTGGTGCTTTATTAACTACCCTGAACAATTCCAAGCTTAATTTCTCATATGAATCTCTTGAAAGAGCCACTAATTACTTTCACAGTTCCACTAAGCTGGGACAAGGAGGATCGGGTTCAGTTTACAAGGTTAATTAAGTTTTTAGCCTTTAATTGCTGTGAACCATATCCCTAATCTTGGAATTAATTCACATCTCTTTCTATTTTTTCCCAATTGGTTTATCAGGGAGTATTGCCTGATGGAACTGTTGTTGCTATAAAGAGGCTTTTGTTCAATACAAGGCAATGGGTAGATCATTTCTTTAATGAAGTCAATTTGATTAGTGATATCCAACACAAGAATCTTGTGAAATTGCTGGGATGTAGCATTACAGGACCAGAAAGCCTTCTTGTTTACGAATATGTACCGAATCGAAGCCTTCAGGATTATTTCTTTGGTAGTTGCTTTTTTTATCTCTGAACTCTTACATAAAGATTTCACTCTTATTCACAAGTGCATCTACTGATCAATCTTCATTAATTTCACTCAGACAAAAATAATGTTCGGCCTTTGACATGGGAGATGAGGTATAACATCATATTGGGCACAGCTGAGGGTTTGGCCTATCTTCATGAGGAAACTGAGTTGAGAATAATACATAGAGATATAAAATTAAGCAATATTCTGCTTGGTGAGGACTTTACACCAAAGATTGCTGATTTTGGACTTGCAAGATTATTTCCGCAAGATAAGACTCACATCACTACTGTAATTGCTGGTACATTGTAAGTTAAAAGGCCACTAATGCTTTTTTTTGTGATATTTTACATTTGAACATGCGCATTAAAGCAATTTGCTGAATTTGCTTCTGCAGAGGTTATATGGCTCCAGAATATGTCATTCGTGGCAAACTGACTGAGAAGGCTGATGTTTACAGTTTCGGAGTTCTTGTAATGGAAGTAGTTAGTGGAAGGAGGAACAATGCCTTTGTTCAAGATTCGGGTTCTATCCTGCAAATGGTAACCATTAACTGTATTTGACAGATAGCATTAAATTCTTAATTTATAAGATTACACTGTCTTTAAGGGTCTCTTTATGTTCATTTAAAAAGGTTTGGACACTGTATGGAACTGGAAGACTATGCGAAGCTGTTGATCCTAAGTTAGAAGGTGATTTTCAAGAGGAGGAAGCATCTCGGTTACTTCAAATAGGCCTACTTTGTGTACAAGCTTCTGCAGATTTGCGTCCAGCAATGTCAATTGTTGTTAAAATGCTTAATAATAGCCATGAAATTCCTCAGCCAACACAACCACCATTTCTCAATCCTGCAAGTAATAGTTCAGAAATCAGCACACTTATTAGACCTGCCACTTCTAGTTCTCAACCTGAGTCTTACACTCAGTCTTCAGGAAACAGCATGACACAAAGCTGGATTGAGCCCAGATGATCCTTCAACTTGCCAAAACTCCGTTTCACATTTGAGACCAGGCGGTTCAATTTTGATCAACTAAACCAGCTGAGCTGATTATATAATGATCCACTGCTAATATTGATTGTCGTTAAATATAAAGTATATATAGTGATGATTCTTTCTTGTAATGCTATAGAGCTAATAATGTATATAGCTTGAAATTTTCTGGATATTCTTTTTGGTGTAATTGTGATGCAAAAGTAATTTAACCATCATTATTTTATTTTTTTTCATTTCAATAAGTTGAATTTTGTGCATGTTCAAGTGGGAAAACAACTTGAAATTTGCGGTGGAACTATCTTATTAAAGTTTACTTAAATCATTTTTGTTTTAATCTACATAGTGGTGGTTTGGATTCATGGAATTTCACATTCCATTGTCCATCCATAGAATTTTGAATAAACAATAATGAAAATTGAGAAATTCCCATTTGTGATGTGGGATTTTCCAAAATGGTGAAATTAATAAATTTTAAAGATCTATTTTTTTATTTATTAAACCGAACAAAAATATCTAGCAAATATATAAAATACTTTTAAATTCCATTACTCAAATCCCACCAATCCTAACTTCCTCGTCCAAAATTCTATTCCTAATTCATTTGCGAGGTGCACCAAATATGCGCTGAATTTATCAACCTTTCTCTCTAAAAAAATTATTAGATTTCTGGTATTGATCTGTAGCTGTAGATTAGCAGATGCTTAGACTTTGAAACGCGTTTGTTAATTATCCATTCGACTACTTTATCAAGATTTGATAACCAGCTAACAGTGGTGAGCATTCCTTAATCACACCGAACTAGCTCGGTTTCAGTTTATCCGAATGTATTTTTCTAGTATTCAAATCCAAAACCAAGTGTATAATAATCGATTAAAATCAAATTAAATTAGTTTGGTTAAATTTAAATTCAGTTATTCCAAACTAAATAAGCTATTTACGGCTTTAAAAAATTTCGGTTAGTTATATATAATAATTGAACTAAAAACGATTTTATATACCTAAATTATAACCGAATTTGTAAAGTAACTATTCAAATCCAATTGAAATGAATCAGTTTAATTGAATTTTCGATTAGAAACTGATAATTGCTGACCCTGCCAGCTAACGACACACACTTGATTAAAAGAATATGGAAGACATAAGCTACAAAGTGCATAGACTCTAATCTTAACGGTGATATGGTGCGTGGTGCAAAATCAGAAATTTAGGCTTGTAAAATAAGGTCAGTTGTGGTAGGTCTTGACTTTTTTGTGCTTAATGGTCATATTTTATTCTAAAAACATTTGTTAATTTAATTGACATTAGCTAATAATAGTATAATATGGTAATTTAGCCCTTGAAATGAGATCAAGAGGCCAAATTAGTATGTGATCATGAGGATAATAATAATGCTAGTAGGTGAAAACTATGACTACAATCTACAAATAATCATATAATATTTTTAATAAATTAATTAATATATATATATATAATATGGTCCAAGTTAGCAACTTCACCCGGTTATTATGTATTGTTGTATTGAAAATAAAGAATACAAATAGCAAAATGCTATTTGTTGTAGGGATAGAAATGGTACTTCTCTTACCAACAACCTTTTGAGACTTTCCAACATCATATTCATAGTCATAAAATGAGGACTTTATCGTAAACTATTAAGGTGCTATTTTTTTGTTTTTATGATAAAATGAATAATCTAGTGAGAAATACTCTCATTTTAAATTTTTTTTTTTAAGAAAAAAGAGCTTTGAACCACTCATTCCAAATTAATCCATTGTATTTTATTTATCGTCTTTAAACCCTTCAATTTTAATTTTGATTAAAAATTTAACTTTTTTTAATCGAGAATTAAATCATACTAAGCTTAGAATGCATAATAAGCTTATAAATTTAGGGGTTCATTTATGCATTTTTCCTTTTTTTTTTCATTGATTAAATACAAAAACACATAATAGGGTAAAAATAAGATTTATTAGCTCATAAAATGATACTAATCTACATAAGATTTAAAGGATGAGTTCACTCTCGAATGACCAGAACTACAATATCTCCATATTGCTGATTTCTGAAAATTATTAATTAAAGTTAGTAAGTTTTCCTTTTTTTTTTTTTCTTTTTTGAAGTGCAAAATCTGCCCTCACTCCTAGAGCCGGGAACAAGGGGTGAAATGGTAAATCTACAATAAACGAACATGATAAGAAGAAAAACTTGCCCTCTGCCTCTAGTAAAAGTCTGAGTCTCTAACCGCGTTTTTTCACGTTTGGTTATTCAACGGCTTTGATTATTTGAAATCTCATACGTTTGAAACTGATTTTCTTCTGTCTCCCACAGTCTTTTCCTCTGCTTTTCAACTTTAATCAAGAAAACTCGAAGCTCCCATCTTCACCTTTGACTTCTGCAACAACAAAAATCTTCAAAATCTTTATCTCCCTTAAACCCTCTCTCTTCTTTTCCTTTTTAGTTTCAGTGTAGAACTCTTCTTCTCACAGACACCTCCAGAATTTTCATTTCAGCTTCAGCTTCAGCTTCCTCTAATGCACAAAAAGGTTCGTATTTTGAATTTCCGTTTCCGTTTCTAATTCTTTTTCAGATTCCAATCTTCATCTGATATAGTAATATCTCTGTTTCAACTTTGATCAAGAAGACGACATGGAAAACGTAATAATGATAGAAGTTTACGATGTTTACTTGATCCAGAAGGAACTAAAACCCAGAATAGCTTTTAAGATGATGAAAGAAACTAGCTTGTTTGTTATTATTTTTAAATTTATTGCCTTTCGTTACTCTGAAAACAAAGAAAATTCAATCTAGATGACAAAAACGGATACTGATATCCTGTCCATGTGATTCGAATTATATGCTTAGCTGTTTAGAAATCATTGGTCAGTATATGTCTGTTTCATCACTGCTCAGTAATAGTTCAAAGGATATGATTTTATTTAGTATATATAATTGTGAAGTTAGGAAGTAGAAAATTAACGCCGCTGTTATCTTGAATAATTCATTTATCTACTAACACTACAAATGGAAATTTAAATTGGCGGTGGCCGTTGGTGGTGGTGGCCACAGCCCCCACACCGTGGTCCATTTGAATTGGATAATTGAAGAGGTTGGTTGAGCAGACTTTCATAATTTCATACTTACCGACAACATTTTTGGAATTTCCTTATCGAAATGTCCCACATAGACGTGGCCTTCTTGTCCGGATGTTTTTTCAGTTCCGTTATTTTCAAATGTCAATTTTAGGGGCTGCAAAAAACTTTTTCACCATTTATTTTTCCCTTTTCAGTACTGTTAGGTGGCATAACGGCGTTGATTGAAAAACCCCATGCTCTTAATCTTTCGTTAAACTTTTTTCCTTTAACTTAAAGAATCTTAATTGCTAATTTTGGTGGCCTGCATACCGTGTGAGGTAATGTTTGTTTGAATTTGGATTTTGGACTAGAAGTGTGAAACCAAGAAACTCTTAAACTGGGTTGCTGCAAATTATAGCACTTTGTGCAATATCCAATCCAAGACTCGCCTTTTTTGACTTGAGAATCTGAAATATCAAAATAAGCAATCATCCTTCCAAGTTTCTACTGCCAACTCCGTACCCACTGTGTCGTATCTGTGTGAGTGTTATACTCTTCTTTTTGACTAGACGTTGGTCTCTCTCCTGAATTTTGTATATCCGATCTTCGGTTAGTTGATATGCCTAGAATAATTGCTCAGCTATAGAAAGAAATTTTTAATTCTTTGATGAAATTGAATCCTTCTTTCCATGAACATGGAAGAACTTTCTTCCAATTTGTTGCAGAATGTTCCAATTTTGTCAAATTAATTTCTGTTCTCTAATTCCTTGTTTCAACTTTATTATCTTTGAGTACTTTGATGGTTAACTAGGCTCCATCTTGAACAGGTAGCCTGGTAATTTCAACAGCAAAATGAGGAAAAAAATCCTTTTGGTCCATCATCAATGCATATTCTTCTGTTTAGTCGGTTTTTTATTAACATATGAGAAAGCGATGGGGGATCCTAGAGCCCAGCAAGTGAAAGTTACATGTGGACGCCAACTTGAGCACAATGCTTCTATCTTTGTACCCAATTTTGTTGCTACAATGGAGAATATCAGTGAGCAAATGCGCACTTCAGGGTTTGGAGTAGCAGTTACAGGTTCAGGACCTGATATTAACTATGGGCTTGCTCAATGTTATGGAGACCTTTCTTTACTTGATTGTGTATTATGCTATGCTGAGGCACGTACAGTTCTACCCCAATGCTATCCTCATAATGGAGGTCGGGTTTTTCTCGATGGCTGTTTTATGAGATCTGAAAACTATAGTTTCTTTGAGGAGTATAGAGGACCTTTAGATGAAGTTATCTGCGGAAATCAAACAAGGAAGAATTCTACATTTGAGGAATCAGCTAAAGTGGCTTTATCGACTGCAGTTTCAAGTGCAATGAATAGTCGAGGCTATGCAAGGGCTCAAGTAGCAGTGCAAGGGACAAATGAATCGGCTTATGTGTTAGCTGATTGCTGGAGGACATTGAATGCGAGCGCTTGCAGAGCGTGCTTGGAGAATGCTAGTGCATCCATATTGAAATGTTTGCCTGGGTCAGAAGGGAGGGCATTGTATACTGGATGTTTTATAAGGTACTCGGACAGAGACTTTCTCAACGAGCTAAGAAATGACAGTTCACGAGGTAAAGAAAATGTATTTTCTTGTGTTAATGTGGGAGATCAAGATTTTATTCTTTATTAATATGGCCTAATTTTGGAATTACTAATTGCAGGGAGCATTATTGTGATAGTCGTTTCAATTGTTAGTTCTTTGGTGGTTCTAGGAGTTGGGATAATTATAGGAGTTTATATTTGGAAGCATAGATATGTACAGATGAAGAGAAGAGGTAATTAAACTTTGTTTTATTTGCTTCTGCCAAGTGAAATCTCCAGCATAGCAGATAATTGTCAATTAATGGATGGTTGTCCAAGAAAATGGCTACTAATGCATGTAGGTATTATGTATTATCCTTTCGGTTTTGCTCATTTTCCGGAATGCTTTTATCTTGATTTTCCAGGTTCAAATGATGCACGAAAGTTGGTTAAAACCCTTAATGACAGTAGCCTGAACTTCAAGTACTCTACACTTGAGAAGGCTACAGGATCTTTTGACGATGCCAACAAACTTGGACAAGGAGGATTTGGATCAGTTTATAAGGTTTTCATTTTTTTTTTTTTCTGTTCACCTTTTCAAATTTAGTAATTATGCAAACAACTTTTGCCCTTTTTCTTTCAATCAGGGAGTGTTGCCAGATGGAAGAGAGATTGCTGTAAAGAGACTTTTCTTTAACAACAGACACAGAGCAGCAGATTTTTACAATGAGGTTAACATCATAAGTACTGTGGAGCACAAAAATCTGGTCAGGTTGTTGGGATGCAGTTGTTCTGGTCCTGAAAGCCTTCTTGTCTATGAATTCCTGCCAAACAAGAGTCTTGATCGTTTTATATTCGGCAAGTACCTGAATTTCACATATAAAGCTTATCTGAGATTGCAAAAATTCCTATATCACACAGCAAATAAAGCTACTCTCTGCATAGCCATTCTTAGTTGATATTTTATAATTCTAAGACCATAGACTACTAAGTTGAGCTTGAACTTAATGCTTATAATGCTTAATATCTAAATATGACAGATCAGAACAAAGGCAAAGTGCTAACTTGGGAAAAGAGATACGATATTATTATTGGAACAGCGGAAGGTTTAGTCTACCTTCACGAAAACTCGAAGATCAGGATCATTCACAGAGACATAAAGGCCAGCAACATATTATTGGATTCAAGATTCCGTGCTAAAATTGCAGATTTTGGCTTGGCCAGGTCTTTCCAAGAAGATAAGAGTCACATCAGCACAGCCATTGCAGGAACACTGTGAGTATATCTATTGTTTGTCAGTCAGTTGAACATGAATTCCAGTAACTTGCAATGTTTCATTTGAATATTTACATATGAACATAACATTATCTTATATATATACACATTCCATCAAGCGATAATTTCAATTATATATGTGCAGTGGATACATGGCCCCAGAATACTTGGCTCATGGCCAGTTAACAGAAAAGGCAGATGTCTACAGCTTCGGTGTGCTTTTGTTGGAGATCGTCACAGGAAGGCAGAACAACCGGAGCAAAACCTCAGAATATACTGATAGCCTAGTTACACTTGTAAGTTCCAAGAATCTCACTTTTTCTTGATTCTTTTTTTGGTTCCATTTAATCTTTACACAGCAATGAAGAAATTTATCTTTTTAATTTTTTGAAAAATAGACGTGGAAGAAATTTCAGACAGGGACTGTGGAGGAGTTTTATGACCCAAACCTAATGTTACATAACCACCATAACAGTAATATAAAGAATGATGTTTATAGAGTAGTGCAAATAGGACTACTCTGTACACAAGAGATGCCATCACTTCGACCAACAATGGCAAAGACGCTGCAGATGCTAACAACAGAGGATAATCTCCCAGCACCTTCTAATCCCCCTTTCATAGACGAGAGGACTATGGAACTGAACGACACATGTGAGGATCCATGGTACCCACTTAATTCTGGCCTTTCTGCATCAATTGCAACTGTCACCAATAGTTCCTTCTATCCAAGATGACCTAGAGGAGGGGTTTAACAGGGGATTATCAAATTTATAATTCTGAGACAAGTAAAAGAAGTTGAACATCTTCAGTGACTGTAACACCTCACTGAAGCACATGCCACAGGCATTTTCAAGAAGCTGTCAGGGCATTTAAGCAGTCAGCAATAAGATGCAGATTGGCAGGCATCGGATGACTTGTAGATATGAAATTGAGGATAGTAATGTCAATGTTTAAATGTTTTTTGTGAAATGAGAGAAACGTATATCATGCTGTAAATATGTATTTCTACTAACTTACAAATTTTGTTTTAAATGAATAAATCTCAGCTTGTCCAACATTGAACATAATTCTGCAATTTCAAAGTACCTAAATTTTTCTTGAAGATTTAAGAAAGAGAGTTCACTGCTCAGGAGAGAATGGATAAAGATAGAAAGAAACTATTCAAGGAAAACAGGACTCATTAAATTATTAGTCGCGTAGCTAAAAATTCTGCAACGTCAAAAAACATCGATCCCTAAGCTCACAGTCAACAGTATAGACCACAACTTTTTCCCCCTTTACAATATGCCCTTCATCACTCCAGCAAATAGCCACATGCCAAGCACCGACCTTGTCTACCGTGTGGCTACTAGGTTCCCCATTAGGCCTCCACTAATCTCATAATGTTTGGCAGTAGAAAACCCTGCTTCCAGAGCAAGTTCCTCCAATTCCTTGCCTGTGTCAAGAGTATGCACCATTACCACCCAGTAAACAAAAAGGAAGTCGCAAGGGTAGATGTGCTCTCAGGGAATGTAATGTTACTAGTTTTGCACACGTTCTAAGAAGTTTTAAACATAGCAGGTATGAAAGTCTGACACAGCAGACAAATAGAACTTTTATCATAGCTCTTGGCAACGGTAGCAAAACCAGTAAAAATGATCTTTGAATGGAAATATAATACATGGAGAAAAATAAAAGCAACATTGCATTTTAAATAGGAGTAAGGTTTGGTTGGCATTCAAGAATTATTGTTTACAATCATACACATCAATCCACTGGAAAAAAAAAAAAAAAAAGAAAAAAAAAACTGAACAAGAAGTTATAGCAGGAAACGTACCTGTTAAAAATTCTCTGATTGAATTCTTCAAGTATTCATACTCCTTTGCAAGGCCATAACGAGATGCCATAGGGACAACAACATTGTCGATCATGCAATTCTTATGCAAAGAACATGTAAAAGATTCGACTTGTCATATGTTCAAATGTATAGTAACAATTATCAAACTATAAGTCAGTTGACAACTTGACATGATAAAAAATAAGTTTCCTAAGAAATATCCATTTCCCACAACTACAAAGTCAAAAAATAAACAACATCAGGACATTTTCAAGAAAAAAATGCATTGATAACCACTGAATTTCATTTATTGACGTACAATTAGAAACATCATATTCCTAGAATTTTAATAGCAAAAAGGAAAAGCCTTTTATTTTGTAATTCTATACCTGAAAAGAAGAAATAAATGGTTGAGTACCCTTATTGAAGTCAAGAACAGATACTTTTGCACCTGTAAAAGCAAGAATGATAAGTTTAATCAACTTTCATTTTGTTGGATATATTTCAAGCTGTTGCAGAGAAAATAGGGCACCTGGTTTCAAAACTCGAAACATCTCCTGCATGGCCTTATGCTTATCAATCACATTTCGTAGTCCATAACCCATAGTAATAGCATCAAATTGACAATCAGAAAATGGCAAATTAGTTGCATCACCCTCAATCCACCTGTGATTATTACAAGAAACAACTCATTTTAGAGGTTACCATATCATTCAAATTACTGTAATCATAAAACTTGATGCTTCTAAATGAATCACAAAGAATTTAATAAAACATTATCCAATGAATTATTTTCCCAACCCTCTAAAGCGTCCTCCTAAATCACTAAACATTAAAAATTTTCCTTCACCTAAATGATATATACCAATGCTCACTCGATGTTCTTGTAGAAGTCCCTTGAAAGCAACTGTTGCCGAGATGAAGCAATCAATAATTGCTCCTTTGAGAAATCAACACCAGTCACCTACAGATTGTCACCCAAAAGAAATGGTAATGTAGATTGTAGAACATTGTTATGCTGCATAAATTTACAGACAATGGCACAATTCTAACGACAAAATAGACTCCTTTCTTCATTAGACCTATGCTACTCAACAAAGCAGCCTCTTTTCTCTATAATCATACTCCATCCAAATCACAATTAAAGGTTCATTATAGTACTTCACTAATATTATCATTTCCCAAGAAATAAAAATGAATATTGAACATAATCCATCTTAACAACTTGGCTCTACAAGCATCAAAATCTCCCTCTCAAAAGAAAAACTCATTAAATACACTTAATGATCAAGGAACATTATTAACAACATAGAAACGCTAAAATGAGAAAGAACAAACCTTGCCATAGGAGCCAACTTTCTCAGACAAAAGAAATGCCAAATCTCCACTTCCACAACACAAATCCAAGGCATTGTCTCCCATTTTTGCTCTAATATATTCAATGCATGATTTCTTTAAAATCCAAAAACATCATAACAAAAAATTTAAAAATAATGATAAAGAAGCATACCCAGTCCAGGATACAGCCATTCGTTTCCATATTCGATGTTGACCCAAACTCAGCAAATCATTCAACTGTTTGTTCCGAGTTCAGACCAAAAAACGAAAAATTAAAAGAATTACAAAAGAACATAAAATGGAAAGAAACAAAAGGTGAAAATTGCTTGCACATTATCATAAACAGGAGAAATGCGGCTAAAGAGCTCCCGGCGTTCGTTAGCGCATCGAACCAGCCGGTAATTGAACCGAGAAATGTGAGGTCGTGAATTGTATGTTGAAGGTAAACAGAGATGAAGACAAGCCATGTCACCTCTCTTTATCTTGAAAATCTTTCACCCCCGATTCTCATGAACGTTGTATATATCAGATCTAACTGACTCAGGGACATTCATATAGGCACGGCCCATATTAAGTCCATCAGATCCAATGGGCTTAAAAAGTAATGGCAGAAACCACATAAGCCCGAATGAAGCCACAGCAGTTTAACTGTGATAGAAATTCGTATAATGTGGGAGAATAGAATCATACTGAAATTGAACTTGTTTAGGAATTAAAATTCTAGTTATTTGGATGAGTTCAAACTTCAAATACTATGAGCATCTATAAATACCCAATACGCTAAACCATAAAAGTTCAAATTCTATATAAGAAAAAAAAAAATGGGAACTCAGAATTTCATGGTGGCGCTGCTTCTGTTGATTTGCTTGACAAGAAGCTTAGCAATTGCTGATTCTGAATCTGACTGCGATTGTGTTTGTTTTCCAGAGTGCAGAAAGTCTAAAGTATGGTTGCCATTAAACGTATTCCTAGGAAGAGGAGAACCGAGATATGATCCGCATGAGAAACGATGTTTATGTCGATGCATTTGTCCACCCTTTCTTCCACGTATCCACATCCACCAACCATTTTCCCTACGCCACCAACACCTCAATTACAATTTACAAGAAATACCTCGTTTTAGAGGTAACTCATGACCATGAGATTGGACTGATGATTGTTTTAGTGGAAGTCATTGATACCTCCTCTTGATCTTGTTCAATTTTGCTATACTCATTAGAATTTCTTATTGATTAGTATTTTAAAATTACTAGGATTTGTTTATATCAAAATTTTATTATTATTTTCAATTTTAGTATTATTATTGTTTTTATTATAGTGTTCCCACGAGAGAGCTCGTGGATACGAGGCAAGTAATGAAATTTCATGAAGTCTTTATTATAGTGTTCGATAATATATTTTAGATGTTAAAGATAGCATTTTACGTTTAACTTGTGATATAAACTTATCTAAATGATATCAAAATAACTAAAAGTTACTAGCAAATCTCAAGTGATAGAGTGGACGGCAAATAGAAAGGCCAACGAATCACCTTAGACAATAGAGTATTATCTTGTAATAATTAATTAAGTATATGATGGTTTAGGTCAAAAGATAATGGGAATGTTCCTCATCATGTAAGTAGATTAATAAATTAATTAGCAGACATGAAATTGTAGCAACACCTTCCAAGTTGATCCCACTTACAACTTTTGTCTCTAAGAACTAGGGTTGGAATTTACAAAAAGATGACTTTTTCTCCTCCTAAAATGGCTATTACAGAATCTTTACTTCCTTTTGACCAGAAATAGTGTTTTTCTGGTTTTTGTCTTGCATTATATTATACCATATTGTACAGTGTGCTGGAGTTTGCTCTATTTTTTTATTTTTCAACCACTCCGTTCCTCTTTTTCATTAACATTTTTCAAATAATACTCTGGATTTTAGAAATATAACTCAACCCAAAAACAAATTTTATGAATCCTCATTTCCGGAATTTTATTTATAAACCTCGTCTTCTTTTTTTTTTTTTTTTCTAATTTTTCTTTGTTCATATAAAAAATCTCATATTTATTAATAAATATTTTTTTTCTCCAATAAATTTTGTAGAAATATTATATAAGAAATAAAAACAATAAACTATTTTGGGGTTTTGGCCCGTAAGGCAGACGAGAATTTCGAAATCATTAGTGTCTTCGTGTAAGTCTATTAACGTTAAACGGTAAACAACATATGGACCATCTTTGTCTAATTGTTTATTAGCATATTGGAACTCTAAATAGCAATTATCTTATTAGTTTAAGAAGATCTTTCTTCTCTCTTCTACCCTACCTTATTATTTTAATAGAGACACACGATTTTTCTCGTTAAGCTTAAAATAATTAAAATGTTACTATATTCTATAAAAATTCAAGGAAAAAAGTTAAAGTTTTAAATTTCTTTAAAAAATAACCAATATAATTTCTTTTTAAAAAATAACCAATATATATATATATATTATATAGTTATATATATATAATACTATATATATATATATATAATATAGTATATATATAATATATTATGGTTAAGCTTGGTATGCAGGTATATATATTGGTTAAGCTTGGTACCGCAGGTAATTGTATGGTCTGTGTGGAAAATGTATTGTAAGTGTAATTGGGGTAATGAAACTTGCTTTCTAAACCTCCTTATACAAGATATCAGTAAGCTATTATTACACTGGAGTATTGCCAATTTTGGTAAAAGATTTGCAACAACTTGGTCGACAAAAATTGATTGCCACTTCATTTCAGCTTCTTTTGGCAAACAAAAATTAAAGTCAATGATTATTACTTGGATTCGGCCTGGGCAAGATTGCTATAAATTGAATATTACTACGTCTTTCAACAAATTTTCAGTAGTGGGGTGTGCTATCCTCCGAAACAGCCATGGTAACTTTGTTGCTGCAGCTTGTTTTACAATAGCTGCCGGGACAACTTATGATGTAGAGCTTGAAGCATTGATATGGGGGCTCTCATGGAGCATTGATAAAGGTTTTTATCCCATCCAGTTGGAAATGAATTGTCAGGATCTAGTTGTTTGAGTTAATCGGGCACAATGGACTAGAGCAGGTCCTTCGATTTTGCTACATGTTGCTAACCTATTGCATCTCCACTCCTCTTTCATTCATCGCATATATCATGAAGGAAATCAAGCGGCACAACTTTTGGCCACTCATCAAAGGCTACATCATTTTTCTCTTTCTTTTACCTCTTTTAATTCTTTTAATTCTTTGCCTCATTTGATTAAAAGTATTGTATTATTGGAGGCCATGAGGAACTTCATATTTGAGATATAAAATAAAAGGATCATTTTCAAAAAAAAAAAAAAAAAAGAAAAATATAATATATATATATATATATAATATATATATAATATATATATATATATATATATATAATTATATATATATTATATGTATATATATATATATATTTATTTGAAAGGAAGGGTTAACCTCGTCAAATTGCTCGTTCTAAAATAATTTTGACCATATATATATTATTTGAAGGAGGGTTAACCTCTCAAATTGCTCGTTCTAATAATTTTGACCAACAGTAAATCTCATCGCAAATCTAAATTCTAAGTTCTATTCATTTATTTACATTTTATTTACATTACGTTAAGATAAACTTACAACTATAAAATTCACATAATTTTAAATTAATTAAAAAAAGTTTAATTAGCGATTCAACTGTAAAGTAGTAAATAAATTGCTATTTTGTGGATAGTTAATAAAATTAGCGACTGAATTGGTTTTTATCGTTAATTTGTGTTTTTCTTATAGTATTAAAAACATGAATTTAGTACTAAAAATTTTATAATGCTAATATTATTAAGTTAAAATATGCATATTGATATAGATTAAATTTTGATTTTCTCTCTCAATACGTGCACATTTTCAATCAATATGTTTCTTATGCATATATTCTTCTAACTCTAAGCAAAGGTCAAAGGATACATTTGCATGTGATATTATAAACTAAAGAAAGAAAATATAATATGCAAAGTACAGCCAATCCCATTAACAAACAATAATTGTGCCAATGAAGCAAAAATAGAGAAAGGGGAATTGATGATTAAGAGCTTAAAAGTGTAATCTCCAACTTTTATTCCTTTGACTACTACTACTTAAATGAGTCAACTTCCAATTATACCCAACAAAATATTAGTATGATAACATTTTTTACTGCCTTTGAAACAAAAGAATAACAATTTTTCAAAAAAATAAATAAATAAATAAAAATTCCAAAAGCCAAGGAACATGCATGAAATAATCATCTTGCTAATGTTGTGCTTTAATTGGACAAATTATCAAGAAAGCTAAAAGACAATCAAAGACTCTCCCTTGACCCACTAATTTTATTTTTTACCCATAATTAATTAAATGCTTATGCCTAATAGATTGCATGAAAAAGGAAAGATTAAGCTAGGATTATGGAAGATCAAATTCGATTACAAGCATTTCTTTTGGTTGGCTAATAAGCCAATTAGAGTTAAACATGTGAACTTATGGACCCAAAAAAATCCACAAGCATAAACATTTTGTCGGGTTAAAGGTGCTCTTTAATCTTTGGTTGGTGGTAAAAATTAATTAATTACGGTTGTTTCATAAACGTGGCTTAAGGTTGGTCGTGTTATGTGCTTAAAATTTCAATTAGTAAAAAAATTTATCTTACTAGCAACTAATTAATCATAGCTAGGGCTACATATCTTCAAATGGGTATCTCTTGACAAGGACTCCAATGCTATTTTGAGATAGAAATTTGTGCCACGTACAGTTGACTTGCAATTGTTTTTAATGATATCTTTTCTTAAAAATGCACCATTTAACGTTGTGGTGATTAGTGAACTTTTCCTCTCTCTTTCTCTTTTTTTATTTTTTATTTTTTGTTATTAAATGCCATCTCTAAATGCAATATTTAGACTTTATTTTCGTTTGACAAGTTAAAATGTAAAGATGATAGCTAGCCAATGCGAATGCCAATTAGTTTTCATGTTCTCTTCAATGATTCAGTGTTATTATAAACAATCAAGTATAAACCGCCATTGCTTTTTTTATTACATAATTTTAAAGTAATGTTATCTTTATATACCATCATTAGTCAAAACAAAATAATAATAATAACCATAGCAGAGCAATTAAAATAATTTTATAGTCAATCTGGTATGATTTGATCGGTTTTTTCACATATTTAAGAAGTAAAAGATCTCGAATTTAAGTTCTCTTGACCACAAATTTTCACCAATTTAGCAAATTAAAAGGATGATTATTTCTATCATTTAATATGTTGTGTTATTTCAATCTATAAGGATTCCCAATAAATAAATAAATAAAAAGATAAAATAATCTAGCGTGAAAAATCTATGGAATCTTAAAAGTCGTTGCTCAAATTTCATCATTCCAGTTGTCTCTCCTATTAGAAGTGTAAACAAAATAAAGCGTATTATATATCCTTGGCCAATAGTTTAATTATCTTCTAATGCATTAAATTATGGTTTTTTTTTCCACTTATAATTAGAAGTATTTTGTAAATTCAGTAAAAATTTTCAACAAATTAATAATTATCCTATTCAAAAAATAGGGTGAGTTTTAATAAAGATTTTGAAAATGATTAATCAAAACATTTTGTGGGTTTGGATTTGGATATGAATAGGCACAAAGGAAGTTATCGAACCATTTTTGGTTTTGTCCTTTTTTATTATTTTGGGCATTTTCATTATGTAAGACCTGTACAGAGCCAGTCCAATTTTGGACCACAACCTACTTCAAAAGAGTAAAAATCAATCAAAACAAAACAAATTATGAAATCGTTAAGGGAGTCAGTTGGGAACACACGTGCATACTTGATGCCAGTGTAGAATTTTAAAAATAAGAAATGAGCACATGCGTGCATTACAAAAATATAATTCTTTTTTTTTATTTTTATTAATCATCCCGTTTTTAAAAAATAATCATATAACTCTCTCTGTTTTTAAAAAATAAAAACCAGAAAGAAAAAGGAGAGACAGGCTTAAATAAACTTTGAAGTGTTGACCATTTTGTATGAATTGCAGCAATATGATCCAATATTCTTTTCAACGGCAAATCATGCTTTGCCACTAAATCATATGGTTAGTACAATCACTTGGTTTTTGATAAAAATAACTTTTAAAATTTTGATTATTATTTTTAAACAGACATGCTTTTTTTTTTTTTTTTTCTTTAACTTTTAAAAATTTTGATTATTATTTTTAAACAGACATGCTTTTTTTTTTTTTTTTTTTTTCCTTTACTTCCAAAATAATAAAAAGAAAACTGACCAAAAGAAGGCTAATTAGCATATGATTCTCCTATATAAATATACACTATATGCTCTCAATCGACCTTGGAAGTTTGAAGCATAAAACAAAAAACCTTATCAATAGAGGGAAGCATTTCCAAAGGGAGGGAGGTGGGTTTTTGTGGGGATGGTATTTTCTTTCTTTGAAAATTCTTCTATATAAAGGCTTTAAGCCTTCAAATTTGGCCTTGAGCACCCATTTTTGCACTCAAACATCTTTTCCATTTTTGCTATATACTTCCTCTGAAAATGGCAATCTATATCATATAAAAACAACCAAATTTTGTCCCTGTCGATTCCCATTAATTGCTCTCAACGACATGCCTATTTGAAGTCTTCCGGGTACGAATTATTTCTCTGTTGCTTTACTTACAGCTTCTTTGGTTTGGTGTATGATAGGGATAAAGTCATCTTCATTTCAAGCTAAAAGGATAAAGTTATAATTAATCAAAACAGAGGGATCAACAGTTTTTAAATAGTTTTACTGTTTTGACTAACTTTTATTATGTTTTACTGTGTTTGTTAACATAATTTTTAAATTAATTTTTAAAATTTAAAATAATATTTTATAAAAATTTAACTCTGTCGAGCTTTTATGGATTGTTTGGATGAAGGTAAAATATATAAAATAAAAGTATAAATGCCTTGGATTCTCAAAATTTCTTGTTTGATTTGGGTGAAAATATTAAAAAAGATGTAAAATTTTATTTTTACTCTATTTTGAGAGAAAAGAAGAGAAAAATTTTACACTCTTATTTTACTTTCATTTTTTTTTTTTTTTTAAATTATTACACTCTTATTTTACTTTCATTTTTTTTTTTTTTTTGACATTTTTTACTTCATTTTCTATTTTACGCCTTTCTCCCTCTTTTGAAATATATATTAATAATTTATAAAAAAAAAACTAATAAATGCAGTTTAAACAGTTAATAACTAAGTTTTTCAATAAAACTTTTAAACTTAAACCACAGCCTAACAGGCAAACTACAGGTTTCGTATTTTTTTTTTTTTTTTGACATTTTTTTACTTTCATTTCTATTTTACTTTCTCCCTCTTTTGAAATATAATATTAATAATTTATAAAAAAACTAATAAATCAGTTAACAACCGTTAAAATAACTAATTTTTCAATAAAACTTTTAACTTAACACAGCCTACAGGCAAACTACAGTTTCGTTGGTTGAAACTGGAAAACACAAATGATAGTGCAGGGGTAGGCAAATGGGGCTACCTTGAAATAATTTTTATTTTTCGTGAGTTTTAATATAGACCGTAGGATTGGTATTGGAAGTCGCGCCAGAATGAGATACGAAGCAATCAAACGGTGCATGATTAATAAGGGGTGAAAATACAGTAGTTTTAGCAGTGGGAGGAAACAAAAAATAGTTTAATTTGTCAGTTAAATTGCCCGCTAAAATGACCCAAAATTGATAAGTCAATCAATCAATCCATCAATCAATCAGTCAATTTGACAAGAACCAAACAGTTGCTTACAAGCAAAAGATCAAAAGCGCCGAAGAGCCGGGCACTATGTTTCAAACCTTTGTGTTCTTCAAAGCTGGTGACTTATTTACCTTGAGCAATTATTACTTTAAAAAGAACAAATAGTAGAAAAAGATTTACTGCGGAATCCTAGATATATTTTTTCAAAAACAAAAGATGAAAAATACTCGTGTTGTTCAATTATTGCTGATGAAATTCAAAGTAAAAAAAAAAATTTTAGTTAAATTATGAGATAAGTATTATTTATCTTTTAAAATTTGACCTAATTACTATTTCATTCATCTTTTTTTCTTTTTATTAAAATGTGAGTGATCAAATAGTCAATTATTATAATATATTTATTATTTAGGGGTTAAAATGATATGTTTTTATAGAAAATTTGAATTTAATCTCATGGATTACTCAATGTATTCATTAAAAAAAAAAAAAGAATGGAATTGTAATTAGAGCTAAAACTTTAGAGACTAAATAATATTTGTCCCTTTAATTAATAATAGATTATGAAAAACAAAAGTGTAATTTAAAAAATAAAAGTAATTGGCGTAATTTTTAACATGTTATTAGGAGATTTAAACTCATATATACCTTATAAACATATTTATAAAATAATAATTCAATTTACTAATTTAAATTAATTGTTCGTTTTTGTTTTATTTTAATTAAAAGTCTGAAGATCGAAGTAATTGTTTTTATAAATTCACATAAGGATATAATTTACTTGCTAGCAAATTACAATAAAGTTTTAGGTTTAGCTGTGATTTAATTTATTATCATATGCAACAATAATTTAATTTCACCAACTCATTTTTCTTTTACTCCGATTTTCTCCCTATTGCAATAGTTAAATTGTTAGGTCAAGTTGGGTAGTGCGGAAAAAAAATGGACCGTTCAATTTTTTTCCTTTTCTTTTTTTTGAAAATGACATGATTGGCTACATCTTGATATTGCAATTATGGTCTTAGGGTAATATAGTTAATTACTTCAACCATGTTAAGGTGGCACTAGGACCAGTGATATTTCATCATTTCTACTTGGAATTTGTCAAGTCTTGTTCCTCATCATTTGCTTAGAATAAACAAATATCACATCTCTTTCCTTTTTTTTTTTTTTAAAGTTCATAAATACTATTTTTAATCTAACAATGCTACAGTAGAATCACTGTCTATAAAGCTATTCTCCGGTGGAGACATCGTCTCCTCTTACTAGGGTTCAATGCACACGATCTAATTCACTTAAAGCTCGATTCTGCATACCGAACTTTAAGATGATAGAGAATATTTCATCAAGTCTCCTCTTAGCATGTCCTTCGACCATCTACCATACATCATATTAATCTCGCTTCTTATAGTGTTATAATTGTCTTTAAGCCTACCGTAATATGATTCTACGGACCACGAGAGGTTGGAAATAAAATCTCAAATTAAACATTAGAATGATGAGAGGTAGGAAATCATATTTCAAGAATCACTTGCATTTTAAATGGGATTGAGAAACGATAGTACAGTACATTAGGTAAAGTGAAAGGGACTCGGTGAGTCCAACAATAGCCTATACTTTACCCTTTTTGGCTATAGATTTGTTATGACAACTTGTGGTTCTTTCTCATTTATACTCAAACAAAATCAAGCATGATATTAACTTGCTTATGCATATTCGCACGTGACTACATAATTAGTTTTTATTATATATAGTCTTTTCCTTTTCATATTAGGATAATCTTAACATGTTTTTACAATTTTACACCAATAATTATATTCTCTAATTTTTTTTTTCTTTTGCCGGTTGCAACTTGTGTTTCTCTTTCTTTAATTATTAGCATAATCAATCACAATCACAATAAAGTAAAGAGTATAATCACCCCAAGTAACTCCTTCAATGGGAATATTTTATGGATTTAGGCACAGTTTAATGATTAACAGTTATTTTTACTGAATATTTTTAATTTAAATTATTATAAAAAATAGTTAATAGTTAATAAAATAATTAATAATATCAATTAAGTATTATAGTAGTTGTCAACTGTTTTACTAGCTGTTAGCTCCAAATTAGGAAATAACGCTTTATTGATAAAACGTCATATATCAAAAAATTTGAAAATAAATATCATTGTTAAAGTATTAATTACTTTAATACTGTGGTTATAAAATTTTTTGATAATGTTAAAATATAAAATTATTCATTCATAACAATGTGGTTATAAAATGTATGTTTGAGACATGGTTTTCAAAATTATGATAATTTAATAAAAAGTTTATTCTATCTCTGTTTCATGTGTGTATATATATAATATTTTTTGTTGTTAAAAAAAAGGGTGTTGGTGTGCGGTGGATATGCTCTTTTATTTAAATAATATCTAATGCAATAAAATATTATACATTCTTTATAATTTCAAAATAACATCTGAATGGAAAGGTACCAACTTTTCCGTTGTTTCTTTTAATTAGGAAAAAGCATTAGCTTTGCTTAATGGCTCCAACGTTAACTTTTTTATTTTTCTATTATTATATATGTTTTTTCCTGCGTACACTTTAGGTTTAGTGTTGGATTGCGCATTATAATTACATTTTACTAAATAACTACTACAAATTACGTACCGCAAACCTTATCATGAAAACATTTTGTTTTTTAATATTGGAGAAACCAAATTCAAATATGAATATATCGGTAGATATAAATGTATTTATCATTATATTATATCTTAGTGTGTAATATGGAAAATAAATTTTAAGTATATTATTAGTGTGTAGAATTTAAGGGAACTGTCTATCAAACTTATTTCTTTTAACATTTGACGAAATATTAATAAAATAATAAAAACTATTGAAACAGTTAATAATTATTAAAATAAATAATTTTAGCCAATGAAAGTAGACTGTGAATTTGTACTGAAATTTTCTCCTCTAATACTTATATTTATTTATCTACTGGAACAGAATAAATAAAAAAAATTATTTTATTACAACTTTTTTACTCGTGTGCCGTACAAATTGGGTAAACAGTAAACTTGTCAATTGAAATGATAAGTTGAGGAGCACATATAGAAATTTAGGTTTACTCTAAATGTGAATAATTTTAGCTTTTAAAATTACCTTTATGAAACATCCTATGCAGCAGTACTGACTTTTGGAAATCAAACAAAACCCAAAATGAATAGAACGTACATTCTTAACTAATATATATATATATTTACTTAGAGACCAACATTTTTCAATCTGTATTTTAATTAAAAATAATATAAATTATAAAAAATGTAACATTATCCACCAAATTTTTTAAAAACAAAAAATATCAGTTTTAATAACTAATTAATTGGGTTTATAGTTTTGGATTGTTAGTTGGCTTGAACTCATGGACATCCTCATTTTACTATTATAAAATATGTTATTTACTTTTTATAAATTTACATATTTAATACATCCGCTGAATTTAACAATTCTCAATGGAATTGAATCTTAAAACCATTTTCATTTTAAATATTTTTTTATATTTTTAAAAAATAAAACCTATGTGCCAATATTAATTGGGAATTTCGCTGTATGAACAAGTTAGATTAATTTTGTGATTCTAATACTATTATTTTCCGAAAATAATTTTAATCTACCAATAGCTAGTTAAATTATTTCTAGAAAAAAAAAAAATTTCTTGAGTATGTGAATATGATGGCATTTAGCATACATAATCCCTTCAACTGCATATCACGATTGGAAAAACTGTAATGTATCA
This sequence comes from Jatropha curcas, assembly GCF_014843425.1. The sequence continues at coordinate 106,418 of NW_023590671.1, forward strand.
CCATTTATCAAGGGAAACGGGAAGAAGAAGAAAAAAAAAAAAAAAGCCCTAAAATCAATTACTGAAATTTTTTAAAATTTTTAAATATTTTTATCTTAATAAATTATTGGGGATCAAAAAAAATAAAAAAATAAAAAATAAAAAAGAGAAAAGAATGGGAGTTTCTCACTCCTCAAAGCATAAACATCTGTCCTTTGCTTGTTTGCCAAAAGATCACTCTCCATAACACCACTTGCAGTTCCTCTCTGCTCCTCCAATTCCAGTAAATACACACTACCTGTTTTTTCTATCAATAATTCAAAAAAAAAAATCTTCATATATACTCTACCAGTGAGTGAGTTTGTTATCGTTTCTCAATTCCAGAAGAAGAAGAAGATCATCAGAATACAGTAATATGGATGGAATGTATGGCCTGCACTCGACGGCGGACTACTCAGACAAGGCGTTTATATCTCAGGAGAATCTGATTTTACCTGCAGATTATCAGAGCTTTCTCTCGTCCGAAACTTTCCAAAATCGGATTCCGCTTTTCGTGTCTGACGAGTTGCTCTCAGCTGCCTCAGCGATTTCGGAAGCTGCTTCGATTGCTCCCGAAATTCCACGAGAAGAAGATTTTTCCACTTTGATCAAAGCCAAAATCGCGTGTCATCCTTCTTATCCTCGCTTGCTTCAAGCTTATATTGATTGCCAGAAGGTGAATACTGAACCACTTGAAATAACAAGCAAACAACTGAGTTATAGAGCTAGTCCTCTTTGTCTAAGCTAATAAATTGTGCTTATTTCGTTTGCTACTGTAACAACTGTTTTCCGGCCTTGAAAATTATGGAGTTTTGTGTCAGTACCAGCAAAGTACATGAAAACTAATAAGTGGAAAATTTTACAGTGGTTGCTATTTCTATTTGTGGTTTTATGTTTTAACCTAAATGGAAAGATATTACCTCCGTTTTCATGGTCAATCTGCAGCTGCTTGCTCTTTAACTTTTCTGTTAAGCTTTTAAACCTGGCTGTTTCATGGATTTTTTTTTTTTTATTGATTTTCAAGATCCGAGGCGAAGGAAATGGTTTTTATTAAAAACTGTTTTGAATTTATCCTTTGAAATGAATTTCTGAAAATATTTCATGAGAAACTTCTTGTGGTTTTGTGGTTTCTTCATTTCAGGTAGGTGCGCCACCGGAAATAGCGTGTTGGTTAGATGAAATCCGGCGAGAACATGATCTTTGCCAACCAGACGTTGTCTCAATATGCTTGGGAGCTGATCCCGAGCTCGACGAGTTCATGGTTTTTTCTCTCTCTCTCTCTCGATTTCTGGGCTTTAGATTTTTTTTCCCTCGCCATAGTAGCTGATTCGTCTTCTCTCTCTTTCTTTCTGTTTAGGAAACCTACTGTGATGTGTTGGTGAAGTATAAATCTGATCTCGAAAGGCCTTTTGACGAAGCGACAACGTTTTTGAACAAGATTGAAATGCAGCTTCGCAATCTATGCACTGGTGCCTCCGTTAGAACTCTCTCTGGTCAGTCTCTCCTGTTATTTTTTATTTTTTCTTATTGTGATTCATTGATTTTTGTGCTAGACAATATTTGTTTATCCTCGGCATCACCTGTACGGTACCACTTGCACAAACTAGTTAATAAGAAACTAAAATACCATATAAGCTACAAACCTTCAGTATCATCGCTGATTCTGGCGGGCAAATTCGTGTCTGTTATTTGCTTTGGCTTGTGCTATATACAAAACCCAAAAGAATAATGAACCGACAACCATTGCTTTCCTAGACCTAGACTACTACTATCTAATACTGCCAGTCACTAGCCCTTTTCTTTTCCTGCACTGCAACAACCACTTGTTGACGATAGCACCAATAATGGTCAAAAGAACACTAATGTACAAGTTTCGGGAAATGCCAATGATAATGAAAGTAAACAATGAAAACCCTAGACTTGAAAGAGACTCATGTGTTTCGTCTAAGAATGGTTACTATTGGGGATAATAATCTGAAATTGCTTTGTTTTCTATAGGGTATGGGAATGTTGTGATCCTATGTTTAAGTTCTCCTCTTTTTTTGATAAATAAGGAGTTCCCTAAAAGGGTCAAGGGTTCTGCAGCGATGGACTTTGTAATAGTTGCTGAGCCTTTTCCTTTTCAGTTCAATATTACACGGCCTTCAGTTGCCTTACATTTTTCTACCCATCTTTTCTTTGTTGTGTTTCTGCCTTTTAATTCCTCTCCTCTTTTTTTTTTTTTAATTTTTTTTTATTTCTGATCTTGTTTTTTATTTTTATTTTTTTTACCTTTGGGTTGTGTCAGAGAAAAAAATGAGGCTTTGAAAGTGAGAACTTTAGTTTTTGCGATTCTTAATTTGACGTTTCCGGAGTTCAGTTAACCGATGCAATAAATAGTGGTTGGATGGAACGAGTACAGAAAATCTGAGTCTGTTTTCAAAAGACAATTTATAACCAAATAAATGTTGCATTCTAGTTGTAGGAGTCCTAACCTCTTCCTAATTTCAAAAACCTATTCTTAATCATTGGGCTAAAAATTTCTTTGGGTGCAGCATACTCTTTAAGGGGTCATCTGACATTTATTGCTCTCTAATCATAGATGGGAGTAGCTTATCTTGTTAGATAATAAAATCTCAGGTTAAATCATTTTGTTTTGTGCCAATCCATCCTCATTTTTTTTTGCCAAAATTGTATTTAAACATGAAATTAGAGATAGGTGGGAGAAATCAACTTGTGTTACACCTGGATCAACGGGCATTATTCTCTGGTGAAAATGTCAAAGATACTGTAGTCTCAAAATTTCATGTAGGATATTCCACAAAAAATGTTTTCTTCAATTAACATGCGCTGATATATTAGCTATGCCATGGAAGTACATGCATTCTTAATAGTATTATGCGACTACATCTCATTCAATGCACCTAGTTGCCTGATGACATTGTCAATGCTATAATGTTCCCTAATACATCAAGATGAGAGTTGGTAGCAAGTTGAATTGTTTACTCTTTACATTATACTTTTTAATGGACAATATATATTGGTGAGGCAACATTTTTCAGCGGAATTTTACTTTTATTTTCATTAGGTCTTACATGCAGTGTTCTCCATCTCAATCTCAAAACTGAGATATATAACTTGAAACGTTTCATTTAACATCAACTTCATTATTGTTATTGTTACTTAAAGATAGTTTCAAGTTCGAATAGATCACAAGTAAATCATATAGATAGACAGATGTTGAAAATATACTACTTTGGAAAGGACTAACTGCCCATAGCCACCTAAGTTTTGCCTCTCGCGGTCGTATCTTCTTGGAAGTTGTATTAATTTTATAAGCATAAATGTATTAACAAAATGACTTTATTAATATGTACTTGAGTAGTTTTTACTCATCATCAATAATAGATTGGCACATGCAAATCTTACAGATCATGTGGGCATGTATCACACTAACTTTCTAAAAGAATTTGTTTTAGAGCTCGATCATGAGCAATACCCATGTTGCTTTTTTTGTAATCCGGTTCTTTTTGACACCTAGTGAATACTACCAACACATACCAAGGCTTTGTAGTTGTCTTTCCGATTTCCATGTGTTCAAAAGTACCAAGTGAACTCAGAACAAATCGCATTTGTTGGTTGCTTTATTGCTTCCGTTATCAATCTGGATGATAAACTCTATGGATTTGGATAGATGAGTGCTTTTTTAATTTGAAGCATCTAAGCACAAACAAAAGCTGCTATTGTTTTCATTTACACTAGAGTGGAGGGTCTGCAAATGGCATGCGTATAGCAGCCTTAGGAGTTGGAATTAGATGTGATTTATGACTAAGTTTTCATAAAGAATTCAACTAATGAAGGTTTTTATTTATTCCTGCAATCTGGTTTGTATTAGCTGGCAAATGGCATTGTTTTCCATTGGATGTACAAATTACTTTTTGAGTAATGTTCTTATGATATTTTATTTGGCCTACTGTGTACTTTGTTTTCCTTTGTCTGCTTGGATTTGGATTCTCTTCAATCTTCGTTGTAAACTTAAGATTCTTTTAAGTTACTGGAAAAGGAAAAGGACTAAGATTCTTTATAAAGTCCACCATAGTAGATTTCCACTTGAATATATTTTATATATACTTGGATTGCATTCACGCGCATGGATTATGTTCAGGTGCTAACATGCCAGCTGCTATTTTATTAAACTGTTAAGGCTTAATCTTTATTAAGCCGGAGTTTATCTTTTGGTTATTGCATTTTTAGACCCTTTTTTCAGTCCGTTGGCTTTTTCTGATACATAGTCGGGTGTTTGGTACCTTGTGTCTTTATATTTCCAGCCAATCAACTTCATTCCTATATGGATTAGTGTTACTAAAGCACGTGGAAATGATTTATGTTTAATGCAACTTTATTGCATGATTGTCTCAAAAAGAATTCGCTCTATCATGGTTTAGAAATTCAGTGAACTTAAGAGGAATTTGCTTGAATTTCAATTTAAGACGACAATTTTTTATTTTTGCATTCTATGTGAATGATTATCTTTTATCAAGGTAGTATAGTATCACATTAATAGTACTGAAAATTTTTAAGGAGTTGTTTCTCATAGAATATCTAGTTATCATGGAAATGTGCACCCTCAGGAGTTAGCAATAAGTTGAACTCTTCTCATAGTATGAAAATTTAATTCTCATTTGGGTGTCATGCTTCTATCTATGGTTTTCAATCTTGTTGGAGATAGTTGCTTGACACAGAAAGTATATTAGAAGCGATGAACTTCAATTTGAAAAATATCATGCATATGGGCGAAGAGGTACTGAATATCATATTGTTCTACATATACGCATCTATTGTGTATACACGTAAATTTTCGTAGCAATTTTTTACCCTTTCGTTTTTACGATGGGCTCATGGGTGCAAGCTCATGTTGCGTGGAGGATGTAGACCAAGTAATTTGGGAGAAGCTGAGTGTGGCTGAATCTTTGGATACACTTCCACATTAAAACTGCACAGAAATGCTAAGCGTGGTCGATACTGATGCAGGACTTGATGAAATGTCTTAGAAAAGGGTAATCAATTGTGATTTTAGTGAATTATACTGAAATGCATCTCATTACATTTTAAAATCAGTTTTATAGTATTGAGATTTTTTTTAAAAAAAAAGCTTGTATTAACGGTTTGTTGTAGTATCATGTTAGCATGCACGGGTAGACAAGTAGGGACAGGATAAATTATGTTACGGGGTATTTATAGTGGGGTTGGACTTGGAGTTGTGAAGACTTTATGGCTCTTTTGGCCCGGCCAGAGCGGGTGGCCGGAGTTCACATGGGGCTCCCGCAGATTTCGCTATAAACCCACCACCACCAGCTTTTTACTTTCGTAGATTGCGAAAATAGTGACACCTCTTCCAGTCTTTCCCATCCGCACTAATTAGCAGCTGCAACCTGCTACAGCTCCTGCGAGACCTAGTGGTTGTAATTTCCTTTGGCAATAATTGTGGGTCTTTGTGTTTATTGACAGGCACGACACGTGTCTGAGTATTTTGTTGGCTTGGAACTTGAGTTCCCAACAGTGCCACCGCATTCTTTATCTATTACCTACCAACCTATATTTATTTATATAACCATAAGTTTATTCCTTGGGACCGCTCATTACAAAAAATGGGTTATAGAGAAATCAACGTAAGAATTTCGCAGTTATCCATTCCATTCGGTGCCAAAATATTTGTTTGGAAGTACTGTTCTATGGTAAATGTGTTTCTAATGGTTTTACTGCTATTTTATTGTGATTCCTTTCTAGTGTTTTTGCTGCTGTTTCCAATTTCCCTTTTGGCATTTTACAATCTTTTTTATTTCGAATCATTTAACAGATCCTATTTAGAAATTGAAAAAAAATTGTAAGGCTATTTTTGTCATTGACATGGCGGTCGATTATAATAAATAACTTGTATAATGCTGGAAATGTCGGTTTACGGAAGGAATGCCAGGAAAGTTTAGGTTTTGATTCTCTTCGTTCCACGTCTATATTTCCCGTGTCCTTAATAGTGTGACAATGGAACCTTTATCTTTTTTATATTGTATCTCTCTATTTAATCTGAACATATCTGAACATTTGATTTGATGGCCGTACCTATCTTTTTTACTGTGAGAATTTAGTCTCTGACGAACGACATAACCGGACAATAGCTGCAGTATGGTTGTGGAGACCGAGTCTGGAGGGAAAGGAAAGTGCATTGCACTGCACCTCACCTCTTTTTTTCTTTTCGTCAAATCTAATCTTTTATTATTAATTGTCAAATAGGTTTAGGTGGGTCCCCTATATTCTCTAGTAGCAACCGTAGTCTATACAAGTATATGCTCGGAGAAATTGCATTTCATGAATTGTTGAGTACGATTTATCAATTTTTTTAGTAGCATTGTCATTGTGGCTATGCTGAACTCGTACATGCATGTGGTTGTATCATAGGCTTCGTTGTTTTCATTTCTTTTTTGCTTTTTCAATTTTGAACCTAAAAGAAAGTCCGCATTTTGACTAGAGGGTACAAGTGAATTTGTAAGGAAAATCGTTATTTTCCTTTTCTTTTGTGAAACAAATATCATAAATTCTATTGTGGAAATATTATATATAAAAGGTAGATTTTAAGAAGAAAAAGCAAAAAGGAGCTTAAAGGTTACCTAGATATTCTGATTCGAAAACTTAAAAGTTTGATGTAGAAACCATAGTCCATAATTAGGTTATGTACCTTGCTACTGCGTTTAGAAAATTTAGAGCTGATCCCTGGAATCATATTCTTGAAAGTGTAAAAAATAATTGCTGGGGAATGTTTTAGCTTTTTCAACTTGGTCATTGTATTGCATGGAGGCACAATTGAAGAAATTACTGAGACAATGCGATGATTATTTGTTGCAGATGAAGCTGCACCATCATCAGATGAGGAATTAAGCGGAGGAGAAGTAGAGGTACCTGAAGCTCAACCGAGAAGTGAAGACAGAGATCTCAAAGATAGGCTTTTCCGCAGGTTTGGAAGTCAAATTAGTACGCTAAAGCTGGAATTCTCAAAGAAGAAAAAGAAAGGAAAATTACCTAAGGAAGCAAGACAAAGTCTACTCGAGTGGTGGAATGTTCACTATAAATGGCCTTATCCTACTGTGCGTATCTCTTTTCTCAGCTGCATATATATGCTTACTGGGGAAAATCCTTGACTACACTAGCTAATTCTTGCTATTCAATTGGGATTTTGCACTTTATGCTCCCGTGTTGTTCTTGATATTAAATTCAAACTTGTGAAATTGGAAACAAGTAATGAAATTGGTTAACATGGAAACATATATCCCTTAGATTTATTAGAATTATAAGGAAGAAGAAAATAGGAATAGAAGAGAAAAACTTATATTGTGGTTATCGAATAAAACTTCAGATACATGGGTATACATGGGCACCGTGATGAGTCTTACACTTCTAAATAAGAGGAGAAATTTCTGCTATTTATTATATTATATTATATTATGAATTTTTAATAGTTGGGATCTCTGCTTAGATGTCTCCCCTCTATCTTTAGGATTGGTGCCAACGTTATGGAAGTTTTTGAGAGCTTTTTTCCTCGCATTTGCCATTGGTGAAGGCCTATTTTACCTTTGATGAAGAAAGGAAGAAAAGATTGGCTCATAATTGTTTGAAACTAGCTGCTAATGCTATATTATATAAACCCTTTCTATTTAATAAATGATATTATATATTGAGTGGAAAGACCATAGTCTTTCCTAAATCGTAGTTTAAAGTTGCATATTGATATGATTTATTTTGTTAACTATCCAGGAAGCTGATAAGATAGCATTGGCAGAATCAACTGGACTAGATCAGAAGCAAATTAATAATTGGTTTATAAATCAGCGTAAGAGACACTGGAAACCATCAGAGAGCATGCAATTTGCTGTTACGGATAATCTATCAGGACAGTTCTTCACTGATGACTGAGTTTTGATGTGCATTCTTGATTCTGATTGTAATTTAAGTACTGTTGGGAGCTTCACGTCTATTCTGCAATGCAAAACATTCAAATGTTAATTTCCCTTAAAAAAAAGGGAAGGAGGAAAAGCTTAATTTATTGTAATGTATATTCCCACTGACGGACATTCATAATGAAGTGCTTACATAGTTTGTATGGATCACCCTCAACCATTCATTTTTGCTGCTGTTCATCAACAGTGGCCAACTGTATTTTGCATCGAATTGTATCAGTTGCTCTAAGCCAACTGTTAATAGTTTGTTTTTTCTTCTTCTTTTTGGTGACTTTTGATCAGTGATTATGATGATGGCAATGGGAAAAGTTTAAAGAATATAATTTCAAACAAATTTTAATACGTTGGAATTATTTTATTTTGAATCTTAAGATCCAAAATAGCTATTTATCTTTAACTACAAATTATTTTCTAAAAGAAATTCTGCCCTCACTAGCTTTTGTTATGAAATTTTTCAACCAAAATGTAATATGAAATGAAAACTTCTTTATTTGAATTTACAGAAGAAACACAATATTGTATAAAAATCCTATATTTATTAAAAAAAATTAAACCTTTTGATAATTTTTTCTAATGGGCTACCACTCTTTGTGTAATGCTTGCAATTGGACCCAATATCCATCTCTTGGACCTAATTTTTTCTATAACAAGCCTTTTTTATGAAATCAGTTGTTATTATTATTATTATTGTTATTATTTTAAAAATTAAGTAACTATATTATATGTTCTAAATGTGTTTGGTTTGTCATCTATGTACCATGTTAAATAAATTATATAAATATTTGATAGTGGTGGTAGTTGAATAATAATTTTATAAAAAAGAAAAGAAAATTTTGCACCCCAAATATTAATAGGTTTTTTTTTATAAAGTTAATGATTAAAAGAGATTAACCAATTAATCCAAAATAAAAGTATCCTAAGAGCAGGAATGATTAAAAGAGCATTACCAATTAATCCTTTTAACCCCAAATCAAATGCATTAGAGCTGACTTGGAGCTCAATAATTGAATCTTTTTTTTTTTTTTTTTTTTTTTGATTTAAAAGAGAATAACCAATTAATCCCAAAATAAAGTATCCCTAAGAGCAGCGAATGATTTAAAAAGAAGCAATTACCAATTAATTCCTTTTAACGCCAATCAAATGCCATTAGATGCTGACTTGGCAAGCTCAATAATTGATCTTTTTTTTTTTTTTTTTTTTTTTTAATTTTTTTATTGTGATATTAGGGTCGCGCTGAATGGGGTGGTTCGCACTAATTTAATAATTATGAATATTGCGACTGCTGTCAAAATATGCAAAGAATGTTAAGGATGATACTGTAATTTACCCTCTTTCCACGTATGCAATGTATTTTTTAATTATTAATTAGAGAAATAATAATATCATAAGAATAATTTTCACAACATTATATTAAACGAGCAATATTCCTCGTGCTATGCACGATAAAAAAAAGTAATGTAAAAAATTGAAAGGCCTTATATATATATAATATATAATATATAAGCCGTGAATTTTAATTATTGCGCAAAAATTAAGTAAGATAGACATGTTGTTTGAGGGAGAGTGGATTAAAAATTCGGAAATTTGATATTATTTTAAAATTAATGTATAAAAATAAAATAAGTGGTAAGATTTATTTTAAAATTAATGTAAAAAATAAAATGAAAGGTGGTAAAATTCATTAATTTTATTTATTTTAAAATTAATGTAAAAAATAATTAAATCACTATATAATTCATGAATAAATAATTTATTTTGAATGATTAAAGCCGTATAAATCATCGACTTATCATGTTATTAATTTTCTAACACTATAATTAATCAATGATATTTAACATTATTGAATTTAATAAAAAAATAATTTTTAATTATTAATATAAAATAGTAATTGCTCATGTTATTAAAATTTACATAAATTGTTACTTAATATCCTATTAATTCTCTAACGTTACATTGATCAATTACATTTAAGACGATTTAATTCAATCAATAAATAATCACAAATTAATTTATTTTCAAATAAATATAAAGATAAACAATTAAAGCAATACACATGTTATTAATTTGAAATTCTACGTGACAACACCAAAAGAATATTATTATCTAAAAGAAAGTGACTCTATAGCCTCCGCCATGTTTCCGACTTTGAACTTGCCTTTAGAGCTTCCGGGGCTCTAGGCTCTACAACATTCACTCTTCCATCTTCAACTGGTCTTGTTATATATGTATGTATCATATTGATTAAACTTTGTGATAGTTAAAGGTAAATCAATGCGCGTTATTATTGTAAAGTTCACAAATAAGAAAAAATTGTTATTATTTCATTTTAATAAAAGAATTAAATTTTAATTTCAAACTAGTTGAAATCCACTGTATGAATTTTTTTTTTTTTTTTTTTTTTTTTTTTTTGTTCATTCTACTTTTGTTATAATTAAATCTGCAAGTAATATTAAAACAGATAAAATAGATTAGAATTTTTTTTTTTTTTTTGTTCATTCTACTTTGTTATAATTAAATCTGCAGTAATATAAACAGATAAAATAGATCTTTTCTGATAATTTTGCTTTATATGATTTTAGGTTTATCGCTTCTCAGTTTAATACCCTTCACCACTAAAAGATCACATTTACAAACTAAAGCACCTTAAGATCTACATAAGATACGATTAAACCATCTGAGACGTCATTCTTTCATTTTATCTTCAACTTGTGCTATATGTTTTGTAGCTGGTGCGACCGTATCCATCTTAATATTTGTGTCTTCATCACAATCCTCTTATAAATATGTTGGTGTCCAATATGCACTCTTATATAATATTACAAATCTTACCATCGTCCTCTTTTAAAAATCTTGTATCACGTGTAATACTCTTCCATTTTATCCTATCTTATTTTAATTCTATAGACCACATCTTCATCTATTATATCACCCTTTTGAAAAATAGATCCAATCTCATATCACCTCCATTCTTCTTCTCATACTCAAACTCGTAGTGCATGTAATATGTCTTCCTTCTGTTTAGCCTAAAGCTCTTACCTAGTGCTCCTCCATAATCTTAAATTTTAGTTTACAACTTCGTTAGTTTTACTAATTAAGATTAATATCATCTATGAATAACATGCACTACAGGACATCATCTTGTTTGCTACTAATAAATTAATTTATCTAGAATTAGGATAAACAAGCACTAACTTAAGGCAAAATTTTGATATAATTCTATAATTATGGGGGAACTCCTCTGCATTTTTCTCTCATTGTTCTTACCCTTCTGATTGCACTTTTATATATCCTAATTAATGGTATTTATATACTTGATATGAATTCATTTCTTTCTCTAATACCCACCAAAATATTTTTCTCGACACTTTTTCTTTTCTTATAAATTTCCATCAATCTTCCTTAATAGAAAAATAAAATTTGTTATAGATCTACCATGCATAAAGCCAAACTAGTTCTTTGACAACTTTGTAATGTCCCTAAGTTTGTGTTCTATTATTGTGTAATTGATAAGTTTAATACTACGATATTTCATATAGCTTGAGATATCTCTCTTATTCTTACATATAGATACTAAAGTACTATTTCTCAACTCATCTAACATCTTTCTGCTTCTTAACATAACATTCGGTTAATCAAAGATCTCCTAGTTCTCTAACACTGCTATAAACCTCTAATAAAATTTAAAAAAAAAAATGAAAAAATCAAAGTGAATCCAACTATCAAGGAAGAATTTAAAGGGGCCCATAGCTTGATTTCCAATTGATACTAATTCAAAGTGGGCATTAATTATCAAAGATTTTATTGTAACCAACAGAAAGTTAGTGGAGGATGCTTATGATGATTACACTAGTAATGCCAAAACAACAAAGAAGAAATTGTTATAATTCTAAAATTTAGGGTCATTAACCTAAATCATAGTGGATTCCATACACACCTCATTCAAGTAACTTGAATTTCACATCAAACCCATCTTTTTTTCCCCTTCAAATTTCCCAAATGGGTTCATGCCTCAACCAATAATATGCATAGGTTATAATAAACAAATCAAAAAGAAAGAAATGCCACCTTTCACTATTATAACATGATCAATGATCAAATGGGTTAAATCAGATTCTTCAAACAAATATAAAAAGCTATCTAATTTGTTTGCTTATATTAAAGAAAAGCCAAATCAAAAAAAGGCAATTAGTGGGTATAATCCAACTGTTTGTTATTATTGGGTGCATTTCTGAGGGGGAGATCACTGCTTTTAGACATAAAGACCATACATATTATAAGAAAATACACAAATTATATAATATAATTTAAAAAGAAAAGGGTGAGACATGACAATCTATAGCAATTTGCAAGTTCAAAACTAAGAATTGCACTTTTCCACTTGAGAACAAATAGCCATATAGGAAATGACACGCTTCCTTTCTTGTCGATAGTGCGAATGGTGTGGATATCCCTTTGAGATTTTAAAGGTTACGATTGATAGAGACAAGTAATTTCATTCGTCTATTCAGCTTTGGTAAGGGCTTGGCTTTGTATTTTATAATTTTAATTCAAATTTTTGCATTTTTTTATTTGGGTAAATTACTAAATTCTCTCCGTTTCCTTCTTAGTTTAATGGTCAATTGTCCGTCTCATAATTTTTAAAGCCTCTCATGAAATTTTATTTCGACAGTATTAAAATAAAAAATGAGAAAGTTATCTCCTACCCTGTTTCTCTTTGCTCATTTCAATTTTGGGAAAAAAAAAAACAAATAAAGATTCATTGATTTAAAATATTAGAGATAAAGATTTTATAGTCTCACAATAATAACAAATGTTTATACTATTATACTATAAATAAAAAAAAAAACAAATAAAGATTCATTGATTTAAAATATTAGAGATAAAGATTTTATAGTCTCACAATAATAACAAATGTTTATACTATTATACTATAAATCTTTTTTTATTACATTCCATTACGGCTCAACAAAATTAATTTATTAAAAGAAAAATAACTAAAAATATATTAAATGCATAAATTATGAATATTATGCAATTTAATGTAATTAAATTTACATTAATTAAAAGTATAGTAGCTCATAAAAACACAGCTGGCATTGGTAGCTGGAAAGTGGAAAGAAAATATGGGATTAGTGGCAATTAGTAGGATTTTGGGAGGGAAAAAGATGGAGATGAGCATGAGTTAGTGGATCTACTGATGCAATAGAAAAGTAGCATAACTCCAATAATCTAAAGTAATGCACCAGTAAAGAAGAAAAAGTTGAATCCTTTTTCTCATAATTGACATTAATACCCTTCTCCATTTACTAAATTGGAATTTAACATCAACAATCATTATTAGCAATTGACTTGCTAATTTAGCCCTTAAAATTAACACTGTAAAAACTTGTCTGTTAGAGTCTTGACATCCATGTTCAAGGGCAATTGTTTGACTGCCCGATTAATGTTTGGGATCAAAAGATAAAAGGGTATATTCCTCAAAACTAGCGTTTGTCTATCAGCTGCTTTTAAAAGTTAATTCAAATATTATATTACCAAACACTAACTTTTAAAGTTAATTCAAATATTATATTACCAAACACTATAAAAAATTGTATTTAGCGTTTTGACCATAAACTACTTAAAAAGTTATTGTCGAAAACAATATAAGAAATAAGAAGTTTTTAAAGTGTATAAATTGTAAAATAAAGTAGATAGAAGGGTAGTCTTGAGAGACGTACAAATTATTGGGAAGCTTTGCAAAGATGGCAACTTTCTAATTAAGAAATTTAAAAGAAAAAGTAATGGTTGTTTTGGATAATAATGAAATAGAAAGATTCATACTTTCTCAGCTATTTAAAGCCTCCAGCAATGGGAATAAACTTCCCACTAGCTTTCGTAAGAGCCTCATTGGATAGGTTTTGAACTTTATACCCAAGCTATCAGTTTCTTGAATCTGATAGGTATGGTGGTCTTTTTTCAAGAACCTATCCTTGGTTCTTGAAAAGCAAAGGGGCATGGAGTTGGGGTTTCTTTACCCTCCTCCAAAAATTTCAAACAGTTTGCCTGTGCTTAGCCAATGATTACAATTTCTCAGAACCAACATCTGAAGCAAAGCAGAGAATCTTTGGCTAACGCATAGCAGACCGGCAAGTCACAGAACGGCAACAGACTCTGGTATGGGTCTTTAATAGCTTAGTTTTTGCACTCTTTTTTTCTATTTTATTTCTTGGCTTGTATTAACGTAGTTTCTTTTATGGAAATATATCAATAAAACTCTGTTCTGTTCTTAACAGAACATCTTTTGAGTATTCTTGTTAATTTCTATTGTAAAATTGCCAGTTTCTCCATTTGAGCAGACAACGATTTGGTAATTTCTCACTTTCTTTTCTGCTCAATCTGTGTGTGCTTGTGCATGTATCAGCATGAGCTTAGGCTCCTATACGAGGTGCTAATGCAATTTCTTGATGGTTAACTTCCAATAGATTTGGATGTATTCTTCTAAATTATTACTGCTAATGCATACGCATTCCTCTATCAGCTCAGTTGAGGAGCTCTAAGATCACATTGAGTTCTAACCCTCAGGTGACTTCACTCGCTGAATCGGATTGCCCTCTGGATTTTATCTTGGATGGGATCGCCTGCCGATTGCCTGAAGAATACTAATTTCAATCGCGTCACCAATCCCGAAATAGATCCTCTTTCCCTTCTACGACGGCTAGTGAAATAAAAAAAGCTCCCCTTGGGAATGAAGCCATTCACATTCATTGAGGCAACCATTTAAATTTCACTGATCATATCATTTCTCTAAATAATCTAAATCAAGATCACATTGAGTTCTAACCCTCAGGTGACTTCACTCGCTGAATCGGATTGCCCTCTGGATTTTATCTTGGATGGGATCGCCTGCCGATTGCCTGAAGAATACTAATTTCAATCGCGTCACCAATCCCGAAATAGATCCTCTTTCCCTTCTACGACGGCTAGTGAAATAAAAAAAGCTCCCCTTGGGAATGAAGCCATTCACATTCATTGAGGCAACCATTTAAATTTCACTGATCATATCATTTCTCTAAATAATCTAAATCAATACCAACTTATCCCTAGCGTGAGTTGAATATGGAGATGTTCGCCACTTGCGTTCGTTTTTTCTTGAGAAACCCCAACCAAGGAATTTGCTGTTTGACTACTTGAAAATAGTCAATTTGTAAAGAAAACTACAGGTTGAGATGAACCAATTTTTTTAAAATTTGACATTTCCAAAAGTGAGGCATGACATAAGGAAGGTGTACTTAAAGAGTTACATTCATCACTGCTGAAAGACTGTTCATGAATGACACCACACCATCCATTCTATGTCCAATTAATAATATTTGTCATAATCCAATGTTTTAATGCTCAACATTGGAATTTCAGACAATTTTGATGGCCTAGTTGACGAGTAACATTTAGCTGGCTTATGCATTTATTGCAATCAGATTAAAATTCATAATTTCCAAACAAAACTGCAACTAAATTAGAAACAACAATATTTTTACTGCTTGATAAGTAAAAGGTACATACATGATGACTCATGAATTTACAGCAGCCGTTGTCTATTTCTTCAACTCTTCACACTTAACTTACAGATATCTAGTGCAATAACAACAATTTTATAACTCTCCAATTGATTAGTTTTCTCACTTTTTATAAGAGTGAAATGCCTTAAATTCGATCCTTTCGATAAAATGCCTTAAATTCGAATCCTTTCGATCACAGGAGTTGCTAGTGCAGCCCAAAATGGTATTCTAGTTCCTAGTGTAGCCCACAATATTATTCTATTACACTACCAGACAAAAAGGGCTAGAACTTGGCCCTTGTACCTGTTATACATCTCGTAGGCATAATACAATATTCTAATCCATACCTAAAACACTTTGATATGACAAACTATAGACACATGATTTCCACACAACCCCATTCAGATTCTCCAAGATCCTCTTCCCGCCTTCAAGAGGGAAGCATATAATAATTCATTCCAAGTATCTGGCACTCCGGGTAAGCACCAATGACTGCAATCTTGAGATCGCTCAGCAGCAATTTGTTCTTCTGCTGTCTTGTACTTCATTCTGTAAATAGAAGGGTGCCCATCTTTTCTGTAATCTGTTAGCCTGCTTATGTTCATATATATAACAGGATTTTTCATCTCTCCAAGGACATGCTCAAAAGCTCTCATTTTGGAAGGGTACTTTGCTAAGTACTTTGCATTAAATATTGGTTCTGTTTCTTTGTGACACTGTCCTCCTGAGTTCCATTGGCCTCCTCTGCAACCACACCAAACACATAAGCTGATGCTTCTTCCGCAGCATATTACATGAGAAAAGAATGAAATAGAAATTTCCTTGTGTAGTTCTGGTAAAAAGAAACATTAATTATTGCCAAGGAGAAAAAGGTGAACTCGGATAACTATTTTCCTGCCACTACTTGAATGGATTAAAACCTAACAGTGATTGCACTGTCAGTTTTGGAATAGAATTCACTCTGTAATGGGGACCTTAAAGTGCTAAAATTCATAATTCTCCATACCAAACTGTAAAATCTACTTAATTTTACATAAAAGTTCAGAGATCAAGGACTCCAAACAGAGGTAGATGCAGGTTTGCAGCTGCTAATTCATTTAATCCTTAGGTCTCATGCATAATTTGCTTCCGACTACTATTTGTTTACTTGGTGAACTACTTCATAAGGTCTGTAATAAAGATAAAACCTTTGTCCATAGGCTTTCAAACAGTTATCAAACCAGCAGGAGAACAATTATAATTAACACACAAATAAGTTGGCGTTCAAAAGAATCAAGAAATTTATAGTTTGGCTGGATCGACTACATTTATAGAGAAGAATATTGACAGACTTCAATTTAAAACATATGCACATGCATCGATAATAATATGCATATTATCAATTCTCAACTTGAAACCTTTTGAATTGTTGTTTCACTATGTTTTCTCACAAAGAAAAGGTTTACAATTAGACTGAGCCTCTGCCTTCAGGAAAATCTATCTCTATCTCTCGATTTAAAAGAAATACAATTCAGAACACCAACTCAGGATTTTCTATTAATTAATCCTGAATCACTATCTCCTAAGGTGAGCCAAAATGGTTTTTCAACAGTCAACTACTTTACATATTCACGAAAGACTAGAAATTTTATGAACAGAGGATAAACCTGAAACTTGACTAGTTTGTGAAAAGGTAAAAGCAAGAGGTATGAATATGAAACTACAAGCAGAAGAATACAAGAAAAAAACAGTTAAGAAACTAGGTATTTAGTCACAACCAGAGCAGTCTAGTACCTGAAATGGGTAACCGAGTATCCTCTGAAAAAAACCTGTGTTCGATTCCTATCTATGTTATTGTCGACCCATCTGGCCCAAGTCAGAAGTGCTCTCCTATATGCTTCCAAAACCTTTAGTCTTGGGTGTACAAAATTACCTTCTTGGTAATAATCTTCTCTATGAAATCAACAAATGCAAAAAGAAAATACAAAGATGTTAATTACAATAAAGATGAAACGCAATTTCTTAAATAAAACATGAACAACAATTTGAGACAGGAAATGTCAAGGTAGCATGAAACTGTATTGGAGATCCCGGCTGTACTAATTATGGATTTTGAGATTGCATGATTTACAGAAACTTTAAAGGCATAGAACCTGCAAAACAAATGGTACTCACCCTCTAGAAGTTTTTTCATGGGTCCACCAATGACCTGTATTGAACACTATGATATCAGCATCTTGGTACATTTTAGTTGTATGGTCCATCAAGTCCAACCTTAATGTTTCAAAAGTTCCATTTTGGCTATTGAAAGACGATTCTCTAACAAGAAATGGAGAACCAACAAAATCTACGGTACAATTATAGTCCTACAAGCACAGCGAAATATGGCCTATTAGAGCAACACAAATTAAATAAACATTTTGTCAGAAGAAACCAAGGAAACTTTGTACATTACCTCAAATATAAATGCATAGAAGCCCTTCTTTTTGAATTCTGTCCTTCCAGAGATCTCATAGACTCTTTTCTTGTTTTTTATGATATGGCGGAGGATGCATACCAAAGACTCCCACATGTTCCGATTCAGTGAATCCCCAACAAAAACCAGCTTCTGTCCTCTTAACCTCTCCAAAAAATCAGTAGCATTCAAACTGGATAACACCAGTAATTAATTAAACAGACAAAAAAAGAGTCTTTTACTAGAAGTTAAAACACCAAATATTTGGAGCAAACGTTAACATATCAGAAATGGTCGATTGACCAAAGTTAACCATGATGTCTCCAACAATAACAATGTGGTCTTTCAATAGGAAGTATATTTTCATATTTCCTATTTGTTTAAAATACCATTGCGATCTTGCACAAAATGTATGCATTTAATGGTCCAGATGAGTTAAAATTAAGATCCTTAATTTGAATAATTTCATTCACACTAGGTGGTTGAATTCCATACGTTGACCATGACACGCCAAAAATAATAGCTTGTTCTTTCAGTAGATCATTAGACAGATGGCATTTTTTTTATTTTATTATTTCATTAAATTATGTTTGCAAGCATGCACAAAATGTAAGATTTAACAGTCCAAACAAGTTGAGCATACACTCTTCAATTGAAACTCCAAGATAAAATCAAATGACAATATGCTACCCATCCAGGAGCCTTAGTTTTTTTTTTTTTTTTTTCCGTCTTCTCTCTCAACAAAGCTCCATCTTTTTGCTATCAGTCACCGTTTAAGGCTTTTCAACAACTCTAAACAGATAGAAAACAAGGCGTTCAATCATAATCAGTTAAAGTGCACTGCTCATCACACCCAACAAAAATTATAGCCTTTTAAAGATGAATCTACAAACTTTGCATGTCCAACTTAAAATTTTATTCCATTAGACCATCATTCTCTGCAGCAAAACCGTCTAAATCAGAAGTCATCGAACATATTTTTACTTTCATTAAAAATGTTAAATAGCTGTAGCAAATAACTAAATAAACAAATAACAAAAGCATTTAAGTAGTAGAACATACCTTGGGACGTTACACCCATTTGGCTGCCATTTCCATTTAACAAATCCATCATCAGGCCGCCGATTTCGGTGACAATCAAAATCTCTATCAATATGTGGACAAGATCCTGCTGGATAGTATGGCTTTGAATCATCCCTCACCCACTGGCCATCAAATATATCACATGTCTCAAAATTTCCACTTTGATTTCCTTCTTCTCCACCTTGGGATATACCAAATTCTCCTTTATACAACAAATTGCCCTTATTGTTAATTTTTGCCACTGTACTGTCTACAACGCTAGAATTTTCCACAGATTTCCCTTCAATGCTATCACCAGAGAGACTTAAATTCCTAGCTTCTTGACCAGGCAAGCTTCCGTCTTTTACCACGTCATCAAAATTACCCAAATGAGTTTTCTCTAAAACACTGCCATTGCCACTAAAAACTGGGAAATTTCCATTTTCGGCTTCCCGGGTTTTATTTTGAACTTTTCCTTCATCAACACAAAAGTTTCCATTTTTAATATTCTGAGTTAAATTCCCCAAATGGGTTTTCTCTAACAAAACCTCCAATGCATCTGCTTCTAAGGCTTTTTCCAGAAAATCTCCCTTATTATTAACAGCACTATCATTATTATTAGAAACAGAAGATGGGAAGTAAGAAGTTGTATATGAGAAAGGCCATGAAACAACAGAAGAATTAGCAGTTACACTGTTAGATCCTTGAAGAAAAGGTGAACCCTTTAAACGAGCCTTAAAAGAATTACTACCAAGCAAAAGCAAAGATAGCATAATGAGAGAAACACCAACCCATAAAAAAAGCCCAGAAACCACCTTTCTTCTCGGCAAGAGAACCTGGTCTGGCAATGTAAGTTTTTTAGGATCCATCATACATCAAAAAAACCAAAGAAAAAACGAAAAGCATGCCCCGATAAAGAAATCAATCGAGAAAGTGAATAAAAATGGTGAACAGTTACTGCAATAGAGTTGAGATTCCTACGGAGATCACAAAGACACTGTATTGTCGATTTTCGATTTGGTTTGGTAAATGTGAAAGGAGCGATAACAGCAAAGTAATGAAAGAGTTTTTGGAAAAACGCTCTGAAATTTTAGTTTTCTACTACTGGGCTATGTTCGGAACGGACAGAGAAAATCAGGAAGGTAGCAGGCAAGAGCCAGTAGAAGGAACTACGATTTTACTAGAACACCCTCCCTCTTTCTACTCCACTATTTGCAACCTGTTATGTTAATGTGCCTTCACAAAAATTAGATTAATATGCCTCTTTCAAACTGTTAATTAATCTTCTTATTAATTAAATTTTAACTGAAAATTTAGAATTAACTTTAATAGTATCAAACTGAATTTCATAAAATTATTTTAAAATTATTATTCTAATACGATATATAATAAATTCTCAAGTATGATATTTGCTAATTTGCTAATAAATAAATAAACAGCTAGTGTGCAATTTGGTTATTTACATGACCGTTCACGAAATTATAAGTTTTTTTAATTTTAAAACGAAACGGGAGACACACTAATCGGCGATGAACCGCCGACAGGCAAAGTACACGTGGCGCCTTCAGAAAGACACGTGAAAGGTTAAAGGCCGGTAGCAAAACCGTGGTGCAGCACGCGAGGTACGTGCTCAAGTTTCTGGCGGCTAGTGCTTCCACCGTCGTCCTCAACCAATCAATGATGGACCCTTCGTTGATCTGGGATCTGGCGCTGTTATTGTAGGGCCCCTAAGAATCATAACGATTTTTTTTCCTAAAGAACTAAGAAACCATGGCGAAATTTTTTTAAGATTTCGACAAAAATAATGCAATTCAGCAAGAGTTAATAGGAGGAATAATAAAGATTTATATTTTGCATTGAAACCTTTGAAACATGTAGGGGTTTCATTGAAAAAATTTTACATTATAAAATGAAATTTTAGAGTAAATATGAATATAATCATTAGTTAGTGAAAAAATATATTAACTTTGATCCATCTTTATCGTTAATTTATGAACACAAACCAATATTAAAATATCATTCCATCACATTCACAAGCTACTCTGGCAACCTATCAATGGAAGGAGTCGCATTTTTTTTCCTTTTTGGCAGAAAAAAGCGAGAGATACAGTGAACACTAAATACATACAAATCTCTCTATGATATTCTGTAAGGCAATGTCAAAATTTGTGAGAGCAATCAACTCAACTGATTTTCCAACAAAGAACAAGATGCTTATACATGACTTTGCTTTTCTTTTTTTCATTTTTTTCTTTTTTTACAGATGAATACATGCATTCAACAAATATCAAAGCTTTGCTTTTCACAACACAAGGATATGTAAAGAGTGAGCCTGAAGGGATTTGTTACCGAGGTCCTGAAAGCTCCATTGCTTCTACCACTAGTGAAGATTCTTCTATAAAATCTGAATATCTTTGAGGATGGTTTTCGCAGGATCGCAGTCTAGGAGTCTCGATCTTTTGTGAAGCCTCCCATTTCTCAGCTAAACCATCGCCTTCTAACATCTTCAATACCTCAGACATCTTTGGTCGGTGAGAAGGATTAAATTGTGTACATAAAAGAGCAACTTGAACCATTTCTTCCAATTCAATCCTGTCAAAATTTCCTTTAAGATCCTTATCTACTAGGAGATTCAACTTGCCTTCTTGATGGAGCTTCTTCACCTAGTAAAGCAAATTTTTTATGTAAGAGAATATATTATTTATCTGAATGCATAAATTTTTTTTACCAAGATAGCTGATACACACAGCATTAATAGGAGTATGGTATTTTCAGAATTATTGATTTTCCACTCCTAAATGTAGGATCAACAAATGATTGATTGTACATTTTACTGATCAAGCAAATACTAACTGATAGATGCAAAAATAAGTTGCAATTTTTATTCTCATACACTTTCATGATTCTCCATGCCAAAGTCCCAGTCAAACTTTACCAACTTGTTCATTCTACTTTCAAAATTAATTAATCATAGATTCTCAAAAATTTTGAGAGACAGAAAGAGAAATTACCCAATCCAGCATGACACCTTTCTGGTTAGCTGCTCTTCCAAAATCCAATGCTTTCTGGCCTGTGATAAGCTCGAGAAGCAATATCCCAAACCCGAAGACATCAGTCTTTTCTGATGACTGACCTGTTGATAAATACTCTGGAGCAATGTGGCCAACCGTGCCACGCACAGCCGTGGTCACATGGGAATCTCTGTGATCCAAAAGCTTTGCCAATCCAAAATCGCCAACAACTGCCTCAAAATCTTCATCCAACAAAATGTTGGCTGCTTTGACATCACGGTGAATAATCTTGGGGTCACACTGCTCATGCAAATAAAGCAGCCCCCTGGCCGTACCTAAAGCTATCTTCTTTCGCCTTGCCCAGTCCAAAGCTGGCCGGCCATGTATGTGATCTGATAATGGAATACACAGCTGATAAAATTAATCTTCAATAGATGGCAGGCTAAAAGAACAACTATTAAACTACTAATAAAGCTGAAAGTAAAAAAGTTAACTAGAACCATGAGGCGATTTTTAGCAACAAAAAATTACAATAGAAGTGGTAATTAATAAAAGTAAGGCTCATAGCTAAAGTTGTAAACACTGTGCCAGAATGGATGTTTCTCAAAGGGTATACTTTGAAGCATGGAATTGAAAACACACTGCTACAAGCTGGAAAGTGATGGATGTTGGTTATCATAATTGAAGTGATAATAAAAGTGGTAGCAATGAGTAGAGTTTCAAGTGGTGCTGAATTGGGAATTGGGAATTAAACAACATGTCTCTAGTTGTAGCAGTGACCACATATGGGGTTCTGCTGATGGCTGGATATTTGCTGGTCCTGCCAGTTGCAAAATGTGGTGCTATCTTGGATTTTCAGAGGCCCTGCTGTAAGATTACTGCTGAAGTGAGTAAATGGCGTCAGTGTTGGTAGCCTTGTAGTAAAATTAAAGGCGTGGCAGAGTAGCAGCAGCCATGACTCCCCACATTAACTCTGGATACAAGGGTTAGAACCTTGGATTGAAAATGACCACTAACCTCTTAATCGAGATGCTACACTTCCATTTGGCATATAAGGGTAAACAAGAAGCCTTTCATTCTCAGTGGTGCAAAACCCAGAGAGCCTAAGCAGATTTCGATGGACTGCTAAACTTATTGTCTCTACTTCTGTCTGGAACTGGATTTCACCACCAGCTGCATTATAGTCCTTCAGCCTTTTGACAGCTATCACTGTCCCATCATTCAAGGATCCCTTATACACTATTCCAAACCCACCTCTCCCGAGAATGTTCTTCGAATTGAAATGATCAGTTGCACCCCTGAGCTCCTTAAATGTATATCTTCTCAAATGGCCTAAGCTAACCTCTCGATCATATTGTTCTGCAACAACACATAATAATTGAGAATCAGATAACCAAACTGAAAGCACGGGAAAGAGATTGATTAAAAGCTGAAATGCAGTTAGAAGCACTTGATGATGCAGTAAACAACATGCAAAATACATAAGAACCATTTACACTAATTATTTTCAGCTAATTTCACATGGTGGCACGAAGGCACTCTAATAAATAGTGTTACACCATCAAATTTAAATTCCTCATCACTTCTGTGCAACAAATTCTGCGTATCTTTCTTACTTGCTCCTTGAGACAACACTGGGGCAGCAACTATTTTTTAAGTTATTTAACAGAATATTTACATAAAAGAGGAAATTATTTTTGGTACTTTATTCTATCGAATGAATAGCAAAAGCAAGGAGAGCTGCAGTTTACAGAAGATAGTAGAACTCAATGAAAAATGAACTACATAAACTAACCATTAATATCAAAGAAAATCTGCTGATTCCTTCTGTATCGCCACCAAACAAATAATCCAATAACAATTATGATGGAAAATGCAGCACCAAAGCTTGCACCAAAAGCAATAGCCACACGGTGGCTATTGGATCCAGAGTCTGGTTGACCTAAAACAAAGAGTAGCAGCACAAACTCATCTTTCATTTTTGTGAAGAAGAATAAGGGACAAAAACATACATCTGTGAAATTAAGTGAAAATTACCTTTTAGACCATCTGGTGGGAGAGAAAGAGGCTCTGGGAAGACAGCAGAACAATTGTTATCAGCTTTTGGTCCACATATTAAAGGGTTGCCTATAACTCTGAAAATGATAAAAAAGAGAATGGAAACTTTGAATTAGAATAAATTGGCATTACAACAAGGAGCTAAGCACTATTATAGCTAGGAGAATAACTGCTCACTTGAAAGTTCTTGCTGATATCTTAGGCAAGGAACCGCTCAAATTGTTAAATGAAAGGTCCCTACAAGCAAGCAACATTACAAATCTTAACATGTATGTTCACAAAAAGACCGATAAAACAGTTACTTTTACATTCATACAATTGAGGCAAAGACTAAACTGCACAATGTAAAGTTGCAAGGACATACACAAGAGTGAGACCTTCAATGTTGGACAGAGACTCAGGGCAAGTTCCAGTAAGGCTGTTGTTATTTAACCGCCTGTGTTGCTCATCAACAACATTGGATGTGTGAGAATTTGAATCAGTCCTTTACTATGGAAAAGCCAAGTACGAAACATCTTCTGGAAACCAAATTTCACCAGGAAAAAGAAAAAGTACACAAATTTTGAAACTCACAGGTAATTCAGGTTCTTAAGGTCCCCCAAGGAAGCAGGTATTTCTCCACTGAATGTGTTGTTGGAGAGATCAAGCGTCTGGAGCCTCCCCAACCTCCCAATGGCAGCCGGTATAGGGCCTGAAATAGCATTATTCTGCAACAGCCTGCATATTTATTCAGATGATTACATAAATGTCAAGAAAACAATCAAATTTTAACTAGGAAACCAAATGCTAAAAGAAAATAAATCAAACATTCAGAAAAATTGAAGGCAATTACTCACACTGATTGCAAGTTAGTAAGGTTACCAATCCAAGAAGATAAGGTCCCAGACAAGCTCTGACTAGGAAGTCCTCTGTTTAAACAAAGTAACTTCTCAATTCCTCAGACAAAAGGTAGGCAGATACAGAAAAAATATAAATAAATAAAAGCAACTTACAAAGCAGAAACATATCCATCTGAAGAGCAAGTAACCATCCTCCAGCTACAAGGATCGACAGAATTGATATCCCAACTTTCCAGAACATTGTATGGGTCATGTAAAGCAGTTTTTATATTTACCAAAGCTACAACTGCACAAATTTCAATTATAATAAGAAGTACGGCTCACCACTATATGCCCAAAAGAAGATCTTGAAGCTACTGTTCTTATTTATAACTAGATAGATTAATGGAAGCCAGATGAAATAAAGTAATAAAGTACAAAAATGGTTTTATGAGGGTAGTTCAGATAATCCTGTAGGCCATTAAAAGCATTTAGTACAACATATGGTTAGACAGTTTCTCCTAGTTCAGGTAAGAAAATGCATTACAAAAATATTTGAGTTAAGAGAATTAATTAACAAAAGAAGTTCACCGGAAGCAAACAAAAAACTGAGAGAGAGAGAGAGAGAGAGAGAGAGAGGATAGCAAAGATCTTGATAAAAAATAAACTACCTTCATAATTTATGCCAGTAGGAGAAAGAGTAGCGGAAGAAATCTCCATTAATGCCCAAACGACAAGCCCCACTTTCCACAGCCATAAACTCCTCCCTTCCATCCTTTTCTATTCTCAGTTTAGTAGCTTTACTCCCTCTCTTTGAAAAACCACTATACTCTGATCAAAACCACCATAGCCAGAAACCTTACAAGCCATATATTGGATGACATGAAGTTTAAATGAGCCTTATCGAAATAAAAAGGCCTATTTTAGAATCAGAACGATATAAAGTACAAACCCATCACCATTTCCATAACAAAAACACTGTCCCCTATTTGCCCTTCCAACTTGAATGGAAGCAGATAAAAACTTTCAAATGGAACCAAAATTCACCATCTTAGGGAGTACCCAACTGGGACACACAGAATATATGAATATCAATAAGCAGAGACAAACCATCAGCAAAAAAAAGAAGAGAATTTTCTCGAGAAACAAGCAGAAACCATTCAAAGCCTGAACTTGTAAGATCCTAGAGATCTGAGAACACCCAAGTATGATTTCTTAGCTTTTGGTTAATCCCTACAAATTCCAAGCGAGTTTGTTGTTACTTTTTAGTCTTACCCTGTTACACTCCTTTGTGATTCCACTACTGCTGCTACCATTATCCTCTTGAATACACAAAAACAAGCTAAAAATGAGATCTTTAATGAAAATTACAGTCAGGGAGAAAGAGAGAACAGAGCCAAAATACCATAGGCCAAAACAAAATGCCAAAGAAGACACAGATACAGATGCAGAACCAGTAACTAAAGAGAAGTGAGAAAAAAAAAACTGTTCTTTCCCTTTCTTTTTAAGAGAAGAGAGAATTTTAATTCAGTTAATGTTGTTTTTTGAATTTATTTTCCAAAAATAAAATAAAATTTTTGCTTTGTAATTCCTAGAAATTCAGTGATTGGACTGAAAGGGTGTGTGGGAGTGATCACAGGGAATGATGGGAGGAGATATCTAGACAGTTAGGTATGCATTAGTTAAAAGTATAAAAATTTAACTATTTTAATAAAGTTTAAAAATCTAAAAAATTTTGTTTAATAAAAATTTTTATTTAACATCTATTTAAAAAAAAAAAAAGAGGGAAAAAAGTGAAAATAAAAGGATAGACATTTTTTATTTTTACCCTTTTAAAAAAAAAAGTTAAAGTATATGGCAGGTCACGTGCTTGGATTGTCTTGGCCTTTGTTGTGTTGTGGCTTCAAATTCATTTGCAAAAGTAATTTAATAATCATATTCTGTTAAAAGTCTCTGCACCTCTGTCCCATCTTGCTAAAATGCGCCCGATAACTTAAAACATAAAGGGGTTGTCTTTCTTTTTTTCTTAAAAAAACAACAGGTTCATCTCACAGCCTATTCCACATCACCAACCATTTGTGCTACATTGCTATATTTGACAACTCATTTCATAAATATATATTTAATTTAATTATATATTTTTCATATATAATTTTTTAAGGTAAAAAATTTATTTGTTTAAGCCGTAAAAGTCATATTTCTTTTAATTTTCATTTGTAAAATATAAGTTGGTATTATTTTTTGAAACTTTTTATTAATTGTCTATTTTATTATTATTTAAAATTCACAAATTTTATAGTATTAATTATTTGGTACGGTTAGAACCATAAAAATTTTTATTTTTTAACAATTGAACTTGTGTTCCACTTAGTTGAATCACGCATTTTTTATTTTTCTATGTTTACTGGTTTATAGATCCGGCAAATTTATATTTGGTAATATGTGAATTCTACTTAAATAAATTTAAAGTTTTTTAGGTTCTTAGTATATTTTTTCTTTTGAGTACTCAGATTAACTTCAATTATTTAATAAATAATCAAACATTTGGAGGTTTATAGTTGTTGCTAGATAGGGAGAAATGCATAAGTGTTACACTATAATCAAATTCCAACATTTTTTTTCTTAAAATCACATAACAAAATATTCTCCATATCAATTATTGAAATTAAACTACTATCTAATAGTTGACCACTAACTACTCAATATACAAACCTTAAATTAAATTCTAATTTTTTTGCCGATATCCAAATTCAAATTTTGTTATCAGAAACTGTCTAATTCGATTTTGAGTTTAGTCACAATTAAAATTGCTCGCCCTTTTCCTTCAAGTGTGTTTAGTATAGATCGAAACCAAAAGCTCTTCACATACTCAATCTGTGTTGCCAAATCAACTACAATCCATACGTAAATTAAATTCTATTTAAAAATTCTCTTTGAGAAATATAACAATGGTAACAAAAATCCTCCGCATTCTTTACAAAACCTAAATAGTAATCCCTTATCCATAAAAATGGATTACACACGTTAAGAAAATATTTAATATTGTTTAAAAAATAAAAATTGACTTCCATTTGCTTAATATACATATATATTAAAATTAAATGTCATTTTTAATAAAAAATTTGATAAAAATTATTGATAATAAGACATGTTAAATAGGAGTATATTTGAAATTTTAATTGTATTTTTTAAAAAAGAAAGACAGCCTATAATTTAGATCCAATAAGAAAAACTAAAACAAAACCTATCTTGACTTGACATGCCCGTGATACTAAAATTAATGTGCTTAGGAAAATGCAATATAATGTAATTAAATATACTTTTACTATAAAATGTTACATTAAAAAATAATTATATTTCACTTATATTCCATTACCACTCTCTAAATATAATATTGGCTTCTTTTAAAAAAAATAAATAAAATGTGTGGTTTTTCGCATAATTTCTATTTAAAATTTCTTCAAAGAATAATATTTTCTTTTTAATGGTGGACCAATCTGGATTAAACATGTGCATATTGCTAAGATGCACCAGCATCCCACAACATCATTATTGGTATAAAATGGACCCACTTTCTTTTTTTTCCCTTCCTCTTTTCCCGCTTCTCGATGCATCAATCAATCCCATCAACGGTCATGATTGATCCGATAGGCTACCACAGTACCATAGTCCTGCTCCTGCATGCCCCTGACCATCATGCCCATGTGGGGATGGTATGCCTCTTGTCCTACATTTTCTTTTTTTCTTTTTGAGTTTGAACTTTATCAAAACTAGTTAAATAATTTAAAACCTTTTCAAAATATTACAATTATAATAATAAAAAATTAAAATTAATTTATTATATTTTCCAATAACTTGTTATTTAAATTAAATTATATATCTTAACTATTAGTTTGAAAAATATTTAATTTTAAATCATATATGTAATTAATAGTTGATTAGTATATAATAACTATA
Organism: Jatropha curcas; assembly: GCF_014843425.1. Next base: position 135,299 of record NW_023590671.1, read on the forward strand.
TTTAAGGACATTAAAAAGTCTCGTTAACTACTATATTAATTAAAATTTGAATTATTGTAATTTTTTTCTTGTAATAGTGTAAAAATGTTTGAATTGTTTATTTATTTATTTACTAAAATACGCCGCTATGGCTGTGGTGGTGGAGGTGTGTGCGTGAGGAGCTTTTTTGCACCCCTATGATATTCCGCGTCGAATACCGTGATAGAATCTCTAAAATGGCCGCCGGACCACCGCATGCATGCCTAAGAGTGGGGGCAAAATAGGTAAAACAGGCTAGACATTGAATTTTATAAAAAAAAAAGTCGGAAAAAGAAAAGGGCAAATAAAATGCCTAGATGTGCTGTAATGTAGAAGTTCAAAGCCCAAGGGTATTTTTGTCGCATTGGGAAAACTGAATATTCCCTAATCCGTAATTAAATAATGGATTATGTTTATTCACATTTAATAATACGTGGCAGAGAATTATATTAGATTATAGACCCCCAAATCCTAGGGTTTTATTAGGGTAGTTTGGTCGCTTCGGAATTTGAACAGTACTTACTTTTACTTTGCGTTTTTTACTCTTTTCTTTTTAATTTCCATCACAAATCTAAATATCCTTTCAATACAAAACTCTTTTTATTATTCCATAATTTTAGTCATATTTTTATTTTTCACACATATATATTGTTAAGCTGTATTTTGAAATGAATCATTAAATAATTCAAGTTATTATCTTATATAATCAAATGACATACAAATCGGCTAAATCTAATAGCGTGAGCTTCTTGACAAGCGCAACATCAAACTCTCATCTATCATGTTTTGACAGCAATCATGACTCATATGAAGTATGAAATCATTTGCTAATCAAAAATTTTTTTACTAAAAAAATCAAATTTATTAAGAGTGATTTGATTGAAAAATATATACTCCAATACATTATATTATCAATTTGGTGAATATTATTTAAGGAAATAATTATCCATGGTGTATACTCTACAATATCATTCAGGTCTAATGGGCCTTTCAAATATATTAATGATTTTTTAATAGAAATACACATTAAATAGGAACATAATTAAAAAAACTGAAAAGAATATATTATTTTAAAAAAGAAATAAGATTATAATTTGAAACAAATAATAAGTAAAATACCAATTATATAAGGAAGGGAGTAATATTTTAAACCAAATTGGCAAGTCATTTAATTTTATCACCTGTTTTTATATTCAAACAAAACAGATTTGCACACTAAGATATTATCTAGTGATAAACACACATATATATATATCTAGATTTGAATTTTCCTTCTCCAATATGCTTAGATATAAACATGCTAAAATGGAAATAGAGAATTAATAGAACCGATTCAATTAATTTAGAATTAAGATTAATGGTTATAGAAAGTGATATACAAATAAAATATCTCTTAGAACAGGGACTTCAATACATATTTATTGCATGAAGGGATCAATTTAGTTGTGCTGATGCAATAATCAATTGGTTCAAAATGAAATTTTTTAATAAAAATTGCAGCATGCTTAATTAAAGACATGATCAAAAGCAAGACCAAAGGGTAAATTAAAAATGTTTTAGAGGGTTCCTGTCCCAATTACCATGCCACATAATTTCACCCATCCATCAACAACATGTTTCTCGATACAGAACTAAATCTTTGACGGCATGCACTTACCGACCTAATCACAAAAGTGACTAAAATTCAAAGACAAAAAAGGACGGTGTTTTTGTTTTTGTTCTTTGTTAGGTGGAGGAAAAGAAATAGTAATTGAAAATTTAGGTCTTTTTTGAGAAGGGAAAATGGGATTTTAGGTTGTGGATTTGGGGATAGTAAGATCATTTCACATGGGCCCCATGATTATGACATTAGCTATTTTGTTGGGCTTTATGGGTCCTTGTCCAAGTCACCATGATTCCTTCGGTGGACCAACTGCCCGGACCAACTGCCCAGACCAACTATGCCTTTACTCAATTTCTAATTATTCCAAATTAAAAAAAAAAAAAAAAATTTGTTGGTGATAAGATGCTTCTAACTAATCTGATAACATGCTCGCCTCATAATTGATAGTGATGGTTATGGTTTACTAGTTTAGAGTATTATAATGTGAAAATTTAAAAAACAAAACATGCATTAGTTGAAGGAATTCAAATTCTCATATGGATAAGAAGCTAACTAGATCGCACTTAATTAGTTAAATGTGTCTGCTTTTGATACATGATAAATTATGATTTTGATGTATATAAATATCTCGCTGAAATTTGTAAATTTAACTAATTTTTATACACCAAACAAAAGATATTCTATGTTTCTTGGAATTAAAAAAGCTTATCTTTTTTTGATTTTATAGATCTTCACAAATTACATGAATTTCAAAACCTATAATTTAAACATTGTCAAAAGGTTTTTGCCTTCCACAACCTCCTTTAAATCATCCCTCTCTCTAAAAGATTTCAAATAGATTGATTGCTTTATCCATGAATATCTGGTTCAACCATTTAATTTGTAACTAATAGCTTATACATATTTTAAAGTTTGAAATAGTTGTTCATTTCATCAAATTGTAGGCTTATTTGGTTTAATTGTTTAATTTTTTAGATATAAAATTTTAACATATCTCACAAATATTAGTAAGTCCACAAGTATTTTATTTTTATAAATGATTTATTATATGAGTTATTTTTTTATTTTTTTTTATAACAATAAAATATTTTTCAAACTGTTTTAAAACCATGAATGAACAGGGTTGGGCCGGAAATAGATAGAGAAAACCTCAACATCAACTTCGGTGGAGATTGGGCTGAAACATATTCTCCCTCCTCTACCACAAAAAAAGAAAGAGCAGTGACCTTGTTTTAGATGACAGTTCCATTGAAAAATGAATAATGAGAAACAAATATTTATAATCACAACCACAATGTAATCTTTTTTTATTGCTACAATATTTGTTACTAAATTCAACTTCTCCATTTTCAAATTCGCTTCATCTACCTTGTTATCCTCCTTAGAGAAAAATAAAAAAAAATCATTTTTAAATATTTTGTATATCACAAACGCTCTCCTGTGCTACCTACCACAGAGAATTCCGTACCCTGCACCAGTATCGCTCTATTCAAATCGTCCAATCCCACGTTAGCGCAAGAAAACACTGACCTCTCAGCCAAACGACACTTATCATTCACCACCACGTTCCTTACACTGTTCCATTTACACGCGCCGCTGCCAAGCTCGCAAAGGAATACCTCTCCAGGAGCACAGGCATTGTTTATATACACAAAATCTCCCATCACATTCACAACCACCGATGACACCCTAGAAGAGTCTTCTCTCATTTTCTCTACTAGTTCCTTAGGCATTTCACCAATTTCTCTGCAGCAATCAAACGACGCGACGTTTAGCTCCCACAATTTCACTCCAGTGATCTCTTCCTCATCGTCTCCAGTCAGACCGACCAAAATCAGACGGTCATTAGAAAATCCAATAAAGGTGCTGGACAAATCTCTATTAGGACGCAAATTGTATGGTCCATTCCAGGATTTGGTTTCCGGATCGAAATAGAAAACCAAGCCGGAGCTTTTCTCTGCAACGTACATTCTATTACCGTTTACTGCTATGGAAAGCCATGTGGAGGCGGCGGAGTCCTTGAGAACAGTAGGCATGGACTCGCATTTGTCCCATGTACGCGTCTTCAGGTCATATATTTCCACAGCCAAAGGATCATCTTCAAAATCGCATGCTCCTCCGGCGACTATCACACGGTGGCCGACGACTGCGACGATGGGGTCAGTTCTCCACACGAGTGGGGATTCAACGTGGTGCCAAGTCAAATGCAACGGGTCAAAAGAAAAGGAAAATTTGGACGGTGATAACATGTAGAGGAGAGTGGAGTGGGAAGATCGGAGGGCAGATACGTGATGGATAGGCAGTTGCTGGATCTGAATCCACACGTGCGAGCGAGGATCGTAAGCGTGCGAGGCTATGAAGTGAGGAGATCTAGTAGCCTGAGAGTGGAGAATAAGCCAAGGTTTGATTTTGTTGAAATAACGAAGAGAAGTAGAAACGCTGCGTTTCCAAGACTTGGAGACACGGGAAGCAGGCACAAGGTCAATGAGAGGCACGTGACCGAACACGGACTCCAGAATGTCCCCATGGATTGAGGTTTGTTCTTGCTCCGGTAACGTTTCTTTTCTCCGTTCTGCCATTTTTAGATTTTGGATAATTTTGTGTTAGTGGGGAGGTTTATATAATGATTTATAACTGGATGTGAACGGACGGCACCGTAGCCCACACATACATTGACATGTATAAAATTCTAAAACAGGAGAAAATACACTATACATATATAAAATACATTTCGAATTCTTACCAGATAATTTTCTAACTTTAGACTTGGACTCGATATCTTTTCCCGCTCTTGTTTGGAATATTATGGAACATAGAACCGGATAAGAACAATCCTAATTGGTACTTGATTTTTAATTTCGTGGGCTAAACACATCGAAAAAGGAAAACGTGGAGATCAGGTTGGTGAAGTTGAATTGACTTTCTTTTATTTAGGCAATTAAGGTGCAGTTTTTTTTGGTTTTAGGAGTAAGCTTTTTATTTTTCTTAAGTTTAAAAAGTTTTTGATTTTTTTTTTTCATTTTTTAGCCTTTAAAAAATAAATAAAACAGTATTTATTTAAAAGTTAATTTTTTTAATGGAATTTTAGTTTTATTTTATTTTATTTTTAATTCCTTGGAAGGATAGCAAATGCAATGATTATATCATATTCTGATTGTTCCACTTTAATAGTTAAGAAAATAATTGAAACACATTGATTTTCTAAAAAAATACAGTGAATATCTAATTGTCCTTAAAATTATAAACTCCTTATTAATTTTGCTGCAGGGCACCTAATAAATATGGATAAAATTGAAAAAAAAATAATTAATGCATTCTCAAAATTCTAAATGAACAAGGTAAAATGTTCATTTTGTTGTTGTTAAAGTGGAACGGAATGAGTATTTTTTTACGTGCATTGGAAGGCAGATATTAAAATGATAAGATCTGTTAGTACCATTGATGTGAGTTGTACATTTATCTTATTCAATTCATGTTTTTTTTTTTTAAATAGAAGTTTTTTTTTTCAGATTCATAATTTTATGCATTAGAAAATGAACACTCAATCATTAAATTACTAATATAATTAATTATTACTATATTTATATTTAATTATTTACAATAAAATATATCAATTGATATTAAGAATTTATTATTTACCAAAAAAAGAAGTTTTGAAAAAAAAAAAAAACATATTGATTTTGCAAAAGAATATTAAAATACAAGTGTATTTACATCGAACAAAACTGAAAACGGAATCCAAAGTTCATCCGCTGTATGTAATTACTGGTGTGTGTATTAATAGATGTTTATAATAAACAAACATATTAATTAGAGAACGCAAATTTGGAAATTGGAATTATTATATTTTTACTAAAATAGTTTGTATGTCCATATCAATATTCGAATTATTTTTAAATTCGATGAACAAGTAAATCAATCTTTTTAATTCCAAACAAGCAAACATCACAGTTGAATTATTGAGCATTCAATTTTCATGTGTTAGATGGGGTTAGCTATCTATCTAATAATAATCAATTGATATATTTTTTAACATCATATATTGTACTTACGCTGTCTTAGATTAAGTGTTCATATTGGGAATTTAGAGTGTGACAAATTAATTATTTATTTTTCTGTTTTAATTAATAGTTAAAAAGTTATTTTCTCTATACTATCCTTTATATCACTATAACGTTTGTGTCATTTCTCACAAAAGTAATACTCTACCCCCTCTATCTTATTTTAATTTTCAAGTATCACTTTGGAGTTTAGACATTTTTTTTCCACTTCCTTTATTTTAGAAAATAAAGTAATAATTAACTTTTTTTTCACTCTATAATCATTAATTATTTAGAGAACTGACAAAAGAATAATTTAGTTAATTTTATATATTTAGACTGATTTTGCGCCAGACTCTTCAATACGATCTTTTCTTCTCTGAGTGTAGCCGCTCTGCATTTAGAAATTCAGCAATAAAACGAAACACCTGTAATATATGCTCAATATATAGCTACGATATGACACGTGCTTAGTCCTTGAAAGTACATAATGTAATTTAATTTCGTTTAACCTTATATTTTTTAGATATTAATTTTACTTGATAATAACTCTATCCCATTCGAAGCGTTTAAGTGATGTACATCTCTTAATATATATATATATATTATAGATATATGATATATACAGCGCGAGTACATGTACTAATTGAAAATCAAAAACACAAGTATAATTCAGTTCACCTCTACGACATGCTGTGTACATTGATTTTCTCATACGCACTCCTACATCAAGGGAATAGATCTAAATGACGTAAATGTCACGTGGATCGAGATAGGCCTCTTACCTCATATTACGAACAAAACTTGAAAACGGGAATCCAGCGATCAGCTATTACATCCGCCTTGCGTGTATACGCGGCTGTAACGATCATACGCGCATCTAGCGAGCAGTTACCTCTAGCCACCTTGCGCCGAAGCCCAGCGTCGTTTCTTGTCTTTAGCGTGACTCCTGACCCCGATGGCTCAGACACGCCGCACACCACTAGATAAAGAGAAGACGCGACACTGGATCTCTGACCCGTAGTGTGGTGTATTTAATTATAGAGCATGTTTATAATTTAACACAAAGGATTAGGACGATTTAATCTAAGCAGAACGGCAAATTTGCGAAATTGAACTTACTTCTCGTCTGCTCTTCACTTGAAAAATATAGCGTCCTGCAGCTCCTAGTCACATTGTGTCCCAAAGATCTCTCCAATCGGCCCGTACGAAACTTAGTTTTTTAAATTCGACTCGGCCTAATGAACAAGCTAAACTACAGACATCATTTATAGGCGCATAACAAGTAGTCAATAAACATCACGCGTGTCGAGGTCAATAGCACACCGGTCTATATGCACACTCCTGCTCGCATCGCGAGCCATTTCAATTATTACTATCGAATCGTGTGTAAGTTAAGACGACTTCGGGTGGTGAGTTAGTGTCTATCCAATGCTAATTAATAATTACATCTCGCAGCATATCTTGATATATTTTTTAACTCATATATTGTACTTACGCTGTCTTAGATTAAGTGCTTCATATTGGGAATAGACGTGTGACAAATTAATCATCACATATATTTTCTGACTATCACAAATCCTAATATGTGTCAAGCAACATTGATCGTGACATTAATTTTCTCCTATAACTAATCCCTTTACTTTATCTAGCTCTAATATTACCGACGTTCCACCTGTGTCCATTTTCTCACAAAAGTTAATACGTCTACCCCCTCACTTAATCTTTAATTCTTTCTCGATGATTATTTCCAAGTTCATATCACTTTGCGAGTTATCTGAGAACACTACATTCTGGTCGTATCGAGACCCACTACCTCTCTCAACATATTTACTAAGCAAATATAATAAGTCTCATATATCTATCTAACTTTTTTCACTCCGTAATAATCCATTTAATTATGCTGACAGAGAAATACGCTGACTACAGAACAACGAGTGCGTTTCGCTAGTCAGCACAAAGACATAATTTAGTTTAATTTTGATACTGTACCAACTGGCCATTCACTACTTCACAGCTAGTCCCAGCCTCCCATCTTCTCATGCATATTCTTTACTTTATAAAGTTAAGTTACTCTCTACCCTGCAACAACTTCAAGCTGTGCATGTGGTATATATATCCTCATCGCGTGTAGCGCACTCTCGACATCCTAATATATATATTGACCATAATATATAAGTATATATAATTTAAATATTATATTGATCCTTTTTTTTTTTTTGACATCTTGAATTATGATTCATATTAATTAATTGAATAGAAATGAGCGATACAATTGGGAGCATCAATCTCAAATTGGTTTTAAGCAAAGACAAGCCACACTCGCGTCACCGAGTCTACTAGGAACTGATTTAGCCAACACTATGAGCTATCATCATTTGCTTGTCTTCTAATCCAACCAAGGAGCACTAGGGCCAATTAGTGTCACACTAAATAGTAGTTTTACAAATTCAGAAAATGACAACGCCCAAACTCCAGACCGTTCAGTCCTTGCAGAACTTTCTCATAGCATTGATAGCACTCTGCAGACAGTCGAAGATTCACGTCTCATCTGAACTCGCGCGTTCAATGTCATGCCATTCTTGCCTTCTTCCATCAACTATCGGTGATGACCGGCGATCACGTCTTATGCGCCACCCAATTGATTAATACATTTTTCTTAGTGCCTGAGCTTCTGCTACTGCTGGGAGGGAAGAACACGTTCCTTTGAATTAGCCTGATGAACGTTCGCTTGCTTAATGACCGAACCTGCTCATGGCAGTCCCCCCTGTTGTGACGATGTACTAAGGCAACAAACCAGCTCCCGGCGACAGAGGGGAAAGAGCGCATCAAGTTATTTAGTACCATAGGTGGCGGGAACCAAAATTGACTACCTCCAGACCGGTACCTATGCCAGGTTATCCGAATCCTGACAGCTTCAGACATGGGACTTTTTCTTCCAAGATGCCAAATAATATCTTCTAGCTCTTGGAGTTAACACATTGATAAGGTCCTTCTTCCACTTTGGTTCCATTTTTAGTTCATTACGGCTTCAGTCACATAATGCTGTTAACCCCCCACCCTCCGTCCCTCGAGTCCCGAGGACCCGACGCGGATGTCACCATTCGGTTCGCGGAGGCCGCGTCCTTTAACAACATAAAATCAGAAAACTCCCTAGTATGAATTAGAAGTGATTTAATATTCACAAGTTTAGTTCAGCATACATGTACATTTATAGCAAAAGAATATCAATAGAATCTTACTAGTTACTTCTTAAAAATCATGTACCGTATTATCTTATTTGAAACATGTAGTCATTTATTTCCAAACCCAGGTTTACTACCTGAAAAATATATATATATATTTTTTTTACAAGGGCTCATCTACACTTAGGAGAAAAAGAAGCAGATGGGTTTTCAGAACAGATTCAGAATGGCCTTAGGTCGCCAATAGATTCAGAACATATAGAGTGCGTCCGCCCTAACAGAACAGAAGACACCCACGTGTCTAGCATATGATTATAGCTTCTTATCGGAATGGCATCAAATGCCGAGCATGCTCATCAGACAGAATAAAATCAAATCACGCATGATAGCCTCGCAAAGCGGGCAAATCTTGTTATGTTATTTTGATATAAATTGCATAAATGCATGATTGTTTTTGTACATTTTACGTTGACTAGAGCACAACATATGATGTCCCATCTTCCATATATCTCCCCATGTCGTACCTTAATACTTGTTTATTTCTGACTTCGCATCTCCTTACCCTCCAGTAAGATCACCACCAATTTTACTCTCGTTTGACCATGAATTTGAAACCTGAATTCATTCATGAAACATCTCATTACTTAACACAGAAAAGGCTTCATCTGCGATACTCTACACACTGGAAACTCGGCTCCCAGCATTTCGATCCTCTCCTCTCTCTCTCTTAATACATAACTTGAGTTATATATCTCCCAAATTGAATGAAATTTGACCTTTGATGGGTTTTTAAGACATAACTTGAATTATATGTCTCCAAATTGAATGAAATTAGATTCATTAGAAAGCTAAGACAAAATGCTACAAATTTGATGAAGGGACTAGAGCCCAGATCAATCTATAAGGTAGAAAAAAAAAGCTAGGAACACAGACCAACAGTCCAGACCTGATTCAGCAGACCCAAGTCCAATGTTTATTGAATTCCTCCTTAATAAAACACTCAAATTAAATCAATCTAAAACCAGAGAAGTCTCAAGACACAGTGAAACAACTCTCATGAAGAGCTCAGAACATAATCTTGCCATTATAGTGGACCAAATCTATTAGGGCTGCATGTGCGGTACGTAATACAACAGAGTCAGTTTATGAATGGTTTTAGTCATAAGGTGAGCGTATATATTATCAAAATTTGACAACCAAAGAGGATGGGTGGAAAGCTATAGAAGTTCCGCACGGTACGCCTGACGCGCTCACCGTACCCCTCATACCTTTCATTACAACTTTCATTTTGAAGGACTTTCAAATACAGAGGGAAAATAAAACGAATAGAAATAAAACGAATAGAAAAACAGTCCTTAAACACACCCATTAACATTTTCCCTTGGTACCTCTCTTGGAAGAAGAAGAGGAAAATGTTTTCCACTTCAATCAAACATGTGATCATGCTTAGAAATCACCCAAGAGCATGTTTATACAACCAAGGTTCGATAATTCAAATCATTTCATACAAAATCTAAAATATACACATAATAGCATAAATGCACAAAATAAAGAATTGAAGTAAGGTTAGTGTGTTTATGAACACTAACCTTAAACACAAGGTTTAACAAGCTTAAATCAAACTCTTTAAGCCATTGCTTTGCCTTTCTCTTCGCTGGAAGGTTCTCCACCCTCTAAGTGTAAGAAACTCAAAATCAAAACAAAGAAAACAAATAACAGAAGAAATTGGAGCATGATTAAGCATGTATATGCTAAAAGAAAACTCTAAACCCAAAAATAATGAGGTTATCATGAAATCACTTACTTGACCCAAGTAGGAAAATCTCCAAATTTCTTGAAATTAAAGCTTTAATCCTCTAGATTTTTTCTTACTTAGTATTCAAGGTTAAATGGAGTGAATTGGAGTGAATTTGGTGAATTATTCAAGTAGAAAATGGAGAAAACAAAGAGAAGAGAAAGAGAGGCTAAAGGTGAAATGGAGGAGAAGAAGATGAAGTTCACGTTAGTTGGAGAGGAAGAGGAAGAAAAATATTGCTCTATCATTTGCTTGTCTTCTAATCCAAGCCAAGGTAACACTAGGCAATTGGACTAAGAGAAGTTTACATTCAGAGATAACAACTCCAAACTCAGACCAGTCGTGGGCAGAACTCTTCATAGCATGATAAACTTGCAGGCAATCGGTTTCAATTTGGATCGTCAGATTAGGATGACCTGATAGCACCCAGGATAATACCTTTCTTAACGCTTGAGCTTCTGCTACTGCTGGGGAAGAACAACCATGCAGAGAAGACATTGCTGCTGATACGAACCCGCCATGGCAGTTTGAGATTACAGCACCGATAGCTCCATGGCCAACAGAGGGGAGAAGAGTAACATCAAAGTTTATTTTAAAAGTGCCAGTAGGTGGCGGAAGCCATTGACTACCTGCAGAAGCACCTATGCCTGTATCCGAACCTGACAACTTCAGCTGGGCTTTCTTCCAAGATGCAAGCACACTTCTGGCTCGAGTAACCACATGATAAGGTCCTTCTTCCACATGGTTCCATTTTAGCTCATTACGGCTCAGCCAAACACTCCACAAGCCCATAATAAAACTGTCAAAAAATGCGCTCTCCCACGCCTTGTTTAAATGTTCGAGCATCTGTAAGAAATTTGGAAAGTTGCCAATATTAGGTTGAACACCAAAAAACTGCCAACAAAGTCTTGCTTTTGGACACTCAACAAGAGCATGAGCTAACGTTTCGGTAGCACCACAGTAATCGCATCCTGTGTCAAGTTCCATTCCCCTTCTTTCTAGAGTTGTTTTAACTGGCAAAATGTCTCAGCAACACCTCCAGAGGAAATGCCTCACTTTCGGCGGAATTTTCAAAGACCACAGAGCTTTCCAAAAGCCTGACCGTAAATCATCTTCAACATCCACATATTGAGATGCTACTACTTTGTATCCCGATTTCACAGAATATATCCCTGAGTCTGTCCAGTGCCATATGAGGGTGTCTTCCTGAATAGTTGTAGCTAAAGGAATAGAAGTGATAAGTTCAGCAATTGAAGGATTAAAAAGGTCGTGTATCAGAGGCAAATTCCAAGCACGTTCCCCTTGTGTCAAAATAAGGTCCGAAACCTTTATATGCTCAAAACCAGAGAGAATAGGCAAGTTAACTCGAAACTGGTTATCCCAGAGTAGCCACGGCTCGGTCCAGACATTTACTAACTGACCATCTCCGATTCTCCACCGAAACCCTGAACAGATGGCATCCTTAGCTGCACAAATCCCTCTCCAGACAAAGCTTGGATTACGGCCAACGCCTGCTCCAAGAAAGGTCCCACTTGGGAAATATTTAGATTTGAAAGAACGATAAAGGAGAGAATTTGTATTGTGTAAGTGCCTCCAATAGTGTTTTCCTAACATGGCTAGATTGAAACTGCACAAATGTCTAAAACCCAAACCTCCTTCTTCCCTTGCTACACATAGCCTTTCCCAACTCAACCATCTCATCTTTCCTTCCCACCAATAAGAGTTCATTAACCTCTGGAGCTCTAGTAAGAGGGATACTGGTATAAGGAAAGCACTCATACAGAATGAAGGGATAGCTTGTGCTATAGACTTTATTAGCACCTCTTTACCCGCTTTTGATAAAAGTTTTTGGTTCCAACCACTAACCAACTTCCTCACTCGATCCTTCAAAAAAGAAAAGATACGCCTCTTTTCCCGACCAACTAACGAGGGCAAGCCCAGATACCTTCCGTGATTCAAAGGAGCAAGTACACCAAAGACCCCTGTCACAGCATCCTTATCCACTGCAGAAGTGTTAGAGCTAAAAAAAATGCCAGATTTTTGCCAATTTACCGTTTGACCCGAAGCTGCTTCATAAGTGACTAAGATATTTTTTATCTCTAGAGCTTGAACCTGTGATGCCTCGAAAAAGAACAAACTATCATCTGCAAACAACAAGTGAGATAACCAGGGTGCAGCTCTCGAGACTCTACAGCCTTTGAGGCGACCATCATTTTCAGACTTATTAAACAGCTTTGATAGTCCTTCAGCACAAAGTATAAATAAATAGGGAGATAATGGACAACCTTGTCTCAACCCACGTTCCGGAATAATTGGGCCAATATCATCCCCGTTTACTCCAACCCAATATTTAACAGAGGAAACACACATCATGATCAAGTCCACCCAACGCTGGTGAAAACCCAAACCCTGCAGAACAGCCCGTAGATAGCACCAGTTAATTCTGTCATAGGCTTTAGAAATATCAACTTTCAGTGCGGAAGCTCCTCGACGATCGATCATTCGTGTTTTCATAGAGTGGATTAACTCAAAAGCAACTAACACATTATCTGAAATCAATCGGCCCGGGACAAAAGCTGACTGAGATAGTGAGATGAGATTAGGCAGGATGGTCTTCAGCCTGTTTGCCAGGATCTTAGCAAAGACTTTGTAAACTACGTTGCAGAGTGAAATAGGTCGAAAGTCCTTCACTGCCTCTGGGTCTTCTGTTTTTGGAATCAGCACAATTAAGGTATCGTTGAGATTATCCTGCATAACAGCTCGTAGATAGCACCAGTTTACTCTGTCATAGGCTTTAGAGATATCAACTTTCAGTGTGGAAGCTCCTCGCTGACCGGTCATTCGTGTTTTCATAGAGTGGATTAACTCAAAAGCAACTAACACATTATCTGAAAGCAACCGGCCTAGGACAAAAGCCAACTGAGATAATGAAATATTAGGCAAAATGGTCTTCAGCCTGTTCGCCAGAACCTTAGCAAACACTTTGTAAATTACATTACAAAGTGAAATAGGTCGAAAGTCCTTCACTGCCTCTGGGTCTTCTATTTTTGGAATTAGCACAATTAAGGTATCGTTGAGATTATCCGGAAAGACACCTGAATTAAACCAGTCTCGAGTTGCATGGAAGTACCGAGAGTTCATATCCCCTGATTGCAGCCAATGGGATTTCGCTCTTTGGGACCAGAAGACCTCTTCGCGGTACAGAACATCATCAAGCTTACGCTGCACACCTTCAAATTGTTCAATATTACCATTAATCCGAAGATTCTCAAGTTGCACTGTCAGCTGCTTTGCATCCTGCCTAAACCGAAGCTTTAGTCTCCTACTCCAGCTCTGTAGACATTGTCCACAAACCTTTATCCTCCCCGTTACATCAACACCATCATAGCTGGTCCAACTCTCTCTAACCACAACATCCACATCAGATTCCTCTAGCCAAAAATTCTCGAATCGAAAACGTTGGGGCCTCAAATTTCTAACTCTGGGGGAAGTGAGAATGAGAAGAGGAGAGTGATCAGACTTACTTGAGACTAAGTTCTAGACCTGATAATTAGCAAAATGATTCTGCCAAAGATCTCTTCACGGTACAGAACATCATCAAGCTTACGTGCAACACTTCAAATTGTTCAATATTACCGTTGAGCGAAGATCTCATAGTTGCTACTGTCATTGCTTTTGCATCCTGCCTAAACCGAAGCTTTAGTCTCCTATACCCCAGCTCTGTAGATGTTGTCCACAAAAACCTTTATCTTCTCTGTCTAACGATTCAACACCATAAATTTGTGTCCCATACTCTCTCTACCACAGAATTCCACATATCAACCTCCTCTAAGCCAAAAATTCTCGATCGACAAAATACGTTTGGGGTCCTAAAAATTTCTGGAGTCTGGTGGGAAGTATGAATGTAGAAGAGGGGTAGTGATCAGACTTTACTTGAGGAACTAGGTTCTGGACCCTGATTAATTACAAATTGATTCTGCCAAATAATAATTTCCCAAAGCTTTGTCCATTTTTCCTCTAACCCGATTTTGACCTCTGACCGTCGAGGGCCCAAGTAAAAGGATTACCCCGGACTTTCCATAGTCAATCAGTACCACAATCAAGCCACAGTAATCTGAGAAAACCCTGTAGTAAGTATGGAGGATGAGGATTACGCCTTTCTTATCTTCACGAACATTCTAGGTCATAAAGTCGCCACAAATTAACCAAGGGAGATTTTCCAACCTAGGCTAAAGATCGGAGGACATTCCACGAAATGTTGCCTACGATGTCTTTCGCGGCATTGCCATTAAAAAACCCAGTGATCGGCGCAGTTTATAAAACCTGCAGGCTCTCCGTTAATTTTCAATATCCAATAAAATGCTGAAGGCAATATACGCAGTAATTTTTCTAGTAATGAATAACGCAGAATTTCTAAATTAACCTGAGAATTCCACAAGATTGCTAAGCCACCGCTGCGTCCCACAGCATCCACAGCAAAGCAGGAATCATAATGAAGTCTACAACGGAGCTGCTCAATTTTATTCAAAGCAACTAAAGTTTCAGACAGAAAGGTGACCGTTGGTTTATGGCATCGAATAAGATCATTAAGAGCATTAACTGCTCGAGTGTGACCAAGTCCTCGGCAGTTCCAACAAAGAATATTCATGATTCCTCCTGAACTTTCACAAGAAAGAAACTAGTTGACATAGCTGCGCACATGCAATTGCAAGAAAATCAACATGCATATGCAAGAAAATCAACATGCATAGCGCAAGAGAGATTAACCATCCCAGGTGATAAGTTACTCAACGAGACCCATAATTACATCCTGTTCAAAATCGAGAATCCAACAACCCCAATCTAGAAAGTTGCAGTAATACCCACAAACAGCAATTCTTCTTTGTATCTGTGCTCATTTTAATTGTTCATTATGATCGGTTTGCAGCGCATCCAGGATTGTAGTCAAGATGGAGACACAAATAATCTAAGATGGCGAGAGCAAAATTGATGTTCTGTTTTTTTTTTTTTTTTTTTTTTTTTTTTTTTTTTTTTTTTTTTTTTTTTTTTTTTGTAGGATGAGGTGGAAGGTGGAAGGGAGGAAGAAAACCGGGGGGTGATTTTAGGGCTGACTTGTGTTCTGTATTATGGTTTTTTTTTTTTTTTTTTTTTTTTTTTTTTTTTTTTTTTTTTTGTAGGATGAGGTGGAGGTGGAAGGGAGGAAGAAACCGAGGGGGTGATTTAGGCTGACTTGGTTCTGTTTATGGTGAAAGTTATGCGTTTGGAGGAGGCGAAGGTTTTAGTGGTATAGAAAGTTACAGCTAGAGGAGGTGGTGGTGGCGGAGGAAGGTGGTATCGGTGATGGTGCTTCGGGTTTTTGTAATGGATAAGTGTGAAATGAGGTGGTGGAGGGGGAGATGGAGATGGTGGCAGAGGTGTTGTTGGGGTTAGAGGTGGAGGCTATGGACATGGAAGAGACATTTCATCAAACAGGTTATAGGCATGGAAACTAATGGCAAATGACAATTCTTATTACGCAAAGAAGAATGTAGAACGGATGAGAGCAATAGCTTGGATGGCACAGAGAAGAAGCCCAAAGCAATTAACCATATTCATTAACGAAGGCAAAGCTCGTTTGAAGTGGAAGAAGATGATTGATGCTTAGAAAGACAGCACTTAGCCACAATTCCATAAAAACTTGTTTCTTAATGAAAACAAGTCCTATATTGATCCTTTAATTATTGTTCAATTATATTAAATGATATATATTTTTGGTCATTGAACCTAATTTAAACGATTCAAAAATAAACTAACTGTATTCTCTTATAAAGAGTTTAAATAAGTTATTATGAATTATGAAAGGAATAACCCAATTAACAATTGAACAGGGCAAATTGTGGGACCAAAATTTTTAGTAGTCAACTGCAGTACAGTTAAAAACATAAAAAAGAAAAAAAAAAAAAACGTGGTAATTCTCCTAATCCACTAATAATATTTTACCCCTTTAAAACCAGTCAAAAGGGCAGCCAATCTTGAAACCAGCTTTTTGTTTCAATGAATTGAAAATTTAAATTAAATATAAAAATAAATTTGTTAATTCTTGTATTTTAAAATTACAATAAAATTAAGTTTTATAATAAATTACACTTAAATGAATATTATTTTAATTTAGATTCTGATTGTTATATAAGGTTAATCTTTTTTTTTTTTTAAAAATACCAACCCATTGAAATAAAAATAATAATAATAAAAGGAGGTGGGTTTATGCATTATGGCTTGCAGCTACATTGAAAATGATATATTCCTCTTTCTCTAGCTTGAAGACAATCAAGTAGTCAATTGCAGAAATTATTGATTAGGTAGGATTTTATGTATGGGATATGTTCCTCACTCTCCCAAGTCTTCTTCATGTATGGTTGGGATTGAAATTTTTCTAGCCTCAAAAAAAAGGGTTACCCACTATTTTTTTTAAATCTCAAAATATCTATTTGTATAAATCAAAGTGTCATTTAATGTTTTTTATTAATTCTTCAATTTGACAGATATATTTATCATGACATAAGAAAACATCAACCAAGTCAAGTGTCTGTCAAATCGGTATTCTCAAGGAATGGAAGGTGTCGTGTACAGGGACTTAACAAAATTAAGAGAGAGTAAAATTTAATAGAAGCACTAAGCAGCTCTTTCTTTATTATGGGGACACTTAACATAGTATCAGAGATTACAAATTTCACTCTACCTATCATTTCATTATCTTGTGGGGTTTCTGGTACAAAGAAAATGACAACAGAGAAGCTTAGAAATGCCGGCATTAGAAAAAAAAAGAAAGAAAGAAAGAAGAGACAATTGGTCCAGGAGTTGGTGGCTTAAGCAGCTGCCGCGATGCACTCAATTGCCTGCTTGCATATACCGGTCATTGTTGCTTCAGGTCCGTAAACCTGTAAGAAAGCCGGGGTCAGGAAACGATTTTCACTGACATAGTTTAAGCATGGCATTTTAGTTTTAAACACAGCGGAGAAAAAAGGCAGCAGATTCCACAAATATATAAATACCTCAATAGGAATGCCAAGTTCTTCGCCAAGTGCCCTCATTCTTGCAAGGCCTCTCTGGTAATTTGGACCCCCTCTCCTCACATATATGCTCATCCTTGCTGCTTTAAGCTTTGCTTCCTGCAAAAAGAAGAAATAAAATTATTCCAATGAGAGCATCAAAATTGACAAAAAAAAAAACTGTCATAATCAATCCAGTTTACTTCCTAATTACTTTAAAATATCGTTTTTCAGGAGCAAATAATATCTTCTTGCTTCGAGTCAAAAGAATGTGATTTTACTGCAAAAGGTTTTGGATTCATGGAAAACATTAAAATGAGAGTTCACAATAAAAACTTAGCACTTGGCAGAACTGGGTTTTGAATTAGATACTTTCAGTAAAAGAAAAGTTCAATTCCGTAAAAGAAGGATAACTTCATACTACATTAGCTTTGCCATTACATTCAGGGTTAAAAGCATACAGAAAAGCGAAGTTCAATCAGTTTATGCTCACTTTTTCCTTCAAGGCTCGAATTATGCCATTAAATGTAGCAGCAACGTCTGTGAAGTTAGCAATACCTCCTCCAATCACAAGGGCTCTCTTACGACCATCAGGATTACAAGTAGCACACTGTAGATAAATGATAGATCAGTTGTACATTCATGATCTCTAATCCACACGTGAGTGTCTATGAGCATCTAGAAATATATTTCACGAGCTAACATCAAACAGTGACACAATGACATATGGAGAGTGAGTCCTTACATCAATTACAACTCGAGCATACTGCAATACTTCCTCTTCGTTGGGGGCTCCACTATATTCTGCATAGTTCCCAAGCTCTGAAGCAAAACCTAGATCTCCAACCTGAGAAGCGTAGTTTTTATTGCCTAAGATGCCATGGCAAATGGAGGAAAGAAAAGGGAAAAGATGCATTTTCATGGAAATCCTGCATCTAAATAAAGATGACATACTGTATCTGCATAGATGACACTTGCACCTCCTCCAGCAACCATAGTCCAAATTCGTCCTTTTGGGTTTAAAACTGTGAATTTCAGAGACGCACTCGTCTGCAAGAAGAATCAATATTCTTTTAAAAAAGAGAAAAAAAAACTTTCTAGGATCCTCTTTGCTGAAAACTACAAGAAAAATAGCAGTGTGGTTAATTAAACATTCTCAAAGAAATGTGGATACTTGTCACCGAAAAACATTTGAAGCAAAGGAATTTAATTTTAAATGTGATTTTTAAAAGTCCTTTTTCTTGAACATCATGGAGTGACAACTTTTAATATTAAAATTTTATCTGGCAAAAATCCTTGCTTTTCTGCTCCATGAAATTTGAGGATTCTGAAGATATTATAGATAGAGAAAAGCTCAAGCAATCTATTAGAGAATGAAACAAATTGCGAATATGAAGGAATCAATAATTAACTAAAATACCTTTTCATCAAGCCCATGAATAAAGCTTTCCGTGGGGCTCATAACTCTGCCAAATGGGAGTGGAAATTCAATGTTGCCCCACCTGCAAGAAACAAAGTAGTGTAAGAGAATACTAAACATGGAACGTGATTCGCTTAATAAATAGATGCATCAAATTGTTAGAATTGAAAACAATTGAAACAGCAAACAGAAGAGAAAAATCAATCAAGTAAATGAAATATACTTCTTGAAGTTCTTGAAGGCAGCAGTGTCATCCAGCTCGCCCCTCATATCCAAGGGATAAGGCTTTCCATCAACCAAAGTGAAAGGATTCATCTCTAGGAAAGTGAAGTCAAGATCTGATTCACACAAACTTAAAAAGTTAAACAAAAAATTATAACAGCAATAGAAGTTAGAGCATAAATTCAGAACTTCTAAGTAATATGGATTTATAAAAAAATCATTAATATACCTTGAAATAGAGTAAAAACCACTTTAATAAACTCCTCAATTTTCCCTTTTACCTGCATCAAAGAATGATTTTTTTGTGTTAATGATTCCAGGTTCATGATGAAAGCCTAAACACAAATGTGTGTATAATATGAACTTGAAAATCGAGAAAATGAATCATATGATTGCCTTTTTGACTAGCATAGCATTCTGTCCAAAATTTCAAAATCAACTAATTTTCCCTTTCCTTTCTCTTTTTAGGTTAAAGATCGACCAGGTATTAAACTTCAGAACACAAAACTTAATGCTAAAATATGCTGAAGAATTACAATAGCAAAGCCACAACGAAAGAACCAAATCAGTCAACCAGGTCATTGAAGGCATAGAAATTACCTCCATTGGAAGGGTTGCAACAAGCGGAGCACATGTTTCCGATGTAAATGAGGAGCCGGTTGGTACATATATGGTCTTAACCTGTGTACAAAAGCCTTTGTAAGTATAGAGGTGCAAACAGTTAACCTGACAGAAAAATAAGTGTCTTCTACAACTGATGAACCACAAATTCACATCTCAAAGCACCTTATCCCAGTTCTCTTCAATCTCAATTCCTCCACATTCTGAAAAGCTTATGCTGCATCCAAGCCTCTCAGAGACAATATTAAGGTAAAACTCCTCATTGTGAGGGATGAAAGGTTCAACAATAAATGTTGTTATAGGTCCTTTACATCCACTCATCTCAACCTGTTAACCAAGAGAGAATAATTTAATTCAAGTACTGAAAGCTGTGGCAACAATGAAATAATTCATTTAACAATAGCTAGTGGAAAGAAAAAAGTCTACCTCTTTGCCAAGGCGTTCTTTCACGAAAGCAGCAACTTGAGCCATATCAAGATTTAAGGCAACTAGACCACTCTTTCCACGCTTCCCAAACAACATGTCAGGCTTTACAACTAGTTTCCCTGATGATAGCCAAGGTTCTTTCTCTGTTAGCTCGTTGAAATCAGTTGATTCTGTAACCTGATTCATAAGGAAACAAATTTATTGCTTGAAAATGAATTATATGGCTAATCTAATATGAAACAAGGAATTAAGAGATTCAGTCCTTTGGGAATACAAAAAACATAGAACTCTGGAACAGGAATATAAATATATTAGGAAATGCTTTCTTGATCAGCCAATTAGCTTAGTATATGGAGGCATAAAAACACATTAGCCCCAATTCCTTCAATTGCTTAACTATTCGATCATGTTAACCGTTCAATTACAGGGAAATGTCACAAAATGCCAGTTTCCATATTGTTATATCTATCAAGGTTAATCTTAAAAACCAACCAACTAAAAAACCTCTGATTTAGAATTCTCATGTTTTCGGCTGATAATCAAACAAAGATCTTCAAACTCTAATACTCGAATTAAGAAAATGCACTCACTTGAGCGGATTTGATGGGCAGTTCATAGCCAGCAAGCCTCTTGAAATGCTCCTTCAACAATCTCTTGGAGTCATACTCTCTGATCTTCTTGCGTGCCATTTGGTTACCTGATCTTCACCCCAAAAAAAGCACCCATAAACAATCAAACTTAAATTCACTCACAGATCTAACGTTACCAGATCACAAAGTCAAGCAAAACCCACAAGTATCCACTTCCAAATTCCAACTAATTCGTCCCAGACATGGCCATGCATTCAATAGAAACCCAGAAATAACAAAAAAAAAAAAAAAAAAAAACCCCATAAACAATCAAACTTAAATTCACTCACAGATCTAACGTTACCAGATCAACAAAGTCCAAGCAAACCCACAAGTATCTCACCTTCCAAATTCCAACTAATTCCGTGCCCGACATGGCCATGCATTCAATAGAAACCCAGAAATTAACAAAAAAAAAAAAAAAATCAAAATCTTTAACCAAAGTCCCATAATGGGGAATAGATTTTTCTCTTCATTTGTTAACAAAGAGAATCTTTAGAGGCTATTCATACATAAAAAAAAAAAAAAAAAAAAAAAAAAAATCAAAATCTTTAATCAAAGTCCATATGGGGATAGATTTTTCTCTTCATTTTTAACAAAGAAAGAATCTTTAGAGCTATTCATACATAGAAATCATAAAATCATTAATGGAAAAATTTCAGCTGAAGCTATTACCGTGGTAGAGAAGGGTAAGTGGAAGATTGACAGGTTCGGTAGTCAGACACGAGAAGAAGCACAAGGACTTGAATTTGGTGGCATTGGCTAGCCTATTTATAGTAGAAAATTCAGCTTTTTTTAAAAAAAAAATTAAAAAATGATATAATTCTAAAACCCAAAATTACAAAAACGAGAACAGAAAGTGAGTTTGTTGGGTTCAAAATCCGGACTATTCTTTCGCGGGAACGTATTTAGTTAAGGGTGATGGGTAACCACATGCCTCACCTACCAGTACCATTAAGGACCAACGTTTCAACCATTGATGTCTTGTAAGTTTCTTGTTCGGTACATTTAACATTTAATTAGCTGTGGTTGGTACAGTGATAAATACTCTTCACCGTTTGATTCATTTTTCTTGTGCGAAAATGCCATCTAGACCTCCTGCTTCAGTCCAAATATGGGAACATAGGTTGCATAGTTCTTATCCATGCCAATGTTGCCCAGCGATCCAAAAGGGTTGGCATTGAGGAATTTATACTGTGGATGATCGAATTATAATTTAAGTCATGATGATCAACTCTGCAAGTATTCTTTGTCACTGAATTACTCAAATTACAAATTGCATAGTCCTTAGAACTTACAAAGCAGTTTTTTTTAATCTCATCAAGCAAATATGTGTTATTATTTAATTAAACTAAAATATTATTCGAATGAGATTTTTTTTTTTTTAAACGCTTTCTTTTTAAGAGTCTGACGCAGGACAAATTGGATTAAACACAACGTAATTAATCACTGAAAACTTATATGGTTTGACAAAAAAAAAAAAATCATAAAAAATGAACACCTATTAAATACCACAAAGTCTTTTTATCATTTATAGAATAAAATTTTGACTTTAATCTCCTAATTTCTAATCAAATTTTCAACCTCTTTAATTACAAGATCACAAGCCATCATCAAATTCGTACAAGTTATTCAATCTTATATGAAGAGCATAAAATAAGGGAAAATAAAAAAAAATTTCACGTTAAAATATTTTTAGAAGGTTGGCTTTCAACTTTTAAGCTTTGTATGACAGTCAAACCCAGCAAAATGTTTATTTAATTAGTCAATACTCGACGGTTGGTCTCTCCCTGTTAAGTCACACATTGACTTTGTATTTGCAAGCAACTTCTGCTCCTTGATTGTTAATCCTTTATTCTAAAACTAATTCATCTCCGTGATGCTGCCGGAGTTGTTAATTTAAAAAAAATAAAAATTCATAAATTGCATGAATTAATTTTCGTCATATTTTAATAAATTGTATATATATTATTCATGATTCGACGGATTTATGATTTTTCTTTTTATTGTGTTTGGTTTTTGTTTCACAACGTGCTCAATAAAATTACATTATCAAAAATATGTTTTATTTTTGTTATTTAATATCATAAAATAGAAAAATAATTATAGGCATTGCATTGCAATTTGCAGGCTTTGAATTTTGTTGGCCTTTGAGTAAATGGTGGATGAACAAACTATAGCTTCATCATTTTTTGAATGGGTTGACCTTACAATTGGAAGTTGCTTTGTTAAACGTTCCTTAAGAGTGCAATGTTAGTGAGTGGTGGAATGTTATTATTATTTTTATGTTAGTCAAAAATATGTTTGGCAAGTAAACAGTAAGAGTTTATGCCTAAATGTTAGGTTTATAATTTTTTAAAAAAATTCATTTCAAGCTTTTATGTACCGAAATAATATTGAAGGCTACATAGCACGGGTAGCCTTCATCTTTTCAGAGTTGTCAAGAAGATTCAAACTTGAGACCTTTTACTTTCAAATAAGTGAGAAACCCAATAAGATCACCACTGAGTGGCTAGATTTATATATATATATTTTTTGTTAACGTGAATTCTTAATAATGATATTTGTAACTAATAAATATTAGTGGTGTAGCTTAGATCATAGTTTCTTACCAAGAAGTTGGCTTTCCACTCCAAAGTTGGCCTAACACTATAGTAATTTTCAATTCATAGTTTTGGTGCATTGATGGTTTATGCCTAAATGTAATCATTTAAAATAAATAAATAACACCAAAATAATTTAATTTGAGAAATTTGATCATCTCGACAAAAAAAAAAAGAGAAAAGAATAATTTTAAAGTTGCTTATGAATTAGGAAGGGGATCTTGTTTTTATGCTAACCCTAAAGTTGACTCTCTAGTGAGCTTCAAGCTCTTACCAACATGAAGCTTAGTGAACTATGGTTTGAAAAAAAAAAAAGAAGATTAATTTCTCTTTTTCTCCAAACTATTATTTTCCAAAAATAATTAAAAAAATAAAGACAAAATTTGAAAGACAACTCCAAAGACAGTTCTGAAAACCTTAATCCTAATCCTAATTCACATGAAGCTTAGTCTTAATTTGTTAAAAACAAAATGGGTCATTGTTATTATTAGTATTTTCCCTTTTAATTGGAAATTATGTCTCAGGTTCATAAATCGAGAGGAAAAGCACAAGCCAGGCTTAAAATTGATTGTCCATGGGCCTTAACTTGAAAAAGAAGGGCCCATTTCCATCTTCCTTCATTATTGAGTTCTGGAATCCCCATTTTCTCTGCGATAGAACGGAGAACAAACGAAAAAGAAAAGAAAGTCGCGGTGGTAACTAGGGCTTGGACCGGAAACTTGTGGGCTTGCTGAAATTTCCAAACAGGTAACAATTTACCTGTAATTGAGCTTACATCTTGCTGAACTATATGTATATATTTTGATTTACGAGAGTTATGGGTTTGGAATTGGGTGGGAAGTGAAATTTGCAGAATTTTGAAAATGGAAGGCATGGAACAGTGGAAAAATGAAGCTAAGCAATGGTTGCAACATGGGATTGAATATGCCAATCAGATAGAATGGTTGCAACAAGGAATTGAGTATGCCAATAAGATACCTCCTACCCAACTCTATGTCGCTGCTGCTGTCTTGCTTGTCACCATCTTTTTCCTCTTGATGAGTAATTCTCTTCTTCTCTATTTCTCCTCTTTATAAATTTATTTTTTTGTTAGTGTCGTTTTGAAATTTTAATTGCCAAAGGTTTTGCTCTTTTTTTTTTTCTGTTGGGTACTTGAAAATTAGAGAAAAGTTGACCTTCTAGTTGTTGGGTACTTGAAATGCTAGTCGAAATCAGCAGATGGAACTTATGTGATTTACAAAGGGGTTAATCAAAGCAAATTATTAGATGCTTGGGTCTTCATGTTCTAATTATAAAAGAAAGATCAGAATTACCTTTGGAAGATATTAATCGAAGTTTGTAATTCAGATCAGAATTACCTTCTAAAAAAAGGTTGGCTCATCAGGGTGCAAGAGTTTAACTATGGTTCCTAGAATTGTAGTTCTATTTTGTGAAAGTACAGAATAAAGTCGGATGCAACATCTAGGGAAGGTTGTATTAAAATCTTTGATGCTTTCTTGAGTTTGGAGAATCAACGCAATTTGTTGATCCATTGCCTACTTGCAAGCAGTTGATTTACCTTGAGGAAAAAGAAGAGGATTGTATCACTTATCTGGATAGCCATTTTGAATGAATAATCTCCTTTGTAATATCTTACGCTTCGATTACACTTTGTGTCTACCAAACATTGAAATTTCTGACTATTAAATTTGGAATGATATTTACCTAGTGTTTTTAAATTCTGTTTTTTCTTTGCAGTTCGCCTGTTCAAACGCACAAAATCTAATACCATTGTGCTCACTGGGCTCAGCGGGGCTGGCAAAACTGTTCTTTTCTATCAAGTAAGTCCTGATGTTGTTGCTTTGGTTCCCAGAAAAACTTAGAACAATTAGCTGCAATGAATATTTGTATTTTAGAGACATGCAATCAATTGATTAAGCAACTGGTCTTGATTGTATATTATTTTTCTTTATCACCTTTCTTCCTGATGATTGCAATGACCACTGAGTACATGAGAATGATCCTTGCTGTGGATTACACATTTTAGTCTAATTATTATCCCATCATTTGTATGCCAGCTTCGAGATGGTTCTGCACATCAGGGCACTGTTACATCAATGGAACCAAATGAGGGCACTTTTGTTCTTAGTTCTGAAAGCTCTAAGGTAATTTTATCTTCACTCGGCATGCATAAATTTGGTTCATTCTCTGCCTCAACATGAAATGGGAACATATCCCAACTTCTGCCTGGGATTTGAGGCATAATAGATTATTTTTCTGCTGTCATTTTCTGGAATATCTATAATGTTGCATTAGATCTTCAATTGAACTCACGCAACCTCTTTTTTCCCCCTAATTTTAAATTTTTTTATATACTTCTTTTATGTCTTGACAGAGTGGCAAAATAAAGCCTGTTCATCTCGTTGATGTTCCTGGGCATTCTCGTCTTCGACCCAAACTAGATGAGTTTTTGCCTCAAGCTGCTGGCATAGTGTTTGTTGTTGATGCTTTGGAATTCTTACCCAATTTGCGTGGAGTTTCAGAGTAATTACAAGCTGTAAAAGCATACATGTTTGCACATGCACATCAACAAATTCAAATATAAATATCCTGGTATTCTAATATTTTATACTTTGTATGTGATAGATATCTGTATGATATTTTGACCAAGGCAAGTGTCGTCAAAAGGAAAGTTCCGGTTCTTATCTGTTGTAATAAGACTGACAAAGTGACAGCACATACCAAGGAGTTCATCCGAAAACAATTGGAGAAAGAAATGTAAAGCTTCCTCTTTTTTCTAATTAAACAACTTTCCTCTTGTATGCACTGTGAACAATTGGTGGGCTCATATGCCCAATTGAGCTTTTGGTTCCCACTTCCATTATTATAGCAGCTTGTGCTTCTAACTAATTGTCATTAGCAAGCAGTTATAGTGCTTGTCAGCTGATGTTCATTTCTAGGATACTAATATAATTGGTTTCAGACACTTTACTAGTACTTTATCGTGCTTACTTTTAGCTCATTGAGCATTTCTTGTTGTTATGCAGTGAGTATTTTCATTTTAAATAAAATGTGCATGCAGCTGTTTGACACATTTATTATTATTTTTTATCCTGCAGTGACAAATTACGGGCATCAAGAAGTGGAATATCAGAAGCTGATATTGCAAACGACTTTACTCTTGGGATCCCTGGGGAAGCATTTTCATTCTCGCATTGCAATAACAAAGTTACGGTTGCAGAATCTTCTGGTTTGACTGGAGAGATATCTCAGGTGGAACAGTTCATTAGAGAACATGTAAGACCCTAGGCTTATGTTCTATGGTGGTGATCTATCTGCTTTGGAAGCTGGTTATTATTGCCTCATGATTGTTGGAAAAACTTGAGGCGCCACAAGGGACCACCTGAACTTGCCATAGGAAAGTGGCCGAAGTTGAAAGTAAAACGAAGAACAGAGGTGGAGATATCCAGTCTTTGCTTGTGGTGTGGTTAGACCGTTAGTTTCACTTAAAACAATGATGCGATGAGAAATTGTTTTATTTTTTTGGATTCAATTGATAATGAACTTGTTTCATCTTTTCATAATCAAGATATTGGTCTGCAATAATTTGAATCTTTATGCATGGAATTTACATCTAATTGGGATAAAAAAAAAAAAAAAAAAATTCAATGACATAGAGAAAGAAAAAAAGTCTAGTGATATATAGACGGGTTGTTTGCTTATTGACCTTGAAATGGAAGGATTATATGATAGAGGTGAATTACAAACTCCCGTAACATTGGCTTTGGAATGTGTGGAAGAAGATACAGATTCAAGACCCACTATGAGCAAAGTTTTCCAGTTTCTTCCTATATATTGAGAATTACCTGTATGCGAAGTTCTTTTTATCTCACATCATATTAAATATTCCAAACTCAATTTGGATATAACTTATATGCATACATCTTGTTCTAAGAAATGTCGATGATATTGTAACCGCCTTCAAGATTCGAATATAGTATAATGTATGAGAACATAATGAAAAAAAGTGAAAGGTTATGGTTCTTTTGGGATTTATAAGGCTTGAGCTCATCGAGCTCAAGTTTCAACGTCGACATAACAAGGATCAAAATAGACAAAATAAACAGTGACAATCCAACTCCTTTATAGCCAACCAATTCCTTTGGAGGAGATATACAACATAAATAATACAAGGTAAGCAGCAATCACAATCTTTACATTTTCATTGCTGAAGCCTCCAAGCCTACTGGATGAACTTGCAGAGGGAAGATAGTTTTGTATATTCGCTATTTCATTAAAACCTGTATTTGCTTAAAGACAGCAATATATTTTTACCTCAGCAGCTCCTCTCTCAAAAAATAATGACCTTGTTCACCAACCAATGACACTAGCAAGGAGCCCAATTACCAACTCAAAAAGAATAATTGGGTGTTTGTTATGGTTAAGCTATACGCTTATGTGCTGCATTAACTGCAATTCCCTTTCTCACCTAAAACTCTGGTAGGACTCTGGATATTTTCTTGACAGCCAAAAATGCTTCAGCCTAATTATCAAAAAAAATATGCCATAACATAGGATATGCATCAAACCCACACCCAAGTACCTGTAAAAAGCACAAAGCAGCAACAAAGATGAGTTAATATATAAGATGGCAGTATCTTACATTGCAAGACCAAACACATTTTATTTATGAATGCATTTAGACAAAGCATTACATATTCAAGAATTTCGATTTGAACTTTTTGGTATAAAAATGAAGAAAGAAAAAATTTTCA
The DNA here is from genome assembly GCF_014843425.1 of Jatropha curcas. The sequence continues at coordinate 163,643 of NW_023590671.1, forward strand.
ACCCAATTTTAGAGCACACTTAAATTAGTGCTCAATGATTTATCTACCTGTGGTTTAAATTGAATATTAAAAACCTCGAAGTGATAATTCCAATACTCCCTCCCCTTTCCTTTCTTCTGAGGATAAGATGACATGGTAATATCCTTGTTTCACAATGATGAATCATATAATTGCACATATAGCCAAAGCATAAGAAGGTCAAATGGTTTACTTGGAGTTAATATGGTTCAACTGGCTGGTAATGGGTTGAAAACCCAAGCCATTTTGCACAAGGACAGGACAAAAAGACTTTCTGAAAAGGGGGAAGAGAGAAAAGAGAAAGAAAGAAGGAGGGGGTGGGGGGTGGGAGGAGGGGCTGTTTAAGGAGCAGTTAAATGCTAGTAGAAATGAACTCTTAAGTTAGGCTTTGCTGTTTTTGAGTGGATGCATATGATTTGCTCTTTACAGCACAAACAAGATGAACACAGAGATCAAAACAGAACATAATTGCATACGTACCATAAGGGAGCATATGAGGATGACAAGTCAAGAAATGGATATGGCCACCTATTAAAACAAAAAGGGAAAAAAAGCATAATTATTCAGAAATAAATAAATAAATAAATAAAACCAATAACATAATGGATTTTTAATGTAAATTTACCACATTGAAACACAAACATGGATGATCCATTGGAAGACGACAAATACACATGTCCACAAAATGAAATATGCAATTCGAAAGGTTGGAAACCGCTGGAAGGAAAATTTTGTAAATTTGTAATTAGCAATTATGAAATTAGAAATGAAAAGCCATCAATAACATCAAGAAATTAGGATTACCAAACTATTCAAACATGTGTCCCCAAGTAGTAAAACAGCATTGACTGAGTGCATGCAAGCATTTAGCTGTAATGAGAAAGAGAAAACAAAATCTTAGATGAGAATTTTCAGCAATATAAAGAGTAATCTAGTCTGTAATGCAAGTTTTTGGGCATATATGTAATGTATTAGTAATTTATGTGCTATGTTCATGACTTGCTTAATTTATAGCAGATACAAAGTTTACATGAAGGTTCTACATGACTTATGCTACTACATTAATTCTTTGAAAACATAAGCTAATTAAGAAAAAAAGTGAACAATTGTAATCTATGGATTAAAGTCTATCAATTAAAGAAATGGTTATACATATACATTTCTCTTCTATTTCTATGAAACGCAGACCAATGTCTTATATAAACCTCACAATCTCATCATCCAACCTTACTTCTCCCAAACCCTCTATTATGATACTTTAGGTACCATCCAATGGAAGCTGTAAACAAGCAGTTGAGTGACAGGGTTAATACTTACAAAATCAAGAGTATAATCCTTGGACATTAGAAATGGATAAAGAATGAACCAGAATACAATATCAGTGAGCATCACAGCACCTGCAGATGTCTGCTCATACATGGAAAAGAAATCAATTAGAGAAATATTACAAGACACACTTCAGAAATAGAAGCATGTAGCAAAGACAAAATTAGTTAAATGGAAAAGAAATTGAATAATGAGCATCGGGACAGCATCAAAATTCAATTAGAAACAGGCACGAGGGGATGTACCCAAAATTTATCCCAAACTAGTTTATTTCTGCCCTATCAAGACTAAAAAATGAGGAACTTTGCTGTAGGACTAGACCCACTTTATTAAGCATGTACAGGTTCATGAGATTCATATCTAATTTCACTAAATAGTAAATACAGTTATTTCCATTTCCTTAGAAAAAATTGCGACACCCATAAGTACAAGTTCTTGAAGAGCATTCAACAGGAATTGTCCAAGATTATAACAGAAAAATTTTCCTCCCGTTGGATTTATATTTTCAAGTCAAGAATTTCAATAAGGCAAAAAGAAGATAATGTTAGAAGGCATCAGCAGCAGGTAGAGAGAAAGAAAGAACTTTACAAACAAAGAATCGATTCACCTGAAAAATAATTTGAAAGATATAGCCCAATGTACCAGCCTGTTGGTAACCATGGGGCTCGCAATTGATATCTAGCCTTTTTGGGTCAGATGTATCAGCAATCTCCCCATGTGAGGGAGGTATATAGTTGCCTTGCTCCGCATCCAAATTTTCTCCACAAGCCCGATTATCATTAAATCCATTGTGATGTTTGCAACATCCATACAAGGAGATTGAAGATCCGAGCTACATATTGCAGTTAATAGCATAAGTAACTTATTCTGATCGACATTAAATCAATCTGAAACGTTGTAGCTGCTGATTATCAAAATCTAATACAAATACTGAAACATTTACAAATTTAAAGCTGTTATATTGACGCTTGTATGTTTCTCACCATAGGAACTAAAATAAATTTCATTCCTTAAACACTACAGAACAATGTAAGAACAAATCTGTAAAGGGCACATACCGCAAAATAAACTGTGACCAACGCAAAAGTCCACCTGTACAGCACAAAAGAAAATTGGAAAAAGAGTTACAAATTTAATGAGAAAATTTAACCTCTGTCTCTCTCTCTCCCCCTCCCCTTCCCCTTCCCTTTTTGTTTTTAGTGAGTAATGAGTAAAAGTCCACCCATGCTACATTGCTACTTATCAACATGAAAGCTGATGAAATAGCACCAAATTGTCTGAAGATAACCAATCACATGGGATCATCTTCCCCCACCCCACTAGGCAGTACCCACAAATATTCCATTACTTCCCATGGAGGCTTTCAATCCCAATAAGCTAAAAGATTGACATGAGGAGAGAGACAGTAATAAGTTCCCTAGCTTCAATATGCAGTTTAGATTGTAGCCTTTCTATTTCAGATTACCATCTTCAACCTTACTAAGTCCACTATCAGTTCAATTTATAGGAGTAAAAGACCAAACGCCAAACAGATTGGCTGATAACTTACTGAGTGTAGAAGTAAAATATGCCAATTCCATCAACAACAGTATTTGCTGTGATCAGTAGGAACATGATAATGAAAGCAATTATCCTGAAAGCAAGCAGCCAAGCAGGGTGAATGCCTTTCAGACATGTCTTCCAAGCTTCATCCATAGATAAAAATCCCACAATTTCACGCTGATCTTCTCTCCTCCTAGAGTATGATTTCCTGGATCCTTCGTACTTCCATATTAGAGTTGCCGCAAATATCATAGCAAATAAGATAAAAGCAGCGCATATGAAGAACCTCCAGTTCAACCAATAACTTAAAGCAGTTGTATCAGCAGTCATGGCTGGCTGCCAAGTATGCTTTGATGATCCTGTTAAGAAACCTAACAAATTATTTAAAGCCGTTGCATCAATCACCATATTTTCCAAAATAGTCTGTAATCTCTATTTGGAACTGGATAAAAGAGTCTGCACTCAATGCAACTATGGATTCAATTCGAAAAGTAAAAAAAATTCATTGCAAAAAAACCGTTTACAGCAAAATCAGAAGTAGTTTTTCAATAAAAAGAACTCCAAAGAATAAAACAATGTAAAATTGAATTAACCAAGGCAGGAAATTCGAAAGCAATAATATTTTCGTCAGAGGTACCAATCTATAAATAACTATTTAGAAACTATAAAAGAATAAACAACTGTTTAGTAAATTCAATGCGGATTAGTGAGTGTCAACTGCCAAGGCAACAACAATTTCAAAATTCAGTCACCAAAACCACACTTGCAATCAACCCTCACTAAGAGACATGCAACATTTTTTTTACTTTCTTAAATGAAAAACCAGAGGAATAAATACTAGAAGTAAAGAGCAATATAGGCACATGCCTGTGCAAATCAAGACAAACAGAGATTCTTTACTTTGGATATGATTAACTCAAAAAGGTTAAGATCATACATTTTATTAAAACGAGATAACATTAACAGTAGTCCAATTACCTGACTAAAAGAAGAAAAGAAAAAAGAAAAAAGAAAACAGAAAAAAAAAAAAAGGCGTGGGACTTACTGCTTCCAAAATGAAACGGTGATCACGCAAAAGAAGATGCTTTGCTTCTCTCAATCTTCTGTAGGAGAGACAAACAGAGCAATATAACTACCTTCACTCAAAGGAATTTGTTTATTGGCCTACCTTTTCAAAGGAATTAATTAAAAAGAAAAGAACTTTTCCAATTCTGCAAATCCTGAGAGACTGGAGGGTACAGAAGATTCAGCAGAGAAGATAAATTGCAAATTTACAATCTTTAGCTTCTGGGTATGATTTTTCCTTTGAAAAAACAAAGATGGAATTGTGGTTATTATGTGGTGGCTTGGATTGGGACCCGGGAGCGAGAGGAGAAGGGGGTGAGTTTCTTAGAAAAAACGCACAAGAAAGGCTACAGAAGCCAATGATCATATTCAGTTGTTCGCGTGGGACCTTCAAGAGTGGCAATTTGCCACGTTTTCCAGCTACACGCCAATATGAACAAAATATAGCAATATCTTTTTGTTTTCGCAATTTGCGAAAGCCAATAAAAATACGTCGAGAGCTCTGTTGGGTGGGTTAATTAAGTTATATAAAAAAATAATTATATTTATAGTAGTACTTTTTTCGTTTGTCACACTCGCGCATGTGGCTATGAATTTTCCTCTTTCTGAATTTGTGCAGAAATTTGTTTTTGCTGTCGGCTGTACGTGGATTTTTTTTTGGTTGTTATAATATCGTTAAAAAGTTTTGGTTTTGAAATGACTGAGGTGAGACCGTGAGAGAACATTGAGATTTTAACAAATAATTTGAGATTACAGTAAAAAGAAAAATTATATTCATAACTTATTAAATGAGAAAACACAACAATTATTTCATAACCAAAAAGAATTTGCATCCTTCTTTTCCATAGATAGAAGGCTTGAGCGTGAATTGGGAAGTTGACATTTTTGCCAACCAACAATTGAGTAGTGCTACCTACCAACCAATCCTTACATTTAGTAATTAGAAAATAAGCAACCTGAACCTTTAATAACAAATCAATCTAAATATAAAAAATTAAATACATTTATAAAAGGAAATACATCTATTTAACTTTCTGTTATATTATTACTATATTTTTTTCTTTTTCACATGATATATTCACTTTATTGCTTATACTGGATGGGACTAATAAACATCATTGTGAGAAAAAGAAAACAAAAATGCACAGGGAAAATTCACCAATAACCCTTCTACTGCTACAAATGTACACCTTCGGTAACCTTTGCTAGAGACAATGAGTTGCAGACACCTTCATTACTTTCGAGCAACTTGCATAGCCAGCCTTTGGAATGCGAAAGGTTTAAGCATTACTAACCTGTTCATCTAGCATTTCATTCTTGATCGAGTTTTTTGACTATCCGATCAACAGGTAATGATCCCAGAGGTACTGAAGCATCTAACTCATCAAATGAGTCGCTATCATAATATTCATCATCTTCATACTCATCATCCATATCTGTTCCCTCTTCATCAAAACTTTTACCGAGTGAAGCATCTTCAAATGCTGATATTGTATTATCGGCACCATCCTCATTAGACAAAATTACAGCTGGATAGGAGTGTTCTGTGGCTTGTGAAATGCCCTCGAATTCCTCTACTTTCCGTAGAAGATCATCAGGACCAAGATTGATCTCATCTAGAAGGATTGCATTGCTCGCCTCGATTGCACGCTTCCACAGAGACATCATTTTAGGGCTTGATCTCACTGTATTAGCATCAGGGTTATCACAATCATCATCAAACTTGCCTGAAAAGCATCATGGAAAAACTCTGAGAACTTTAAGCTGTACATATGGAGTTGACTCAATGATTCTAATTTAAAACATAATGGAATTAGTTTCTCATGTCCAAATATTATGAACCAGTAGTACAGAACAAGTTAGTCAGAATATCAATGTAAAATACCTATTCTTGGTATTTTGTTATATTGCAGAGTGATAATGCTTTTTCCTTTTTTCTTAAGTTACCATGTAAAATTCATTTTTGAGGTGTGATGTCAAAAGAGTACCAAGGTAATAAGAGAAGAGTGAGAAGGGCAGAGGACGTGCACAAAGTAAGCTACCTATTCCAAACAGTCTACATACCAACAAAAATGCAACTTCTACGAAACTACTTTGTGAACTAGACGCCTGATAGTGATAGGAACCTGTTCAACTTTTTAAGATTAACTGGCAACTGAACCAAGTGGACACCAAGGGTCCAGCGCCAGTCTTCCCGATATATTTAAGAGAGTTCTAGTGGCCTGATTTTCAATGAACTTCACAATATCCCATTGTTCTTGGGATGAAGTACTTATGACACTAACACTGGTCAGCCCTCAAAATATGCCCATGATATATCCCACCTAGCCAATTGTCTAAAAGCTAACAGAACTGTTTTCCCGATCTTACACCAGGAACTTACAAAGTTAATTGGGAATTACATTAAGAATAAAACCATGAAATGATTAAGTGCTTGATAATTCCAGTGTAGGAAATAAACCATATTTCAAGATACAATGTCCACATTAAAACAATTATCATAGCAATGCAGCTACTCCAATTCCTGTTTCTAAAACATACCTGAATCATCAGAATCACTTGCAATATCAACTTCAGGAACTGAGCGACCTTCTGGATACATTGGTTTCCAGTTTTGCCCCCTCCACATCAATATCTGCTCATCGTCAAAAGACAACAGCACACAAGGCACCAATTCCTGTTACGAATGAACATGAAAATACTGTCATACTATATATCAGAATAGTTAAGGCCAAACAATAAATAAAAACACATCAAACAATCTCAATATTCATTTATGAATGCCTACACCAATATAACAGTCACTATATCTTCAAAGAATTTGAAATTGCAAGAAATTTCTGTTGGATGCAAAACCTTTTTCTAAGTAAATGTGCTCATATTCATTTTCTCTACCTTTTTTTTCTGCTAAGCTATCTTCTTTTTAACTTTTGTACACAATGATTTTCTCCAAAAAAAAAAAAAAAAAAAAAAAAAAAAAAAAAAAGTGTAAGCACATCAAACAAGATCTCAATATCATTTATGAATTGTCCTACAACCATATAACAGTCCACATGTTAGTTATATCTGCTCAAAGAAGATTATGAGAATTGCTAGAAGATTATCTGTGGATTGCAAAACCTTTCAATTTTCCTAAGGTAAATGTGCTCGAATGATTCGGATTTGTGCTCTAAGAACCTTTTTTTTTATCTCCTGCTACTGATCTTCTGGTGACTAGATTTAAAGCTTGGTTGTACACATTGGAATCTTCATCTCGCATCAAAAAAAAAAAAAAAAAAAAAAAAAAAAAAAAAACTTTACTAACACTAACAATCGCTTCATACGAATTTGTCAGGTAGAAAACAGGCTTAATCTCTCGTTTGGTGCAGGACCTAATAAGTTATAGCAACCCAACTTTCTTGTAATCACTTGGATTCAGTTACCCTTTGCAGTCGAAGAAAAAAAAAAAAAAAAAAAAAAAAAAAAAAAAAACTTTTACACACAACAATGCTTCATACAATTGCAGGTAGACAGGCTACTTTGTGCAGACCTTAAGTTTAGCACCCAACTTCTTGTAATCACTTGGATTCATCCCTTTGCAGTCGATCTTCACCAATGGACTTCCTTCAAAAGCATTCCTAACATCTTTTACCAAGGTAATGTAAACTCCATTTTTGGCTGCAAGTTGAACAAAGAAATAAGATCTTTGAACTAATTTTGGAGAGAGGGAAAATATTAAAGATAGACACATTAGCCATATCCTATAGGGTGTGTATGTTAATGTACTTCTCATGTGTTAACTGTATTCAAGTATTAAAGATATTAAGTGAATCAACAGTCTCAGACTCCTGGAGGAGAAATCAAACTACAAATTTGAAATAGATAACAAGGTTCCTTTATGCTTGTAGCTTCTGAACCCTGCACCTAGTCATGAAAGTTAGCAATTGTATGGGAAGCAAAATGCTTCATGTGCCACCTATTTGGAATAACAGTTATTTACTTCATTTAGCACTCAGGACCACATTACTTGAACCAGGAGCATCTACAAAACTGGCAACTTCTTATATCAGTGAATGGTTGATTATTTACCTAATTTACAAATTGGCAAAAGATTCTTCCCTTTCTTCCGAAACTCGTCAGCTTCAGCTTTTGTCAATCCTTCAGGAGCTTCTTGGATAAGTTTTGGGTATACTGGGGCTGCTGGTTTCCAAATCATGACTGGATACTGTGGACGAGTTCGATAGTCATAGTTTCTACCACAAAAAAGATAAACTACACCACCAACTCTATGAATGACCTTTCCTCCAGTTTTTTCCTAGCATTACAGAAACCACACAAGAAAAGGAAACTATCTTGTCAACGTAAAACTCTTAGGCAACCTTAAAAAGAAAAAACACTTGATCCAAGCCTCAGGCACCAAACAGGAGTTCCCTATAAATGCAAATTCATAAGCAATAAAAGTACCTCCAAATGGTGGCAAATATTATCCATATCCACAGTGGGTATGCCCTTACAACGAACTTTACACACCTGCTGTCTCCTCCAATGTGAGTGTATCAAATCTAACATATTATGCGTCAATCCATCTCTCCCTGTCAAGCAAAGATAAATCGAGTGTGTCAGAGTTTGACTTATAGCACTTTCTCGAGCAAACATTGAAATTGAATCAAGAATTTCTAAGTTAATAACTTACCGAGATTAACCTGGCGATTATCGGACGCCAAAGGTTTAATTAGCATTTTGATTTCCCATTTCTTCAACGGTTGCCCAAGTATTTCTTTTCTCGTTTTCCCTTCCTCCGGAAACTTTCCCATTGGAAACGGACGAGGCATTTCCATGAAATTCACCCCTTTTTTATCAGGCGGAGGTGGATTAAAGGAATCGAAAAGTGGAATTTTTTTCTTTGATTTCTTCAACGGAGCCTTTCCAGTCCATGGTCGGGGCATTGTAGGTGGAGCGAAAGGCAAAAAAGCCGGTTCACGAATAGCTAGCGGCTTGACTTTAGGAGTCTCGGAGTAGCTGTACTGAAACTCGAATGGAGCCCCAGGAAGCTGATAAGAAATGCCGTTTTCGCCAATGACGACCGAGCGGTCGCCATCCGATGAAACGACACCATCTTTGACTGGCTTGTAGTACTTGGTTCGACGGTGAGGGAGCTTGAAAGCTGGGTTGGGAGTGGAAGTTTTGGAATTTTTGGATTTTTTAAGCGGTGGAGGGTACTTCGGGATAGGGATTGGTGGTTGAGGAGGAGAGGCAGATGATGTTGGATCGTTTGGAGGCGGTGATGGCAGTGAAGAGAAGAGATTGATACCTGAAAAAGAAGCCACAATTGTCATTCTTAATCCAACAACAGAAAACTATTCATTAGTGGTTTCTCAGTGGTAGCTGAGAGGTTTCTTTCTCTTTTTTCAGTTGCACAGACAGTAGAGTGAAGAAGATAGCGGGCGACAAATGGATATGTGATGTGGTATTTTCATGATATTTTATGGGCGTCAAAATCCATCAAAACGACGTCGTTCAATCTCCGTATAACTCCGAAACGTACTAGCTAAAACGTCGCCGGTCTAGTAACTTGATAGATATCCACGTGTCTCAATATCATACCCCAACTAAACACTACATTAGACCGCAATGCACTGAATCATCCCTGTGCAAACCCTAAAGGCATCAACACCTCATATATAAATCCGCTTTACTCATTTTTCCTCCGCTACCCTAATTATCCTGCTTCGGCTACTGCTCCTCTCCTCTGCAAAAATGCAGATCTTCGTGAAAACCCTAACCGGGAAGACGATAACCCTAGAGGTTGAGTCTTCTGATACTATCGATAATGTCAAGGCCAAGATCCAGGACAAGGAAGGCATCCCTCCAGACCAGCAGCGACTGATCTTCGCCGGAAAGCAGCTAGAGGATGGCCGCACTCTTGCCGACTACAATATCCAGAAGGAATCCACTCTCCACCTGGTGCTTCGTCTTCGTGGTGGTGCTAAGAAGAGAAAGAAGAAGACTTACACCAAGCCAAAGAAGATCAAGCACAAGAAGAAGAAGGTCAAACTTGCCGTGCTTCAGTTCTACAAGGTCGATGACTCCGGAAAGGTGCAGAGGCTGAGGAAGGAGTGCCCGCGAAGCGACTGTCTCTCGCCGGAAAGCAGCTAGAGGGATGGCGCCCATCTCTTGCCGACTTACAAATATCCGAAGTAAGGAATCCACTCTCCAACCTGGTGCTTCGTCTTCGTGTGGTGCTAAGAAGAGAAGCAGGATAGAAGACTTACACAAGCCCAAAGAAGATCAAGCACAAAGAAGAAAGAAGGTCAAACTTGCCGTGCTTCAGTTCTCAAGGTTCGATGACTCCGGAAAAGGTGCAGAGGCTGGAGGAAGGAGTGCCCAATGCTTGAGGTGTGGAGCTGGAACTTTTCATGGCCATCCGCATTTTGGATAGGCACTTACTGCGGGCAAGTGCGGCTTGACCTTAATGTTTAACAATAAGGCTGGGCGGTGATTTAGGGTTATTGTTAATGCGTTTTTGTTTCGTGATATGGATTTTGGTAAATTTCTAAGTTTGCTAACTTTTTTTGCATAAATTTTGATTAGTTGAAGTATGGATGGGATATTGATACTGGTTTTTTTTTTTTGTTTAGTTTCCTTAAATACTACCGATTATCTGGATGTGAGTAATTTGCTTTGCTTTTTATGTTTAGAATTAAATGTTGCCTATTTTAAACCCGTTTTTTTTTAATCTATTTGAAAGTGCGGCTGATTTGACATTTAAGGGTGGTTTGTTTTTAATTTTGCATATAGAAGCATGTTCAACGTAGACTGTCTGGTCGCTAGCATCTGGCTTGATCTGTTGCTTTTGAGTGTTTTGATATGCGTGGTTGTAGGGGGAATTGCCCTTTTCAAGTTTTTGTATTGATATGGTGTTTCCTTGTGGTAACGGAGCTCTGTAATTGTTGACCGATTAAGTGGTAAGAGTTGGATAAGTTGTTATGTACGGAGGCCCATAATGCTGCGGTGCTTTTGCGTAGGTGCTGGCGCGTGTTTTTTTAATTGGCTATGCTTGTACGGACAAATAGCGGGCATAAAGTTTAAAAGAAAAATCTTTGCGAAGATCAAGCACAAGAAGAAGAAGGTCAAACTTGCCGTGCTTCAGTTCTACAAGGTCGATGACTCCGGAAAGGTGCAGAGGCTGAGGAAGGAGTGCCCCAATGCTGAGTGTGGAGCTGGAACTTTCATGGCCAACCATTTTGATAGGCACTACTGCGGCAAGTGCGGCTTGACTTATGTTTACAATAAGGCTGGCGGTGATTAGGTTATTGTTAATGCGTTTTTGTTTCGTGATATGGATTTGGTAATTCTAAGTTTGCTACTTTTTGCATAATTTTGATTAGTTGAGTATGATGGATATTGATACTGGTTTTTTTTTGTTTAGTTTCTTAATATAATTATCTGGATGTCTGAGTAATTTGCTTTGCTTTTTATGTTTAGAATTAAATGTTGCTATTTAACCCTTTTTTTATCTATTTGATTGCGGCTGATTGACATTAAGGGTGGTTTTTTTATTTGCTAAATGGTGCTCATGCTGATCTTTGAGGTTTTGATATGGTTTTAGGGAATCCCTTTTCAATTTTTGTATTGATAATGGTGTTTCTGTGGTAACAGTCTGCTAATTGTGACCATTAACTGTATTGATAGTTGTTAGTGGAGGCCCATAGTCTTGGCCTTTTTGGCTATGCTGTAGAAAAATTGCAATTGTTTAGGCAGCTGGTTAATATTAGTGTTTAGATTATGTGCGAGTCTGCTTTGACATGTATGATACTGCTCAGCCCATTTGAAAGTGTAGGTAACTATTTATGAAAGATGTGCTTACATTTCATTAATAGAACCAAATTCACAGTCCTTGCATATAGGCAGGAATAATTTTGTAGTGATGGGAAATGTAAGCTGAGATTGGAAAGTGAATTGTTATAAGAAATTAGAAGGTTTGATACAAGTTAAGTTAATTTGTTCAACAAGGATTGGATGTTGGAAATTTTCAGAAGCCTATGTAGTATCTTTTAATTGAGAATAGCTTTAAGAATTAACAGTGCCAAGTGGGCAACAAAAGTTTCCTGCCATAAAGCTCATACATATATAAGCCAAGTTTATTGGGAGAACTGAGTTCCTTTATTTTTGTTGAACTGAACTGGGAAGTATAATTCCTCGATCAGATTCCTTGCTCTTATGTTGAATTTATATTCCTCGATTTTGTGGCTTTTATTGTTACATGGGAAGTTTGATGAATGACATGATTCTTGTACCTGCTTGCCAATTCCCAGGGCGGTATCTGACAATGTTTCAGGTGGCCTATGTCTAGTTTGAATAGGCATACTCTTGGACAATTTTACATCTTTTGATAACATGCTTTGATTTTCTACTCATCACAGGCTCTTTAAAAGAGTTGCTCTAGCTCTAGCTATTATCGTTTTGTACCTTTATAAGTAACCTGATTCCTTGGTATGTTTGTTAAAGAAAATGCCTGCCCCTTTTTGTGTGCGAGTTTGTTTCCCTTTTATATGGTTGAATTCATCTCTGAACTTGATGTGGTGTTTGGGGTATTCTATCTTTGGTCGCTTGATGCATAAGCCTAGGAACTTGCAATTACCCATTGCCCTTCTCGTCAAACGATTTTTATTGAATTGTTAATACATAAAACTTGAAACCCATGTATTTCTAATATGGGGTCCCTTGTGTTAACTTGTCACAGCTTCAGTTTCAATCATCATTGGTAACTTGGAGCTAATGCATATTTTGCCATCTTGTTTAATATATGATATTATTATCGTGTTGTATAGAAAAGTACTTGTCATCTGGGTCTTTTGATTTAGAATACCAAACCTGACCCAATCTATTTCGGGATCGGTACCTGATGGATACGAGTCGACTTACTAACTAAGCAAACACATGATGGTTATATAGAAGATTGATGCATCTTCTATCTCCTAGTATTATCAAATAATTGATTCCGTGTTTTCAAATAAAGCTGGCAGGATTTTTTTCAGTTCTATGATAACTAGAACAAGGAAGTTGGGGTGGACAAATTTAAGTAATTACCTATTTACTGAGCTGTAAAATTGGTTTCGGTAAACAGTAAATGGTATGGTAAAGCGCTCGAAATTCCCTATTTACCTTTTTATTCAATATGTGGTTCCTTATATGGTTAATTTATCAATTCGAATTTTTGATTTACCTATTTATTCAATATGGGTCTTTTGTTTTTTTTTTTAAAGCCAACCCTTGTATGGTAAATTGATTGGTTAACAGTAAAATTTTACCAGTAAATCGATAAATGTTTAATTCAGTCAATATTTAAAATCAGTAAATTTTTAATTCAGTCAATACGTAATTTTTAATTCAGTTAATAGGTAAATCAGTTCGATAACAAATGTGTTTTAATACCAATCCGTTATTTCAAATTTTAAACGCCAAGATTTTATCAAATATTAAAAGAAGTAATTCAGTCAAAGCCATCCAAATAGCAAGTTTTCTTTTATTTTCCCTCAAATAGAATAAAAATAAGTATGTTAATATTACAATTTTGAAATTTAGCATTCTTTAAGAATTTAATGAACTTTTTAACTATTTATTTATTTTGAGGAACTTTTAAAATTATTTTTTCAAATATATATATGAATAATGTTTGGAACAAACAATACCGAAACTAATCAAAAAAACCTTCCATAAAACTTACCAAATTCTGGCCGAACCTTACTATACTATATAGATGTCCATTTCGATTTCTCATTATGTAAAAGTTTATTCATGTTAGAAGTAGTGAAAAATATCTATATATATACATGATGAAAATATTGTTTGAATTTTCTTATCTAAATCTATTACATATATATTTATTTTAAAAAATATTATCAACAATCCTCAAAACAAATAAATAAATTTTATTAATTTACAGTTAAAGTTAAAGAATATGCAAACCCAATTATGTGTAGTTATTTTACTTTCTTAATATTAGTTATTGAATTAGGCTTTTATATTATTAAGGAAGTGAGGATATAAATTTTAAATCTTCTAAAAATTTTTATAAAGTACAATTTACAATAAACTACAAAGTATGATATATAATAATAGAACAATCTGCGCTTTGCGCAGATATAATGATTTGATATATATATATTTTTTTTAAAAAAACACCCATATACAAGTTGATCAAGTTCTATCACTCGGGCCTTTCTACATCTACTTTTTTTGAAATTAAAATTAAAAATACTTATTTACACTTGTTTCAGAAAAATAACTTATTTAAATGGAAAAATGCTAAACTAATTAAGGTAGACCTAATTAACTAATCCCATCAACCAAATGAATGTCCATTAGGAGAGTTCTTTAACATTAAAGTAGTACTAACTACTTTATAACTAGCAGTATTAATTAATCTGGCACATTTCACTTTCAATGAATAAAAGAAAATATAAATTAATCTCTCCATTTTATGTTTATAGAGTCTTGAATATGAATCAATAATTTGTCAAGGGAAATTCAAGAATTGTCGAAAGTGGAGGATTCTTTTCTTGGTGGTACTGATTGTGGTCCCTTGGTAATAGAGGGGCAGAGCCTAGGATTGCCAGTGGTGGTTGTGTGCAATTATAACCCAACTATTTCTTATTCTACTGATGTTAGTGCCATTCAAATCCTCCCTACTACTGTAAATTGATTAACTTTAAAAACTATTCTCAGTTCTACGAGACAAATTTTTTTGCTTGTAAATGTCTACTTTTGTGCAATCATATATATAGAGTGAAGCTCCTTCAATATCAATCATTGACCAGGAATTATAATGAAAACTCATATATCATCCTCTGCAATTCTTGTTTTTTCTTCTAAAATTGTAATTGATTGATCGAGGTTTTTCAGGTTTTTTTATGAGTTAGGTTGGGTGTATTTTCAGAACTTGATGGTTCAAATTTAATAACTTAAAAATGTTAAATTTTTTCTTGTGGAAATTAAATTCCTTTGAATAACTTAAGTTCATAGAACTGGTGGAATTTAAGTTCAATCACATGGGTGAGTCAACAGCAAGAATTAAGGGAAGGAGAAGGTGAGGTTAATTGATGAAAAATGGAGCCTGACAAAGTAGATATTAGGCATTTAGTGGGGTGAAAGACTGAAAATAAATAAATAGATGGGAAACAGCATGAACAAAGAGAGCACAGAAAGTAGGAGTGAACACTTCAATTCTCATTGTCAATTATACTTACCCTCAATCAGCAAAGACAAATCCTAAGATGCCTCCTTTCCTTCTCTATGCACCTTTCTGGAGCTTACCCTTCTGCTTTTTATGGTAAATTTTTGCTTCCACTTTCCTTCTCATGAATGTGAGATGTGTCTCTATGAGATAGGTGAGTTAATAACAAAGAAAACAACACATGAAACAAATTGGCACTAGTCATTTTACTTACTTCCATAGAAATTTGAACCTATGTTAACGTTAGATGTTGAACTTTTATAACAACCATCTTCTCCATTATTTTTCGAAATTTTTTTTTATCTTTTAAACAAGTAATTTGGAACATCTCAGATTAGTAATACAAGCACTTACTATAGATAATCGAGATATTTTTTTGACTCGCGAATAAGAATAAGTTAACCATATAAGCAGAAAAGGTAATGCTAATTTGAGAATGAGATTAAAACATTGTGAAATCTTTGAGCAATGAAAGCATTTATTATTAGGCAGCTGAGTTATGAATATATATGTACTTTTGTGTTTCTTGATAAACAATAATGAGAGAGGACTCTGCCATTTTGGCATTAAAAAACATCCCAAAACATAAAATTATGAACGGTATTATCAGTATATATCATCAAACACCTATATATAAAATCTCCCTCTTCACTTTCAAAGTTCTAACACATGACCCACAAACCTTAACTCTCTCTCTCTCTCTCTCTCTCTCTTTCTCTCTCTCTCTCTTCCTCACAATGTCAACACTAAACCATCTCTTTGACCTTCCTGAGCAGATTTGCTACGTGCAATGTGGTTTCTGCGACACCATCTTACTGGTAAATAATGCATATATATACAGTTTCAAGAACTTCAGTTTTCAGCGATCAATAACTCAATTAATTATATGATTCTTGTGTGTTTATATATATACTTAATTTTATTAATGTTATTTAGGTAAGTGTCCCATGCAGCAGCCTGTCCATGGTGGTGACTGTAAGATGTGGGCACTGCACTAGTCTTCTTTCTGTTAACATGTTAAAAGTCTCTTTTGTCCCTTTACAGCTCTTAGCTTCTCTAAGCCATGATCAGGTCTGCAAATCAAACCTATTTACTTCTTATCTTTTTTTTTTTTTTTAAGAAATTTTCAGGGCGAATTCTATTTAATTAATTAAATTTCCAGCAAAAAGAAGTCAATCCAGAAGCAGCTGTGGGTTTGCGAAAAACCCTGGACATACAGAGATCATCATCCATGGTGGCCTATTCAGATCATGAGTTAGAGGAAGATAAGAATCCTGAGAATCGTGTCATTAACAAACGTAAGCTAACTTCAACTAGTTTGGCTAATTAACTAATTTGTTAATTAATATATTTTGTTATTAATTGAACTTATTACAGCTCCTGAGAAAAGGCAGAGAGCACCATCAGCATATAACCGATTCATCAAGTAAGAAATTTTACGTCTTAGTTAATCTTTAAGTCTTATTAACAGCTTCATCATGTTTGGGATTCTGATGCACATCTTTTATAGCAGAGAAGAGATTAGAAGACTCAAAACTGAAAATCCAAACATGGCTCACAAAGAAGCCTTTAGTACTGCTGCAAAAAATGTAATTGTGTTAAGTTCTCAAACAAGATTAATTATTTATTAATTTATTGTGAGACCCAAACTCATATATTTCAATACTGCAACTTGTTTTATTACTTTCAGTGGGCCAATTTCCCCCCTATTCATTATAAAGAAGGTGGAGAGAGTTGTGGGCAAGAAGATGAAGAGACAACTTGGAATTGTGATGCAGCTGAGGTAACATATGCTATACAAAGCTCGTTAATTAAATAAGGATTTTTGATTAGTGATTAGATTATATGCATGAGATGATGATAACTAATGTAAATCCCTCACTAATTGCGTAGAGTGGTGTGATTGGAATACTATACAAGATTCAAGATTTTTGCTTAATTGGAAAAAAAAAAAAAAAAAAAAAAAAAAAAAAAAAGGATTTTTGGAATTAGTGATTAGATTTATATGCATGAGATGATGAATACTAAATGTAATCCTCACTAATTGCGTAGAGTGGTGTGATTGGAATATCTATAAACAAGATTCCAAAGATTTTTGGCTTAATTGGAAAAAAAAAAAAAAAAAAAAAAAAAAAAAAAAAAAAAAAAAAAAACATTGAAGGGCAGTGTTGACACGACATAGGAAAGGGTTACTGATATTTGTTTCAGTTTCTTGAATTTTAAAGACCCAAAATAAACTAAACAGTACGAATTTTAAAATTTTATGAAATAACCTTTTCGGGTATTTGAAGTTTGAAAACAAACTGTAAAGGCTGTTTTAACTCTATATGTTTGTAGTAAAATATGCCACTGAAGTAGATGCATGGCTTCTGTTATGAGAAGTCTCAGGTCAACGTTGAAGGCAAAGGTTTCCATGAAAGAAAGGCTCCAAGGCATTCCATATGGGCAAGGACACCTTTCGAGTGAAGAAGAAGAATTCGAAGAAGGCTTATATATATGTATTTATATATAAAATGCCATAAGAAGAAAACTATTCCACTTTTAGGGTTAAGGGTTGGGTTCTGAATCATATGTCCTTCAGAGGGAAGATGCTCTTGGGAATGTGGTTTTTTTACTGTACTGCAAGGTGTCAAACAGTACTAAATGGTGTAAGAAACTTAGTTTTCAAGGTGTGCTTGATGATTTATTATATATAATATATATATATATAATATAAATCCGAAGGGCATTTTGACATTTCATCAAACTCTCTATTTATTCAAAGTAAATAGGGTTTAATTAACATATATATATATATATATATATATAAATCAAGGGCATTTTGCATTTCATCAAACTCTCTATTTTTATTCAAGTAAATAGGGTTAATTAACACTTATATAAATGGTTTTGTTTGCTATTTTGGATAGGTTGTTTTTTAGCAATTAGCTTTTAGAATGTTATGTATGCTTTGAGAAGCTATGTGGTTTGGAAAAACTTTTGAGTTATTTAGCTTTTATAAAAATTTAATAAAGGGATGCTAATTAACAAAAGAAAACGAAAATTAAGAGATGCTTAGGTTAAGATTAGATCATGATTAAAAATTTAATAAATATGCTAAGTAACAAAAGAAAACGACAATTAGGGACTTTTTACGGGAAACATATATATAAGTACATGAAAAAATCTTCCCATGAAAAACTACATAACATGAGGACTTGCATCTCCTACTTTAAAAATAGTTTACTACGAAAAAAAAATATTCACATGTGTTTGCAAACAAATAAAGACAGATATAAAACTACAGTAAGGTTAAAGAATTAAAGGTTGTTTTTATTTAAATTCACCTGTTAGGTTTAATTTCGTGTAGAACACTCTTAATATTAGTTTGATATAGAAGATTGTATCCTTGGGATTATCTGAAAGATGGGCTTAGTCTTCATATGCAAAAGTTAGGCAAGAACACCCATCAAATATATGCACATATATTATTAAAAATATATTACAAAGATGCTTATCAGAAATATAAAACCATACTATATTTTTAAAAACTCGTAAATTAATTTATAAATTTCTTATAAATATATAATCAATAGCTTTTGATTAGATTGTTCTAATTAACCTTAATTACTTGTATATATATATCATTGATCGATGACCTTCTTCCTCGTTTAGCTAGTATTTGCCAAAAACATATATATTCTCATTTATTTCCACTGTTTCATTCTTGCCAATCTGGGCACCCTCTTGATAAACCTATCTGAGACATTCGAAAAAAAGAAAAAAGATTTAATATTAGTAAATGAATAAGATCAACAAGAGATCCGTATTGAAACTATTTAATTTCAATAACAAAGACCATTAAGAGATCATAAGTGTAGAATTAATGCAGTACTCTTACTTGGGAAAGGCTTGGAAGAAATAGAATGCGAATATGCTTCAAAGAAATCCCTATTTTCTTTTTGTAATTCTCTCCACACTGCAACCGTATAATGGAATATAACATATATAGATAAATATATATAAGCTCAAAGAGAAATTAAGAGACAGAAAGGTTACCTGTAAGTGTAACAAGAGGCCTAACGTTGGCATGCTTTTCTAGTACCTTAATGCATTGGTCTCTGCTCAAGTGAAGAAGCAAACATCTCTCTATGAGCTGATGAACCTGTTTTAATATTCATATATCCATGCAAAAACAAGCAATATTAATGATTAATATTAGTATAATTTCTATTAAGCTAAAAAAAAAATTACTAAACTAAGTCAAACAATAGCGATGAAATGCATTGCCGCTAATATCATAATCAATCCAAAGCGATATATAGCTCGGGAGGAGGACTTTGCAGATGATAAGTAAGAGATGAACGCCAATTGACCACCCAATAAGTACGGGTATTATCTTTTCTAAATATTATTTTAATTACTTACCATCCTAATATAGCTATGTGGGTTGCAATGCAAGCAAGGAAGGAGGTCTTGCTGGTGGTGGTTATGAATTTTATGATGAGACATTTTTGTTCTCTCTCTACTCTCTATTTGAGCTGATTATGGAAAATTGGAAATGGACAAAAAGGAGAGACAACAAAAGAAGCAAAAAAAAAAAAAAGGTATATTATCACTTATAGGTAAGTAAGAAAGAAAGCAATGCAAGAAGAGGAGATTGATTATATGCAAAAGTGCAGAAGAAAGCGAATATAAAGATATTAAGTGAAGTGAACAGCCCATAACAATGTCAGAGAGTGACTGTTTGTTATCCATTGGATATCTAAGCGAAGGGCCAAAAAAGCGTAAGAAATCCAAATGATAGATTCACCTCATCTTCAGTAGATAAGAAAATATACATATGTGTGTCCATTTTTTATGTGTAGATGAAGCAATTTCCGTGGCCAAATCCTGAGCAGTTGAAGTTTTTTAGAGCACTGCCCTAATCATCCATCTGATGCTTCTGCTTCTGCTTATTTTGGGTCCTACTTCTTTAATTGCCTTCAACGTCTAGTGGTCCCTTTAGCAAAATGGTGCACAAAATAGAAACAAACCCTAGAAAATTAATCTTGCGATCTTAAATCATGCATGAAAACCCTATCTCATATTATATAAATATAAAATAGGAATAGTCAACGTTTCAATTTAATGCAGAATCGAAATCAAAAACCTGGGTTGTAGTCTTTGCCAATTCCTAAGATCTGGCTAGTTATTCCGATCAACTTTTCCGGTCAGTTTCAATCAGTTTTGTCAATTTTTCTTAATTAGCTTGAAAGTAGAATCAAACCCTAATCAGTTTATGTTTGGTGAGTGGATATAATCAAAGTCATTTCTTGTGTATTTATACCGGTTAATAACTTTGATTACATTAACTTATGTTTCCATTACTGTTTACCAACATTCTTTTAGGTTTCAATTTGAGAATTTTGAGTCCATATAGAAACTAGTGTTTGGCGTAACGCCGACAATTAACTCTGATATCGGTAAATCAAATAAGTACTTAGTTTTAATTCACATTTTATATTGCCTACTCTTATTGTTAGAATTCACTCAAACATTAAACTAACAGTTAATTGTAATTAAAAATGGTCGAGTTTATCACTATTTTTTTCTATTTTTTCAATAAGAAGACACTAATAACTTTATTTATATCAGATTAATATGGATAGAGTGCGTCCATACACCATATTAATCATCCAAATCACAATAGAAAGATTGGGAAACAATTGCAATTTAGACATGTTTTATTATCTTAGTATCAATAATTATTATTATTGGCTTCCTCATTAATGTTTACTAGTTAAAACATAGAGTTCTATCCGACCAGTTTGTATGAGTCGGTCCAAATTATTTAGTATTTTGCAGCGTCAATGAATTAATGTGAGTGTCCAATACTTGTGACTTTGTGACCGACATTGTGTAGCATCGGAGCCCATGGGCTTGTGAATGTGCTTTCTTTATATTAATTTTTTAATTTGGGAAAAAAATATTCAGGAAAAAGAAAAAAAAAACTATTCACAAATCCATTAGATAACAAGGTTAATTTATATAATTAACCTTATTTGATATAATATAAATGAAAATTAATAGAAGTTATTTATATTCATTAGCCTCGAAATATTCTTTTTTTTTTTTTTTTTTTTTTATTAATAGGAAGTTATTTATTATTCATTTAAGGCCTCGAAATTATTCTTTTTTTTTTTTTTTTTTTTTGCGCAGCTTCTTAAATATCAAAGCTAGAGAGTAAATATAAAAAATTTTTTTTTTTTTTTTTTTTTTTTTTGCGCAGCTTCTAAATTCAAAGCTAGAGAGTAAAATATAAAAATTTTAAATTAATTTTTTAAATTAATTCACCATTAATTTATTCTTTTTAAAACTCCAA
Source organism: Jatropha curcas (assembly GCF_014843425.1). Next base: position 185,152 of record NW_023590671.1, read on the forward strand.
AACAAGTAAAATTAATTAATTTGAAATTCATTCCATAACCTCCATTGACCTTCCATTCCATCTTTCATAAAATTCTAACGCGATTGTTAAGTTGACATCCTATAACCGCACATGCCTATGATTAATAGTTACACGCATTCTCCATTATTGACCACTTTAAATATAATGCAATCTGACTTTGACAATATCAACGGTTCTAAATTCATCATCCCATTGGACTTCGCATCACGTGCGTAGTAACTTGGAAAAATGCTCAATTTTCTTCATGAATTGTCCTACCATTTAACTAAAATTGAGATATTCACGGTTGAATTCGCGAACGTACAAAGAGAATCAACCCTCGAGCCTCGTCGTAGATAAACGTTCTGATTGTTTTAATGGTAATAAAGAGTAATTTTAATTGAAACTCAAGATCTTTCATTTTTTATATTTTTTAAAATTTGAAAATATTAATCTGATTACACCTTGGTGAAAATTAAAATTTTTATTCTGTTTTTAAAATAAATTTTTAAATAAAAAAATAATTATAGAATAATATAATTAATCACATACATCCCCTTTGAAAAGCATCCACTGAATTCAAACCTTGCTATCATAATCGAAATATTTATTTATTTATTTATATTTTGTTGTATTTGATTGGTTAGTTGACTGAGACTATAGCTAGAAATGCTCTCCAATGGCATACATCAAACCTGTTAATGGAATTTTGAAACTTTCGCATAAGCCTTTCCAGCGGATAATCTAAAGAAAATTCGTAAATTAAAAATATAATATTACAAAAAGCAGAGAGTGGGTTATGCCTAATTTGCACTAAACATATCACCTAATCATAAGAGTTGGCTGCGCATTAACAACATTAATTTCTCTTATGGCAAATCCAATTAAAATCATAAGATAAATTCAAAGGGTTTATGTTTGTAGATTTTATTTGGAAACGTGACATATTTCAGCTCTTAACAGCAATAATTTCAGATTTTAACTTTCGAACATTATTTTATAGATAGAAATTTACTTGAGCATGCAGTTTATTTGTACTAATCCAATCTCATAGTAATTATATTAAAATTTTTCACTAATAAAAAAAATACATTGACTTTCCAAAACTACTGTTTTGAGCTTGCAAATGTCAATATTTTGTGAAAAAGTTTTTCATATGGGTTGAATTGAATTGAATAAGTTCCCAAATTCAAATAAAAGAAAGTACAACAACTTGATATTGGCACGTTTCTCCTTGATTTATAATTGCACGACTTTTGGTCAACAATAGCATAATTTATTGTAAAAATGGACAATAATAATTAGGATTTATTAAAATACATTCCAACTCAGCTAATGATTTTTATAAAATTGGTATACCAATCTCGGTACAAGGTGAACGTTTAATTGATTTATTAGACTAATAAATGCATTCATATGTTAATATAATGACTTTCGAATTCAGTGGTGTAACTTTATTTGAAGTTGAAGATATCAATATTTTAAAACATTACATTAAGAGGTATTAAATTAATTTAAAATGTATTTTATACATCATATTAATTTTATTATTATTTACAAAAAATCATAATTTCAATTGAACATAAAATAAAATTTAAGAAATCAAAATTATTATTTACAAAAATCTTATCTGCTATCTTGTAAAATTATGCAAATCGAAATAGATTAGTTACATTATCTGAAAAACTGAAGAATTGGGACGGTGGAATTGATTTGATTTGATAAGCACGAAATATGATAATGATAAAAAATTAGTATTTATAATTAAAGCAATAATTATGTATCTGATTAATATTCTTGTGGTGCGAGGGGTTGGTTTTGCTTATCTAAATGCGGGAATCAAGGGTCACGCATGGACCCCTAAAACTCGTCGTTTTGCTCAACCGCCAAAATTACCCGCCAACAAACAACAAAGCACTTTGTGGGTCCCAGACACAAACAAATACTTATAGGACCCACCAAGATTAAGTAAGCCAACAAAACTCTCTCTTTTCCCGCTTCTTATTAAATTCCCTTCGTCTTCCTGATGGGCCTCCCTCTCCTTCTCGTAGTTGTAGTTGTACTCACCCTCATCATTCTCACCTTAAATAATAATTAATTATATATTTATTACATTTTCCACAGTTTTTTTAATTTAAATTAATAACTACTATTATTTTCACATATTTAATTAATAGGCATCTCGAAATAATTAGGTAATGGAAACAGCTAAGTAAAAATTTATATAATTGTGATTTAGTTTAGACTTTTAATTTTAATAAATACAATAACAGACTTTTAGAGATGCAAAGAATTTACAAAGTTTCGTTATTTCTGATCAGAGATTTCGAGTCATATAATACATATAAATTCTTTTTAAATGTTTGTAAAGAAACACTAAATTTAAATTACCGAATCTACCGTGGTTTTCTGGATAATATACGATATAAACATTGAATATGGTAGTAGTAATTTAGAATATATGCAGGTGGAAACAGATAATTAATCAACAATTAAAATTAGCCAAATTGAAGGTAACCTGCAAAAAATCAATAATTAACTTGCATTCCTTTATTTTAGCTAAAAAATTTATATTTACATTCATTTGAATTGAAGACAATAAAAATTAAAGTAGAGGTCATCCAATCTTTAAACATACTTATATATTTGGAATTGTTAATAAATTAGTATTAATTTGTGCATAAAATTGTCAAAAGAAAATTTGAAATCCAAACTATATATCAAAGCCTAATTAACTAAAAAAATTATTCAATGAATATTTTTTATTTGATTCTAAAATGCATTTTTTTTTTCAAATTTCCCTAACAAAACTTGTAAAATATAGAAAAATTGAGAGTTTAGCATTTAAATATATTTATATAAAACATATATAGTAAGAGTTATTGAATATTTAAATGAACATTACTTGTAGAATCAGGAGTTTGAAATCACTATTAGAATGAGTATATTTGAATACTATTTCTGATCCATTATGCATTCTATTTCTACTTATTTAACAAAGCTTTGTTGGTTATAAAATTCAAAGCTAATGGGGAAAACTGAGTTGATATTAAAGACGCAAGAAAAATAATGGAAAAGGGTCGGTAGAAAATTATAGAGGCATTTAAAATTTTTCTTTGTTTGTTTGTTTGTATTTGGTGGATAGACTTACTCTCCTCTAAACAGTTGATTCCAGAAAAGGAGAAAAACAAAACTAATAAGAGAAAATAACTTTTCTTTCTACCTTTCCTTCCTTCCTTCGTCTTCCTCTATGCTTAAGTGGGACCCTCACTCTTCTGTCTTCTCTGTTAATCAGAAAATTTTCCTTGTTTCCTTCCATGTTTTTACCCCTTTGCATTTTCCTTTTTACTGATTCCAAGAAAGAAAACGAAAGAGAAAAAAAGAAAAAGAAAAAGAATAGGAACAAAAAAAAAAAAGAAGTGAAGAGAAAATTTTTAGTTTACGTAACCACTAGCAATAGCATAGATAGCAGTCCCTGACTCCCCTTTGCCTGCCAGTACCATCACACCTTACCCCCACTCCATTACCGTTTCTTTTCTAAAAAAAAAAAGAAGTGAAGAGAAAATTTTTAGTTTACGTAACCACTAGCAATAGCATAGATAGCAGTCCCTGACTCCCCTTTGCCTGCCAGTACCATCACACCTTACCCCCACTCCATTACCGTTTCTTTTTTTTTTTTTTTTTTTCTTTTCTTTTCTTTCTCCCTTCCATTTATTCTTTGTTTCAATTATTTGTTCCTCCAATTCCTACTCTCTTTTTCTTTCTTCCTTGGCCATTAATTATCATTAACCTTATTCCGTTCCTATTCTTGAAAACCCGTGTTTTGTTTTTCGTCGGTTCAGATCCTAGATGATCGGTTATTCTCTCTGATTATTGAAAACGTTTCTGTTTCTTGAGGTATCTGTTTTTTATTTGTTGTTTTGTGATTTGGGTTTTCTCTCTATGTATGTATTATTCTTGGTTTTTCGTATTTGGATTTTTTACATTGCTTTTCCTTTGTTGTCTGTTTGCAGGATCTGCAGGCACTTTGTTATTAAAGATTTTCAGCAGTTTTGCATATTCAGGTTATTTGGTTTCTCCCTTATTATTGATGACATGTTTTTTTGTTCCCTCTGATTCACAGATTTTTTTTTCTTGGGTTGGATGACGTTAGGAGATTCATGTGAATCTTGATGAAGATGTAAATCTTTTAGTTGTTAAGTTTGTTAGATGTGCTTTTGGATTTCCCTTGCATTTCTGTATTTGGTTATCATTATCCTATAGTATCAAAATCTTACCTCCAATGGAATTTCTTACGTGATTTTCTTCCATTTTCTCTTAATCGCACATCCATGTTCATCTCTCTTTTTTTCCCCTCTATATTTCATTTCTGGGAGACTCTCACATTTGAGGGTATGTATCGTTGAAAATTGAGTGATTGATTGATCTCGTTTTGAATGTACTCTTTATCTCCTTTACATTTTATTGTCAATAATATGGTCAGACTATCTATGATTATTGTTCGTCATCACCTATTGTTTGATGTGTGAAGGAGAGAAATCATTTGGGATATTTCATTGTCATCTCTGTTTTGATCTATTTGCTCTTTTAACTGGTACACTTTGATTGCCTTCAGGCCATTGCACATTTTTGGCTTTGAACCCTGTTTAATGCAATCTTAAGGTCTTCAGGTGCTTGTGGCATGTGATTGAGGAATTGGTTTAACATAGTTAAATTGTAAAATCCTAAATTTCTTGTGACAGAGATGAGTAAGTGGGAGGCAAGTGTGCATTCTTCTCCCTGAAAACATGTACTGATGATGTACATGCCTGTAAGCTTCTGTGCTTAAAGAATATGGAAATAAACCAATAGCGTGAAGTTTGAACTTAATTGATGAGGTGAAGTGGTGAATGGCGATGCTTCAATTAGAATGTACATTTTTTTTTAATTGAAATGTTAATAGAGAATGAAGATCAATCTTTGGTGACTAGCGCAAACACATACGTGCTATGTAATGCTATAGTCCGGTGGCCTTGATTTAGTCTTTACAGATTCTTATCAATAGGAGGAATTTGCATTCCATATTTCTCGTTCAGAGTTGCTTTTTGAATCTTTGAGAAACCGAACATTTATTTGTTGTTTTACTGACTACTATGTGATTCATGATGTGCACTGCTTCCCAACAAGACCACAAACTTCATTTAGTTCTAAACTGCATTATCACTCAAATGAGATCTCTTATTCATGTCTCATTTATATATGCTTATTTGGTTATGATTATGCCTGTTTTCTTGCAATTTCTTAATTTCAAGGTAACTTCTCAGAAGTTAGTTTTGATTCTTGCATTTGCAATAAAGGTGCCCCATCTAGCTTAGGTCTTGTTGATGGTTGAGTTTAAATTTTCAATTTGAAACTCCAATTGAAAATATAGGATGTACTATTTGAATCATGTTTTTGCGGAAGTCTCCGCCGATTGAGTGTAGACACAGGCATATAAGAAATTCAGAAACTATTTTCTTTTAATTCTCAACTTGATAATTTAGTTTAGTTTTTTTTTTTTTTTTTCCTTCTAATTTTCCCTGTTTAGTTGTTTGGATCCTTTTCCTATTTGGAATTTTGTATTCTATCTAGGAAAACTACAGATTTATTACCATATAAGAATTTTTTGGTCTAATGTTTCGTAGTAGTTTTGTATGTTGTACAAGAACTTCCTTTTTACCTACTTTCCTCGTTAGGTTGCCAGTGTAAAAGTCATTGTATTATGCTCTGCAGTTTACTGACCTGTATTTGATGAAAGACAGTACAGATGATCCTATACTTCTAAGTTTTGTTCTCCAACTAATTAATTTATAGTCTTGTTGTCTCAGTCCCCAAATATTTTCTTCTCGTTTGTTTTGTTATATTATTAAAATTTGAAATGTTAATGTGTTTTTTTTTCCTTGAATGAAAACTTGATGCAATGTGGAACTAGGCATAATGACAATTTTGGTATTGACAGAATGAATTTGCCTTTGCTTTCACAGGTGAAATCTCACTATTATTGTATCAATCTTGGGACGCTATATATTTTATGCTAAAGTAGAAAATGTTGGGAGGCAACAACAGTAATCCTCTGCTTCCTGTTTTCATGGATGAGAATCGTATGCACTATCAGAATAATCCTTCGAATCAGCTTCAATTATTTGGTAATTGTGAGTTCTCATCTCATTAAATTTTTTTTTTTTTTTTGGCTTACTTGTACTGTAAATGTATTCTCTCTATATGTTGTATGAATCTATACTTTTACATTAGTTATTTACCTTTCGGATAGTTCTTTTTGGCGAAGTTTTCTACTAAGTGCTGATTGGGAGGCATTTGTCTTATTTGTCCTGCTTTACAGGATAAAACGTACTTCTCGAAGGTGGTTAACTTTTGAGACAAGTATATGTGACAAAAATGTTGTTAGAATGGGAAATCGTGCAAATAAAATATTCACATACTATAAAATCTTCAATTATGAAAGCATTGATTGCAGTGACCTTTTCTTTTCCCAATGGAAAAATTTAAGGCAACAATTATTGTTGATAAGATTACTGAGTTTCCAATTACATACTCCAGTATTTTGTCTTGACAGCAATTGTATGTTTGTTATTTGTTTAAATTTGGTTGTTAGCCATTGAAAGTTGGGTAACATTTATTTTGTTTTAGTGCCTGGGACCAATTTTGCTATGCTTGTGAAATTTGAAGATAAAGGTTAATAATTTAAATATTGAATTAATATGGTAGTATATCTTAGCTATGAGTACTTCATGGAACACTGGTAGAAGATATCCGAACTACAAATGATCTCTTTGGTTTTGGTTTTAGATTATATGATTTACCCATCCCCTTAATGTGAAATGCTCTCTCGCTCTCGCTCTCGCTCTCTTATGTAATATTTTATTTGAAGTAGTTTTTCTGATATCTTATTTGCAATTTTTGCATCAGTCCCAGCTGGATGTAGCGTTGATCCTGTGAATTATTTTGGGAATGAGCATATGACCCCTATGCTTCGCCCAAATAAGAGAGGCAGGGAAACAGAAGATTTCAGTAGACAGCAAAAGCTGCAGATTTCCTTAAATTATAACATATGTCAAGATGAAGCCGACCGCTCAGCTAGCATTCCAAACCCAAACCCTGTATCAACTGGGTTACGGTTGTCATATGATGATGATGAACGCAACTCATCTGTAACTTCTGCAAGTGGAAGTATGACAGCAGCTCCGTCAATCATATTGTCTCTTGGTGATAATATTAGGACTGAACTTGATCAGCAGAAAGAAGAATTTGATCAGTATATTAAGATTCAGGTACTGTCACCACTCCAATAATCCAATATTGCATGTTAGATAAGTTGATTGCCTTTGTATCCTGAACTTTTATTGCACGGTAAAGATAACTGGCTGTTTCTTCAAATTGGTTACACTTACTCCACATGAACTTCAGTGCTATTCTGCTAAATTTGCCGCCTTTTTTTCTTGAATGCTTGAAACTAGAATACACTCCTTGCAATTTTTCAAGTAACTTTTAAATTGGAATAATTTTTCAAGTGATCTTTTCTTAAAACAGGAAGAGCACATGGCTAAGGGGTTAAGGGACATGAAGCAGAGACATATTACTTCTTTTCTTACTGCCATTGAGAAGGGTGTAACCAAGAAGCTATGGGAAAAAGACCTAGAGATAGAGAATATGAATCGTAAAAACAAGGAATTAATTGAGAGAATAAAGCAAGTGGCCATGGAAGCTCAGAATTGGCATTACAGAGCAAAATACAATGAATCAGTTGTGAATGTTCTGAAGAGCAACCTCCAGCAGGCAATTTCACAGGGCGGTGACCAAGGAAAGGAAGGATTCGGAGACAGCGAAGTCGATGATGCTGCCTCTTACATTGACCCTACCAACTACCTGAATATTCCAGGTGGGCCTGCAAGAGCTCTCTCCAGGAATTACCAAGGCGGTTTGAAGGATCATATGACCTGCAGGGCTTGCAAATCGAAGGAGGTGTGCATGTTGTTAATGCCTTGTAGGCATTTATGTTTATGTAAAGACTGTGATATGTTAATAGGTGTCTGTCCTGTATGCCAGTTGATCAAAACTTCTAGTGTTCAAGTATATTTGTCCTAAATTACAAAGCAAATCACTCAGAAAGTTACCTACAATCTTCTTGCTGTCAGATATATGTTAAAAGGTTTCCTTACCTGAAAAATTAGTTGTATGTGGAGTAACTACATATATTTAAGATGAAGTTTGGGTGATTATCTTGCATCTATTCCCCCCTCAACCATTAATGATTTGATTTGATTTGATTAGCTTGATTTCAAAGCAACTATTGATTTGATTTAATTTGATTAGCTTGATTTCAAAGCAATGCTTCTGCACGAGATATCTTTGGATCCTGTCATCAATCTATTTGATCTACCTTCTCATTGCATCGAAAAGATATAATTTGTAGGCTTTCAAATTGCTTCTGTTTCAAAAAAGACAAATAAACGGAAAGGACAAAATCACCTGAAAATAATTATCATATCATGGGCAAAATTATCTTCTTTGACTCATTAATAAATCAGAGTCGCATCAAGCAGTTGTTTATACACATTTTACACAACCTCACGTGGAAAAGAGCTCAAAATAGTAACAGTCAGCCACTTTGTATTACCTATGGTTTCATAGTACCGACAGAATGTCAAGGGCGGCTGAAACTAGTCCAAAAACTAAACTCTGAATTAGATGATTTGCTCCATCACAATAGTTCCATTAGATTCTTCTTCTATTGTCAATTTTTGTCTTCTTGGAAGCAGGCCCACCTTGTATATGTTCAGTACTGGATTGAATCTATAAGAAATACAAAGAGAATTTATTGATTCCTTCTATAAGATTCAACAAAGGATTTTAAAAGAATAGTATGCAGATTAGTCACCTTATTGAGCTTTTCCCTGACCAATTTAACAGTCTGATTCATAGAGTCTGAAAGGAAATATTCCTGTGAATAAAGACAATAATGAAAATTACAAAACAGCCTCTACACAACCACAAGTGTAAAAGTAATGTTGAATTTTCAATGATTTATCTTGTTAATCAGGCACCAAACACAAATTTTCACAGATGAATGCTGCATTTTATGTGTTGCAGATAATATTTCAAGTCTACTAGCATTTTGATGTCTTATATTCTTTGCATTCTTCTCGCGGTATTTCAGGCAATGAAACATTATGATAAATGAACAAGAAACAATAATTTTCACAAGCCAAACGGTACTCAAGATAACAACTATTAAATTCCAAAAAAGAAAATGATAAAAACCATTGGAATTTGACTCTGCAATTCAAAAACCATTGGAGAGCTGTTGTGGATGCCTTTGTGGGAGATCCTATGTTAGGAAAGGCAATTAATTTTGGCAGTTGTTTAAGGCTTGGCTGTCACTTTAGGGTATTTAAATTCAAGTTGTCTACTCCCCTTTAGTATAGGAGTTGCATTTATTTCTATTTTTAAGGAGCCTAATTTATAAGTTTCCTATTCATGTAGTAAGTCTAGTCCTATTTAAGGACAATTAGAATAATACAAAGGGAAGTCAGAATTTCACTCAAACACAGAGATCTGGAGCTCTCTCTTACGAGGTCCAAGGTTTTCAAGTTGAGTTAATTATCACAATAGGTCGCAAGAAGAATCAGGACAAGGGGAAGTTAATTGAATTAGACTTTCCTGTAAATCGCCCTGTAACACGATCCTATTCCCGTACTCTTAACAAGAGCTCATCCAATCACGAAACTACCTGTTGTACTAAGGACCGGAATCAAGCCATTTTAATCACTTAAATTTATCAGGCAACAAAACGCCTAGGATATCTCTATGCACCTAATCACATCAGAAAACAGTTATGCACCTTAAAATACAACCTAGAAAAAAAGAAAGGATAAGAAAAAGAAAAAGAGAGACTATCCAAATGTCAGTAAAACAGGAGCAACAAACCTGATCAGAGGAAACCCGTGATATAGGAGGATTGTTTATTTGTTGTGATCCTACAGAGTTCCTTCAAAAAGTAAGATATAGACATATTATCAAATCCAATAAAGTAAAAAAACCTAAACCACCAAGAAAGCTTCTACGGCAGATGATAGGATATCAAGTTTAAAAAACTTACAAAACCTCGTTAGAGTTTATATGCTGAGAAATGTAGATGGTCTGTGAGGTAGCTGTAAGCAATGAAGTCTCACTTGAAACAACCGAACTATGAACTTTAAGCCCTTTGGATCTTCCAACTGAAAATAACATAAGACAGTATACATTTGATACTAATTATTGACAATTGCAATAATTATTATATAGATAGGTATATAATAAAAAGATATAGAACTGACGGTTCAATCTTGCGTGTACTTCCTGTCTTCTTCCTTCTAACTTGTCCTTTGTATCAGAAAGGCTCTCAAACTGAGGTGCACATGAGACCTGCAATTTATTCCCCAGAAAAATAAACTCATCCAATTTTCTCTTTGCAAACCTGTAAACTAAAAGTGATTCAAAAACACTACTACGTTCAATTATTACCACAGAAAATTATTAACAATCTCCATTTCAATCACCTGGCATTGCTGACCGAACGAAACTTGATCCAGTAAACATCAGTAAATGGTTCAGAGTCTTCAGCGTCCATAGGTTTAAAACTGAAAAAAAAAAAATCAAAATAACGAAATTTAAAATAACTATATAAGGAAATTAATGGAAAAAGGAAACACAGGCGGAGAAAAGAACTCACTCTTCAATGTCTCCATAGGTAGCAAAAAGTTTCAACAAATCATCGCGAAAAGAACTCACTCTTCAATGTCTCCATAGGTAGCAAAAAGTTTCAACAAATCATCGCCGCATCCTAAAGCGGGAACGTTTCTCACAATCAAATATCTGATATCCAGAAAATCAAAAAGGGTTAATATTGAAATTATGAGAGTTCCAATGGCGTTTGAGACAATAGACAATGACCTTGATTCATCGCAGACAGTATAAACGCGAATTGTGGGAGACTCGTTTTTGTATCGAGGCATTTTTCTGGGTTCCCCTTTCCAAAACCCTTAATTAATTGTCTTCGAAATGTAAAATTGCAAATGACATTGAAATCGAAATTGAATCCCCCCAGGAAACGGAGATGGCGGGTATGCAATAGCATAACGACGATGGACGACCACAAAACAGACCAGAGCGGAGAAACTTTTCTGTTTGAATTGGGTTTTTCTAAGCTTGGATTCATAAGATGGACCGAGTTAGAACCCGAACAGCTGAAATTCATAATAATAAAATGCAACAATTGCACATGAGCCCGGCCTAACCTATCAATGTTCAGAAGAGAATATCTTAAGCCCACGGGATAAGAAAGCTATTATTATTAATTAATGAAATTTAATTAATTTATATATATAAATAATAACATTCAAACAGACAGTTAGTAGTTGGAGAGACGATACCATCAAGACTGCAATTTCTAAGCTGGAGACAAACCCCACAAGGAATTGAAGAAAATGGATTCAATTTGGACAATTTTGGAAGTGAAACCTTGTAACACACTTCTCCATTACTACTCACTGCTCAATCTCACCCTCCAAAACCATCATTTTCAATATCTGCTCAATCTTATCTTTACTAATTCCGCCCTACACAGCTCCAATCTTGTTAACACTATCTGCTATTTGTTCTGCTGAAGCTAATCTTTTCTTAATTAACATCAAACAAATTTCTCTCAATCTTTTGATAAATTGCACATCAAGCTCTCCATTTGTGTACCATTGTCCTCTAGTTAGTTCTTCTGCAGGCTCGAATTCTATACCCATGGAGTGTTTAGTCTTCTTGTTTTTGACATTAACAACTTCTTTGATGAGATTTTTCTATTTGAGAGAATTTATCGATTTGGTTCTTATTGTATCAGCTAATTGCGTTCCGTACTTAATTTGATACCTTGCTATTACGTCGTGCACTTTGCTTTTTATGAATTCTAACACTTTTCGCTCGGATTTGGCTAGCGTTCCTGCACCAATTGAGCTCCATCGCCCGCGTTTCATCAGTAAAACCACTATTGTTTTGATGATTTTCTTCAATTTTACTAAATATATGAAATCTGAATAATCATATATTGAAGGTAAGCAGCGAGGTAATCAGTGTTTAACTGATTACCTTGAGATCTTCAAGCAGTGACGCATAAGATTTTTGTTGCCTCCGACGATCCTCAACCGGATTGACACGAGCAGAGACTATTTAAGGCCAGTTTATGAACCTACTAACGGCGGTGCCATTAAAACGACGTCATTTGAAACCTTGGCAATTAATGGGCTCTTGACCCAAACTTACAAGCCCGCCTTTACATAGACATATCAACAATTCAGGAAGCTCTTAGCTAAGCTGTTTTATCTTACTTAGATGATTTTATTTATAACTATTTATAAATAATAAAAAACTATTAATTATTACCGTAAAATAATATATTACTTATATAACACATTAAAATAGAAAATAATATATTTTAATAACTATTTTGCATTCATCGATTTCTAGCTATCATGAATAGCTAAACAAACAAGTCTTCGATATTAAAAATAAGTAAATAATGATAAAAAAATATTAGAAATTAATTAATTAATTAATTGAGACAAAAACCAAATTTTTTGGCACAATTAAAATTTTCAATAAATCCGACCAACTTACAAAAGTTGTTTGTATATATCTGCATGGAGCAAAACAATTTCAAATTTTTTGAAATTCTACAGCTAAATTGTAACTGCATGTTTGTATAAAAAGAACTTTATGGATCAATTCTCTCTATTAATCCTCAGCAGTCCCCCGTGTATTCCTAACAAGTTCAAGAACTCTGAAATAGTCATAGAACAAGGAAGATTGTTCACCCTCAAGCCCTTCTCTGCTTACTCGGTTGCCGCCAGCAAGGTTATTGCAGGGACTCCCACCAATCACAAGGTCAAACCCACCAAATGAGTGCATCCACCGCTCCAGACTACGACCATCAACTTTCCGGATATCTTCAATTTCAATAAGATGACCTTTCTGGTGTGTTTGCTCCCACCAGCTTCGTACAATGTTTCTGTTCACTTCTGAAATTTCAACCGAGACCACATTCTTTATGGGTATCCCAAGTCTGTGTAATGCTACTTCAGCACCACCAATTCCAGAGAAGAGAGAGAGCACATTAATTCCATTAGGAAACCGATCCTTTAGGACTGAAAGATGGTATGCAACTGTGTCAACCTGAAAACCAAATCATTCAATTTGCTCATATTCAATCAATTTTTAATATGTGAAGCAAAGAACCAAGAGAGGAAAGTGAAAGATAAATGTACTGACCTGAAAAGAATTTCCAAGTCCCTTGTATCTATCACTCCTACTAATTCCACCACCTCTTGTATGGTCCTTTGGAAATCCTAGCAGTATCTCCATTTCATCAGGCTCTAGAGGTGCAAGTTTGTTCTTGCCAACCCAAACTAAATTCCATCTTTTGCATTGATCAAGCACATACTTTTTGACACTTGGAGTAGGCTCACCATCACAATCTTCTAGTGCCTTCCTTAACCTATCTGTAAGTCTAGCACTCCCATAGGTAGTGAGGAGACAATTGAACTTTCTTCTTGTATCCCATGAAGGCCACCATTTCTTGCTTAAAGGTAAGGCCTCGTGTATAGTTTTTGGTGGTCTAGGCAAAAGGGGAAAACGATCTTGAATTGGAAGGTTATGAATATAACCTCTTTTTCTTGCAGCAGCACAGAAATATTTAGAATCAACAAACTCTGGCTCAATCTCATACAAAAACCGAGATATTTTACTCCACACCCCCTTAGGAGTAAGGGCCACATTTTCATAATAAAAATATGGCTTGCCAGCAGCTAACACAGGAAGCCTCCTATCCATAAGGCACCATGGTTCATCAGGAATTCCAAATCCTATCATTGGATTAGGGAGGTTAAGTATCTCCTCATTTCCTTCCTGTGGATTCTTCTTCCTTGCTTTGCACCCCTGGCCCTTTAATCTCTCATTTAGGTCCAACTTCCTCTTATTTTTGCATGTAAAATTCTCAGTCCTTGTCTTTCAATAAAGAAGAACTCAGCATTAGACAACAAGGACTCAGATTCGGCAAGTTAAAGTAGGGTATCAATCACTTCATATAATCATTCAAGGAGGTCTATATTACATACCTTTGTTCGAGAAGAAGAGATCTCAAGCACATCATCTTCAAGCTCAGCATCCAGTTCTTTGTCTAATTGAGCACCAGATATGTAGTCAGACAACTCTTCTACATGTGCACTAGGACCTACATTGTTTAATTCAGATGCTATAAGAAAACAATCCAGCTGAAGATAAAACATGCTTTGTGGACTGAAGGGAGCATGCATAATCATAGAGGTTTTACAACCAAATTAAAAGGGGAAAGAGATATTAGTTAGAGGGCGTAAAACATTTAATGCAACAATACACTACCATCTACCCACCACTGTATGGCTTCTTCAAGGAGTAGCCCATCTCCACTAGAAGAGACAGACTCTCGTCCTCTTCTAGCAAACCTTTTGTGTTTTCCTGTGGGAAAATGGTTAATCCATGGTAATCATAAAAAATGACTCATAGAATAGCATTTGTAGAAAATCTACAAATCAGCAACTTGAAGGAACATTGGCTGAAAATTTAAAAACTACTCCTCATAACACAATCAAGTTAGATACTTAATCATGAAAAATTATGAGAGAGATAAAGTGAAGCAAAGGTTACTTACATCTATTCTAGATAAAAATTCCTCATCAAGATGATCATCAGCAGAATTTCTTACATATTTAAAATGGCATGATTTTGTAACATGTGGCTGTTCTTCAGTTGAATTTTCAAGAGCCTGCACAACTCAACAAACATGCATGACATCTGTCATATTCCTCTAAACTGATGCGGACATCCACCATGATTGATCACTTCTTTATGGTTCCATCCAATCTTTATAAAATAACTAAAAATTTAGAAGCCTGTCCAAAGCTAACTGTTGAGACGCTTGATAGTGATTATAGACAACAACATGAACTTTGATATGGATTGTAAATTCAATTAATACTAAGTAAATCCAACAGACTTCTGCTGCTGTAGTTATGGCATTTTTGGTACTATTAGGACAGTTTCTTACTTGGCAAGTATGGCATTCTAGCATGTTGTGGTAAGGTTATCCCAAATGTGAGGTGGTGAAGCCATCAATCCAGACAATTCAATGACAATAAATAAATTAGCTACTAACAGAATTAAAAAGAAAGTAAGGACAACTCACAGAGTATGTTAGAAGAGAATCCAGAATGGATGCTTCGTCTTTGCCTATCAATGGTCAAATAAAATTCTTAGTTCAAAATGCAAGCTAGCATTTGAGGATTTTAATACATTAAACTATAGTTACCATTTTCCTCAATTGCACGAATCACCAAATCTTCAGAAAATCCCATATTCACAAAGTGATGAACCATCCTGGAGCTTGAAGAAGCAGTCAAAGAGTTTGCCTGAGCTCAAAAGTAAAACACCAAGCTAAGACTTTATGGAGTGAATAAAAACAGATAAAACAAAGTCACAAGCAGTATATCCAATAACATTTCTAGTAGAAAAGACAAGAAAGACGCAATGTAACTGATAAACAATACGTTTCAGTTCAAACATTAGGTTCCCCCGTTCCTCCATGCTGAATGCAGCTTGTTCAAATGGAATTTGAGGGCTGGCGCGCATTTCTATTGTATAACATTTTTCTGATAAAAAATTAATTAGAAAAACCCTTTTGGCCAATGAATTGTATATCCTTGCAGTATTGATATCTCGGGACTACAGCTGATTTTGGGAAATGAAAGTTCTCGGAAAATCTGGCTAGGCCCACAGAAACCATTATGATAAAGAACTGCTATTAGCAACAGTAAAGCTAAAGAGGGCCCCGAATGGCTTTAAAATCACTTGACATTGACCTGCCATATCTCTATTGTATTTGCTAATAACATTTTGCTGTTAGGAATATCTTCCTTAGAAGAGACTAATATACATGTTTCTAAAAATTTGCAGTAACACGGTTCATCCCTTGGACTGTTTCTAAATTCCCACCAGTCCAACCTTTACTTTAGCAGAAATACCCTGCACTAGACATCAAAAGAAGGCTGACTGCGTATAAGATTCAAATGCAAATTTTATATCCAAACAATTAATAACATTGGCTGGCCACCCATGTGAAGAAATTCAAAGAAGGCACATCTTTCCTTTTGAAGGACGGAAAGGCCCAAAAACTGAGGCATGGAAACAGAAAACACTCACCCAGTTAGGTAGAAGGTGCTTATAAGATCAGGCAGGCTATGCCACTTACATTACCATGTGCTTTAGGTTTCCTATAACCTTTTGTGATAGCATAAACAGTCTACATACTAAATTTTGGAAGAACGAGACAATCAAGAATTGGAGTATTTGAGAGAAGCTTACATACTGGAAAGATACATAGGAAATGGGATTCCAGAAGGCTCATATCAAACCTATTGAACTTATCATTACATAAAGCCGCGGGATTGTATGACCAACATTTTTTTTTTCCTCCAGAAAAATGCTGAGCAATTAAAGCTACCCCTATTTAGCCCATTGATGTGGTGGGCAAGTCTGACACCATAATAGTAATATCATGCACATGATTTGCTCTATCTATCATTTTCTTCGCGATAATGTAGATAATAAATGCAAGTACTGTGGTGATGATGTGGCATCAGGATTATGGGTGATAAAATGGAAATTCAAAGTTCTTTCTTAAGTAAAAAAGTTTTCTAATGGAGAGCTGCTAATAATTACCTTGTTATATGTTAAATCTTTATAAAGGAAGAATAGTTCTTAATTTGTAGAAGAGTCAGAACATCCTATTTCTTTGCTACCATGCCAAAGCTATTAGGTTCCTTGCACTTACAGATACTCCCCAAATCCAAATGGCTTTATATCTTTTAAGAGCTAGATTGAAAATGTTAAAGGTATTTGGTGGAATCAAAACTCTATTATTAACATATCGCCCGCCTATGCTGAATCATTTGGAAGGAAAGAAAAATGTTTCAATATGAAAAGAGGCAGCCAGGCCGAGAATTATTGCAGCAGTATAACAGGTGAGGATTTGAAATGGTCAATTAATGCATAATATTCCGCCCCCTGAACAAATTGAGCCCAATCACTAATACAAGAGTCTTAGGCAAGACGATCAGTTGCCTGGAAGATAAATTCAATGGTGTCCAAATTCCCATATCTCAATTATCATTTCGATGTAGACTCATTCAGGGGATGGGATGCTCCTCTTTTAATGAATAATATGTTCGTGCTCAAAAGGAAAAAGAAAAAGAAAAAGAAAAGGAAAAGGAAAATGAACTGATAGCAATGATAAAAAGCTTACCTCCTCAGAGCCGCTAATAGCTTCTGGACTCTCAGAACTCATTATTCCATTATCAGGAGAAGATGCATTACAGATCTCAAGCTCATCATCCGTATTCCAGTCAATACTATCATTGTCACTACTTGCACCATTTGCATCCTACCAAAATTAAAGCAAAATCACCAGAAAAACTTCACAATAAATTAAGAATAGCCATCCAAATCCAAAATCAACAACAGAAAATACCATTTTGATCAACAAACTTCTAACTTTTCCCGCCAAGCAGTGACACCAGTGCTGATCCCGAAAAAAAATACAAAAAAAAAAAAAGGGTTAAACTTAGAAGCTATGAACATGCGAAAATTTGCTTGCCTTAAAGTTATAAGTTCATGAAAAAACAATCTTACACGGCCAAAAAATAACTTCTCCCACCAAAGCACTGACATGTTCCAAAAAAAATTACAGAAAAAAAAAAAATTAAAGTTATAAGTTCATGAAAAAACAATCTTACACGGCCAAAAAATAACTTCTCCCACCAAAGCACTGACATGTTCCAAAAAAAATTACAGAAAAAAAAAAAAGCATAAGTTAGATGCTGTGAACATGCAAAAATTTATCATAAGTTCATGAAACTAAACAACCTTACACAGTAAAAGAAATAATAGTTTGTCTGGATGGATGGTTTTGGAGAGGTTGTAAGACAAGGTAAGATTTAAGTGTTTAAGATTGTTTGGAAAGAAAGTTTAAGCCTTTAAGGTAAGAGAAGGTCTTCTTTCATGTCTATTTAATAGGCTGAGAACTCCCAGAATTTTTTTTTTTCTTTTTGGTGCTATAAAATTTTAATTTATCATTTTATCTATTTTACTTTTTAAGAACCCAGATTATTTTTATATTTCTTCTATTTTTTTTTTCCTTTCTATTTTTTTCTTCAAGTAGAACAAATTTTAATATTCATAAATTAATATTTCATTAAAAAAAAAATCTAATCAATCTAAATATTTTAACAAATAATTTTCATAGTAAGGGTATTGTTGTAATCTCCACAGTTAACTTTGCATTTCCAACCCAAACAACATAAGTTATAGCTCAACTCACCTGAGCTTTCGCTTGCTTTAACGAGAAGTTAAAACCGCTGCATAATGAACAACACAAGTTGATAAACACACCGACCAGATTTGTAGAAACTAAAAATGATCGATCCAAATGGTAACAATAGAGAAACAACATTGATGAATAAAACAAATGCATACCAGAGATTGCTTGCGTGCCAGAAAGACTATCAGAAAAATCCAATAAATGTACTATTTTTTCTACTTAAAGGGAAACCTAGGGTTTCAGAAAAATACAGATGAAGCTGAATTACCAGAAACGGAATTAAAGGTGAAAAGTGATACCGCATTTACATAACTGAGAAAAGACTTGCCTGCAAATGAGAAGATAGAAGGAAGGAACTGAGAAAGGAGCAAAAATATTAGTAAACAAGTTTTAACGAACCAAACAGATCCTTAGTGAATCGAGAGACCAAAGCAATCGAACCAGAGCTTTTAGAGAAAGAAAAGGGAAGATTTCAGTCCAGCGTAATGTCGCCTCTCGCATGAAGCAAGTTGTTTTTGTTGTTCTTTATATGTCATTGTCAGCCGCAGCAGGTGTCGAATATCTTAGACTCCACGCGCTTTAATTGCGAGACGAGATAAATTCTTCACGCGTCGATTAAGGTGGTTCGTAAAACAGCAGCCGTCGTCTATTAATTTCTAGCTATAATACATTTCGATCCTGAAATTATATTTTAATTAATATTTTCACTTACTTATTGTTTAAAAAATTCAGCACTTTACCGTTAATTAAATATAAATTTGACGGAATAATACTATATTTTAGATTAAAGTGTTATTTTTCTAATGAAGAAATCCACAGTGAATTAAACAAATATTAAAACGTCATAATAATTTCTCGACGAACGAGAAATAATTTTTTAATAATAGAGAAATTAAAGTGTTAATTATAATATTATTTAAGGATCAAATTGTATTTTCAGGCTATTATATCACTTATAGATGCATAAATCAACAAAATTATATTTATAATTTTCTCATCTTACCATTTGCTGATTTTCTTTATTTTTTTATCGTTTCTAGAAATTATTTTAACTAAAGTTATTTGTCATTTGAAAAGATTAAAAGTATGAATTGATTTTTTCAATTTTTAGCTTTATATTCAGTAATAACTATATTCTATAATTTCTTAAATTTCACCTTATCCTTTCTCTCTTTTAATTTCAATTTCAATTGTAAATTAATATACAAAGATTATTGAGATTGAAATAATTATGTAAGATAAATAGTAATTTAATTAAATTATAAATATTTTACAACAATATTTAGATGATTTAATTATTTTTTTTAATTTTCATGCAAAACTCTTAGGGATTCATTTAGATGGAGGGTATTTGAAGGGTTTTATGGTAAGGTAAAGAAGGGTAACATTTCTAAGTAGTTTGAAAAGGATAATGAGAAAGGGGAAGGTTTTAAAAGAACAATTTGAGTGTTTAATAATCTCATAAAACTCTCATCTCAACCCTCCAAATTAAGGGATTAAAAACTCTCATCTCAACCCTCCAAATTAGGGATTAGAGAGGTTTTAATTTATAATATATATATATATATATATTTATATATATATATTATATATATAATATATATATATAATTATATATATATATATACATTTGGTTTATGCACCATTGTGTCTTAGTACATTAGCTAAACCTAATCTTATTTACAACCGGCATCAAGCTTATATCGCATACTATAGCAACAAATTAATCATCGACTGTATAGAATAGTCATCTTTGCGTTGCAATGGATACTAGCACATGTGTCCTTAGTACATTAAGCTATATATATATATATACATTTGATTTATAGCACATGTGTCCTAAGTACATTAAGCTAAACCTAATCTTACTTCCGCCGCATCAAGCTTATATCGCATATAGCAACAAATTAATAGTCGACGTATAGAATAGTCATCTCGTTAAATGGATAACAGGAGTTATATACATATATATATATATATATATATTTGATTATAGCACATGTGTCCTTAGTACATTAAGCTATATATATATATATACATTTGATTTATAGCACATGTGTCCTAAGTACATTAAGCTAAACCTAATCTTACTTCCGCCGCATCAAGCTTATATCGCATATAGCTATATCTGCATAATAGCCAACCAAATTAACAGTCGACGTTAGAATAGTCCCCCATCTTGTTAAATGGATACAGGAGTATTATATATATATATATTATATATATTATATATATATATATATATAGACATTTGATTATAGCACAATGTTGTCCTTTAGTTCACATTAAGCTAAACCTAATCTTAACTTACGCCGCATCAAGCTTATATCGCATATAGCAAAAATTAAATAGTCGACGTATAGAATAGTCTATATACATTTGATTATAGCACATGTGTCCTTAGTACATTAAGCTAAACCTAATCTTACTTACGCCGCATCAAGCTTATATCGCATATAGCAACAAATTAATAGTCGACGTATAGAATAGTCGTTGCATGGATAACAGGAGTGTTATGAAACCACATATCTCTTTCATCGGTACACGAAGCTACCTTATTTAGAAGGAGAGCAAATTTTCCACTTCTCTTCAAGGAGAAAGGTTATATCTAATAAATTTTCTAACTTAAGTTGAAGTTTCGTAATGTAGCGATCATTGAGTAAGACATTAATTAGTCTTTTTTATGTAGGTTTAACGCCCGGTTTATCAAAACAAATACTCTTTCCGTTTCATCTTAATAGCAACAAATCAATATTTTATTTTGTTTCACTTTAAATACTCATTTAGGATTTTGATAATATAATTTTTTTTTTCATTTCACTCATATTTATTAGGTGTAATTTTATTTTTATTTTTTACATTTATTTTTCTCTTTTTTTATCATTACTTTAATTGTATTTAAATTAAAATTTTGACTACACACACGACTAAAAGTGTTTTATTATATCAAGGCATAAAAAAAATAAGATGGAAGTACTGCTCTAATGCTGATGCTTTAATATGAGATAAAATTAGCATTAATTTTGTAGTAAAATTAAATAGAGAATTTTTAATTTTAAGAAGGACAATTTAGACATTCTACTATGCATTTTTAGAAAATCAACGTGTTTCAATCATTTTCTTAATTATTAAAATTCCAACAAAATATCAAATTTAGACGATCTCTTTGAGCCCGAATCTAATTTGGGGCTGCAATAGACCTGATTTAATCCGAACTGAGCTAAGACCATAATATACATTAAAGCCTATGAATACCTCGCGGTTTTAGTCGGTTTTACTCAAGATATGCTCGTATCTATTGTCACATAGATTAAGAAAAAAAAAAAAACTCCATTTGTTTCTACTATACACAATATTTTACCTTTTTTTT
Organism: Jatropha curcas; assembly: GCF_014843425.1. The sequence continues at coordinate 206,991 of NW_023590671.1, forward strand.
TCCTTAATGCATAAATTTGACCATATATTTTCATTGGTTATCTTTGTGGCCCTTAAACTTTGCAGAGAACCCATCATGACCCTGTACTTTCACATTTCAATAATAATTATGCACCTTGCTAAAATAAAATAAGAAAGTGTAGTGTCATGATTACACCCTGCAAAGATATTTCAGTTTGGTGAGGAACATAGTTATTATTGAACTGCGAAAGTGTAAAGTTATATTTGAACCCTCGTAAAGTTGAAAGGGTTACAAGAATAATCAGCTAAAGTTCAGGGTTAAATTTATGCATAACTTTTTTTTTCTCTCTATCTGTTAGTTTTAGTGACAAATTCATGCATAAAAATTTATTGAGATTTAAGTAATTAAGTGAGATAAATAGTGACTTAATCAATTAAAAAGTATTTTATTATAATTTGAGGGATTTAATTTTTCCTTAATTACTATAAAAAATCTTAAATGACAAATAAAAATGAATGAAGGCAGTCATTAATATTGTTGGCATAATAAATTATATCTATAATTTTTGTTATAGAATCAAATGGAAAAGTATGTCTAGTTATTAACAAGTTTCCTGTTTAATTATTTATTATAAATTACTTTTTAAATTTTATTGGAATAATTGCGAGACACATAAATACAATTCATCAAAATTCAAATATTAATTGTTTATATTTTACAATAATTTATTGTCTTCATTACAATTAAAGCTGAACTAATTACCATATATTTTTAAGATTATGAATTCATTGTGAAAGTATATAATTGGAATGATGTTTTGTAGTCTTTATCCTAATCACATGAATAATGGCAATAACAACCAAATCATATGCTCATTAATCATTAAGAGTATTACTAATTTTTTATTGTTACCTTCTTTTTAAGAGTAAAGTAATGTCAAGTCATTTTTTTTATTCATGATAAGTCCTAATGGATCCCGGAATAATATTATAGACAGTACAACAAGTGTAGCATGGTTGTATCTTTCAGTAGTAGATTGAACTCAAATTCAAAACAATTTACTCTCCGCTCTTCTACAATATTCGCATAGTATGTTTTTTTTTTTTTGAACTTAATAATGAATATAAGTTAAGTACATCGCAATATTTCTATAGGGATAAGAAATGAAAATATAGAAAATTATATTCCTATAAGAATAAAAAACAAAAATATAAAAAATTGAAATCTTCTGTTTGGAGATGTTGTTGATCTCGCATAAGAGATTAATCTTCCGAGTAAAAACTGGCTCATTTTCAAATAGGATGATCAAAAAAACCTTCCACAATATTGTTCTGAAAACTTATTACAACAGACACTCACAAAAGTTGAATATAACAAACTTTAATGGAGGAACACACTGCACTTCCAAGCTCCACTCCATTGGTAAAAAAAATTTATCCGAACTTGAAAATCTAAAGTCTACAACTACAAGTAAGCAACAATCTATCTTGTATTTCAAACTGCTAGAGAAATAAAAGATCCATGACTTAATAATGAGGAACAACTCTATGAAATTAATAACCCTAATAAGAGGGAACCAAAAACACTTAGATCTATAAACTACTACAAATTTGAGAAACTAAATTCAAATTTTGTTTCAAACGATTAAAGTTTGAAAATTATTAAAAAGAAAACTAAATAAAATAAAGAAAAAAATAGTGAGGATCGAAACGGTGGTTTCGAAATAAAATCTAGAAGACAAAAAGAAGAGAGAGTCACAGATAGAAGGCTAGGATTTCTATATACAGGTTTTTGGTATAAATATTTTACCACAAAATCGGCATAGTATTAATAATTTACTTTAACGGTAATGATTCCTAACTCATGGTGATCCTGTATTATAGCATCTAAATTATTTTATGTGAAATATTGGTTTTGCCATCGCTCAAAATTGATAGATTTTTTTATGGAGAAGAGAGAATTACGATTTGAATTTCAAATCTGCCTTTTTCACCATTTAATAACCCTACACAAAGCATTAATAAGGTGGATTATTAATGCAATCTAGGACATTGCATTTTTTTTTTCCTCATCAATTAATCAAATCTCATTTCACACTTTCATTCTCTATATAAATTCCTGTATATATTATTCCTATTATCACACTTTTGGTTATGTTTGTCAATTTAAGTGCCATTATTGAGGATCACCACGAGCAAACAGCAGTCTTATTTTAACGGTTGAAAACGTATAAAATAAGAGACACGAAAGCTTATTTTTCAATTAATGATAATAATCTTGGAAACAAACAAAAGCTATGACACAATTATGATAAATATAAAATGCGAGAGCCTCTTTAATTATTCAACCAATGGAAGGCAAGAAGCAGCTGCAAAAGTAAAACTCGTCTTCTTCTTGTTTCTTCTTTCCATTAAAACGGCAAATCTCGATTTTAGAAGCCCGATGCGGCAATTCATCTTTGAGTTTAGAGGTCACTTCCTCTTTCTATTTTACTTCTGTTCTAAATATTTCTGATTTTACGGTTTCTTTGATTGCTTTGTTATGTCTTTTTCTAGTTTATGAAGCACTGGAAACTGGAAAACAGTCAAAACTATGAATACATTCTTTCAGCATTACAATTCGTTAAGGAGTTGAATATTCTCTATTGGGTCGGTTGGTCTAGGTTACTAGTACTTGATTCTCTGCAACTATTTGTATTTGGTTTATTATGGCTTTTAAAATTTATTTTAGTTGTTAAATCGTGATACACAATTGGATATGCATGGTTCTTTAGAAAATTCAGGTGGGTAAACTAAATTTTAGCGGAAATGTTTTGGGATTTCTGTGTCAAGTAGTTTTATATAGTATTTCTTTATTGACAATTCAAAACACCTTAAAGATATATTTTTAGCTGGAAGAAACTATTTGTGGTAATAGTAAAGTTTTTGGATCAATATCTACTTTAATTTTGTTATATTGTAAATAAAAGTTGGCTTGGTTAAACTTAAACCTGAGCATGAAGGGTTTTTTATTTTTTATTTTTTTGGATTGCACAGGATTCAATTGTAATTATAGAAAATTGGGAACTGTATTAGTGTTCGAAACAGGGAGAATATGGGATCTGAAGGGTTAAATAGTGTAGTGATCCATGTTACTGGATTTAAGAAGTTTCAAGGAGTACCTGAGAATCCCACAGAGATAATAGTTAACAATTTGAAGGGTTTTGTTGAAAAGAGAGGTTTGCCTGCTGGGGTTACTCTTGGAAGTTGCACTGTTCTTGAGACTGCTGGAGATGGTGCTCGTCCCTTGCTTTACAAAGTCTTGGAATCAGGCACCGCAGCTACAAATGCTGGCAACAATGAACAAGTTGTATGGGTCAGTTTCAAAATTATGCAGCTTTGTGTCTACGTGTTGCATATAATTTTTGTAATTTGGTCGGTTTTCTTAGTGCATGCATATTCTTCCTAGTACTGAGATGCTTTTGGATTCCCAATTGCTGCATGAATTGTGTCATTCAACATGACTATTTAAACGAAATACTTAGCAGATAAGTTGGTACAGATAAGTTGGTAGAGAGAAAAGTTGGGGTTTTTTGACGCATAACTTGGGATTTTAGTGGTTGTAATGAAATACAACATCACAACTTTTAAGCTGAGCAATCAAAACTATTTCATGCCTTTTTTTTCATGTTACTCTTCTGTAAAATAAAGACTTTTCCTTGCTGCATTTGTATGATATTTAAACAATTATTTATTAACTATTCATCAGCTTTGCATACCCTTACTGATCATATCCTTGGTGATCGATTTAAAGTACTTCATCTTTGTTGCTTCTGCAGCTTCACTTAGGGGTGAATAATGGGGCATTGAGATTTGCCATCGAGCGACTGGCAGTTAATGAGGCCACCTTCCGTTGTCCAGATGAGCTAGGATGGCAACCTCAGGTGAATCTGCTGGCCCATTTTAAGAGATCGTTCCTTTTATTTTTATACTGCAGGGCCAGATTTTCTCTCCTGTTCATTTGATCTAGAAGGGGGAAGTTAAAAGCTTTTTTAAATGGTGACTTAATTTTAGCACCCCGTACCATAAAATTTTACATTATACAGATCACATTGCCTTCATTCTTTTTTGGGTTCTCATTTTTGTTTTGCCTTTCCAGCAACATCCGATACTCTCTGGGGATGGAGGAATTTCCTGCACAAGGGAGGTAATTTAATTTACATTTGAAAATTATTGTTGGATGATGCGTAGCTAGCCTACTGATAATGCTTGCAGTCATGCATAAATTGAGGAACTTAAGTGATTTAAATATGCTTGAAAATTAAGGTTCATCTAGAATTATTTACTGCAATCAGTTTATGTGTTAATTTTGCTCTACATATGTGTCTTGACTTTTCATTGTATTTGTTTGTGAAGACTTGTTGCTCGGTTGATGCAATATTAATTCTCTTGAAGAGGAAAGGCTTTGATGTGGCAATATCAGATGATGCTGGCCGCTTTGTATGCAACTATGTCTATTATCACTCTCTTCGGTTTGCAGAAAGGAAAGGTCACAAATCTCTTTTTGTTCACGTTCCTCCCTTTTCAAGAATTGATGAAGAAACTCAAATGCAATTTGCAGCCTCACTTTTAGAGGCTATTGCCATAACGTGTTAATATATATTGATATCTATCTTTAATTTTTTCTGTATCCATGGTCCACGGTGCTTGTACATGTTCATCAACTGGATTGCTATCTTGAATAAAAAGAACAAAAGAAACGAAACACGAATTGTACTTTAGAACTCCTGTGTGCCCTTTATATTTAAGGTGAAAATCCATTGTATGTGGATCTAGTCAATCTGTTTGTGCTGATGGATAATGAGGTCGATGGTTGTTATCAGTTTCACATCTTATCATTTTAGCCTTGTTGGATGCTTCTTCTTCTTCTTCTTCTTCTTCTTCTTCTTCTTCTCTCTCTCTCCCTTTTTTTTTAGTAGTTAGAATGGGTGAAATGTCAAAATGGCCTCAAGGTGGGATAAACATAGAGTTTCCTTGAAGCATGAGACTCCCTTTTGAGGCATGAGTTTTGTCTTTCATTTGTTTGAAGGATAAGCTTGTCATTAATAAGTTTTAAATTTTTTTGTTAAAAAAAAAAAAAATTATATATATGTTCATATGACCAGAAAATAACTTGTGTTATTTATTCTCTATTTTAGTTACCTCTGTCAACTTTTTTACATTTTGGGTTTGTAATATTGGGAGTTGTAATAGTTTACTATAAATCAAACTAAAATTCTTTTTAAAAAATTAAAAAAATTCATAAAAAAAAGACTAACCGTGCTTCAAATTAAAATATTTAAATTATACACAATTCAATCAGTATTGTCATAATATAAAAGTGGTTTAATCTGGTTGTTCTTTATTCTCAAAGTACGACGTCACTTGAATACGCGACCTGAATAAAACGACATACCAGCCTGTTCCCTATTGTGGTTTGGCAAATTCAAATACGATATGCGCTGCGAACGACCGGGACCTCAATAAAATGTGAACGGAACGACAGAATCAAACCATGAATAAGCCTGATGATTCTGTCGTTGGTATCCCTCAATGCTTTCCTCGTTAGAGCTGTTCCGAAAAGCTGTCTGTTCGAAAATACCCAGCCTTTGACGTTTGCAACTCAGAGTTGTAGGTGGTGGTGGCGGAGGTGCGACAGGGATGTGCAAATGGTAGCTGATGTGCTTAATTTAAGAAATGGGAATTTTGAAATAAATTTAGGGTTTTTGATTGGAAAATTTCTAATTTTGACATCGCCGATGTGCGAGCGGTGGCTTTATTGTAGTTCTCATCTCTCCACTATCTAAGAACGCTTCTTTATCTTTCACATCCACTCTCTCTCACTGTGAGTTTTCTCTTTTCACCTTAATTGAATTAATTTCGGTTTCCTCACTATTAGACAATGGGTTAGCATCTTGAACTAAAAGGCAAAACGATTTTTGTTACTTGAATTTCCCCAAAATACAGATGTTTTTTTTTTTTTTTTTTTAATTTTTCTTCCTCTATCACTGTGATGTTTGTTTCTCTTTTCACCTTAATGAATTAAATTTCGGTTTCCTGCACTATTAGACAATGGGTTGAGCACTTGAACAAAAGGCCAAAAACGATTTTGTTACTTGAATTTCCCCAAAATACAGATGATTTTTTTTCTTTTTTTTTTTTAATTTGCTATTGGTTAAAAAAAAATTATTTTGAAAAATTCTTAAATTTTTCTTTTGCGAATTTTTTTTTTTTTTTTTTTAATTTTGCTATTGGTTAAAAAAAAATTATTTTGAAAATTCTTAAAATTTTTCTTTTGCGAAACTCTGGAGTATAAGAGGAGAAATGCGGCTATTAAAGAAAAAATGAAGATTGGTTTATTAAGATCATAAGTTTGTTTTTTCCCCATAGATAAATGTTCTAATCATTATGCTGGGAAATGGAATTTGTTTTGATTCTCAAAGGACAAATTGTAATTAACCCCTTTTCTTACACAAGTATTTTGCAGGTTCTACATTCAGCTAATGGAGAGCAAAGATGAAAGTTGCTGTCCCATTTCTACAAATATCATAATTAGCCTTGTTTTTATTGCAATGGTTCGAATTTTCTATGTCATTTATCGAAGTGGCAAACCGTTGCGCCCTAAATCCCCAAAGCCAATGAGTACTTTGATTGTTTTGGGCTCCGGTGAGTTCACGAGATAAAATCATATTTCTCATGGATTTGTAATTAATTTGCTGATTTTTGTAGCTATAATTCTTATGAATTTGGAGTGGTATGGTATTTTTGTTGTTGTTGTAGGGGGACACACTGCGGAGATGATTAATGTGCTGTCTGTGTTGCAGAAGGATTGGTTTACACCTAGATTTTATATTGCTGCTGCCACTGATAATATGAGTCTCCAAAAAGCTCGGGTCTTGGAGGACTCATTAATTGATACGGTAGATAAATTGTTAAGCTTTATTTAACCTTTTTTTTTTTTTTCTTTGCAAAACCTTTGGTTGTTGTTTGTTTTTGTAATGTCGCCGTTGACAAAAAGGAGATTGATTTTTCTTTTGAAATGAAGAATTTTCGCTGTGGAATGGTCTCAACTGTTTCTTTCTGTGATTCCATTGCCATTGTGCAGATTTTCCAATTGTCATTGAGAGTCAAATTGATGTTACATTTTTGTTGTTATTTCTAGCTTATTCAATTTTGAATGGATTTATACTGCAGACTGGGGACAAGGTGGTCTCTGCAAAGTTTATGCAGATCTACAGAAGCCGGGAAGTTGGTCAGTCGTATATAACTTCCATCGGGACAACTTTAATAGCTGTAGCTCATGCTCTGTGTCTAATGATTAAAATCAGACCTCAAGTGGTATAATTACAATGTCTTCGTTTACTTCTCAGTTTGTCTTAAATTTATTCTTGTTAACTGAGAAAATTCTTAGTTCCGCTTGTGCTAACCGTTTTTCTTTTAAAAATTTTAGATTCTTTGCAATGGCCCTGGAACTTGCGTGCCTCTTTGCATCATTGCATTTTTATTCAAGGTTAAATATCTTTTATTTCAGCCCTGCTCTTATTCTTTACACTTTGCAATGTGTTTCTTTAAGATGGAGCTAGTTTCAATCATTTAGCAATTCTGCTTTGTCTACAGGTGGTAGGAATTAGGTGGTCATCTATTTTTTATGTTGAGAGTATAGCAAGAGTAAAAAGATTATCTTTAAGTGGTTTGCTTCTCTACAAGTTGCGGATAGCTGATCAATTTGTCGTGCAATGGCCTCAACTACAGCGAAAATATCCTCGAGCTCAGCATGTTGGTCGTCTCATGTAGTCCACCTCCGCGTTTTCTCAATTTAATTTACAATTTTCAAGTCATAGTTTTGAATGGTTTCTATTCATGTTCCCAAACTCCAGTCACGCATGATAAGCCCAATCATTTTATCCACTGTTAATGCCCAGGAGATAGAGAAAGGGAGAATAATTGCCATAAAGTTATGATTATTGCATAAATTTGTTGTTTAAACACTTAACAGATGGATTGAATTTTAACTCCCATCAATGTAAATTTATATGAATGGTTATTTTCGTTTCTCTAAATTGATGTTGGCAGAAAAAGAATATGGTGACAGAATTCAGAATCATAAATGTATATTATAGAGATCAATTGCCTCGATAGCGAAGTTTGTTACGTTCATTGTCTAATGTCTATTGCTGTGTTTTAAGCCACTGTATTATCTCTGGAATATTCCAAAAAAAGTCAAATCCCAATTGGTTCTGTCTAGTCCTTGTCCCAGCTGAGCAAAAATCTGCAACTGAACGGAAATTTGAAATTAGGGTTTAAGTTTCCAACAGTTCTTCTGCTAGAGGTTCATGACCCATGCAAAGCACCAAATTACTGCCTCTTGTCCGTACAATAAAAACGTTAACACCAAAATACCTGCCCATATCGTCATGGTCGAGCAGTGCACTGCTGTTGGATTCCTACTGTGAACCCAATCCTCGTGACTACATTTACAGCAAAAACAGGGTTGTTGATAACTTGATCAAATCTGGGCGCTTAGATGCGGCTCACAAGCTATTCGATCAAATGCTTATGCGTGACGTTGTTACGTGTAACTTGATGATTTTTGGGTATGGTAAATATGGAAACCCTAAACAGGCACTTTATCTTTACAGTGAAATGGTTTCAGAAAGAATTGTTGAAAGCGCATCCACATTTTCTTCTGTTTTGAGTATCTGTAGTAATTCTGGGTTTTTCAGGGAAGGAATTCAAGTTCATTGCAGAGCTATTAAACTGGGGTTTGGTTTCAATTTGTATATTGGTAGTTCACTTGTTGGTCTCTATATGCGTTTGGGACTTATTGATTTAGCTTTGAAGTTGTTTGATGAATTGCCTGAGAGAAATTTAGCCACGTGGAATTTGGTTTTGCGTGGATTTTGCGAATTAGGTCTGTTTGATGAGTTATTAGGATTATACAATGAAATAAAATTGGATAATGTGGAGCTTAATGGGCTCAGTTTTTGTTATTTGATCCGCGGATGTTCTAACAAGAGGTTTTTCGATGAAGGGAGTCAGCTGCATGGTCATGTGATTAAGGTTGGATGGGTAGACACAAATATTTTTGTTGCTAATGCTTTGGTAGATTTTTATTCTGCATGTGGGTGTTTAAGTGAGGCAAAGAAATCTTTTCAAGCTATTCCAATGGAGGATGTTCTATCATGGAACTCAATGTTGTCAGTATATGCAGATAATGGCTTATTTCTTGATGCTCTTGAATTATTGTACATTATGCAGTTTTGGGGCAAGAAACCGTCAATTCGTTCATTTGTAGGGTTCTTAAATCTGTCTAGTAAGACTGGCAATGCGCTATTTGGAATGCAAATTCACTGTTGTGTAATAAAAATGGGTTTTGACAATGGGAGTGTTCATGTACAATCTGCATTGATTGACATGTATGGGAAATGCGGGGACATTAAGAATGCAGTATCCACGTATGAAAGTCTTCCCATGACATCGTTGGAGTGTTGTAATTCCTTAATGACCTCTTTGTTGCACTGTGGCATTGTTGATGATGTGTTTGAGATGTTTGGTTTGATGGTTGACGAAGGAATTGGACTTGACGAGGTAACATTTTCCACCGTATTGAAAGCATTATCAGAGTCAGTTTTGGTAAGCTTGGAAAGCTGCGGATTGGTGCATTGTTGTGCCATAAAACTAGGTTATGAATCTGATGTTTCTGTTTCATGTTCATTAATAGATGCATATTTGAGGTCTGGTCATGTTCTACTTTCGCAAAAGGTTTTTGAACAAATTCCTTTACCAAATGTCTTCTGTTTCACATCAATCATCAATGGGTTTGCCTGGAATGGATTGGGAAAACAATGTCTCGAAATGCTTGAAGCCATGATCCGGAAGGGTTTGAAACCTGATAGGGTTACTTTCTTGTGTGTGTTAACCGGGTGCAGCCATTCTGGTTTGGTTGAAGAAGGAAGATTGGTTTTCAATTCAATGGAATCTCTACATGGGATTTCTCCGGACAGGGATCATTTTTCATGTATGGTAGATCTGCTGGGCCGAGCAGGTCTGCTGGATGAAGCTGAAGAATTGCTAGAACAAACACCGGGAAGGGGTGATTGTGTGATGTGGAGTTCATTGTTGCGAAGTTGTAGGGTCCACAGGAATGAAACTGTGGGAAGAAGAGCGGCAAAAATACTGCTGGGACTTGATCCAGAAGATTTTGCAGTTCATTTGCAAGTCTCAAACTTTTATTCTGAGACTGGGGAATTTGAAGCCTCAATGCAGATTAAAGAGATTGCTATAGCAAGGAAGATGACGAAAGAGATTGGTCACAGTTTAATTGGTTTGAATAGCTGCTATTAAGAATCAGAATTCTGCAGGTCAAACCAACCATCAGAGATGGATACTCAGTAATTTCCACTTTGTTTGCATGAGGTGAACCCTTATTGTGAAGTCCACATCTTCTTCATAGATCAGTTATGGAAAGTTTTCTTTTGCTTTAAGCATATATAGTGTGCATGTAGTGGACAGACAAGATATGCCTTTTGTGTCGGCCTGTTAGGTCTAATAAAGAAATTGACCACTTTATATTTCTTAGGATTTTGTGCTATTTCTTTGCAACATATTGTACATACACGTGATAATAAATTCTAAAATTTAGAGAAATTAGATTTCCTGGAAAGCATTTTCTCTTGCAGAAAATATTTTATCCTTTTCTCTTGGTGAGTGAACATGAGGCTTTCTTTTTTCCTCGTTGAATGGTTAACTTCTGTGTAACTGGTTGAAGAGTAAAGCAAACAACATAAAAAAAAAAAAAATTTCCCTTGTACTTTAAGTGTGGGCATGTAGAAAATGTTGTTCCTTCATACACTTTTAAGCCAAGCCATATACTCCACAAAACCCTTCATTTCCAAATCTAATCTGCAGATATAAATTGTAACCCAATCTTTGTGTGTGTTTATGCAAAATCAGTAGCAGACAAACAAAATCATGGATAAAGTACTGATCATTTCCTTCCTTGGTATGCTGACCGTGATTCATGGGGTTGCAGGAAACATGGTGTATGACAACATAGGCTTGCTTGAGGAACTCAAAAGCTTTGAAATAGATGAAAAAGATGATGTGCAACTATTTGATACCCCTTCATGGACAAGTGAACGTGGTGGCAAGGTTCTTGTGAATGTCGATAGCTTTGGTGCAGTTGGAGATGGAGTTTCAGATGACACTAAGGTGCATATTTGAATCCTTGAAAGTGACTCATAATGTTTTTAGTGTTTCACATTTTGTTGATAAGCTTTATTTATTGAGTCTGCATTTGAATGTCACAACTCATAAGTCCTATAATAGCCTGTCAACATTGTACCATTAGCATGACACCTTACTGCTAGATTTTTTTACTAAATTTATCACCTGTAAAACTAGACTTGATACTCACGCAGAAATTTCATGTATCTTCCAAAATTTAACTTCTAATGAAAATATCGTGACATTCTAAAGGATGAAGTACGACTATATCTCTTGTGTTTAAGTTTTCTATTATGTTGTTGCAGGCCTTTGTTGAAGCTTGGAAGACTGCCTGTAGTACTACAAAATCAGTTTTTTTGGTTCCTCCAGGACGTCGCTATTTAGTTAATGCAACAAGATTTAGTGGTCCTTGTGCGGATAGGTTGGTTATCCAGGTATTATAAATCATTCTAACTGTTATTATTTGTGTAGATTCTTCATTGGTTGGTCTTATTATCTGTATTATTAGCAGCATTTCTATATCTATGTTTCTTTTCATTACGCCTATACAGATAGATGGAACAATAGTGGCACCTGATGAGCCTAACAACTGGGATCCAAAATTTCCACGACAATGGCTTGATTTTACTAAACTGCAAGCAGTGATTTTCCAAGGGAATGGAGTTATTGATGGCTCAGGCAGCAAATGGTGGGCATCATCTTGCAAAAAGAACAAATCAAATGTAATTTATCTAAATTACTCTTTTGCTTATACGTGCTCAAGTGCTTCAAATCAACAAAAGAAATAACTCATGTTTTTCTTTCTTTATTCTTCACAGCCTTGCAGAGGAGCACCAACAGTAAGGATCTTTTTCTTTGAATTTTTTGACCACTTCTCTGATAACATACATGCAAAGCATCTAGGACTAAAACTTCTAAATGTGCACCATTTGAGATTTAACTGATGAGATTTTTGCAGGCATTAACTATTGATTCAAGCTCATCTGTGAAGGTAAGAGGCCTTACCATCCAAAATAGCCAACAAATGAATTTTGTGATTTCCCGGTCTGCATCTGTACGAGTATCCCAAGTATTAGTCTCGGCTCCTGAAGACAGTCCTAACACTGATGGAATTCATATTACTGGCTCAACTAATGTTGTTCTTCAAGACTGCAAAATTGGAACAGGTACTTGGACCTCTTTCTGTCCTCATTCGATTTTCATTTACTGTTGTACAAGACATAAGCACTAAATTGGATATCCAACTAAATTTTTTTACATTTATAAGCATTTGTTTTCAAAATAGAAGATAGAGCTTAAGACATGGAAGAAAAAACACACAAAAGACACTAGTATTAGAAGTACATACAGAATCGCTGCATCTACGAATTTCTGTATGAAAAAGATTTGCGCTATTGCATGGGTGCTGATATTATGAGTAAATGACATGTGATATTCAGGTGATGACTGCATATCAATTGTCAATGGTAGCTCTGCTATCAAGATGAAGAATATTTATTGTGGACCAGGACATGGAGTCAGGTATACTAATACGATTTGTGACTCATTGAAGTCAATTTGATCATTCTTCTATCCCATGGAATAGAGAATAAAAAGAACTGAAATTCTTACTTTCCCTATTGACATTTTTTTTATTGCACAAAATTCTGTACTCAGTATTGGAAGTCTTGGGAAGGACAACTCCACTGGCATAGTCACAAAAGTAGTCTTGGATACTGCATTCCTCAAGGAGACAACCAATGGTCTCAGAATTAAGACTTGGCAGGTAATAAAACTATGAAATTTGATTTACAATTGGAAGTCATTAATTGTTTCAAACACTCACATATTAAAAAGCAAAGCAGGATATAGGATATGCTTACATTGATATTGTTATTCTGCTGCAGGGAGGCAATGGCTATGTTCGTGGGATACGTTTTGAAAATGTAAGGATGGATGATGTTGCAAATCCTATCATTATTGATCAATTCTACTGTGATTCTCCAAAAACCTGCCAAAACCAGGTAGTTTAATCTAATTTCTCATTTCATATTGCAATGTCCAAAATTTTACAATTTAATGTGGATTTTTAAAATCCTTATAATTGAGTATTATTATGATTTCAGACATCAGCAGTGAAAATAAGTGAGATCATGTACCGGAATGTTACTGGCACAACGAAGAGCGCAGAGGCCATGAAATTTGCCTGTAGTGACACAGTTCCTTGTAGTAACATAGTCCTGAGTAACATAAACCTAGAGAAGAAAGATGGCACAGCGGAGACTTACTGCAACTCTGCGCAAGGCTTTGGGTATGGTATTGTTCATCCTGCAGCAGACTGCCTGAGTTCTCACGATAAAGACTTTAGCATGGTCGATCAGACAGAAATTGCTCAAGATTATGTTACTGATGAGACCGAAATCGCAGAGCTTGCAGAATCTAGCAGTGAGGCTATTGTTCACACTGAGCTCTGACTCTGCTTCCTGAAGAAATCAAAATGACCATATTATAGCAATTAATATAGCAATATACTAAAATGGGAAATTGGAATGTAGTTTACTAGTAGAGATTTCTTGGAGAGGAGGATTGAGGTGTCCAAGTTAAATTTTATGGGAATGTATAGGAAGATATATGTAGCTATACAAACAAACTGCACTGAATCTAATAATTCCTTGGGTGCAGTTAAAATATAAAGTTTATACTATTTTGTTTACTAAATTGTTTTTGTTCTTCCTCTGTTGTACGTAGCTCTGCGGGTGTTACAATGTCTATTCATGTTCTCTTGGGCCAGAAAGTTTGGATGTGGACCCAAATTTTTTTTCATAATAAACTACAAATTAAGCCCAACCACCAAACCACTTGAAATGGTCATTCTCTGATCCATTTTTTGACTTTTGGTTATTGGAGATAATTCTTGTAGCAATTTTTGTTAGAGTCGAGAATTTGTTCAATCAAATTGAATTAGCTTGATTTTAGTTTATTTAACTCCGAAATCAAATAGTTTAACAACCGATTTAAAATTGAATTAAATTAATTTGGTTTGAATTCGGTTATTTCGAACCAAATTAATAATTATGGGCTTCAATTAAATTTAGTTAGTTATATATGATAACCAAATTAAAAATTAAGAACCAAACAATTATATAGATAAAACGGTCAGTAACCGAATTTTTAAAAACAACTATCTAAAACTAACCGAACTAAGTCTGTTTCATTTGGTTATTGGTTAAAAATTGAGAATTAGTCGCCCCTACTTTTATCTTTGGTGTTTGGTAGAGAACAGAGACGGCAATAAATGGCTAAACCTAAGTGATTTTCAACATGAATAGAGACAAATAGAAACACGACTGGTAGTAAGACAACTAAGGACCATTTCTATATTAAATCCATTATTAAATGCATTAATTTTATTGTCAGCCAAACAGAATTGAACAGTTGTAAATCTCAAAGTGAAAACAATTTAAGAGAGAAGAAAAGAAAAAGATATCTAAAAAAATAATAATGTTTCCAATCATATATAGTCTTTTGCTGTTTTCTATCATAATTTTCTGTTTGAGAAAATTGAATTGGAAAGATTGAGAGAGACAAAATCGAAAATTCCAAACAGGAATACAAAGAAGGCAGCACAGTTTCTCAGTTTGTGAAAAGTAGTAGTTATGTGATGTCTTTAGTTTCAATGCTATGGTCAAAAACAACATAACCAATTCCAAAGAAGATTGATTATATTTGACAATGTGCATTCTCTACAAGCTGCCACCTAATAGCTAATTAGAAAAAATGTGCATCTTTTGTTTTTTCATTTACTTATATATATAAAGAGAAAAACAAAGGAAGAAAACTACAAAAGCCAAATCGATTGATAATAAGACATGATTAGGACATTTTTATTAGGTTATATAAGCAATTTAGCAAGATGGATTTTCATATAATTATGCAATTTTTAACATATTAATATTTTTTTTTTTTTTTTACATAACTTATGCCAATTTTAACATATTAATATTTTTTTTTTTTTTACCAATAATGTCTTTAGTTTAATGCTACTTGAGTACGGTCCCATTTTCTGGTAATCGACAAAAGACAGGTGGCCAATTATATTCAATTGCAACTGAATTCAACTTGCAAATAAGAACTTCAACATGTGTATACACAGTGCACTACTTATAGTACATTATTCTACCTCTATATATATATACTACTATCATCTTAATACACTATAACAACTAAAAATTGGCAATTGCACTGCACTCAATCCGTGAGTGTCCAAGAATAGCTAACCACTGACTTGACAATTCATAGGGCCAAAGCAAAATAAAAACCTAATATCAACATATGAAAAAAAAAAATAGAAGCTTCTATCTCTATTCTCTCTCTCCTCTCTCAAATAGATGTCCAATTGAGAACTTTTAGAAAAAAAGTAAATTTTTAGTAAGATTAAGAAAATGGCAAAAAGATGAAAGTTAAGAAAGGGCAAGATTTGGGGCTCAAAGCAATCCGCTGACATTGCCTTAGATGCTTTTTTAAGGCCTATGAATTTAGGATGTTGTACATAAAAACAAAATGTTGGAGATCAATCATCACTATAAACATATATTACTATAGTTGCGCACATCCAACAACATGACAATTTAGATAAATGCCCTATGCTTTTTCTTTCTTTTCTTTTCATCTCTAAACTCACATGCATTCAACTACGGTACTCATAACATAACTCACCACATAATACTTACAATCTTATATTACTTTCATATTCGAAACCCAAATCTAACACCCAACAACGCAGACCACACCACATTCCAAACTCACCACTAAAGCAACCCACCAACAAAAACACAACATCACATCACTACGCTGCCGTGCATGAAGTATGTGTCTCGTTCATATATTTATAAAGTGAGTTTTTTTTTATTTCCACAGCGATTTGTGTATTGTTTCGAATTTATTATCTTCTAATTCTACCAGAAGTGGATCCTAGTGACTTTTCATGGATAAATTGGCAAAAAATAATATTCAAATAAATTAATATTTAAATTGAATTTTACCACTTCACTGTAGTATGCTGTCGTATTTTTTTTTTTTTTTTTTACCATAATGTTCTTAGTTAGTACTTGAGTACGGTCCCATTTCTGATAATCGACAAAAGGGTGCCAATATTCAATTGCCTGAATTCCAACTTGCAAATAGAATTCAACATGTGTATACACAGTGCATATATAGTAATTATTTACCTATATATATATATATATTATATAAAATAAAAATTGGATTGTGCAATGTGGGTTGTCAAGAAATGTACATGACTTGCATTATAGGGCAAGAAACAACTAAACAATTATGAAAAAAAATAGAAGCCTCTATCTCTATCTCTCTCTCTCTCTCTCAAATGATGTCAATGAGACTTTAGAAAAAGAAATTTAGAAGATTAAAGAAAATGAAAAGAGAAAGTTAAGAAAGGCAAGATTTGGGGGCTCAAAGCAATCCGTGACATTGCTTAGATGGCTTTTTAAGGCCATGAATTTAGGATGTTTGTAATAAAAACAAAATGTTGGAGATCAATCATCATCTATAAACTATATTACTATGTTGCCACATCCACACATGACATTAGATAAATGCTATGCTTTTCTTTTCTTTTCTTTTCATCTCGAAACTCACATGCATTCAACTATATACATATATATTTACAACTTAATTACTTATTTATATATATAAATGTGTGTATGTGTCAATATATCTTCAATTTCTAGAATGATCCGTGACTTTTCATGGAAAATTGCAAAAAAATATCAAATAAATTAAATTAAATTAATTTTACCACTTCACTGTATATAGAATGTGAATTGATGATACATGATTAGCGATTGAATTAAGGTTCCTTTTCCTTTTGTAACTTTGACAAGAAAAAGAATATAATGAAAGACTTTAACTTTAAATACAAGATTCTGATGGAATGGCCATAGATTTTAGTTAAAGTAAGTTAAACTTTATAACAATTTCTCTTTATCCTTTTTCCTTTATCTAATCCATTATATTTTTATTGGGCTGAGCTCGAACTCAACAAATTAATTTTTGGCTCCATTCAATTTGTTTTATAATTATTTATAGTTAGAGGCAGGATTTCTCAAAGTGTCCAATTATTCTGAATGGGTAGTATTTAGCGGACACTTTGTGCTTCATTCTCTGATATGATGTAAGATGTTTTTATGCATTTCATCTGCTGGATGGAATCCAATATATATATATATATATATAGACGACCACCTTTAATTAGGAAAGAACGGCGAAGTCCATCCGGACGGTTTAATGAAAAATTATGGACATAGCTACCTTGGAAGTAAAATCAACTTTTCAAGAAATATGTCATCTTAAATCAAATAAGGGCTTTTAAGTTTTTCAAGCAATCCCAAAGTCTATTTATAATTAGGCTAAGAAATTTATAATAAGAATTACATATCTTATTTAAAATATATAACGCTCAATCAAGATTCTCACTTAATGAACCTGAGATACTCGCTTGAACATTTAATGTCATGTCTCTTGCTGGGATTGAGACAACGGCTCAGTCAAACTCCTATATATATTTGTATTAAGTTGTTTAAACTTTTTTTTTGCTTTCTACTAATTAATTATAATTAAATTAATGGAATATTTTGTTGTCCAAGTCATCATTCATATAATACTTGATTAAAAAAAAATCGCATCTCACCAATTGTAAAAATTTGGTTTCTTTTGGCTGTTGCTTGTTAGCAACTACCAAATTAAGTAATACTCAATAATTTAATTATAATTAGTAGTTACCAAAAACAAAAATAAAAATAAAAATGAAAGAAACACATCTCTGACAGGCCACAATTATTTCAGCTTATTAGTTTAATTAGAGAATCTGAAAGTACTTTTTTGTCCAATAATCAAATGTGTCTTCACATTGTTAAACTTACTGAAATCACTCAAAAGAATGGAAAAAAAAAAAAAAAGAAGATCAATTAACTATTAATTAGATCTTCTGCTGCTTTAATTAATGGAGTTCATTTTTATATTTATTGAATTTGGTTTCTTCCTTTCAAAAAAAAAAATAAATAAATAAATAAAAATTTGATTAATTTAATATCATTTTTATACCTATGCAAATCAAATTTACTCTTTCTAACTAATTGATCTATCACAATAAATTTCCAATTGTTCCACATCAAAAACTTTTTAAAATCGTATTTAAGTAACGTATAGCGAATAGCCGAGACCGAAAATCTAAATTAGTAACGAGTAGTAAATTTAATACTCGTATCGGATCCAAATTCATTTAATATTAAATAGTTGAACAACAATTGAAAATGGTTGAAGAATAGTCCAAAATAATAATAGAACAAAGAAGGAAGCCCTAATCATCTGAGCAGAAGAAAGATCACAAGAAGACTCAAAAAGTTCACGAGCAAATATGCACAAAAAGACGGCTACGAAGCTCCTCTTTCTTTCCTAGCTAAACTCTAACTCACAGACCCAGAAAAGCCATCATTCTTTTGTATACATTCAAATGTATACGTATTAAAGTATATATAAAAATTCTACCAAAAAAATACAGGTATGTATTAAGTAATTTAATATTTATAAAACAAGAATTTTTGTGGTTTTTATGTCCTCAGATATAGGAGACACAAAGGGTTGTTCTTGTTTTATTATTATTATTTTTTATTATGTGGTGCAGACAACAGAATTATTATATATACGTATGTAATAAATCTATGGATGACCTGCATGACAGGTAACGTAAGGTAGTATAAATTCTCATACTTGATAATTTTGTTTCTTTTAGTATAAATAATAATTATATTTCCCCAACTAACTAATTCAATTTTAATTATGTAATATGATTCCTTTTTTTAATTTTAATTTAATTCTTTCGACTACAAAGCTACCAATGTTCATCCCAAACGTGTTTTTCTCTATCATTAACATTAAGGAGTGTTTATGTTTTTTTTTTTTTTTTTAACATTATCGTGCATGAAACTAATTTTATTTCGGAGATCATACAGAGTTATCCCCCTCGAATTCTTTTTGGATATGATATTAATTTCATTTTGGAATTATGACTACTCATTCTCACAATTTTTTTTACAGAATTTATTCAATTATCACTTTTTGTAGGTAAAATAAAATGTAAAATTCCAAATATGCCATCACTGTCTGGTAATTCTTAATTATCCATCTAGTTGGCAGAAAATCACTTTCTTGTGCATGTGACAAGAGCAGACCAACAGAAGAGTTTTTAGGAACGTATGCACAAAACCCACACCAAAACGGATGGAGAGTGTACAGATGGATTTTTTTTAATTTTGGTCTGCTGGTGAGAAATAATATAATGAGTGAAAACGACAACAGCAAAAGGGTCAAAAGACTGTCAGATAAACTTGTAGAGTGATGAAAATGAGGTGTGGAGCATTGGTTTTTAACAAAGGGTATGTTTGTAAATTCCCTATGTATGAGTTCTGACATAAATGACAGTTACATGTCACCAACAGAAACTAACCCTAAGTTCTGCACAAACTAACACAATATACCTTGGCCTGTTGGATAAAATTATCCGATACAGCCCCACTGTCGCTTATTTTTCATCCAATATTAAAAAAAATAACATTTCATAATTCGTACTATAGATATTAATATAAGCGCTGCGTCAACAAACACTATAAATATCAAATTTTGTAAAAAAATATATTTACTGTGCAAGAAATGTGCAATTTTCCTGTGAATTCCAGAAAATATTTTCCTGCAGGAAGCACGAAGTTCTGCAATCCACATGAAGCGATAACAAATCTGTAAATCCATTATTTGACAAAGCTTGCAGCTTTTGCAATCTTCAAGAATTGCCATGCCACAAATTTATAATTACAAGGACAGCAAATTAATATTAATAAACTTTTACCATTGTTGAATAAACACGTACTGATATAATATCAGAAAGATGAATTTAATACAGTCCAATGACAATTCTGAACAGATGGAGATTAAAACATGTGACTTAAAAACAAAGTGTTTGTTTTTCCAGCTGTTGTTTGTACTAAATTATGTTTGGTTGGAAAAACTTGGATGGGATCCTTGCAATTTCTATTATTTCAAGGTTCTCTAAATACAAACCAAAACCAGGGGCGCTTGGAGGTTTCCTCCTTTTAGCCACTGGAATGTAAAGTACCAATTTGCAATTTGGAATTATATATACTCAATCATTTGCACATTTTTCTATTTTTTTTTTCTTTTTACAAAGACAGACCGAGCAATAATGTTCGGACTCTGTTAGAATGTTAAATTAAAGATAAAGAAATACTTTGTGAGAATTGCAAAAATGTATAAAGAAATAGAGAAAACGGAAGGAGATAACAACAATTGCAGGCCTTAAAGTTTCTAGCCATGGATTAAGGGTCACACAAGAGTAAAGAAGGACAAAGAACAAAACTCTTGCCCGTGAACGTTGCATGTGACCATGAAAGAGCTGTTATAATCAGTGCCCTTGACACTTGTAGACCCACTCACGTGTGCTCTTTTGGCCTTTTACATCAAGTTATATAACTTTTATATTTAATTTATAGGATTTTACAATTCCCACTATGGGGAAGACAGGTAAATCAATCAGGACAAACAAAATACAATAGCCAAGTATATTATGTAAAAAAATGTAACTTTGATGAAGATAGGAAGCAAAATAAATTTATACAGCATTTTTTTTTTCCATTTTCCTGTTTGATTCTCAATTCCAATCAATAAAAATACATATATTGCATTTTGATATCAAATTCTTTTCAATGAATAAAGCAATAACAAAAATGGAAGGAGAGATTTAAAAAAAAAAAAAAAACATTTGGATGAAAAACATAGAATAATATATTGACAACTTGGACAAAAAGAGACCTCATTGTGAGCTAAATTAGTCCCAACCAAAATTCGGATGAAAGGAAGGTAATTAATTAAAAAGACAAAAAGAGAAAGGGAGAAAGAACATTAATTAATAGCTAGCATAATCAAAAAAGATTCAGGATAACCAATTTTCATTTAGAAATGCAGTAGTCTCATAAGTTTTGGACTTCCCTCCTTATATAAACGTAACCTTCCACTTATTTTTTGAAGTACAAACACATTCTCTCTCTTTCTTTCTTTCTTTCTCTTTCTGTCTCTCCCTGTTTCTTTTCAGCCATTCATTTTACACTGAAAATGGGTGGCTTTAGTTTCAGAAGCTTCACATTTATGCTCTTCATTGCTTTCCTAGTTTGGTCTTCAAGTTTTGATACTTGCATTGCTAGAAGAGGCAGACATTGGAGACACAGACCTACTTCAGCTTCTCTGTACAAAAAGAAAGGAAAAAACCATGGTAGCAGGAGCAGCAACCATAACCATAATGGAGGGTCAAAACAAAAACCAAAACCTCCATCCCATAAAGCTCCATTGCCTCCTGCTCCTAAGCCACCAAAAGACTATACACCACCATCAACATCACCAATCAAAGGCTCTGCAACCTTTAATGTGCTTGATTTTGGTGCTAAGGGAGATGGAAAGAGTGATGATACAAAGGTTAGTCAACTTCCAATTCCCATTCATACTTAAAAGTTAACTAAATGTTTTAGATGCATTTTGCATGAACTATTTAATATTGCTTTAGAATCCACAAGTAATTTCCACAGCTTGATGCTTCATTACTGCTATCTTGAACTGATGCAAATTCTTTAATTTAATGTTTTCTCTAATCTTTTCTATTGGGTTGAGTTCAAGACAACAAATTAGAATTTCACATTTTAATCATTAGACTATCCTCTTGGAGATGCATATCTGGGCTAGAGCCTATCATAGCCGCAATCAAATTGTCCTATGACACTCGTAGGCAAATGCCATAAAAAAAGAATTTTTTCTGCAATGACATGTCACCTTCACAAGAAAATAGAACATTTATTAATTTTCCTCAAACATGATTTTTACTTAAAATTCATTGAATTCCCAACTTATGCAATTAATTATCACTTGAGGCACATTCAGACTTATAGATTATAGCTCTTACATTTCACATTAATTGAACTTGGATCAAGGTTATATTAAGCAAACACCATTAAGTCCAAAACCACCAAATTTAGATCTCTTCGGCTATGAAAAACTGACATATAGAGCTCATCATAATATTTCATTTTGTAAATAAATTTGACTTAGCCAGGTTTGGAAAGCTTACATGTGAAAAGAAACAAGAGAAACCTAACAAGTAATAGGATACAAATGTAAAGACAACAGAGGCACAAAACTAAATCAAGGTGGGGTCGGCTAAAGAAAAAAAAAAGAGTTTTTGTTAAAGCAGTTTGGTCACAGCCCCAATAATAATTGTATGCATTTAAGCACAAATAAACAATAACAGTAATTCTCTGCATAGAGTTAACCTTACCTAGTAATAAATGGTGTGTTTTGGTGCATCACAGGCGTTCCAGGCTGCATGGGCAGCTGCTTGTAAGGTGGAGGCATCAACAATGCTCATTCCAGCAGAATATGTATTCCTTGTGGGACCCGTTTCGTTCTCTGGTCCATACTGTCAAGCAGACATTGTATTTCAGGTAAAATTGACAAACACATTAATGATAAGGAAAAAAATGCACTGTGAGTATGTTGCTCAAAATCGGATATGACCGTCGGATACACATCGGTATCTAGTATGGCTGCTAATTTTCCCATAGCATTCGGATTCATCATACCCGTGTCTGTTTTAAATTTTCAATATGCATCCCACATGGGGATGTTATGATAAAGTGAAGAATCAGAGAAACATAATTCTAACAACATACTGAAGAAAACTACAGTAATGCAGTTGATCCTTACTAATATTCTATTGAAATTTTTCTCAGCTGGATGGAACAATTATTGCCCCAACAAATTCCTATATTTGGGGTAAAGGTCTTTTATGGTGGATTGAATTCACAAAGCTTAAGGGAATTACAATTCAGGGAACAGGCACTATTGATGGGAGTGGCTCAGTGTGGTGGCAAGATTATCCACTTAACGATCCTGTAGATGATGAAACAAAGCTCATTATTCCACTAAACAATACAATAGAAGAACACCCACCAATGCCAGTAATTACCTTCAGCTTGTACTTCAACTGTAATTACATTTTTGTATTGTCTGCATCTGATCATAATTCTCTTCCAAATTGAGTGGCAGATAAAAAGTGAACTCAGTAAGAAAATGCCAAGCATCAAGCCTACAGTAAGGACCACTCAACAACTAAGTTTCTATTATAGCTCATGACTATGCAGTCACATAACATGATGGGAATATTTTTCTTTTCACAGGCACTAAGATTTTATGGAAGTTTCAATGCCACAGTCACAGGCATTACAATTCAAAACAGTCCTCAGTGCCACCTCAAGTTCGACAATTGCATGGGAGTCGTGGTACACGATATAAGCATCTCATCACCAGGCAACAGTCCTAATACAGATGGAATCCACCTACAGAACTCCAGAGATGTGCTAATTCACAGCAGTAATCTTGCTTGCGGTAATTATATTACTTGGAGATAAATAATATTACAATTCCATGCTTAATTAGGCAACATGGCCACAGGTCAAGATTGAATCCTGACAAACAAGAGTAAGACATGCACTGTCAAAAAGGAGGTCACAGGATTAACCAACACAGAAAACTTGTGAACTTTGACCCAACAGTTGCAATTACAGACAGAAAAAGTCACGTACTTTTCAGTACCGGGGATAGAATTCTGATAAAAAAAATGCATAACCTTATCTTTCTAGTTGAACTGTTTCCTCAAGCCTTAAGCAATCACTAGTTACTTGACACGTAGTAGCCAACAAACTGCAATATTGCATCCACCTATAATTTGACACATGTCATACCCCATCTCTTCATTGGGATCTTACAAGAAGAGCTGCACCCCTCAATTTGTCTCCAGGGTCAACCTAATGAAGAGAAGTGACCCTAGAGACAACAAGAATACTTCACCCCTCAATTTTTCTTTTGTCCTTGCCATCAACTAGAATAATTTCCATCCCCCTGCCACTTGTTCGCTTCTCTAAGTTAAGGCCTGACAAGTTTTAGTATACATAGCAACAAACATTAAAAAGTTTCACATGTCAAGTTCATACTAAACAAGCTCTACAAACAAGAAATGAATCAAATGAACATTCATATAAGAAGACCAGATCTAAAATCAACATATAAAATTAATTTTGATCTTAAAACCAACTAATCTGTAATAGATAGAAAACATAGAAGGGTTGCCATGTCGCATTTATACTTAATGTCCATCAAAATGTCATGATTTAAATGCAGGTGATGACTGTGTTTCTATACAAACTGGATGCACAAATGTATATATACACAATGTGAATTGTGGTCCAGGACATGGAATCAGCATTGGAAGTCTGGGAAAGGATAATACCAAAGCCTGTGTCTCCAACATAACTGTTCGAGATGTCATTATGCACAACACAATGACTGGTGTCAGAATTAAGACCTGGCAGGTATTCATTCAATTTGCAATCCCATCTTCTTCAAAATTCATTGAGATAAGTTGGCTTTTACAAACCAACAAATTGAAAGACAAGCATAAGACTGACCAAGAATAACCTCTTGTGCTAAATTGAAATGCAAAGTCAACATAAAGGTTTCCACTTTCAAAAGGCTTTTTATCTTTAATATTTTATTTTTAAAGCGCTCCCAAACACGCTGCAAACTCTATTTAATTTGCAAGTTACGGAGTAGGAAAATTTTCAGAGATAAGAAGTTTTAAGAAGATACTTTCACTCTTTCGAAAATTGAATCATTGTCCTAACTGAAACTTTGAACACAGTCCAAGCTTGTCAATATCTAAATATAATGTTATTTGTTTCATGTGTAACATCTCCAAGTTCACACTTCAGACTAAAGCCAAAATAAGAATATTTTTATTGGTCTAAAATGTTATTTCTTTGGCTCAGTTGCTCATTTTGCTCCTCACATATCATTTCAAATGTTGCAAATTGCAGGGTGGATCAGGCTCTGTGCAGGGGGTGCTATTCTCAAACATACAACTTTCTGAGGTTGAACTTCCAATCGTGATTGACCAATTCTATTGTGACAAAAGCACATGCAAAAACCAAACATCAGCAGTCGCTCTATCAGGAATCAACTATGAAAAAATCAGAGGAACTTACACAGTAAAACCTGTACACTTTGCCTGCAGTGATGCCCTACCATGTATAGATGTAAGCCTAACTACCATAGAGTTAAAACCACTGCAAGAACACTATCACATGTATGACCCTTTCTGTTGGCAAACTTTTGGGGAGTTGAACACTCCTACTACCCCTCCAATTGACTGTCTACAGATTGGTAAGCCACCAAACAATCGGCCTCAGTCGGATCATGATGCCTGCTGAGCTTTACCAGGTGAATTATGGTGGATTGACTTGTGTGGTTGGCATGATTTTCCAACCCCTATCACACCATTAAAATATTTAGGTAAAGGTTAATATTTAGGCAATCCTTTTTAAAAGGAATTCTTCTTCAGCCGGATTACATTAAATCCTATTGTGTGATAGTAATACAGCCAGTAGTACTATGAGCTAGAGTATGATAGTTGAGTATAAGGAATCTTGTTTGCTATAATAGATTGTTTAATTGTGAGAGAGAGTATAGTGCTTGATTGTTGGATGTACAATAAATAAATAATAATCAATGGAATTTTGAAATTTCTATGTCACAATTACCAAATAGAAAATCAGGGGACAAAACATCCATAAAAAAAAAAAAAAAAAAACATGTACAGCTGAAACAAACTTCATAGACAAATCAGCAATTAATGAAAGCAAGCAAATTTACTCAGCAATGATTACAGCAGGGTTGACGAACCTATGTAATCAAAAAAGAAAGCAATGCCAACAATTCAGAAACTATTCCACATAAATACATCTATCTCTCATTTCAGAAACTTTATATTCTGTCGATTTTACAACTGCTTTTGTACTGGCATTCAATCATTCTAAATAGTACATACCAACATTCTCCTCTCTTTCCATGAAAGTCTGATAGAAGAAGGTTCCAAACTAATTAAATAATGGCTAGTGCAGAAAGCAGATTTTGAAGATGCTCTTGAATGGTATAAAACGCACTGAAATGGCACATAAATAAGTTGGTATTTATGCTTAATCCAAAAATAGATCTTTTAAGATAAAACCCACGGAATCCAAATATGAAAAATGCCTTAGCCACTAAAAAACCTGATTATTCTCTAGCTGAGAATCATGTGTAAGCAATTGTCAGTTGTAAGAACTGTTGAACTAAAATACAAGCCTAGACTCATTCAATTTGAACTAAATGGCAATTTAAACAGAGATTTTTATCGGACTCATTTTGAATCATGCAACTCAATCAACAACAAACATCACAACTAACAAATCTCAATAAGTTTGAATTTTTAACTTACAAGAGATGAGAATTTCTTTCTCTTCTTCCCCGTCTTGAAAAGAGAGCGATGATCTCCGAGGCAGGAGCAAGCGCCGATCTTTCCCTATTTCCCTTGTTTTGCGTTTTTACAGCAGTCTGACTGAAACAGTGAAACGGAGCCACTTCCCGCCGTTTTCTCTAACTGTTTCCTTTTTCCTATGCGACATCGTTTCTCTTTTTGCTCTCTCTCTCTCTCTGAGTGCGCCCGCTCAGTGTTGCCTTATCTTATCCAATCACTACAAGCTTGAAAAAGATTCATCGACCGTCACTTCAACGTCTAATGGCAATAAAGAATGCTTCTTTTGGAATTCAAACTCAGAAGACAAAAAACATAATCAACTCTTTCTATAGCTCGTTCAATGCCAATGGCGAAAATCTCAGAGAAGGAAGTGTACACTGTGAGAAGAAGAATAGCTTCTGTCTCAAACCATCTCATTCCGGTTCCTCAAGCTTCAAACTATGGCTCCATTGAATTATCCACGACTTCAATGAACGATGCCTATCACAGAATCCATGGGGAAGTATCGACTGAGCCAGTCGTTTGGAGAAATGCCAGTGATGGGTCCAAAGAGGAGTTCACTGACATTGTATACGAGAAAGCAGTTGGCGAAGGGATTGCAAAGGTTTGGTGTGCTTGATGGAGATTATGCTTAGTTCTTGAGAAAGGAAGCGACGATTACCCATAAAGCTGTGATTTTTAGTGTCTCTTTTGTTTTATTTGATTTTGTAGATTACTATTAATAGGCCAGAGAAAAGAAATGCATTCCGGCCGCAGACGGTAAAGGAGCTGATTCGCTCGTTCGATGATGCTAGAGACGATTATTCTGTCGGGGTTATCATTCTAACTGGACAGGTAAGTATCATTCTATACTTTTAAAACAAAGTAAGAATATACATTTCTATGGGGGGAAGTGTTCATTTGTTCTGAAAAAATTTCCCTGCAGGGAAGCAAGGCATTTTGCAGTGGTGGTGATCAGTCATTAAGAACTGCTGATGGTTATGCTGATCCTAATGATATTGGTCGTCTCAATGTTTTGGACTTGCAGGTGCTAGTGTCACACCCCATGTTTTTGAACTGTTCTTGTATTGGATCTTGTTTTAACTATAAATTTAAGCAAATCATGTGCTCTTATCATTCAATTGGTACTCAGTAGCACCAATTCAAAAGTTTAAGGCTCAATAGATATTAGCCTTCAGTAGCAAAAACTCAAGATCTAGGGGCTTTTAAAAGGGGTATTTCCTATATGAGGCATTTTCTTAACTATGTTGTTTTTCACCTTCAATCATTGTGTAATTACTATAACTTCTTTGGTTTCAAAATCGTGTAGGTACAAATTCGACGTCTTCCAAAACCAGTAATAGCAATGGTATACATTTCTCAACCCTGCACATTAACTGTCATGTTAGTATGGTAGCTAGCTGTGAATGCTTGAAATTTTCTGGAAATTTGATTTTATCTGTATACGGCTTTTCTATTAGAAATGCAAGTCCATGAGATATTCGTAGGTTATAGTCATGATACTTTGTATGCATATCAGGTTGCAGGTTATGCTGTAGGAGGGGGACATGTGTTGCACATGGTTTGTGATCTCACAATTGCGGCCGATAATGCTATATTTGGCCAAACCGGTCCAAAGGTAACCATCTCTCCCCTTTTTTTTTTTTATTTTGTACTTTTTTCAGTTTATGTAATAAAGCACATCAGGAATTGTGAGATTCACAAAAGATATTAAACTTTGGTCCACCTATTTATTGTTTGTTTGGCATTGAAATTGAAACCATGTTTCTGGAAAAGTGCTATTTAAGATGATATTGGAAAAGGGAATTTAGGAGTGTCATTTAGTTGTTTTGGAACTTCTAAAACTTGAGTCTTGAACATGCAAAATGCACCTAAGAACAAACTTTAATTCAACAAAATGCTTTCTCAACACAATTCAAACAATAATGTAAGATGGACACCTGCCTTTTCTGTATAATATTCATATGATGAGAGTGGTACAAACAGACATGAACACATATATGCTGGCTCCCTTCATTTGTCCAAACTACTGAGAGTGCAATAAGTTAAAAGTAATCCTAATGTGGGTGGATTTGGTCAGGGCTATACTTTGTTTATCCTCTTTAATCTTTACAGATTATTGCTGTTCATATGAGATGTAAAATACTACAATACTATTGTTTCTGTGATATGCCAGGTTGGAAGCTTTGATGGTGGTTATGGAAGTTCCATAATGTCACGGTTGGTAAGCAACTGATTAAACAAGTCTTTGATTTGATAGGAACCCTATTTCAGATTATCTTCATTGATAATCCATTTGATTTAGCAGAATTCATTTAGTATTTTCATTGCCAACTAATTCTAGAAAATGAATTCCATCCAAACAGATTGGACCCAAAAAGGCACGCGAGATGTGGTTTCTAGCAAGGTTCTACACAGCTTCTGAAGCAGAGAAAATGGGCCTTGTTAACACTGTTGTACCTGTGAGTTCATCTTTCTTTTTTTCTTTTCAGATTCATTGGCTAGTAAAGTACAATCCTGCAAATTTGAATATGCTCATAATGCTTAATGGTTCTTCTCCAGTTGGACAGTTTGGAACAAGAAACAATTAAATGGTGTCGACAGATACTGAGGAATAGCCCAACTGCAATTCGTGTACTTAAGTCAGCTCTTAATGCGGTTGATGATGGTCATGCAGGACTTCAGGTACCCTTCAAACTAACTGCATTCTGTGAAAAAATAATCATACATCTGATTTATGCAACGAAAATTTAAAAGTCTTATTGTTCATAAACAATTATTTATCATTTAGGAACTTGCTGGGAATGCCACACTTATATTCTATGGCACTGAGGAAGGCAATGAGGGGAAGACAGCTTATATGCAACGCAGACGTCCGGATTTCTCAAGATTTCCTCGACGACCTTAGACAGAAGCTCTGAATTTAATTTTCAGTAATAGAATATGAAATGTAATGTACGAGCATTATGTTTTGGTTGAAAAGATAAAATTAATGTAATGTAACAGTAACATTTTTTGTATTCTTTTTTTTTTTTTCCTTTTAAATTACACCAGTTGATGTAATGACTATTCAACCGGTTGCTAGAATGAATTCTGTTCTTTTTTTCAAATCCAGTGATATTTTACCAATAAACGGTTTAATTAGCAGAAGCAAATTTCATTTCTGGATGAACTAAAAGGCAATTTTTAAAATGTTGGAAGACCTAATACCTAATGAGTGACGACAAGTTTATGGTAGTAATTTTATTGCCATGCGTTGCTTTGCCTCCCTAATCTGAATCTGGTCGATTGAGTTTGTTATCTTCATTTATTTAAGAGCTTTGCGGCGACACGTTTAACATGTCCGCACGCCCAAGGGTGTGTCGTTCGACGACCGCGTGAAACACATCAGCACGCCTCCCACATCGAGTCTGGTGGTTGATATTTAAGATAGACGACAGACTGTTCTTATTTTCTCTTCCCCTAACCCAACGATCTGTCGTTCAATGTCCGGTTCCAATCTTCAGTTTTTGTCTTGTTTCCCTTCTAAAGCGAGCTCTGGTTTTCTGTTTTCCCACTCAGCACTCCAACTCCCATTCAAAATTTCTCTTTCTGACTGTCCAATTTCACGCTCATAAGACTCTCAAATCATGAAAATCAATTAGGTAAAGGAAAAAAATCGAAAAAGCATGAGTGGAAACGAGTTTCGATTCTTCTTGTCCTGCGATATCAATCTTCCTGTGACCTTTCGTGTTGAGAGATTAGAAGGATCGTTGCCTTCTACCAAATCTCCCAATTCAGGTCTGCCTTTCACTTTCCATATTCTATTTGAATGATTTCCTTTTTTTTGTTCAATATATAAAGCAAATCTGTTCTCTTAATTGAGCCAATTTCTCGTTATTTCACTTTGATTATATTGGAGGAATCGATCCCGCAGCAGAGGAGAGAAGAGCGGAGCTGTTCGTGGAGTGTGCACTATACATTGATGGCGCACCGTTTGGCCTCCCTATGAGAACAAGGTAAATACATAGGTTAAACTAATTGCCTCTTCTCTCTCTTGTTCTTTTTATCCACTTCATTTTCAAGTTTTGACAATTGTTTTGTAATTCTTACTAGACTGGAGTCTACTGGACCCTCATATTGCTGGAATGAGCTGATTACACTAAGTACAAAGTACCGAGACTTAACTGCGCACTCACAGCTTGCTGTAACAGTAAGTCTGCAGTTTATTTGCTCAAGTTCTTCTACTTTTTTTGGTATATATTAAAGTAATTTATGTGATATGCAAGCGTGTGATTGCGTAGTAGAATATGCATGTGAGGGTGGCTCGGGGTTTATGGTGTGGATGTGTAGTGAGTTGAGAGTCCTTTGTTTGTGGTGCATCTAGAGATTTCTACTTTATGAAAACCCCACAAAGAGCTGGAGCAAAAATTTTCTTCAATATGTGCTTAAGAGTTTGAAGTTCATGTATCTATGTATAAGCTTTGTTTTGGTAAACACTATGTTTATGTATTTGATTGAGATGATCTAGTTGTGATTAGACTTCCACTAAAGCAAAATAACTAACATGTCACTCGTGGTTTTTATATTGTTCACAGTAGTCTCTTGAACTTTATTGTTCTGCTAAGTGCTTTGCCTTCAGTTGATTTGCAATTTGGAAATTATATTAGGTGTTCATGGCAGACATTTCCTTTCTGGTGTGAAAGGTCAGGTCTTTCTTCACTCGTCTGACATATTTAGTATTTTAGCTCTGATGGACTGTCAATCTACTTGGAAATTTAGGTATGGGATGTTTCACGTGGGAAAGATGAGGGATTGATTGGTGGGGCTACTATTCTTCTGTTCAACAGTAAGATGCAACTCAAAACAGGCAAGCAAAAGCTTAGGCTTTGGCCAGGAAAAGAAGCTGACGGATCATTTCCAACAACTACTCCCGGAAAGGTTACTTATATTAGCTATTCTTTCAACAAAGATTTGTGATAATTTTGGTTATATTTTTTTATCCGGATACTGTATTGTTAGGTCCCTAGGCATGAGCGTGGGGAGTTGGAGCGCTTAGAAAAGCTTGTGAATAAATATGAGAGGGGCCAGATTCAATGCATTGATTGGCTTGACCGTCTTACGTTCAAAGCTATGGAGAAAACCAAGGGACGTGAGAGCTCTAGAAATGGAAATGCTCACTTATACTTGGTTGTTGACTTTTGCAGTTTTGAACATAGAGTTGTTTTTCAGGTACTTGCCATTTACAATCATCAGATTATTGTATTTTACAATATCTTGGTTTGAATATGCCTGTCATATCGGTGATCAGTGCCTAATTGTGCATGCCAATATCATAAACTGGTTTGAAGTTTGTTTCTTGTCATGGTGCTCATGCAAGCATGCTGTTGAATTTAATCTTGTAATGCTGCATGTTGGAAGGAATATTGGATGTCATTATAACTTTTGTTTTTTCTCTTTTGTGTTCAATTAACATGTAGGAGTCAGGAGCAAATTTCTTATTACCATCTCCCATAGCTTCAACAAATGAACTTGTTATTGTCTGGGATCCAGAACTAGGAAAGATAAATCCATCTGAGCACAAGCAATTAAAGTTGGCAAGGAGTCTAACACGTGGTATCATTGACAGGGATCTGAAACCAAGCTCCAACGAGCGAAAGTAAGCTTAAAAATCCTGTCTTGATGATCCAAATAATTTCCTGTAAACTCTAGTAAGAATCATTTGAAGTTTATTATACTTTTGTGTTCGGTTTCTTTTGTTTGTGTGTATTATGTATCTCCCTTACACATTGAAAAGGTATGTATCCCATAATTTGGTGCTTCATCATTAGTTATTTGGACATGGATACAGTTAACTGAAATTTTACTTGGATTCTCTTTGAGGTTGTATGCAATGTAATTGCTCTGTTTTATCATTGTTTAAATCTTATATAGCTCAGACTCTTAAATGTTCTCTTCATCTTAATTGTTATCATGGATTGATTTGGTAATGTGTGCTATAATTTCTCTGCAATGTTGCTGACATTAATTATTTGTGGCTGAATTTCCTGAGTTGGAGGTATTTCATTTTACCTATTTGTTGTTTATAAGGTCGATACAGAGAATTCTAAAATACCCACCAACAAGGACTTTGAATGGAGATGAGAGACAGCTCCTCTGGAAATTTCGTTTCTCATTGATGTCTGAGAAGAGAGCTCTTACAAAGTTTCTTCGATGTGTTGAATGGAGTGACATTCAGGTCAGCGTTATTTTATCCTTTGTTTTGTTATTCCTTATAATTTGATTTACAAGTGAGCTAGTTGAAACATTGGTCTATCTTTCTGTTTCTTCTTTAATTTCTTTTCCGTTTCCATTTTATCTTGTGGAAAAATTTTAGATATTGACTCCATAAAATCATGTAGGTTTGGGAGTTTCGATATCTTATGTTAGCTATTGATTCAGTAGTTGTTTTAGATTAATCAATCATATCATCATTGTTTTATCTTAATAAGCAAGTTCATTTTGTTAGTGAACACGATATAGACTACTTCTCTGAAGATTTTTATTCTGGTTGATGCATTTGCAGGAAGCAAAACAGGCACTTGAAATGATGGGTAGGTGGGAGATGATTGATGTCTCTGATGCATTGGAGCTTCTGTCACCTGTTTTTGAAAGTGAAGAGGTAGGTGTGCTTAAGATTAGCTTCATTCCTTTTCCACATCCTCCCTTACCACATTCAAAGAGATATTGTCAGTGGGTTGTCCTTGTAGAAGGCCTTTGAACTGGGTGTCTTGAAGAAGTTTCATTGGGGATGATATTTCAAAATTGTCTCAAAATTTCCCTTACTGGACTTCAAATAGGGGCACCATAATTGGATCACGGCCTTTCAAACATGGAAAATGAGTCAAAATGTTTTCTAAAAGAATATATATATATATGTGTGTGTGTGTGAAAAAAGATTTCACTTCCCTCATCATCGTAGTGTGTAAAGGCTCTGTGGGCACATAACATCCTGTACATAATTTCGTTAAAAGTATAGGTAGCTTTGTATGTATGTTATACACATACTCATGAGTCCTGACACAATGGTGACTGATTGATTGGAATTCTGCTTCATAGGTTCGTGCATATGCTGTCAGTGTTCTTGAAAGAGCTGATGATGAAGAATTGCAATGTTACTTACTTCAACTGGTGCAAGCTCTTCGGTTTGAGCGCTCTGATAAATCTCGCCTTTCTCAATTCCTTGTCCAACGCTGTATGTCTAATATAATATGTAACTGTGTTGGCTTGCTTGCAAATGTGCATTTGTGTGCACATATGCATGTAACTGTATGCATGGCGCAGTCATTTTGTTTGCCATAACTGAGATTGTTCTTGGTTTTTGACAGCATTAAACAACATCGAGTTGGCTAGCTTTCTCCGTTGGTATGTTGCTGTGGAATTTTATGATCCCGCATATGCCAAACGTTTTTATTGTACCCACGAGATCTTGGAGGAGAGTATGAAGAAGGTGTGTGAATTCTTAAGATGTTCATTAGCTGTTTCTGCAATTTGTTTTCACAAAAAAACCAGTGTCACTATTTTATAGGAGATTATTGCCAGTTCTTTTCCTCTCCGTTTAAGCGTATCAGGTGCAGCTTTATGATAACTTTTGGGCTTGAAATTTATTTTTAGTCTATATTACTAAGATCTCAATTCTTCCATGTTTCAGCAGTAGCATTATTCCATGAAAGCTCCTGAGAATGATAAATATGGCATTGTTTCCATCAAAGACTATGATAATAGTTAAATATGCTAATTACATTTTTTCTGTACAAATTGTGGAATATGCCTGCATATTCCTCATGTAACATAAAATAGAAGTAACAGAATGACATTCTCTACCAATTATAGAATTACGTAAAGGTTGGCATTTGAAACAAAGCCAGAACAGCAGCTAATAGTTAAACCTGCAATTCCTTTTGAAATTGGCAAAAAAGTACTACTTTGGCTGCATAGAAAATGCAATTTTGTAGATGAGATGAAGCCAAATGAGATGTCAAGTGGTGCTAGCATATTATAGTTATGGCATATTGCGCAATTAAAATGTGAATCTTAGGATGATTATATAATTTGGATGTGCAATTGCTTCTGTCTGTTCAATAATTATATCAGGTTCATCACAGTTATCAGGTGGTCCAAATGGAGAAGAAGATGGATTGAAGTTGTGGCAAAGTTTGGTCCGTCAGACAGAATTGACAGCCCAATTGTGCTCTATAATGAGAGATGTAAGAAATGTGAGAGGCAATACTCAGAAAAAAATTGAAAAGCTTCGACAACTTCTCTCTGGTCTTCTCAGTGAGCTTACATATTTTGAAGAGGTATGTGTTGAATTATAACTTACTTTTTCATTGATTACACTGTTAATCGCTTCTACAGCCTTCTTGACTTTTCATTATAGTAGTTGTGAATTACAGATGGCTGCTAAAAAGTTTGTTTATTGTGTTGAAGTAATTTTTTGGTCTGTTACAATTCCAGCCAATACGATCACCACTTGCTCCTGGTATCCTCATCTCTGGGATTGTACCATCAGAGTCATCAATATTCAAAAGCGCACTGCATCCACTTCGTCTGACTTTTCGAACACAATGTGGTGGAACTTGCAAAGTCATATTTAAGAAGGGTGATGATATTCGGCAAGACCAATTGGTAAATGCTTAAGTAGAATTGGTATTCTTACCTACTTTCTTTCTCCCTCTTTTAGACATACACAAAAGCGCACACACGCATATGAACTGATATGTGCTTGAGAGGAGTGTTGGGAGGCCTTGGTATTTCTTATATACTTATATATGTGGTCTTGTAGATTGTTCAAATGGTATCTCTAATGGATCGACTGCTTAAGTTGGAAAACCTTGATCTGCACTTAACTCCATATAAAGTGCTTGCTACCGGACAAGACGAAGGCATGCTCGAATTCATACCATCACGATCATTGGCTCAGGTATGTTATCCTTTGAAAGATGATTCTTTCATGGAGAATCCAGTCACTGCTTGCAATTACTTTTTTTATTCAAAATAATTCTACTATGCTAAGGTGGAGCTATAGCATAGTAAAATTGGAGGACATGTATACTAGCTGTTCTCTTAATATTTTTCTTTCCTTTTCATCTTGTCATGCCTTAAAAATGCTCAAAAACTTTTAGAAATTCATTGTACAATAGTTTCCATTTTTTTGGAGAAGCAATGAAAGCAAAGAATTATTCCTAAGTTAATTGCATTTTTCAAAGGTTAGTTGAAATGTTAGAGTTCAGTGCACTGAACTTCTGCATAAAATATTTTTTGATAGACTGCAACCTTTAAGTTTAGCATTTTGCTTTTCAAATGACTGCCTCATTGCCTAGCAAAGAAAATTGCTCGTCTATTATCACAAAGGATGCGAAACTTTTGAAAGATAATATTGAACTACATAACCCTCAATTTGGTCTCATAAAAATTAGGAGGGAAACAAAGGACAGGAAAAGGACCTTAGTATATCTCAAGACGCCTTGGAAACAGATCCATCAAAATTAATGTTCTTTATTCCTTTCCTTGTGCTACTTGAGAATCAAAAGCTCTTAAATTATTTACATTTAATGTTCATTGCGCATGTTTCCCAAAGTGGATTTGTGAAAAATGGCCATGCATGTACTGTTTAAGAAATTGATCTGCAACATGTTTATTTACACACCATGTATTCACCAAAATAAAAAGATTTACAATGTGTTACTAAGATGTGTTTCTGAAATCCAGATTCTCTCTGAGCATCGCAGCATTATAAGCTATTTGCAGAAGTTTCATCCTGATGACCATGGACCATTTGGTATTACAGCCACTTGTCTCGAAACATTTATAAAAAGCTGTGCTGGCTACTCTGTCATCACATACATACTGGGCATTGGAGACAGGTAATTATTTAGTCATGTACATGAAAGTGTTTAAATATGCATCTTGTCAACTAGATAGGAACTTTTAACTTTATCTCATTTTGTAGTGAGGCTGTAAGAAAGAGTGGGGTTGGGGACAGCAAATATGTAATTCTTTAAAATTGCAAACCTTGATATTGAGTTGTCTTGGGGTATTGAGTAGGAACTGAATCTTATTAACATCTCTGTGATGCAAGATGTAATTCCTTTTTGAGGAGTATAAACATATTTTGTGGATTGCTTGCATGACATTTAAATCGGAACCAACAAAAAAAAAAAAAAAAAAAAAAAAAAAAGCCAATGGGTGGTCAGATTTCTATTATTTCTATGACTTTCTGTTGCTGCTATCACAATTTTGTAGAATTTTAATTGTCAATATTCTAAAATTGCAACTTCATCTCTCTGCTAGGATTTTAAATTTTACTTCCCAGGGTTATTGATGCTTTCAAGTGGAAATGAAATTTTTAAGACACCAATCTTTTTGGTATGCAGGCACCTTGATAACCTTCTCCTTAGGGAGGATGGGCGCCTTTTCCATGTTGATTTTGGTTTTATTCTTGGCCGAGATCCTAAGCCCTTCCCACCACCAATGAAGCTCTGCAAGGAAATGGTCGAGGCTATGGGTGGTGCAGAAAGGTCTTCTTCCTTTTCTTTTTCACCTTTTTTTCTATGTCCATGTGCTTCTGTTTTGTGTGCAGCCTGCTATATAAGTAGATTTATGACACATGACTCAGTACCTCATTACATGTGGTGGTGGAAATCTGAGAATACAAAGTACAAGATGTTTGATTACCCTTTCCTACTTTTTTCTGCAGCCAATACTATACCAGGTTCAAATCATATTGTTGTGAGGCATACAACATCCTCCGAAAATCTAGTAACCTAATTTTGAATCTTTTCCATCTGATGGCTGGTTCCAATATTCCTGACATAGCGTCTGATCCTGAAAAGAGCATTCTGAAGGTACCTTCCTTTGCATTCACGATCTAGGTAATGAGCCTATATCGTCTTTATCTTTCTTCTTATGATTGAAGCTCTGATGATGCTTGCAGCTTCAAGAGAAGTTCCGGTTGGATTTGGATGATGAGGCAGCCATACACTTTTTCCAGGATCTTATTAATGAGAGCGTTAGTGCTTTGTTCCCACAAATGGTTGAGACCATTCATCGCTGGGCTCAGTACTGGCGCTAACCCCAAAAGTAATTTAGGTTTTAGCCATGCTTTTGTAAATAGCTAGGTAATATTTTGGTTCTGCATCCTTTTGCATTCCTTTCTCCTGAATTGCTTGAATGCTTTCTTCATTTTTAAACACTCGACTCTTCTCTTGCAAACAATAATGTTCTAAGGGCAATAGAATCATGAACTGTACCTATGATATTCCATGCTTTTCTCCTTTTGTAATTTGACGTGCTTGTCTTATTTGCAGGCAGTGTCTAGAAAAGACAAAACCAGAATGCAGATCTTCAGTGGTGTTCATACACTTTTATTCATGTAAATGATATATTAGAAAGAAAATCCAAGTTCATTGACTACAGTTTCTTCTGCTACAGCGACTTGGTATACATTTATCCTGGTGTTTATATTGCCTGAATTTCTTTAACCGTTATTTATATCGGTCCATTTTTCCAACTCAAACCATTTTCATATGAAGCATCTTGGTGTACATACTGAAATAGATGGTTAGGTGCTTTTTTGTCTATTTTTTTTTTTTTTTTTTTTTTTTTTTAATAATGACCTTTTTCATTTTCTCATTTTTCAGACTGGAAGTCACTTTCATGGATGAGAGACGCCTAACCAAATGGAGTTTGCTCAAGGAGTCAAGTTGGAGGGAGAGGGAACCAAAGCTGGTAGCAGTTGTATATATAAAATTAAGTTGTACAAGCGAAAAAGAAACAATAAAATTAGATGCGTATTTATTCACTGATTCTGTATTTGTAGGTAGCCTAGAAATAGGATTTCGTTTCATGGGTGTCTTTCAGCTCTTTTTTAAGATAATGTCTTTACCAAATTCAAAATCCTTAAGATTTGAATGATTATAGAAAATCATTTCTGAGATCTAGATTTGCGGTGTTTTAAAAATTGAACTGTTCTTCTAATGGATTACCCATGTATTTTGACATTGCAAAATTATTAATTTTATTATTATCAAATAAAAGAATAATTTGATAATATTTAAATCTGAAATTTTTTTATCAACCCGTTAATTAGTTTGGTTGGTTCTTGAAGCTTGAGCCTTAAGCACCAAATTTACAGAGTGGCCGTAATCTTAATTTTCTTTGTTTGGCATTTGCGATTTAGAAAACAAAAACAGAGATAGAATTTAAAAAACCGCCTCTTGTATTCAAATCGAGGTGAACCAATGAGGAAATTTTCATCTTTCTAGAAATTTTTCATCAGGTTTTCAAATGTGACTTTGAATTCGGAATTTGAATATTCTCTTTATTTTTTTCAACCAACTAGTTTAATTTAGTCACTTAGTTACATTCACATTTTTGGTTGACGTGGCACTGCGCTATTGTTGCAATCCCTCACCTCTGAGGTATAGTCCCGTTATTACCCCTACAAGACCGAAAAGCAACTGATCCATTGAATCAATAGCAAGTACTAATCAATAATTTTATAAAATATGAAGGGCATTTCCGTTAATTCAAAATCAAAAATCAAAATTTCCGTTGCCTTTATAACTTTCTCCTATTTCCAATTCTCACTTCATTGTCTTTCGCGTCGGTGTTAAGCTTCGTTTCTCATATTCGCTCGCTAGCTTTGTTTTTCTCTTACAGATCCATTTTCGAATCCTTCTCCAGAGAGGTAATTTCTACTGTTTACGATCGATCTCTGCCAATTCTATTCGTTTCAATAAGTTCTCTATAAATATTTTCGACATTTTCAGTTCATTTTTTTATGTTATTTAGGGTTCGGTAGTTTTTGCACTATTGAATTTTGGTACGCTTGTTTCATATCTCATCTGATCTGAGGATCTGATGTTGAGATTTCCTTTAGATCCGTCGTGTGATTACAAAATGGAATTGGAACCTTAAAATGGAGATTTGGTGTTTTGTTTTCTCTTGTCATGAGTTGATGTTGTTGTACTTGGTTCAAAATTTTAGTGTTTGCTCTCTAGGTTCATTTGATCTGTTGTTTCTTTTTCTTAATTTTTATTTGGTAGCTTAATTTTATGGCTGATATATATGTTTTGCAGCGTAAGGATCGACGGTTGAGAAGCGGAAATGGGGTTGACATTCACGAAGCTTTTCAGCCGGCTTTTTGCTAAGAAGGAAATGCGAATTCTGATGGTGGGTCTTGATGCTGCTGGTAAGACTACAATCCTCTACAAGCTCAAGCTTGGAGAGATCGTCACCACAATTCCCACTATTGGTGAGTGCTTTCTGCTGAACTCTTGCTATGTTTTCTGCAATCTTTGAGCTGGTCTTATGGAGTATATTGAAAGTACATTGCTTTGTGGGAGTTTGTTGGATAAGTAGAAGCAATTTAATTCTTTATTTTTTTATTCTTATTCCTTTGTTTTTTTCTTATACTTGTGCTCTCTTTAAGTCACCATCATAGCTGGTTATATTGCCTTTTAACTATGTTGCACGGAAATGGGAACGCAATGCCCACCTAGGAGTTTTCATGCATCATAGCCTTTTAATCTAGAATTCCTATCTCGAGGGATTTATATGGGGATTTATAGCCCTCTCATTTGGAAAATCCAATCTTTGAAAATGTGGATTAATGAAGAAAACAAATCTCAGCAAACTTTGGAAATGCAATCTGGAGGATATGGTGGCTACAGTTTTGTGATAAACTCCAATGTCCTGTTCATATCTGCCTATAGTACATAAATTCAATTGCTTTATTTTTTTGATGGTCTTGTTTCTCAAGTTTATCTTCTGATGCCTGGCAATCCCTTGGAAAATTTTGCACGTTCAATTTGTGATTGAACAGATACTCTTTTCTGCAGGATTTAATGTTGAAACTGTGGAATACAAAAACATCAGCTTCACCGTGTGGGATGTTGGTGGTCAGGACAAGGTATGAGATGTTGACATATGTATTTCAATCTATTTGATAGAAATGAAGCTTTCTCATTTTTGACCATCTCAATTAGATAGCACCATTTCCTTACGATGGTTTAAAATGAATGTTGCAGATTCGTCCGTTGTGGAGGCACTACTTCCAAAACACTCAAGGTCTCATTTTTGTGGTGGACAGCAATGACAGAGACCGTATTGTTGAGGCCAGGGATGAGTTGCATAGGATGTTGAATGAGGTATGCCATTTCGTTGGAGCTGCCAACCTATATGTTTAAGTTACTGATTGGTTTCATGTTCATGTCGCCAACCTATTATCACTTACCTTCAATGGAATTGAGATCTAAAGTGATAGTAGGCCAAATCATTTCATAGCAAAGTACAAAAATATTAAACAGTCATGAAAGTTTCCCTAATGAAATTCAATATGTGAACAATATTGAGATGTGATGGTATTGAAAAGCTTGTGTTTCAGATTGTGATATTGATATTGAGTGGCTAAATAGTGTCTTGCTAATAATGGTCACATGAATAAACGCATTCCTGCATTTTAGAGGCACGTCGCTGATAGTTTATATTGTTAGTATCATTGAATATGTCCAGCATATACTTCCTTTCTTTGAATAATTTGATTGCTGGTGGTGGAATGTAGCCATCCATTACTGTTTGCAGCTATTGATGTTGATGAGACATCCAAAGAGTCAGTGGATTGTGTAGCACAATTATGTGATGAAGCTGTTATCTTATTTGTTGGAATATGTTATAATTATGTGGCAACTTTTTTTTCCCCAATCATGATATGTACAATTATGTGGAAATCCATTAGCATTTGCTTGTGGGAATCTGGTTCTTAAAAAAAAATTGATGGTGGAAACATCTGTTGGTGGTGGTATTGGCCACAACCTTGCTCCATGTAAGAGTTGATGAGATTTTTTTGCACTCATTGAAAATTGGCTGAAGTTCTTGCTCTTTTTCATTTCTTTCCTGCAAATGTTTTACCCAAACTACTTCCCATGATGCCATGTTTGACAAATCAATCCAAGGCATTGAAAGCTCATTTTATTGATTCTGTAATGGTTGATGGTTTCAGGATGAGTTGCGAGATGCTGTGTTGCTTGTATTTGCTAATAAGCAGGATCTTCCCAATGCAATGAATGCTGCTGAAATCACTGACAAGCTTGGGCTACACTCTCTCCGCCAGCGTCACTGGTAAACTTTCTGTTTGTCTCCTTTTACTATTGATTATCAATTTTGTCCTCCCTAAGCTTTCTCGTGTGCCTACCCTGTTCTAATTTTATTGATGGGTCAAAATATGATTGTGATCTTTTTCAGGTACATCCAGAGCACCTGTGCAACCTCTGGTGAGGGGCTCTATGAGGGCTTGGACTGGCTCTCCAATAATATTGCTAACAGGGTAAGATGGATACCTTTCTCTCTGTTGAACTTAAACTTGTATGGGTTTAGATAAATATGTTCAAACTTTTAGTTGTTTGTTTTGGTAATGTAAACTAAACTGTCAATAGTTAGTCAAACTTCGTGAATTTCTGGTTTCAGAATATATGCATTTCCTTCTTCCATGCAACTGCCATTGTTTATTGTTTGTTTAAATAAATAACATTGAGTTTATCTTATCGAGTAATGTCATCTTTTTCTTCTTTCAAGTCCCTAATCGTACTTGTGTACCTTTCCCCGCAGGCATAGTCAAACAATGAGACATTTTGTGGATTGGCAATTCTGGATGCAGGGTGAATATTATCTAGTGTTTTTCTTTTTCTTTTTGAGAGAACTGGATTGTGTTTAAGTCTCTTTTACCTTTGGGAATGATCCTTCCATCTAGGACCATTTTATGGTTATAATGTAATAGAATATGGGTTGGAAATACTATTGAGCAGTTTTCTGCATTTGGTTGAAACGCTTCTATTTGTAATTGAAATGCATTTTGTGCTCCATTCCTTTTTGTATTACATTTCTACCTCGTCTGTGACTCTTCAGCAAGCAATGTTATCGCACAGTAATCCTATTATATGTTCTAGAGTAACAATGTTTAAAGGATTCATATGAAGGCCTGTGGTGTGATTATCTATCTTGTATATTAGTCTTTGGCAATCAAATAACCGGCGAATGTGCCAGGAATGGTTGTGGTTCCTCGGCCATTATATTCTCCAAGAGGCTGGAACCGCTCGATTTTGTTCGGGGTGGGTTTTGGAATGTTGATTTCAAATTGAAAGAGACTGGCCTTTATGTATTGTAATGTAAGGTGGCAGGTTGATTTGGTGTGCGGAATGTAACGTCTGATATAATGGCTGGCTGTGGCCGTGGTGTGAAGTTCTGGAGGAAAATAACCAGCGAATCATGCAAGCGACAGGTTGAACGTTTTTTATCATAACGAGGACTTTAATGAAGTATTTGCGCGGTCCTGATTTGAACAGCTCCTTTAATCACAGAAAATTGGGGAGAGTTCCTTAGTGGAGGAGACTATTGTACTTGTCGAAAATTGCCAATCAACTGGGAACCACATTTGAATTATATGGAAGAGCACCCTCAACTCAACAATACGATAAATAAGTTTCTTGGTCCCCTTTGACATAATTAAATAAGAAATTGCTTCTAAAATATCCACACGTAAAAACAAAATTTGTCTTTATATCGTTATTGGTTGGACTCAAAAAGATCTAATGATCAAATTTACCCCAATCCTTCAATCTTTTTTTAAGTTCA
Source organism: Jatropha curcas (assembly GCF_014843425.1). The sequence continues at coordinate 250,305 of NW_023590671.1, forward strand.
TTTATTCTAATTTGACAATTTATCTGCAATTATACCCCGTAACCAAGATTAACTTTTTTAAAGAAAAAAATTAATGGCTTTTGTATATGAGAAGAAAGCAAATCAAAGTAGAAAATTTACTTTGGATATTAACCATTAAAGCAGAGAGAGCAATATTCCTATTTCTCAATAAAGTTGAGTTTCTACTTCAACTTTAACTTTTTGCGCATTGCTATTCCAAATTTCCTGTTTCGAAAGTTAGGCATATTATGTATCATGTTACCATGTAATGAAGTTTCTGATGGTGCAATACTTTTAGCTTCTATGGTCACGCATCGCCACTGGTTAGTTTCCAATAGAAATGGAATTAGAACTAGCTCGAATTTCTTAATCAGTTAAAATTTATTTACGACGGTCAATTTAATGAATCGTACCAGAATCCACCATTCAAAACTCTATTAAATTTATTTGGTGGGATACATTATAACAATGATTACATATTATAATACGAACAAGTTTTACATATATATATATATATATACATAATGCTCATGTCATAAGTGATGTTGCTTTCTTTGAATATTTTCTTTGTTGTTTTCACATTAGAAACTTGATAGGCATATTTGGAAAAAAAAAAAATTATCCATTTAAATAGATATCCAATTAAATTATATTTTATATGCAGCATTAGTGATAGGGTTGATCAGAATTTAAATTTTCTAAAATGTGTTGGGCCTCAGTTGTTGGGCACTCACAAAGAATTAAGAGAAAATTGACGCAGCGGAAAAATAGAAATGGGACACACAGAAATTTACGTGGTTCATCCTCAACTGTTTAGGGTTACGTCCATGGGACAAACTTCGAATAATTCTTCCACTATTAAAAATAGTAGGTATACAAGGAGAGTAATACAAAAATAGTGGCACTCAAAGTGTTTTCCAAAAAACATCCCATAATAATTTCCTCATTATTTTTCCCTCCCTAGTTTTAGGAAGATTCCTAAACCTAGATATCTCTCTACATTTTTTTTCTTTCTGCTGTGTATTGCTTGAGGCTTCACTACCTCTATTTATAGGAGAGGTTACGAGAGAGCCGTGTATAACTCATTCACGGCTCTCCATTTTTGTAAAAAAATTGCATGTCAATTTTTACTTTCCTTTTTCTTCTTCCGCGACTTTCTTTGACTGCCAAATTGTTTTTTTCTTTTCAAATGTATGTGGGTCCCACATGTCGGAAGGATCCCACAACAAAATGTCGACTCTTAAATCAAATTAAACATTAATTATCTCATTATCCACTTTTGATTAAATAAATATAATAATTTAGTTAACTCATCAAAAATTCAACTCTATCTTTCATTTTAATCTTGAATGTTGTACGTGTCATCACTTGCTCTATGACGTTGTTTTCCTTTTGAATGTGTATGTTTCATTCATTCATTTATTTATTTCTGTTGGTCATGTTTGAAAGATTTTTCATCAACTTTTATTTCAAGCTAACATAATCTTTTAATTTTTCAAATTGATATCAGTCATTTTCTTTACAAAAGAGTGTTTATTAAATAAATATACACTTGAGATTGCCTTTTTTTTCTAAAAAAATAATTATTAATATATGATATTATTTATAATTAGCTTTGGACAACAACAATTACAATATATAATTAGCAATTTGGTGTGAGATTTTGAAGCATATATTTGTGTTGGTTAACTTTACAAAAGCAAAAGGCAAAAATCCCATAATCAATGGAATGGAGTACAGTAAAAAGCCAAAAATTAAACAAGTATATAATTAAGAAAACACCAATATGACAAAAGATGAATATAATTCCATCTCCTTTTCCTTTTGATGCTTCGAATCATTTCCTTTCTCACTTCAAATCAATTTATTTGTACTTCAACAGTTCTTGTCTCCAACTCACTCACACAAGGAACCTTGCATTAATACTCATAAAATGGTAGAAGACACCATGGAATATCATCCCACACAAGGAGTCAGGCATAAGGATAATAATAATAATAATAATAATAATATTATTATTATTATTACTACTATTAACTTTCTCTGAATTTCACCGAATAGTAATTTGAATATTTGAATTATGAAAATACATTTACGAAGAGTGACAGTTATGATTCCCGAAAATTTATATAGCTTGTGAAGTAGCCAACGGCACGATATTGTGCAGTCTCAACCGCTTTTTCTTTTGTGTTTGATTTTCACACTCCTTTCTTTCTTACCAATTCTTTGTTGTGTGTTATCTAGTGATTGATAACCTGAATATTTCCTTGCCAATGTCATGTCTTTCTTCTTTCCTTTTTTTTTTTTTTTTTTTTTTTTTATGATATGAACCATGTGCAGAAGTTACCGTTTTTTTCACTAAAACTCTCTGTAACAAATTATATATATATATATATATATATATTGTCTCGCAATACATTTAGTTATTGGTGTGGGATCCCTCCAACATGTGGGACCCACACAAGTTTGAAAAAAGAAAAAAAAAAGTCACGTTTTTTTTATTGTTCAAAGAAGGCTGCGCGCAGTCGGTGGATGCGTTGATTAATGCATTCCCTTCTCCTATTCCCTAAACTAATGTATAAAAACAAAAGAATAGAAATAAATAGAGTGTATAGAATTTTAGAAGGGGTTCCTAAAATTGAGAAAGAGAGAAAATAGTGAGGATTATAATTTTTGGTTGTTTTTGGGAAACACTTAGAGTACCACTATTTTTGTAATCTCTTTTGTATCTACTATTTTTAGTAGAAGAATTATTCAGAGTTTTTGTCCTATGAACGTAGCTCATAACAGTTGAAGGGTGAACCACGTAAATCTCGGTGTCCTGTAATTAGGGATCAGTTATAATCCCAACAACTGGTATCAGAGCCTGGTTGGTAAATTCTATCAGTTTTCTACAAAGTTATTATTCACATGAATAGTGAATTTCGTGAATAGTAAAAAATTCACATGCTAAACGACAGGGCAAATGACAAATTGATGGATTCGACATACTCAATTTGGAAATAATCCAAACGAGACTACCTCAATGCAAAGATCTGTGAGATCCAATTGAAGTGAACAGTGGCAAAGCCAGAAGAAACAAAGAAAGACATGGAAAAGTAATAAAAGCAGGACATTGGGTACAATAGCCAAAATGATAGATGCTAGCCTCGACACACCAACGTAAAAAAAATCCCAATTTGCTTGAAAAAATAACAAAGTACGAGCTACGAATGCTCAAGGAAAACTCATGATTCGTTAAAGTTCAGAACTGAAAGCGGTCAAGACGATCAATTACACAACAAGCCTGAACGATTTTGAAGGACAGTAAATTGAGGTTAGCAGTTAGCGGGTTGTCCTTAGATGACGAGAGCGAGGCATCACTGTTTGGATCTCTTACCTGAATAGTGGTACGCTTAGTGGTATCATCTGAGTAACTCGACTCCAAAGGTGTGGTAAAGCAATGTCGCAGGTAATAGAAGAGATTACTTAGATGAAAACACGAAGAAGAGACGTTGGCCAGTACCGCAGTTCACTAAGCCGCTGTCACAGAGAAATAGGGCCGAAAAGAGTAAGAGTCCAAGGCATGGAAAAATCCAGAAAATCCAATCCAGAAGATAAAAATTTACCATGTGCGAAGAGAGGGTCCACCAAAAGAAATTGTCCATTTACCCAAACAGGAAAGCATGCAAACCGAAGACAGGAGAATGAAGAAATACATCCTAAATTCTCAGCAGAAACGGGTGAGTGACTTAAGTCCCTCAGAACAGATGCGTCCATGTTGAATGCACGATAACCGAGTGGAATTAACCCGTGCCCGATACCACGGTTCCAAAAAGGGAATAGCTTTCCCACCATAAAGTATGGAGAAGTTGGCACTATAAAATGGAAAAGTAATAGTGTCTCCAAGTGGTGGAACAGTGATATCTGCATAAAGACAAGTGTCGAGTGCACATTAAACAACTAAAAGAGGAACAATTCCGATCTCGTTGAGACATGTGTGTAGGATGTAACTGAACCTAGAAGCCACACCATCTATACAAGTGATGGTAACAAAGTGAAACTCACAAAGCTTTAGTGTGGCGAAGGAAAATTATGTGCTCACGATAAGACGCTACGCAATAATATTCGGCAACGTGAATACCATGGCAGAGTGAATTGCCTTCCACAAATTTCAGCATAGGTGCTGCGCACAGATGAGAATAGGGTTGAATATGGTTTGGCTAAGGAAGTCCCTCATAGCCATAGCCAAAAGGTAAACATAAACCCCTTTGGTGGATCAGGTTTGATTGGGAACAACAATCGGTCTCATTTTTAAGAAGCTCTAAAAGGAGAAGACAACAAGTGGATTGGTACACTCTGACGAATGTGTTCCCATGGAGGTTGAAACACTTTGGAGAAGTGAGGTATCTTACCTCATTGATGAATTCTCACAAAAAACAGGATTATATGTTCACACAAATAATGACCAAGATCAAGCACTTCAGCAATTCCATCGAGAGTGGAAAGGAGACGGATGGCAGAAGTGTCGCGACGGATAATGTGGTGATATATCTCTAAGAGAGAGATTAGAAGCAGCACGGTAGCAGGCATAAAAACCATTCCTGAAGACACTCAACACAATGGCATTGCCTGAACGGATGAAATCGCACAATAAATTGAAAGAGTCCAGATCCATCTCGAAAATGGCACTACCTGAAGCCATTTGGGAAAACTGTCGAGATACGAGCACCGAATCAACAAGACACCTCAACACCGTTTGATGTTGTACCTGGAGAAGGTCTGGACAGTAGAAAATCATACTCGATGGCTGCAAGGCATTTATGCATGTTCCAAATGAGTAGACATCAAAGCTTGATGACAAGTCAGTTCCTTGCACTTTTGTTGGTTACGGAGACGAAGAGTTTGGCTACAGGTTGTGGGACCAAGTGAAAAAGAAAGTTATTCGGAGCCGAAACGTAGTATTCCATAAGAATGAGATCATGGCAGATACAACTTATGAAGAATCTACAAGTGATGGTGTTGTTCATATTACACCAGGAAGCATTCCTACAGATGATGCCACAGGAGGAGGAATACCAGAATCAGAACGAGAAGAAGAAGAAGAGCCAGTCGTAGGGGATCAAGAGACAATTGTAGATGATAATAGTGATGTAGAGGGTGTTGAGCAGGGGGAGCCAGAGAACCCCATTCCACCCGAAGGAGTTGAACCTCAGTTAAGAAGGTCAACCAGAGAACGTCAACCATCTTCAAGGTACCCTAGTTCTGATTACATTTTGATTACTGATGAGGGGGAGCTAGAGAGCTTCCAAGATGTGCAATCTTGGAAAGACAGAGATTCCTGGACAAAGGCCATGCAAGAGGAGATGAATTCTTTGAAAAAGAATGACACGTATGAGCTGGTGAAACTTCCAAAAGGGAACAAAAGGGAAGAGAACATTCAAGAACAAATGGGTGTACAAACTGAAGAAAGATGATGGCAACCTAGTGAGATACAAAGCTTGATTGGTCGTCAAAGGCTCTACTCAAAAGAAAGGCATTGACTTTGATGAGATTTTTTCACCAGTTGTGAAAATGAGTTCTATTCGAGTTGTGCTAGGTCTTATCGCCAATTTGAATCTTGAGTTAGAGCAGCTTGATGTAAAGATCGCATTCTTGCATAGGGATCTAGAAGAAGAAATCTATATGGAACAACCAGAAGGATTCAAGGTCAAGGGAAAAGAGGACATGGTTTTTCGCCTGAAGAAGAGCTTGTACGGGTTGAAACAAGCGCCGCGACAATGGTATAAAAAGTTTGATTCTTTCATGGTAAAGCAGATGCAAGATCCTTGTGTAAGGTCCAAAATCCCTGAGGTAATACATTCTCTGCTTACTTATATGAAGCAATCGTGGACGCAGATGCCACGAACAATACAAGTTAAAGAGTGATGCAAAGCATTTGGAAGGAGTTTGGCGACAGCAAGCGAATCTCGAAGTGATGAGTATCCGAGGACAGAAAAGCCTCCGAGGTGTTGTATCGCAGGAAAAAGGTAGATGAAACGAGTTCTGATAGAGGTTCAAATAGAAAACTAACCAGGTACACCTGTTCCCGCTTACTTCAATTGAGTAAGAAATCCTACCCATCAACAGAGAAAGAAAACGAGATAGTCAAATGTTCCATACTTAAGTTCGAGTTTGATTGACGCAATATGTTACAGACAATATCGCTCCATGAAGTTGGCTTGGAGCCGATTCGCGTCCAAACCCCAAAGACACATGGGAATCAGTGAAGTGATCTTCAATACCTGAGAGAACTCAAGTTATGTTAATTTTGCAGTGCAAAAGTCTGCACTTTGTACACAGAAGCCGATAGGCCAGTGATCTTGGATGAAAAGAAAATCTACATCAGATACTATGTACAGTTGCTCAGGGGGAGCTATTTCATGGCAGTCAGATACAGAAATGGTTCGTTATCAAGTGACTGAAGCAGAGTACGTTGTCAGGAACGGAACAGAAAGGAAATGCTTTGGTTAAAATGCGACTCCCAGAATGGGTGTGCAAGCAGGAAGAAAGATAGTGTTTATGTAAAAGTTACAGTGCGTTTAGAGCATGTATCATGCACGAACGAAGCACATTGATGTAAGATATCATTGGCTTAGACTTGCCATTGAAGAGAAGCAGTTCCAGTTGCGGAAAATCCACACAGACAAAAATGTTGCAGATATATTAACAAAGGTCATTCCGAAGGAGAAGTTCGAACTGTGTGTCAAAGCGGCAGGAATGTAGAGTCCCACCATGTAGTCGGGAGGGGGAGAATTGTTATGGGATCCTTCTAACATGTGGGACACACAAGTTTGAAGAAAGAAAAAAAAAAGTCACGTTTTTTTTTTCTTGTTCAAAGAAGGTTGTGCGCAATTGGATGCATTAATTGCGCGCAGTCGGTGGATCCGTTGATTAAAGCATCCCCTTCTCCTATAAATAGGAGAAGGTTTTCCCTAAACTAATGTACAAAAACAAAAGAATAAAAATATATAGAGTTTATAGAATTTTAGGAAGGGGTTCCTAAAATTGAAAAAGAGAGAAAATAGGGAGGATTATAATTTTTGGGTGTTTTTTGGAAACATTTAGAGTACCACTATTTTTGTAATCTCTTTTGTACCTACTATTTTTAGTAGAAAAATTATTCGGAGTTTTTGTCCCGTGTCGGAGTTTCTTCTGTCCCATGAACGATAGAAGCCATATACCAGTGAAAAGAGGTTGAGTCACCCTAAATCTCGGTCGTTCTTATTTTTTTCACTCTGGCACTTTCACAGGTAATTATTTAATTCTTTATACGTCGCGATTATGCTGTTTTTCTGTGGGATTCGCGCTTGAGTAATGTTCAAATTACGTCCAATACGTAATTTAGTGGCGACTCACGACATCTTTTAATACGAGAGAGGTCTCACATACTCGGATCACTCGTAGTAAGATCCCAACAGTTATAAATCGCATTACTCTTCACCAATACTAAAAAGAAAAGAAATAGTTGTAATGATATAATTAAACGTGTCGATCTATGTGCTTGATTAATATTTATTTGAATGTGAAATTTAAGCTAAATAGATATTAAGTTAAATAGACTAATTCAATTACAAATCGCTAACTAATAGTCACACTTAACATATGTAACGAATAAATTGTATTTGAGATGGTCTAATAGCAAATCCGTCGAATTGGACTATGATTATCACGTCTTGTAGACGTCATACATTCCTTAACTCACTCAACCGACTCTGCTTTTTTTATGATGGTAAGGCTCATAGGATAAAGTTTTCAGCGTCGACGAGCAGAGAAAACAAAAGAAACATAATAACCGAAAAAAATAAGAACACGTTTCGTTAATTCATTTCTATCTACCTTAGCGTGATGTAGAAAAAAAATAGGAATATACAGAGAGAGATATACAAAATGTGTGGCATCTCAAAAGGTATATATACAAAAAACATACAAATCACACGAACTTACCATAATAAGAGTACCACTATTTTTGTAATCTCTTTTGTACCTACTATTTTTAGTAGAAAAATTATTCGGAGTTTTTGTCCCGTGAACGTAGCCCATAACAGTTGAAAGGTGAGTCACATAAATCTCGGTGTTCTTATTTTTCATCTGGCATTCACGGTAATTATTTAATTTTTATCGTGGTTATTGTTTCTGGTGGATTCGAATGTCAATATCCAATACGTAATTATCGGAGCATTTTTTCGAGGGCCCTACTCGGATCAGTTATAATCCCAACAGTTATAATCCATCTTCCTAATACTTAAAAAGAAAAAAAAAAGTTATGATATATATTAAATTGACATATATCCTGATTAATTTTATTTTGATTGAAAATTTCAACTAAAGATAGAATTAAAGTTTTAAAGACTAATTCAATTCATTAACTAAGTCCTTAACATATGTAAGTATTTTAATGGTATGAATCCTCGAATTGACTATGACCATCGTAACCAATCTAATCTCAACCGTCCATTTTGTTGATAAGGCTAGATAAAGTTTAGCTGCACACAGAAAAAAGAAAAAAAGAAAAAAAGACACGTTGATAATTCATTTTTCTACTAATGGAGAAAAAAAAGTATAACGACAATTAACCATATAGTTGATATCTAAGCCTTGAAAAGGAAATGACCAACAACATGAAGAAGTTACATTCAAGTCTCATTTCCATTTCATTTGGCATGAATTTACTCTACATTTTACGTCTATATAAAGAAGGCAAAGGCGCCATTGAAACTCAGGAAAAAAAAAAGGTTAGTAAGGTAGCATCCTCAGTGTTGCTAATTTTACTTCCCCAAAAATCCTCAAAAACGAGTAAAGTGGTCAAACCTTATAAATGGCTCCAGGAGTTTCGGTGGACGTATTTTCGGGTTCCGGCAAGGTATCAAGCTTGAGCACAGGCTACTCAAAAAGGGCATACGTCACGTTTTTAGCTGGTGATGGAGATTATGTGAAAGGAGTGGTTGGATTGGCTAAAGGTTTAAGGAAAGTGAAAAGTGCATACCCTCTTGTTGTTGCAATATTAGGTGATGTTCCTGATGAACATCGCCAAATCTTGGAGTCTCAAGGTTGCATTGTTCGTGAGATTGACCCTATTTATCCACCAGAAAATCATATTCAATTTGCTCATGCCTATTATGTCATTAACTACTCCAAACTCAGGATTTGGAATGTAAGTATATATTTTATCTTTTATCCTTTTTTTCTGGAGACTAATCTGGTTTCGGAGTTCATTTCTGCCCCTTCCCATAAAATGTTTTGATGTTTTTAGTTGATCTCGGAGCATATCATTCTTTAATTAGGGTTTTAAAGATTTCCTACACAGAAACAATTTTTCAAAGACGTACAAATTTAAAAAGTTAGGCTTTGTTCCACGATAACTTTTGTTAGTTCTTAGCATTTTGAATAAATGTTATTTTTTGTGTATTCGGTAATATAGCATTTAAATTAATTTTTATAAAAGATTTCCTAAGATAGAACCAATTCTTCGAAGACTACAAATTTAAAAAGTTAGGCTTTGTTTCAACAACAACTGATTAGTTAATTTTTAGCGTTTTCACTAAATGTTATTTTTTATATATCCAGCAATATAAAATTTAAACTAGTTTTTATGAAAGAGTAATCATGTGCATTTAACTTTTAACATTTTATAAAAAGTTACTCAAAAAAAAGTGAATTCTACTAAAACAGCTAATTTTAAGGTACGGGGATCAAGAAAAAGCGCACAGGACACCATGCACTTAGCATTTTTAATGCATAAAGAGCAAATTATGGTAATTAATTATGGATTAATTACTGAATTATGCAATTAATGAAAAATTGCTGTTACAGTTTGAGGAGTACAGCAAGATGATATACTTGGATGCCGATATCCAAGTGTTCGAGAATATAGATCATCTTTTTGACACTCCAGATGGTTACTTTTATGCTGTTATGGATTGCTTTTGTGAGAAAGTATGGAACTATTCCCTTCAGTACAAAATTGGATACTGTCAACAGTGCCCTGATAGAGTTCCGTGGCCGGCGGATATGGGCTCTCCTCCTCCTCTCTACTTCAACGCCGGAATGTTTGTTTTCGAGCCCAGCCGCTTGACTTATGAAAACCTCCTTCACTCTCTCAAGATCACCCCTCCAACTCCATTTGCAGAACAAGTATGTTTTTAATTTTTATTAATCACCATAAAAAAATTTCCATTACTTTTTTTTTTCTTTTCCAAAAATAATACAGGACATGAGAAATTCTTAAATTAAATTCATCACATATTGTGTAATGATGGTTAAAGATTAGACTTTTATATCCATATAAAATTTATCATGAATGAATGTTCTAAATTTATTAATGACATGTCTCATTCTGATAGATTTTCTTTTTATTGGTTAAATATGAAATACAAAACGTATGTGTAGGTAAGAGATAGAACACACTCTAATTTTGATATTATCACTTATTTTCAGGATTTTGCTGTCACTTTAGCCATCAAAATTTAGGTTTAGGAAAAGAATAAAGATAAAAGCAAGACTCATTATAGAAAATTAACTATTACTTTTTTTTTTTTTTTTTTTCGATACTGAAGTTATAAAGACCCCAATTGACCAAAAAACTGTAACATATGTGTAAATGCAAGGTATAAGAAGAATAATAAAACTATCACATACAGCGAATAATTGATATTATCAACTCTATTCTCAAACGATCTTGCGATAGTCACTTTTAGGCTCATCGAACAAACAGATAAGATATATTAATATCGTTATCATCGGCATAAAGAAATTTCTCATTAATGTACCGACTAATGCGTGACATGAACATATCCCATTACCATATGTGCGTGCTTAATTACAGTAAATTTACTTTTCCTTTTATTTTTTTTTTATTTGAGAACAGATAGTTACTGTTACAACTTTTAATTATTATAGCTACTCTCACAACAGGATTCTTATGTATCCAAACTCACTCACACATTAAATACTATTTCTCATTACTATTTCAATCTCGCTCTCAGTGAGTGAACACCAATAGAAATTAGATACTCAATGGCACACTTATCTCTTCATGGTGGCTATTGATAGTATATATAATGAATAAGACATTAATTACAATAATGCCACTATACTCCATTCCATGGTTATTTTTTTTTTTTTTTTTTTTTGAGAAACAGAAAGTTACTGTTACTATAATACTACTTAGATAGTGGTACTAATCTTTTTTTACTTTTCTTGTGAACAAAAATGACAGGATTTTTTGAATATGTTCTTTGAAAAGACATACAAGCCACTTCCTCCAGTTTACAACCTGGTTTTGGCCATGTTATGGCGTCATCCTGAGAATGTGGAGTTTGAGAAGGTTAAGGTTGTCCATTACTGCGCTGCTGTAAGTATACGAGTAACAATAATAGTACCCTTCTTAATTAATTAATTAATTAATTAAGCTCATTAAATTAAATATTTATATAGGGTTCAAAACCATGGAGGTACACCGGAAAGGAAGTAAACATGGACAGGGAAGACATCAAGACACTAGTGAAAAAATGGTGGGATATATACAACGACGAGTCGCTTGATTTGAGGGCTGAAAACTCAGTACAAACAGGAGAAGAAACTTTCTCAAGAACATCTATCATGGCTTCCATGCCTGAGCCTGCCATTGCCTATATCCCTGCACCTTCTGCTGCTTGAAAAATCATCTTACTCTCTCTCTTCCTCTATATAATATATATTATTATATATATATATATATTTCAATTGTTTGGATCGTATTCCCTTTAATATATTTCAATGTTTGGTGTATTCCTTAATTTATATATAGTTATATCTTTTGTTTTACTTTTTTTTTCTCGTTTTTGGAGGCTAGCTAGATATGCTTGGCCTTGTTTTGTCGTTGTGTCGTAACTTCACACTAAATACGTACAGTGTGGACAAAAGGGTGTATAAATAACTTTTTAAGCTTGAAATATATAATTAACTTTTATAATATACATATATATGGTTGAATTAATTTATTTTATTATGTCCTGATCTTGTTGAATTTCTCGGACCACGAATACCGCAAGACGAGATAAGAAAATATACACATACATACATACATAACTTTCTTTTAGCTTCCTGATGGGAATGGAGCTGGACCATCGCATCGTGCCTAGAACCATCGATCTTGGCGATAAATTTCTCAATCGGGGCCCACTAAGGAACATTCCAGATTTTGGAAACTCAAAAGCACTTCTCACTACCGAAGAAAGCAAATCCCAAATGGATCGTCGTATTCATAGAAATCGACACATTCAACTTCATTCGGTGAAAAGGGAGTGTCCGGTGGTGGTAGATTCACAACCAAAAAAGAGGGAGAAACCACTCAGGTAACGACATTTTGCAATCAATAATGCTATTTTTCAAAACAATTATAAAACAATATATATTTTTAAATTTTTTATCCTCTTCTTCCTAGGCAAAATAACAAATATATTCCATAGTACTTAATGATCCAAATATTAGCTCTCTAATGTAATCAATAAGATGGGAAATATACAGCTTCAACGCGAGACATAATATTATTTAGTAGTTAATCGAAGTAACTAAATGCATCCTCACCTTCCTCGAATTCCATATCTTGAGAGTTCGAATTCCAGAAGCAGTCTCCTTCGAAAAGAAGAGGTGCCACTGCCACATCTTTGCTTCTCTGAGATTTTTTATCATTCACATCTATAATTGAAATGATTTTCTCCTTAATAATTTCTTCAACAGTTTCTCCTCTAATTTCTCTTGATTGCAAACCAAGAAGAGAAAAACATTCTTCTTGAAAGTCTGGATCATTAGATGACAACACAAGACCCGCAATGGATCTTGCAAGGTCAGGAGCATAACTACGAACCTGAAGATTATGATACTTTCAAATTTAAGTACAAAAAGCAGACATAATTACATAAATTACTAGATAATATATTTTCATTTTAAAATGCCGAAATAATAATTACTGTCACAAACAAGTAGCTACATCGTGTCCACGGTTCAGGAAATAAAGGCCAAATGGATTTGCATATTTTATACTTTTTGTTCCAAAATTTAAACTTAGTTGTTTCATTAATAAGTGTGTTATAACATTTCTACTAATTTTCTTTTTTTCTACAAGCTTTTAAAGAATCTACAATAGATAGACAGAATTACCTTGATGGCATTTTCACTTACAAGAATTCCGGCATGTTTCTCCTTCAAATCATCTAATGCAAGTTTAACAGCCCTTTTTATAAGATGACGATTAGTTCGAGTCATAGGCCTTGCTGATGGCGATATTACTTCCTTGGCAACAAGTCAAGGAAAATATAGCGTTGCAAGTACAACAATAGACACATATAGGAGCAGAAGTGATGAATGTAGCATAAAGTTTAAGCAAATATATAAAGTATATAATTCAATGAACACGGATATTGCTTATGGTAGCAGTGAAGGACCATAACCATACGAGTATGAGCTGGTAAGTTTGCCCCTATTGGCAAGTTACCTCCTTCATCCACATTGTTCCCTAAAGTTAATCCATAACTTTTCCAGTCAATGCTAGTCAATGCATTTTGGAGGGATTCAGAAATTGGACAAGGTTTGAAATCTTCAAAATACAAGACCTGGAAATTAGCAGGACAAACAAATGCATGTAAGAAGAGCAATAGATATTACAAAAAGCAATACTATTACACGTGCAACATTAATGTATGCAAAAAAAAAGCATTTCATCAATTACCAAATCCCTGAAAACCGGAGACTACCCCTGTTGCAAACGTAAAAATTCATTCAACATTGGGACTTAATACTTACTAGTACATAATAAAATTGGGAAAGGAGATTAGAATCACTTAGGCTGACCACCTAGTTTAGATGTTTTCTTGATCTTGAAATCTAAATTTCAAATTTCAATTCACTGTTCGTAATGTAAAGTTGTAGACTCCTATAGATCAAGAAAATTCATTCATATTATGGTGTTTGATGTTACAACTTACAGCTGTCAATATACTATTGCATTTTAGAATTCATCATGCACACATCCAACCATTTGAAATTTGAGAGTATAGACCAATCCATTCAAAACAAACAATATCAATGGAATCTTTCAATTTCTAATATATGTTGACTAGCAGAGTCATTTAGGTTCTTACAATCCTTTATCTAACCAGTGCTCTGACATTTCCTTAGATTCATTGTGACTTCACGTCTCAGCCTACAGTTGACCAGGAACTAAAGCTTAGGAGGAAGAATCACTCAATTTAGTCATTAGGCCCAAAATAATAAAAAGTAGAAATGACCGTCATTTTCAACCTTCTGCATTTTGTAGCAAGGATGCATTATTATTTTAGGTTTTCCAATCCCACTTTCCTTAACTTTGCAACTTGCCTTTTGCTGGCACATCTTATCAGAATATATCCCACAACATTATAAATAGAAAAGGAAAATCGTAAAGGAGCAGAAAGAGAGGGGAAAATAAATTGATATGTACATCTGTTTTTGAGCTGCATTTCCCATATGAAGGGCAGGTTGGCTCTAACTCACTTATTATAATTACCACTTCCATCATCAGTCCAGGTCCAGAACTCCTATGGCTTTCCAGGCTGCATGCTGTTCCATTCCCAACCTTAAGATTTTCCCTGTAAAGAAATTTAAAAAGAAAGTGAAACATCTCCACCATATCTTAACTACATGTTTCAGAAATAAATGAAACCTGTAACTTCATGATAATGCATTAAAACTTTGCCCATAAAAATTCAGAGTGAAAGTTCAATATTGAATAGAAAGCCTGCTAAAAGCAAAAGTGATATAATTTGACAAATAAAGAAGTCTTCAATTCAACTTCCTGCAATGGTGATAATTCTTATGAAATTTACATCCTGCAATGGTGACCATTCTTAAGAAATTTTGGTGATCCTAGAGAAAGATACATGTCTACAACATTCAGATGGTAATGCACCTGGACAAATTGAAATTTTCTACAAGAGTGATGTGAAAATATGAGTTTCTTTATGTGTGTATTTATAGAGCATAAAACTTGTCACATCAATCAAGTGAAAGTTCTTTCTCATGCACTTTAAAGTCATTAAAGACTGCCATCAACCTTCCTCCATTTCACCAATTCCTTGTAAATTCTGCTCCTAAGAACCTAATTAATCATGACAGTGTTTGGAAAGGACATTTAAAGTGATAATATGTATACAGAAAGAGAGAGGGAAAGAGCTGGGGAACCGCAATACAACATCTATACAGAGAATGAAGGTTGAATGTCCATTAGAAAGGTGAATTCTAAGGCCTACATTGTTCAGTAACCCAAAGATTTTGGGGTCAGAAGAACTGGAACGTAAATGAAGGCAGGACAGGAAAGCTTGATCCACACTGCTACCTGAAGTCAGTGAATTGACTCAAGGCATTTGCAGAGTTGCATGCAAATATATTGAATCTGAAAACTTTTAGTTCTCAATCAGAAAATCTAATATATAACTGAGTTGTGAACTGTTATAACAACTCCTGAATGAATGTAGAAGAGTCCAATTATGAACATGAAGCTTCCATGAATGGACTATGAGCTCACCCAGTTGGAAAGCATGAATTACAAGTTTGATTTAACATATGTCCATGCTTTAAAACATAATCTTCAAGACCAGATGTCAGATGCTCAACATTTGATATTGAAAAAGGCAAGGGATAGCTGTCATCTGCTAGAAAGAAATGTTCACTGTGTGATCCAGGGACATCCTCGCGTTCAACCACCATTTCAATTGCAACATTCTGGAACAAAATGAAGTTGCTCAGCTGCTCAGCATCACAATTTACCATAACAGTTGGGCAAATTAATCCATCTCTATACATTGGAACTGTTACTATATATTACAGATATATCCTGGTTTAAAAAATTTTCTATGTCCTAATAGTCATCCATCTCAATAATCATACAAATGCATAGAGCTTATCTCATTGCAGTCTTGAGATAAATCTTCTCTCCATACCCGCCCAACAATACCCAAAAAGGAAAAAGAAGAAAAAAAACCACAAAAAGAAACATGCCTTCAGTTCCATTAACAAACTCTGTTTGACATAGGCAATAACCCAATAACATGAATCATTCAATAAAAAGAGCAATAGAGCTGCAACTTTAACTTACAGAGATCTTTAGAATGAGAATCTGTAAAAGAAATAAAAAGAAAATTGGGGTCAATAGTGGAAGCATTCAATAAGAGATCACTTGTGTTGTAGAAAAATATGGAATATTCAAAGTTAGAGCAAGGATTATTAATGCAATAACAATAGTTGTAAATAAGTTAGTAAGCCCAAGAAAGCTTATTCTGAATTCCTAATATAACAAGAACTTATCTGTGCTGATAGCATTAAATTAACAAAATATAGTGCTTGCTACAAAAGCAATGCAAAGTTAATCCTCTCAGATTGAAACTCAACAATGTAAAATAAGAGGGTTAGCTTAAGACACCAATTTGGGCACTGTCAGCCACAAACTTGCTTCACAGAACAAAATATTCAGAAGTATCCCAAGAGCTCTTTAAACTCAACAATGTATACTGGTATGATACTACTTGCTTTCTTCTTTAAGTTGTGTTGACATCAACTCGATCCTGGTTGAAGTAGTATCTTACTCAATGCCTTACCAAAAATTTCAATGTAGCAACAACTTAGCACCAATGCTACACCCAATGAAGGTGATGATTATTGAAAATTATGAGCTACTATCTCTAAACATCTTCAGAAATAAGTTTGCAACATTGTGTCCATCTTCATTCTTTTTTCCTTTTGTATAATGTTGTGCTGGTAATAATGAAAAATGAAATGGTCTAACAGGTACAATCAATTGTCTTAGGAGGGCAAAGCCTACTCTTACAAAATGTAATAAGATAAAACATATTAGCTTATGTGACATGACACTTCAAACTTCTAGAATAGCCAACAAACCTTGTGAAAGAAGCAATTGATCTGTGACACTAAAATATCAAGTCTCTCAGAAATGGATAGACGTGCTTCAGTCCCACTGCATAGAGGAATTGTACCAAATATTACAGATGGGGTGCTAAAAAAACAACAATATGAAAGGTCCAGAACTAGAAGTATATTGCATGCCTGAATTTTGTGCCATTCTTTGGATTTGAAGGTAGCCGAGTCAGTCTTCTGCTAGAAATGGTTTCTCTTAGATTTAAAAGGTAATGATACACCTCATTATCACAAAAGCCTGCAGTCTCCACAGACAATAGCAGATAAAACTGAAACTAGATAGAAAGAGGAATATCTATCATCAATTAAATCACATTTCTAGCTGGTAGCCTATCAATTATGATGCGAAATGACTTCCCTAAAAAGAAAGGGAAAAAAAGAGCAGGAGAAGAAGAAAAAGAAAATACACAGCCTTAATTAAGCAATTCCCTGGGTTATAACTAATAAGTACAATATATCATGCTTATGATTGTTAAAATTTGCAGGTCAGAGAAAAGAAATTGAAATATTAAGGAAAAAACAACATAATAATTGATGAAGCTTTAAATCCTAATATAAGAGTTAGAAAGCCTGTGTGACACTGTGACTCGAAGCATTGTGATCATAATCATGTGACACAGTCAATGTGGCAGCCAGCAATTCACTACTTTTTTGCGATTTAAATGACAACAATTTCAATACCGTTACCCTAAGACAATGAGAACTTACTGGTAGTCGTTACAGAAAGCAATCCATCTGCACCAGAAAGATGAAACAATACATTAAAATGGACAATGAAATATAGCTTTCTGCCTACGATTTGATAATTCGATGTCCTTTACCATAATAAAAAAGAAACAAATACATATATATTAGTTTCTTTTTCTTTCCTTTTGCTTTGTCTTTGGATTGTTAGAATAATGATTCAAGCTCTTAGTTCTTACCCCATATTTCGGCATTAATGGCTTCCATTCTGCACCTCAGGTTCTGAAACTCTTCCAAGCTGCTTCCAATGCCAGTATCAGAAACTGAAAAAAGAAAAAGTTAGGCAAAAGATGTACTAGCAGTTCACTCGCTAGAATTGAAACTATAACAGAAAAATCAAACAGATAATAAGCAATTCACAACAGAGATAGAGAGTAATTTACTCGAAATTTGAATAATGGGAAGATCAGAAGCTGGAGATGATTTGAGAAGAACAGAGAGTCTACAAATATCGTCAGATACACGGCATCTTTGGAATGCAGAAGAAATTAACTGCAAAATTACATGAATTTTCTATTTTTTATTTAAATGAAAGAATGAACGAGACTACCAAAAAAAAACCGGATGGTTGATATTTTTTTCAGAAGCTTTGAGGCTCTAGTGAAGCTGATTCTAACTCACTTGTATACAGAGCTCTGACACCGAAGAAGAAACCGCCATTTGAGAAATTTATGTGTGCGAGTCGTAGAAAAAATGAGAAATGAAAGAACCTCCCGCGCGACGTTGAACAAAAAGGTGTGCTACAAAAACAACATTAGAATGAATGCACGATTACCTGTGAAAACGACGGCATTTTCTTTTTGATAAAGCGTTAAGCATCAATCTCGTCTCGTGTACGTCTTTTCTGGTGGGAGTTAAACGACACGACGTACTGTTTGCCAAGAATTTGTATCCGTGTTTCTTTTGGAGTCTTTTTCTTTTTTCTTTTTCTAAAATACTCTGATCTACACCACCTGAGCAGCTTATTCTTTTATTCACTTAAATTAATGAAAATTTTGAGGACTCAAATATAAGATCTCTTACTTACCATATTAATGAGAAAACTAACCAAATCAATCTGATTGACATCTTTTTTATTAATACATGTATGCATATGACATGTGTAATATATTGTCATTGATCTTGGAAAATCTAATAAATAAAACATATAACAACTATAATTAGTACTCAAACTATGATTGGAATACTTAATTAATCCTCTCTAAGGAGATCAATCCAAAAAAAAATGGAGAGATGTTATGGTCCAAAATTATGAAAGCAAGATATTTTTTTTTCTTTCAAAAATATGAAATCACGTTTGCTTTGAGTTAAAGTCAAAAGATGAATGGTATAAACATGAAATTCCAAGTCAAGGTAACCAAGCATCGAGTTCATCTCATCTTAAGAGACTTATTTTTTTGCTTGATCTATAAAATCATTGGGAATGCTTAATTAATAATTTGAAGAATCGTGAGAATATTATAAATTTATTCTTATTTTATAATATAAAAAAACATACAAATAAATGACATAAAGAAACATGTATATTTTTCATTTGTAGTGTGTTTTTTAAAGTCCTTTTAGTATGTATTAATGTTGGCCTAAAGCAAAACCTAAGAGGAAACTCAAAGTCCACCTTTAATCTAAATTATATATATGAGAGAATCGTTGAAGAATAAATTATAAATTTATTTCTTATTTTTATAATTATAAAACATACAAATAAATGACATAAAAGAAAACATGTATTATTTTCATTTGTAGCTGTGTTTTTTAAAGTCCTTTAGTATGTATTAATGTTGGGCCTAAAGCAAAAC
This sequence comes from Jatropha curcas, assembly GCF_014843425.1. The sequence goes on from NW_023590671.1 coordinate 269,810, forward strand.
CTAAGGAGGAACTCAAAGTCCCACCTTTAATTCTAAATTATATTATATATATATATATATATATATATATATATATAATATATATTATATATATATATATATATATAATATATATATATATTAAATATTAACTGAATTCTACCTAACATTAAATTCTAGTAAACTGAGGTGCTTCAAATCATAAAAAAATGAATTTTTATATATATATTAAATATTTACCTGAATTCATACCTACATATAATTCTAGTAAACTTGAGGTGCTCAAATCATAATAAAAATGAATTTGAGGTGCATGAGTGATATTTTGCAAAATTAGGTTGCAATGGAGTTTTTTTTTTATTATTATTATTATTATTAAGTTTAGGAGGGCAATCTATGAATTTAGCCATTAAACATTCAACATTTATTAAAATTGTGGATAGTTCAAGCATGTGGGTAGTTTACATAGAAAGTGAAGCTTTTGTAGCATTTATCGTACTCTACGGTGAAGCTGCCGCCAAATAAATAATCACATGGAAAATGACAGTTGCTATTCAACCTAACCTTTCAATAATTGAAGAGTTTCAATTCATATCAAACCGAAGTTTTCATCAACATACTTGTTTCTTTCTCAACCAATTCAGTTTTACAAAGTAATTTTACCTCCAACTTTCTAATTAAGATCTGATTATTGGAGTTAACCGGCAACTAATTATATATACTCTTAGGGATTATTTGTTGAGCTGAATTTTAAAAGTTTATTCGGTAAAATAAATTGTTTAGAGTTAATGATACAGTGTAATTGGTTTTGATTTATATAATTATTTATAATTCCTTATATTATTATTAATAATGAATTATATTAAAAAAAAAAAAAACATTTTGAGGTTGAATTACCGAATCAAAAACTGACTCAACAAATTTGATTTTAGATAAATGATTCAGGAATCGGTTTGAAAATAAGTCAAACCTACATGGCCTACCAGTTAGGTTGTTGTTTAGATGCCTACCGGTTAGGTTATACGTATACAGTATTATCCCGCGACGTGTATACTATTCTATACCCCTACTAAATACAATACTCATCTTTGTTTTGTTACCAGACACACATTAAAGTCAAAGTATAAAAATAATTCGAACTCATATATTTTAATGTTGAATTTGGTTTGATTTGATTCAAAAGTTTCTTAAAAAAATAAAATTCAAAAGTAATTTTTTGAACCAAATTTAGAATATAAATTTTAAACTTATGATCGATTTACCTAATTTTGGAGGAAAACTAAATAACAAAATCTTAAGCTCTTAATTTGTAAAATAACAAAAAAAAACATTTAAACATCAGAATAAAAAAAAAAAAAGCTGAAAATGGTGAAGAATTCTCATTCGTCTTCAACATCTTCTATTTTTGAAAATAAAAAATCTTCTGTTTTCAAAAATAGGATAAATTAATATTAATTTTGAATTTTATGTGCTCTTACCATTAATTTTTGACCAAATCTAAGGAATGTTCGATTTAGTTAATTCATGCAATAATCAGTTGGTTTACACCTAACACTTAAACCATACGGATTTAGTAAGAACTTTTTAATAAGGATGAGATGGCTTGCTTGACTAAATCTCACGCCGAATTTGACGGGTCTAGTAAAAACTTTAATACAACTAATTGCTAATATAAATCTAATTAATTGTGTTTTTGAGTTTTTTTTTCTATCAAGTGATTCCCTAATTTGTATTAGCATATGTTAACTTCATAAAAATAATTATTGTTAATTTTTTTAAATTAATATTTTTATGTGATTATTTTATTTATAATTATTTAAAATAGAAAACAACTATAAAAAAATATTATAAAAAAATTAACTGTATGTTAATTTTATGACATATTAAATAAAAATAAATAATATAAACAAACAAGTGAACAACCAATATTCTTAATGGTCATATGACAAAGGACCGCACCTTTTTCATATTCTCTCTCTTCTGTACTGAATCCACGCAACTGGGCGTTTTTCGACAAATAACTTCTTATTACTGCGGATAAAAGCCCTCCATTTTATTTTATATAGTGGGTCAGCGATGGGTTAGGTGCAGTGCAGATTGGCTGGTATAGTAGTTTCAGCTTCTGGGTATTATAAAATTTCGACTCTGTGGCAGTTGAAACTGTTAACACAAACGGAGAAGAAAATGGATCAAAGACAGACTGCAATTGTAGACAATCCAGACCCGAGCCAATCTCTTGGTCAAATATCTCATTTGGCCCTCGATATCGGAGGTAATCTTGCACTTTCTTTCTTATTTCTAATCTTTTAAGGTTTATTTGTTTATTTCTTTAATGAAGTTTGATTTCTCAATAATATGGAATTTGGGTTCATCCAACATCACATTTACCTCGTATGTATATTGAATCATATAATATAGGGAATTTGGGTTCATCCAACAAATCACATTTACCTGTATGTATATTTGAATCATATATATTATATATAATTATATTATATATATATATATATATTGTAATCATTAGTTGGAAACATCAGGACAAGCATATCAAGTGAAAGTTGAATACGCTGCTATAATTGCTAAAGATATTACAACATGCTGCTGTTTATTTATTTAGGAAAAGACCAACGTGAATCTTTAGAGTTGTTGGTTTCAGGATCTCTCGATCAAGGCTGGTGGCTTATTTTTCAAGAAATAGGCATAGTTCTGTTGCATCATAAAGGGGAGAAGCTCTTCAAATATAATCCTGGAGTTTTCAATGGTAATAGGAAAGCATACATGTTCTTAAAAATATATATATATATATATATATATTGTAATTCATTAGTTGGAACATCAGGACAAGCATTCAAGTGAAGTGAATACGTGCTATAATTGCTAAAGATATTACAACATGTGCTGTTTATTTATTTATGAAAAGACAAGTGATCTTTAGAGTTGTGGTTTCAGGATCTCTGATCAAGGTGGTTTATTTTTCAAGAAATAGGGATAGTTCTGTTGATCATAAAGGGGAGAGCTCTTCAAATGATAATCCTGGAGTTTTCAATGGTAATAGAAAGCATACTGTTCTTAAAGGAAAGCTCCATTTTGCTAAGTTTGAGACAAGCAAAATAAATGACTGCTTGGAGTTTATTAGTTCCAAGAAACATCACCTTGGCGGTATGTAATTTGTTTATGGGCTGTGTATTTATTGTCAATTCAAATTGTTAACATGTTTGCATCTTTCAGTGGCTTGCTTTATATGAGAAGGTTTTTAATAGTTTTCTTTTTGGTGCAAATAGTCCAGCTGAAGATTGTTCATAATTTTAGAAGCTCACTTGATTTAGGCTCAACTAATCTTTGCAGACGTCATACATGTCTTGGTTAGGCTCAAGTTTTTTCATGTTTCAGATCTTAGACTTCTAATTTGCTAATGTAGATGAGTAGTAATGCGTATGCTTGGCTTCTCAGGCAAGCAATTCCCCTCCAGGTCCACTTTTGCTCGACTTTATAGCGAGTATGCACCACTCATTAAGCCCCCTATCACAGTCTCAAATGTCGATTCTGTGACTTATGTTGTCAACCTTACTGCTGGCCTTGTTTGATTGCCGAGTAGCTCTTAAAGTCAACCTGAGGAATTAGAGTCTCGGTTCAGTTGCTTTATGCTGCTTTTGATTCATTGGAAAAGTTTTATATGGCACAAGGAGTAACAGCATTTTGTGGGAACACCAAAATGGGATGGATTTTGGAAATGGGCAGTTCATTTTCCTAAGTAGTTTGTTCTGAGATATTTTTGGAAAATCAGGCATGAGTAAGAAATATTTGTTTTATATATGTTCGTAATGAACTGTTTCCAAAAGTTCAATAAATCATTTCAAAATGTTACATATAACTTGGTTGATAACTCATTTCATTGCTATACTCGCAGTTGGCTTTTTCATAGAGTTGCTTTTAGATGCACATATTTATATGCATTTTTTTAGCTGTTTCTTTTCATTTGCTGATAAATGAAACTGAACTCAGGTTTCCAGCATCATGAAAATCCTGCCAAAGACAAGAAATTCATTAAGGTATGAGTAATTTTGTGTGTGGACGAACTGTGATTTTTATAAGAAGCTGGATGACTAGACTAGATTGTGTGTCCTATTATGAAGCTAGGGGTTCTTCTCATACTATAATCAAAGATTAATGGATAAAGAATCCTCTTTTTTAGTTGCTTGTTGATTCCATATTTTCTAGTTTTAAGCCCCAGACTTCCTTCCCAGTGTTCACATGATGCCTTTTAAACTCCTGCTTCAGTGCATGGCATATTCAACATGCTAAACTAATTACATAGAATTTCACAAAATTTTACATAATTTTCAAGGGTACTTTCAGGTACTTTTTTTTATATGGGGTGAAATAGAACCACTGATTTTGGTGAATTGTTCAGTGTTTTATGCATTGGGATTGATATCTTGGACTTCTGGCATGTACATTTTGGAGTATGCAAATCTATCAACTAATTGTTGTTTGTGTGAAGGCCACAGGTGGTGGGGCATACAAGTTTGCTGAGCTTTTCAAAGAAAAGCTTGGAATTGGTCTTGACAAGGAAGATGAAATGGATTGTCTTGTGGCAGGAGCAAATTTTTTGCTTAAGGTGAGGTCTTAAAGCCACATACATTTGGTATGAATTGGTATTCTTCAAAATTTTTGAGTCCTCTTGTCTAGAACAAAGTTTCCCCCTATCTATTTTTACCTGACTTTTCTTGTTAGGTTTGAGTTGTAGATGGCTGCATGCGCATCAATATGAATAGTCTGCTCTTAAAAATTTGTTTCACAATGAAGAATTTTAATTAATTACAAGCAGATTATGCATCTCATTTTCTTTAGATTTTTGTGGTGAAATTACATGAATGTTGTTTTGTATCCTTATGTTTGCTCTATGACTAGTGCTATATATCATTTGATCGGCTTGCAGGAAAGATGTGACCCCATAGTTGATACATTGAACCAATATTTTAATTGAACAAATGTATGTATCAGCCAAAGATGTTGGGTTCGATTTGATTGTCATTATTCATTAATGTATACAGTTTCAGAAAGCTATTGAAGCGTAGGAAGACTAAGCTTCAAGTAGCATCATGCATTAGGTCGCTGGTCAGCATATAAGGTAGTCTATTCTGTATTTTAGTCACCATCAGTAAGATAGTGTATTCTTAATATAGCCCTTGCCCGATTCGTATCATGTAGGAAATACATGTTTTGTGTGTGAGACGATTCATAATTGACCTTGTTCTAGGCTCTAATCTATCAGAGAGGGTCAAGCTAGTCATTTTCATATATCATTTTTTTATGTTTGCATCAAAAAAAGGATTTGAAAATTCTACTTCTTCTTTCACATTTGCAATGAATGCATCTCAAAAAATATAGCCACTGTCCAATCCATATATTGTAGGAAATACTTGTTTTGGGTGTGAGACTATTCATAATTGACCTTGTTTTAGGCTCTAATGTTTTCTCAAAAAAGGGGTTTGAAATTTTGTGCTTCTTGTTTAAATTTTGCTATAAATGCATCTCAAAAAATAGCTGATGAGAATCATGGTACAATGCAGCTACAGTCAGTGTTCAAAATTTTGTGTATAACTGTGCATCTGTTCTGTGGCTACCTTGCCTTTCCTCTTCAAACAAAACTTTTCTTTTTCTGTGTGCATAAAGGTGGGACGAAGATATCATCCGTATTGCATATGGAACTGCCATAACATTCTAATTTTTGTTAAAATTTTCTCATCATATGCTATAAAAAATAGTCCTACTATTTTTCTTGTTTATCTTACAAATGTTTAATCTGCATTGTGTTTTTCTTTGAGTAGGCAGTTCCTCGCGAAGTTTATACATATGTGGATGGCCATAAGGAATTTTTGCAGATTGACCACAATGATCTATATCCGTATCTCCTTGTGAATATAGGATCTGGTGTTAGTATGATCAAGGTACTCTTATCAGATTAGCTTACTTTCATTCGCAATATATATCTCCAAACTCTAAACCTTTTTTATATTTTAATTGATATTCAGATTTGTGTTTATATAGGTTGATGGAGATGGCAAATTTGAGCGAGTTAGTGGAACAAATGTTGGAGGTGGCACCTTTTGGGGTTTGGGAAGGTTATTAACAAGATGCAAGAGGTAATCTAACCTTTCTCCTATTTGTCTAATTTAATATTCCTTTATTATGTAGTTTCTCACTGGGTTCTGTAAATGTCTCTTGTCATAGTTTTGATGAGTTGCTGGAGTTAAGTCACAGGGGCAATAACCGAGTGATAGACATGCTTGTTGGGGACATATATGGTGGAACGGACTATTCAAAGGTGTAGTAGCTTCTTTTATTTAACTATTTTAACTTTTGGGTTGTTGCTATATATAATTGTGTCATCATTTTGAAGTGTCCACTCTGGATTACAACAGGGTCCTGCATTCCTTGTTATTTCCATCTTGTAATGCCTAACTGCGTCATATATTTATTCTGATGGATAGATCGGTCTTTCTTCAACAACTATTGCTTCCAGTTTTGGGAAGGCTATTTCTGACAACAAAGAAATTGATGATTACAAACCTGAAGATGTTGCCCGGTCCCTCCTGAGAATGATTTCAAATAATATTGGACAGGCAAGTTTCAGTGGAGCAGATCCTTGCACAATTGTTTAAATATTATATTATAAATCATGCTCGTCTGATCGCTGGGTAAAAAAAATGAAATCTAATGTTAATATTCTAAAAAGATACAGGAAAATCTATTTCCCCCTAACCCTAGACCAGAATTCGTTGCCAATCTTAGTCATTTTAGTGCCTTTTCATCTGTATGTGTGCTTCAGATGAAAAGTATGATTGGAACTATCTCGGCCAATATATTTGTTGCTAGAATCCTTTTTAGTTTGCTTAAGTTGGACGATTAACTTTGATATTTGTCCCATTTTCTATAATGGTATTGGCATCACCTTGAAAGGACATAGAATAGTTTGGGGCTTGAAACAAGATCCAAATGCAATCTGGCATATCCTTTGCCTATGCCTTTTCCCCATTCAGTGTATGGATCATTCAAAAAATTTTGCTTCCTTAGTGATTTAAGTGGCTGTATGGTGTTGATGCAGTTGCTGAACCAGAAGGGATCAATTGCTCTGTGTTCTTTCTGTGTCTGGGCTTATGTGATTGTATTTATTTTTTATGTATATTCTCTTTTACTCTTAAGATTCGCCATTAGGCATATCTTGCTTTGCAAACTGCTTCCTAGAATTGTCATCACCTTTATCTTGAGTATTTGTCAATTTGATCAATAGGGATACATGACATATTTGTAATTTGAATACTATTTCTGATAGCCTAATTTTATCTCTCTGCTTTCAGATCTCTTACTTGAATGCACTCCGATTTGGGCTCAAGCGAATATTTTTTGGAGGATTTTTCATACAAGGTCATCCTTATACGATGGACACAATTTCTGTTGCAGTTCATTTCTGGTAATTATCTGAGACTGCTGTATTCGCATCTAAATAATAATAGTTTCTTTTTAAAGGTATTTGCTTTGCATGTTTTGGCCAATAGCATTGTGGTTTGTGGAGCTGTGAGAGGTTATTAGTTGGAGGTTATATCCTTATGACAAGTATTTTCTTTGTATTATCAGATTCCAGGCACAATATCCATTCTTGTTGTTGCAGTTGCTACCAGAAATTAAGAATGGAAATTAGTCATAAAAATTGACTTCTTAGGAAGTAAGACTTCGTGGGTTCTGGTAAATTAAAAGTCACACGATAAGTACCCAATAACCTGAAGTTCCTACGCAACAATAACCTAGGAGTTTGTCACATTGTTCATTTTGTTTTTGCATCTTTTCCAGGCTACTCTCATGAATTTCTGCTAAGATAATATATGCTTGATCATTTTTATTCTCTTGGAATTTTTGAAGGTCTAAAGGTGAGGCAAAAGCAATGTTTTTGCGGCATGAAGGGTTTCTGGGAGTTCTAGGTGCCTTCATGAGCTACGCGAAGCACAGCCTTGATGACTCGGTGGTTAATCAATCCATGCAATCCTTGGTTAATGGATCCTATGCCTCAGATACAAATTATAACCCACAAAATGGGGATTGGTCTGACAATGAAAGTATACCTTGCAGTTTATACACAGCTTAACATTGGCAGTGGCTTTTCCTTCTTGTGCTTCGGCACGAGTAAGAAATTTGTACAATATCTACCATAATTGAAACATGATAGGACCAAAAATTTATATTAAAAAGATCATAGGATTGATACCAATGAAGTATCAGAGAAGTATGAAAGAGATGTTGAGTAGTCAAAATAAACCTTGTTACCCAAGTGACAGTCTAGATTTGATTGTAATTGACTGCCATATTCTGTAGAAATAATCCGTACAACTTAATTTTTCAGTGAAATTGACTTGTTCTATCATTGGAGGTTCTTTCCCCAGTTCAATTATGAGCGCTCAGATTGACATGCTGTGCCAGAACTGTTGTTCATTTTCAATTTTACTTGCTACATTTTGCTAGGTAATCTACTAATCTGACAAAATTAAGGATCCTGCTCTAGCCATTAAGGAACTTCCTTACCCAAAGAAAACAGAGGGTGAAAGAAACTTGCAGAAACATTATGTGAAAAATATCAATCAAGATGCACTGAATGCCGCCTGCTGATATTGAACTGAGAATACATAAAACTGGTACGCTTAACATTTTAAGAATGATGAAAAAGAATCATAATCTTCTAGTATATATCTAGGTGTGGCCAGCTTTATCTTATGGAGTTCATATATTACAAGAAATACAACAATAGAGAATACATAACAAAATTGAACAGGTAATTGGATCATCCAGCAGTCAACAGCCTTCTTCTAAGATGCTTCTTTGCACTTCTATGCATAGCCCATCTCTCTTTAATGTCAGATGACTTGGCACCACTTCGGCATTCATCATTCGAGTTATGAGATGTTTCTAATTCTTCAGACCTCACAGTATTAAGATCCCCCCGGATTCTGGCAGCTTCAGCAAGCAGATCATATACAATCATTTCAGTGGTTCTAGAGGTGATTCCTCTTAGATACCAGGAAATCGGCGGGGGTGGAACTATAGTCGGCTGGATTAACTGCTCCAAGCTCACCTTTGATCCTATCCTTCCTTTGCCTCTTGTACATGAATGATATTCTGCCCATGTTTTAGGTTTGAATGGATAGCATATATCTTCATCGACGAACACAGGTTCCACTCTCCAGCATCCTTCAAATTTTTCCATGAATCCGGTTTTCACTTGCTTGAACTTCATCTGTCAAGAGATCATCAGATATGGGATTATGAACATTGGGTTTGAATGAGTTTATTCAAGGATATCGGGCTCTAGCTAAGAGAAATGTAACAACCATAATAGGATAAAAGAAATGTAAAATCCTTACTGTGAGATCTTTTCTGTTCTGATCAACTAAAACATGAACTGAAATGGTCCCTGACCACCAAAGGAATTTCCATATAGCTGCTTGTTCTACTTCAACCACCTGTCTATGGCCTTCATCAAGCAGAACTTTCCTGGATATCACTTCCTGAAAAGACAATAGTTTTTCCCCTTAAATCAAAGTAGGAATATTAAAAATGCTTAAACTTCCAATTTACAGGAATAAGTACTGCGAAATATTAAACAAATTACAAATAGCATCCCTAACTTTGACCACCTAAGCAGTTTTTAAGAAATTAGTTTTACAAATAGAACAAAAGTGTAAAGAATGGAAAATCCAACTCACCTTGATGTTTTTGAAAACCCTCCTATTATCAGGGTCAATCACAATATTGTACACTGCATCTGGTGGCAACCCAACATTGCATTTCACATTAAGGTTGCAGAGAGAACCTTTTGGTACACTGACCTGCCGAGAATAACATCAACTCCAAATAAATTGCTATATAATCAAAATTACAAAATAAAATGCAGCATATTTTCCAGCCATTTCCTTTTCCCTCAATGCCATATTTTCAGAATATAACAACCAAAAGTATCTCACCTGATGTTATGACCTTCATGAAGTGATATAACAACATAACACAAGGAAAGTGCCAGAAATTCTTCAAAGAATAACATGCTCCATCTAACTTAAAAAGTTTGATTGATTTTCTCTTTCTATTGACTAATATTCAACCTGATTATCGCTTTTTCTAAGAAAATCAACTCTATACAAAATGTAGTCTTTTTTTGCCCAACTCTTTCTCACCTTTATTTCTGGACTCTGATCAACCCAGGAAGGATTTTCTCTCCAGTTCTGTAATTGCCTCTCCAAATCAATCCTCAAAGCACTAGGCAATACTTCTTCCTTTCCCACTGAGGTTGCTCCATCATTGTCTTTAGCTAATTTGCTAATCTGTGACTGTAACAATTGAATTTCATTTTTCTCCACCAACTTCTGGAATATCCAATAAGTTATCGTACATAATGTTCTAATAAAATGACTAACCTTTAAGCAATTCTGAAGCTTGTTTTGTAGTTGCACAAGAAATGATGGATCAAATGCCTTGTGGCTTCTGTTCCTCACACTATGGGAAGTTTCCATGCCTTTTATTTTCACATCTTTCTCATCCATTACAATCTGAAATATATGCAAACAGGAGTTTATTTGAAATTGTATTCTCTCTTTAACCTTATGAGGAAAACAAATGTAGATTCGTTGTTAACCAATATTCTACTTGAGTTTCCAAAATTTTTTTGCTAGACAGTAGATCAATATTATAGAGGACAGAGAATACATTTGCAATCAAATATATTAGACACCCCAACATATCCAAGATTGATTAGTATTTGTCAGAAAAATCAAGTTCTGAGCTATGAGAAAAGACAGCAATGGGCCAATTGAACTTTAACGCAACAAATCTCCATTGCATGCCAGACAACTGAATCTACAAAGTGTTTTTCAAATTCCATTAAGTGATTTTGGGTGCATAACCAACAATTAACCGCCCAGCTAGGCAGTTACCAGAATTTCATAAAAACAAATGTCGGAGACAAGTAAGAAACTTTAATCAAAACTAATACTACTCTTTTACTATTTGCTAAGTCAAACAAGCAAGCAATAAAAAATTCTAACAATTCCCAACAGATGAGATCAATCACAAAGCTTATATTAAAAATCCAGACGGATATATTCATAAAAAAAAAAACCACAAATGCAAGACAAAATTTATAATCACTAAGCAATCAGGTAACCCTTTATAACAGAAATCATTAACAACTATCACCCATAAGCTCACGAATAAAAACAAACCAGAGAAAATAAATCCCATTAAGTTCCAATAAAAATAATACTAATAAAAGAGACCCAGAAATGCAAAAAGAAGAAAATGTGACAGAACTTAAAAATTTAGATAATGCTGAGAAATCAGAGAGAATTGGATTCACTTACAGATGGGATCCCAACTGCAAAAATATCTATTGCGACGAGGAATCTCTTGCTTCAATATTAAAGTTGTGTACTTCCGTTCTTAAAAATTCAAAGGGTGGCAGGCCAGCACGTGGTGGCTTTCTACATGTAAACGCAATTATCTAAATTGTGAAATTGCAGGGAAAGCCCCGAGAAGAACCACCGCCCAGAATTAGAAGTAGAAAGCTATTTTGACTGTCTACTTTCCCACAAGTTTCTACCCGTTTTTGAGGACCCAATCCGACGGTAATCTCGGAGTCCATATTGTACTTATTGATGTATTGTGTCCGTCCACGCGGAACTCTTACACTGTTTTTATGAGCGACTTGCCGTTTCTTTTAATCACACTCGGTCCGTGGTCAATGGAAAGACACTGTAGGGATGAACGAGTTACGAGTAATTATAAATGAATTAGAGATGGGGATTGATAATGAAATTATTGCCCGCGATGGATATGGGTAAGATAATCTCTGGATACTCACTGTTGTTATTCATTATATTAGAGGGTTTGATCAGAATCTGTGTCTTATCCAATGTGAGATTCTTACTCTCCCCTAAGTGCGTATTTTCTATACCACTATACTAAGTTTTTTTATTACCGGTTTACAAGCAAACCATAAACACAAACCATAGCCAATGCATAGTAGAACACCACCATAAAGAAACAGCAACTAGCATTGTTCAAATTTTTACAGAAGCAAATTCCAAAACCAAACACAACAAGCAGCAAGCTTACCTTATTCTTTATTTATTTATCATAAACAGACAAAAGCAACTCCTTAGTTCATTTCCTTCTTTCTAAGCTTTTCTACAAGTATCTCCTTGGCAAATCCGTCCCTCCTCACCTTTTCCTTCTTCACCATTTTCTTTTTTCTTTAAAGCACAGTTAGGGTGAAGATCAAAGTCACATTCTTTGCAATAGAAAGACCAGCCATGTCCCATCTCTCTACACCCATTGCAGACAAATCCCTTGCGTTTAATGCGTACAAGCTCATGCTCTTTGTGGAGTTCGTGTTTCAGTTTCTCAGGCCACCCCTTTGCTATTTCCTCAAGCTTTTCTTTTAATTGCTTTAAATGTTGTTCAGTGAATGGATATGCGTCTGCACCATAAGCTGTTAAGTGTTCTTTAGCTTCTTTAGTTACTGTCTTGCCGCTTGAACTAATGGCTATGGCTGCAGGAATGCCTTTGATTTTGAATTTCTTTTGCAGGATTGTTTTCCTTTCATCGCCAAATGGAAGGGCTAACCAAGGCATACCCGAATAGAATTCTTCGAATGAGGATTGATCGCGATCACTTGAGACGAAAATTATCTCAAATCTACTGTCCTTTTCTTTAATTTCTTTGTATGCTTCAATTAGCTTGGGTAAAAAAGCACGGCAAGGAGGGCACCATTTAGCTGAGAAATAGAGAAGAACGTTCCTTCCAGCTAATTCAGACACTGGGACCTGAAAAACAAAGCAAAAATTGAAACTCTATACCAGACAAAGCCTGGTAGAAATTAAAGAGCAGGGATTTTTACCTTCGAACCAGTTTTTTCGATCACAAAATCTTTATCACCATGAACCAAAACAGACTCTAGTGTCTGTGCTTCAAGTCTAGCCTTCTCAATCTCAGCAAGCTCATCAAGCTTATCTGGAGTAAATGGGTAGGCTTCAATACCATGATCTTCAATAAGTTCAGCTACATTTTGGTTCAAAGTCTTCCCATCTTCTCCGATTATAACCAGAGAAGGAAGGGCACTAAGCTCAAAATAACGTGCTAATTTTTCACGGCCTTTGTCCTGAAATGGCAATGCTAGCCAAGGCATTTTTTCAAAACTTTGTTTGAAGTCCTTCTCGTCATAGTCTATCGATATCAGTACAATCTCAAAGTTCTCTCCTTTTTCCTTGAGCTTTTTATATATTTCAACAAGTTTAGGAGTAAATTCTAGACATAGCCGATGAGGATATGCCGAGAAATACAAACCTACCATTTTCCCTTGAAGATCAGACACTGGGATCTGCCAATGTAAATAGTAACATTTACCAATAATGGTGTTAAATCATTAACAACATGTAATCAAAGTATATCTACATACCTTAGTTCCCTCATTTGATATCAGATAATCGCGAGAGCTTGAAACCAGGATAGAGCTTATCGTCTGATTATTCTTAGCATTCTCTTCTTCCTGTCTAAGATAGTCAAGTTTTTCTGGGGTAAACGGATAACCTTCTGCTCCATAGTTCCTAATGATGTCGACACCTCGATCACAAGAAACCTTCCCATTAGCATCAAGAACAACCAGATTAGGAATTCCCCTCACTTTAAACAACTCCTTCAGGCGCTTTAGTGTTCCCTGATCAGGAAATGGAATGGCAAGCCATGGCATTTTGGAGAAGTAACCATTGAAAGATTCATCATCTCTATCAGAAGAAATGAAAACCACTTCAAAATCGCCTTTCGATGAAAGCTCTTCATAGGCTTCGACCAAGATTGGTGTGAAATGCCTACATGGCCCACACCATGATCCAGAGAAATATAATCCCACAATTTTTCCAACCAAGCTGCTGATTCTTATCTATCAGTATATCAAAAAATATTTCATTTTATATCTTAGGCTCTCAGTTTGGTAAAGAATGAATTCCACAAATAGAATCCAACATAAACTTCCAAACAAAATTTGTATCGTTTGTATATAATTCCTAACATATATTTCAAATCATTTGTACCAAATAAGAGATTAAGAGACAACATATAAAAGAAATCAAAGTCAAACTGAGATAATCAAAATCACATGCTCCATATCAACTGAATTGGTGGTCAAGATATATGCATATTTTGGTGAACATAACAAGATAAGACTTTTCTAGAGTATTTTTGTGTACGGAATGAATACCTGATCACCGTTGCTGCGGATCACAAAGTCTCTGTCGTCTGATGAGAGAAGTGACAAGAGATCATGAGAAACACCATTAACAAGCTCAGTAGCCATTTTCTTTAGTTTCCTTTTTCTGTAAGACTCTCTTTCTCTATTCCCTTAATTATTATCTCTCTCTTTCAATAGAATTGTCTTAAGTGTGTGTTGATTCTTATCTCCTACAAGACAAGGAAATGTAATCTTTTTCAACCTTCGATTTATCCGCGGGGTTGTTAAATAAATAAATGCTAGACGTAGTGGCTAAGAAATACAAGCAGTTATTAACTTTTCTTTTCTTTTTCTTTTTCTTTTTTTTTTTTAATGAAAAAAAGAGAAGACTTCTGAGTCAACTAGAATGACAGATAGCAGAAGAATAGCAAATCATTCCACTGGTTGATATCCCAAGTGCATGTGAGAGTATTATGTACATGAATTCTATCCCTTTCTTATTCATGCCATTGATTTTTTATTTTATTTTTTAATTTTTAATCCAGAGATTCAATGGCTTTTTGATCTACATATGCCATTCTCATTTAGAAAAATAGAAAAAGTGAGGTGGAATGTTGAAACATATGCACAAAGGTTTAACCAAAAAATAAAAATTTCTTAATGGGTTACCTTCGTTCTTTCTGATTCTACATCAAGATGTGATAACACTAGCTTTTTCTACTCTATGCTTTTGCCAAAGGAAGAGGGGAAAAAGGGCTGCCATACAAAACTCAAGTGATCAAAACACATTTTGCATGTAACCTACAAACTCTAAATAATACTGCTCACTTAAACCTCAAGAAGATTTTCTGCAATGTATCATCCATGGTCCCGCATAATTAAAGGAACATTCCTTCAAATACAAAATTGGAGGAATTAGACAAAATGTGATTAGCCAATTAAAAGAAACATGTTTGTCAAAAAATGAGTAACATGGTAGGCCGATTTGTTTCCTTCTTAATATCTAGTAACTACTAAGAATATTAAATAGACAAAGCATAATAAAAAGAACAGGCAGCAGATCTGAAAGGCAGACTGCATAACAAATTATCATTGTTAAAAAGCCTGCACTGATGTCAACTCCGTTCCATGACACAAATTCGCTTCTTGGAATCCGTAACTTGAACTGATTCCAGTGGCACCCAACAGAGGGATAGAATTCCCAATATTTGTATTGTAAAATGACTTCATTTATATATAATACACGTAAGTCTATAAGAGATAACTCACAGGTACATGAACAGAGTTGTCTCTCAAACATCATAATAATTAAATGGAAACGAGGAAAAGAAAAAACCCACACGAACATATTTCAGTACAAAGTATTAAAACATTGATTCCTCAAGGTTTAAAGCAGACGCCTCCTTCACAGATCCATCCTTCTTTAGGCTCTGGTTCATCCTCATTTTCATCTTCTTTGGTTTTTGTGCTTTCTTCCAGAGCACATTTTGGATGAAGATCATAGTCACATTCTTCACAGTAGTAGGACCATATATTTCCTTCTCCATCACATCCATCACAATTATAAACCATTCGACGTGCAAGCACTAGTTCATGCTCCTCGTGAAGTACATGTTTCACTCTCTCAGGCCACCCCTTTGCCATCTCCTCATATTTTGCTTCTATCTCCTTCAGATGCTCATCAGTGAAGGGATAAGCATCAGCACCGTGAATTGTAATGAGCGATCTGGCCTCTTTTGTAATAGTTCGACCAGTAGGTCCAAGAGCTACAAGCATAGGTATACCTTGGACCTTAAATTTGCGACTCAAAGATGCCTTCCTCTCATCTCCAAAGGGGAGTGCCAACCAAGGCATCGTAGAAAAGAAATCGTCGTAAGAGGCTTGATCACTATCACTAGAGATGAAAATCACTTCAAATGCATTATCTTTTGCCTTAATCTCATGGTAGGCTTCAATGAGTTTAGGTAGAAAGGCTCGGCATGGAGGGCACCAATGTGCCGAGAAATAAAGAAGGATGTTCTTCCCAATTAGATCAGACACCAGAACCTGAAATAGAAGATTGCTGTCATCATCTGCCCCAAAAGTAGGAAATTAAGAGCCGCAAACTGGGTAGGGCAGAAAATTAGTTAAAGAATGGAATTTTACCTTAGCTCCATCTTTCCCAATGACAAAATCCCGGTCCCCTGAGACCAAAACCGATTCCAGGGTTTGGGAAGCTTCTCTTGCTTTTTCTATCTCTGCAAGCTCAGCAAACCTTTCAGGGGTAAAAGGATATGCCTGAACTCCATGTTCTTCAATGGCTTCGGCAACATTGGAATGGAGGGTTTTCCCATCTGGTCCGATAACCACTAGAGTGGGCACAGTAGAGAGCTCAAAGTACCGGACCAACTTCTCGCAGCACTTGTCCTTGAAAGGCAATGATAACCAAGGCATGCCTCCCAAGGATTGCTGGAAAGTTTCTTCATCATCATCTAGTGATATGAACACAACCTCAAAGTTCTCCCCCTTTTCTTTCAATTTCCCATAAACTTCAACAAGCTTTTGAGTAAAATCAACACAAGATTTGTATGAAGCCAATGAGAAAAACAAGCCTACAGTCTTCCCTTCAAGTTCAGATATGGGAAACTTGAAAATAAAGAAAAAGAAAATCATGTCAGCTGAAAAATAACTTCAATGAAACCATGTATAAAGATATTAGAATAACTACATCAGCCTTTGAAGGAAAGAGAACAATCATTGAACTAACCTTCTTTCCATCAGATGAAATTACATAGTCACGAGAATGGACGACCAAGATAGATCTCAATGATTGATTTCTCCTGGCTTCTTCTTCTTGCTCTTTTAATTGTTTGATCTTTTCTGGTGTGAAAGGATAAGCTTCAACTCCATATTCCCGAATGATCTCAACACCACTCTCACTTGACACTTTCCCATTTTCATCAATGATCACAAGGTGGGGTATTCCCTGAATCTTGAATAGCTGATCTAAGCGATCGCGTGTCTCTGATTCAGAGAAAGGGATTGCAAGCCATGGCATCTTTGAAAAATACTTTTTGAATGATTCATCATCTTCATCAGCTGAGATAAAAACAATCTCAAAGTTGCCTTTTGGAGCAAGTTCATTGTAGGCTTCCACCAAGACTGGGGTGAATCGCTGACATGGGCCACACCATGATGCCGAGAAATATAACCCAATCTTCTTCCCCTTCAAGCTGTCAATCTTAACCTGTAAAATGCAGAATTTCATTAATAACTCCCTTCCCAGTCATCCCAGTAGCGTGAACAAAATTATGATGATTAATTTCTTAATAAAAAATCCTTTTGTTCTAACTATGCAAGATATGCAGAAAGAAATTCATGGTTTAATTTGTGAAAACTGAGTCCATCAAACCTAATCTATGGTTGAATTGATAGAATGAATCAGCAAAAGTTGCAGCTACAGTTCACACAAAATTTCTGCTTGAAAAGAACGCATAGTTACTTTTAGGACTAGAATAAGCAGCAAAAAATCCATCTAAGCAGAGTCACAACTGCATTGCAAGAGTTGGGAAACCCACCTAGTGCAACGCAAGGAGTGGCAGACCCTCAAGTTTAGAATCAAAATAACCCAATTTATTTTTGCACCCGTGGCTATTAAGGTAATCAAAATTTGCCCAAAAAATCGAACATATCATTTATCATTTAACCTCCTCAAATTTCCACCAATCTCAAACATGGAAAAAAAATATATATATAACCAACCCAGTCCCTCACTCCCTTCCATTATTAATAGTAAAAAATTTAAAATCCCAAGTTTGATAAGTTTGCCAAGCCTACAACTTCTCACATAAATAAGAACTCAAATTGATACAGCGATAAATCCAACTTCAAACCAATAGCAACAAAATCATTGCAAAGAAACGAAAAAACAAGCGAGGAATCTCAAGCAACAGGAACAAACCCATTAAAGAAAAACGTCAAATAAAAAATATAATCACCTCTTACAAACAGAAAGAAACAATCTTTTGAGTACAGAAACAATCCCAGAAGAATAATTAACAAGATAAAAACTGTAGGAGAACAAACAAAGAAAAGGGTCTTACCTGATCACCGTTGTTGCGAATAAGGTAATCACAATCTGACGAAGAGAGAAGCGAGCGAAAATCATGAGAATCGCCGTTAGCCATCTCTGCCATTACTGTGAGCTAGTACTGTTAGTAGCTAGAAAGAAATATTTGCGTAAGGCTGTGGAGGGGATATAATCTTGTATTTATAACCGACGAGGACAAATTGGTTTCGCAGACTTTTTGCCTAGTGAAGAAGAAAAGTTGACTGAATATTACCTCTGCCTCTGCGTGAAAACAACGGGTCTAGAAGATGATTAACTTCCCAACCCTTTTTTTTATTATTATTATTATTTTCTTTCTTTAGGGAGAATCCCTAATCTTTTCTTCGTTTCTTCTTTGGCTCTTTTTATTCTTTACTTAACTAATCTAATTAGCATCGATTATTTAATTTCGGATCTAGATATTGGTCAAAATTACTATTGTATTTTTTATTATTTGAAAAAAATCATTTATTCATTTCGAAAATTTTATTTTTTTATTAAATATTTTATAATATTAGAGTATTTGATTACTTTATTCAATTGCAAAAAGTACTGCCCTTCAAAGTTCAAATATATAAACTAAATAACTTAACAAGATTAAACTTCAAAACAAATCTATAATTTCAACCGTATGGTATCCCAACCATGTAGAGTATACCATAAAAGGATGCGAAATGCTCTTTCTTGAGTGTTTTAATCAGAGCTCGAAATCACCATATTTAATTAACAAAAAAGGATTATTGTTATCTCGCCTTATTTCTTAAGAATAAATAAATTTATAATTTTATTAAATAATAAAAATATGGTAATAATTTTAAAAAAAACAAACTAAACAATTAATTACTTTTTATTTTTTTAAGCTTCTTTTTAATTGGATGTCTTAATTTATTTTTTTATTTTTTTATTTGGCCTACCAACTAATTTGTGCTTTCACACTTTTCTAAAGAACAAAACAGAACTAAAAAATTGGCTATTTAATTTTTTTTTTTTCTTTACGACATTGACTCCAAAGTCTTTGTTTATTTTTCAAAATGAATGCGCAAGTCTTTCCTTTGAAAAAGAATTAAGTGGGAACTTCTTCTTATTCTTTTTCCTTTTGTAATAGACAAGAAAACTGCATTGGAATTTTAAGAATGGGTCATTTTCTTTTTTTTTTTTTTAAATGGGTTTATAAAATCATTGGTGTAATTAATATTATAAATAATTGTTGTTTATTGACTAATTTTTTAAGTCTTTTAAATAATCTTTTTAGTTTTAAGTATATTTATTATTTTTCTTTTAGTGTCATCATTAAGTAATTATTTATTACTTGTAACTTTGTGAGAAACTTCTGAATCTAAATGTGGAAGAGCATGTTGAAAAGCAGGAAAAAAAGTATCCTACCTTGAGTTCAGTTATTAAAAAAAAATTAAACTTTACAGAATTACAAACGACGTGTCGTGCACTACACCCCACGACAACGATATGACTTTCAAATCTCTTATCCTCCGTTGAAAAATTGACCATTCTTCCTGTCAAAATTATGCTTCAACAAGGATAGATTTTCTACAGCCAACTTTGCATGCAACGACAAGTAAGTGCATAGCGATCAACATTCATCTGATTCTGACAAAACAAACACAACTTGTCTTCCCTTAGGATGATCATTCTTTGTCTCTCTTTGGCTGCATCAGAAAATGGATGCTGTTCCTGGAAAAACTGATAGTTTCTCCCTCAAAATAAGTTCTGAGGTTATCTGCAGACTTTGGCCATAGACATTGAATTGTGAACCCTCATATTTTAATATCTGGATCCAATCCAAGAACCAATTGAACCAATTATGATAAGACCTTGAATGATTGGATTCTTTATATTAATCAAGTAAATGATTAGAAGAAAATATGGTCATCTAATAAGCACAAGATAAACTGACAGATAGTTAGAACATGAACTTGGAAGGTGCATACCAGAAGCATAGTAGAAGGCCTAAAACACGCATTACAGTGCACCTTTCTCTGCCAGGATTATTTTCAAGTGGCTGTAATTTACATGAACGCGTTTGCTGGTTGTGGTGGGATAATATGATATGGGGTTAGATGATCAAACAGATAAGATAAGGCCTGGGATTTGATGAATTTACTGCGATAATCATTGATTTAACTTGCTATCTTCTAATAGTTGCCATTATTTTCTGTTAATCATTTCATATATTGGTGTTATTTTGGATGTAAATACAAGCCTAAGCTGTTTGTAGCTTTCATCCAAGTTCAGGAATTTATTTTAATTTATAATAATTAGATCTTAATTGTTTAGGCTGCTGCAGCAATTTTTCTGCAGAATTTCTATTTTGCACTTGTTTCCTCACTAATATATATTCATGTTTATCAAATGGAGAAGTATAGTTTGTTTTTACCAATTGAAACTTAGATTATAAGCCTTATTTCCATCAAGCCCAAAAATCCCAAAATGCTTCTCATACTCTTCTTCACCTTTCCCATTCTCATCAAAAAGACCAAACAAATAAGCTTCCATTCCCTCTTTAGGCCTTTTTGGGGTTCCAACATTATTCATTATCTGTCTTACCACCTCTCCATTATATGCTAATGCATTTTTCACATTAGCACCTTCACCGCCAGCAGTTGGCCAACCGGTCTCTGTCACGACAACCTGAATTCCTGGATAACCATCTTTCTCCATTGCATACAAAAATGCATCAATAGTCGCGGCAAAAAGATTATTATACTTGAATGCACCATCTTGTACAGCTCTCTTACTCTTGAACAACGCATAATCTAATTGAACTTGTTTCAAATTATTTACATAGCTAATATAAGGATACACATTAACCATTAATGGTGATCTACTATCATATAAAAATTGCAAGAAAGGTTTCATAACATGATCAAGGTAAGGATCAAATGTTCCTGATGATGGAGGGTAGGAAATAGAGAGTATAGACGAAGCTTGAGGGGAAGATAGCTTAATATTGTTCAAATTTAACATAAGTAATGCTTGATAAAGATTTAACATGGCAGGAATTAAGTAAGGAGTGTTGGATTGATCTTTCAGAAATACTTCATTTCCAACTGCAATATATTTGATTTGGTTAGCTGGAATGTGTGAAAAGATATTGGATTGCAGCCATTCTATAGAGGTATTTATATTGGCATTTGCAAGAAAAGGGAGATTTTGGTTAGGGACACCAACTATTAGGGTTATTGCGGTGCCTGAAAAGGATTTTAAGATTGTTGGATCAGCATCGAAAATACGAATGTTGTTTATGCCATTAGAATTAAGGAATTTAACAATGGTGGATGGTGACGGGAACTGAATGTTCGTGACACGACCATAGCATATTCCAATAGGTGCAGCAACTGCAGTAAACCAAATTTAACAATAGGTTAGAACATTTTAAATCTACCTAAACCTTTTTGATGTAGTAATTCAAACGAGAATGTTAAACAATCTTATACCAATTATTCTAGTATTACAAAGAATAATAAAAACCTGATGAACTTGGAGGATTGATGAAAAGGAGGAAAATGACTGGAAGTAGATAGAGGAATAGAACATTTTGAATTCTAATGAGCATATTTGTTAATTTTGAGTTCTGAAATTGAAGATGCATTGATTTTTTTCTTTTTTTTTAAGTTTTAGATAGTGAGATTTATGTTATGTACTATCGGAATGGATGTTGTGGTGGAGTAGTTTGGAAATGGATGAAAAAGGGTAGAATATATTATTAACTTCAAGCTAATTAAAATTAATACTGAATGAGTGATTTTTGGTTTGATTTTGGTTTGAAGTTCTAAAATGTGTGTGCTTTTCTTAATTTTAAATAATAAATAATAGGTCCTTATAATTTTATTATTTCAAAATTGGGTGGGTGAATGACACTTTATTCCCTGTAATTTATTGAACTTTTACAGGTCAGGATTTTTGTTCTTCAAAAAAGCAATTAACAAGTTAATTATTTGTATCTTCATATTAAATTATTAAATAAAATTTGGTTTTTTTTTCTCTCAAAGGCAAAATAGAAACAAAAGTGTTTTATTTAACTTTTTTTAATTGAATAATTAAAAAATAAATAAAATCTTAAAAATAAAATGAATAATTTTTAATTAATTTTAAAAATAAAAATATTAGTTCTTAAATTTCGATAAATTATAGAGACTATAAATAATAATTCGCACAATTGGAAATGAGATCTAAAACTAGATATAGCCCATACGAATTGCCATGGGGCTTGGGCTAGAAAACGTTTGACATTTTCTTAACTGGGCTCAACTAAGTCTTGGATCGAAATCTGTTGGATGTTCTCGCAGGCCCAACGACAAACATTTTTCTGTCTATGGCGAACGACAGAGAAATAAAAGGAGGAAACCATTTTCTTCCGAAGGATAAACGACCGAAAGCCGCTAGATGCTCTCCTACGATTTAAACGACCAATCCTCCGTCTAACAGCTAGTAATTGAAACTCAGAGCCATTTCTCTTATCTTTAACCAACTGCAATCACCGCGGCGGCGGAACTGACGGGTGACAAGATAAATTGTGCTTCCGCAGGTACAGTTTTCTTTCTTTTGAAGTTCAATTGAGGGGTCATCAACCCAACTCGGTTATCAAGAAACCACTTCCAAGAATTAAGTGCGAAAAAAAGGGACTTGAGTGATATATAAACATAAAAGAAGTCCACTGATTTCATCTTTCTATATGGATATTACACAAACTTATACACCTCTCGAAGCTCATCTTAGGACAATCTCCATGTCAATGACTGAAACTGGAGGTGGCTCCTGATAGGAAAGTTTTATAACTTGAACGTGAAAAGATGTTAATTGGGTATGAATTCATTATTTTTATTACATTTATTTAGAAAAAAAAAAAAGATATTATAAAACTGATAAAAGCAACACACATATGCGTTTAATTGTAGATTCTTGATGCTTATACTCCTGTAATTGCATTTATATATGCTCGATGTTCTTAATGAATCATTTTCATGTGAGAAAGAATACTTCATCAACATATTATATATTTATAGAAAAAGGCATGCAGAGGTACCTTATGGTTTCTGAACTGCAGAAGGGAGTCTTGTGACTTGTACCAACCTGTTAAAAGATTCTCATTACTAAGTTGTACATCATTGCTTTAATCATTTGTCATCTAAATATAGAAATACAACAATATCCATTCAGCAGAATCAGAATCCCAATTAGAAAAGAAAGGAATAAAGGTTGCAATTATGCAGAGATGGCTTCTTAAGTATTAAGCAGATAAGATTAGGAAAGGTACTAGAAAATAATGCATCATTTGTCTTTTAAACATATTTTAGGACCAAAAGTTGTACATCATTGTTATTACCTATATTGTTATTGTTACTGCTATTGTCATAAGAACGTTTTTTTTTATATAAGAACAAGATATCTAAACCGTTGGATTACAATTTGTTCATATTTTTCGGACCAAAATGCTTATCATTGTTCATATTTTGAGTGGGGTTGGTCTCAAATTTAAACTTCAATTACAATAATTGTTCTAATCATCAAAAGCAACAAGATTAAGCTCTGCCCACTCTAGCAGAATCATTCTTTGCATTAAAAGTGGAATAAAGATGACAATCAAACATTAAACAGACTGTGACCCCATTTTTTATTTCTTTTATTCAAAATAAGAAGATATTTTTTGGTCAAAAAAAAAAAAAGAAGATATTTCAAATATCAGTTTGACCCCATTGACCGCATAACTCGAGAAAACCTATGCAAGATTTGTTCTTACACAAATCCCAACATTGGACCCCATAATTTTGTCTTTCTAAAGTTGCTGCCACACTGGCTATTTGGACCAAGATCCTAATAGAAGCAAGATTTTGGCACTATACATTCCTAACTCATTTGTTTTTCTTTTTTTTTTTTTTTACCTTCTTTTTCCCCTTTAATCTTCTTTCTTATTGTACATAATTCATAAGTTACCAAGTTTTTTTACATTTCGTTATATATCATTAGTAGTATATATAATTAATATGATTAAATTAATTCTTTAGATTCGCATTCGTGTTTTTACTCTTTTAGATATAATTAAATTAGCAAATATAGAGTTTGGCACTATATAATTAATTGTGATTTTGCTGACATTAAATTTCTAACTACTAAAAAAAGAAAAAACAAATATGCAATTATTTGATTAGTGCAATAAAGAGAGGTATGTCCTGTACAAATGTTGCCTTTTCTTAAAGGCCATTGAGGTTGTGTCTATCTAAAGACACCAAAATCTCACTTTCTCTCATTACAAAGCAATTGCAAGTGCCTTCTTATACGCGCTAAACAACACAAAGAATATATCTTTAGCTCTCTGTCTTTAATTAAAGAAAGTTCTACATTCCTTTATTGAATAATTATCAAAAGCCACGAACTCACATTCACATTTTGAAAACCCAATTATATACATAACCTCATCTACCAGCAAGAAATCTTAATTCTTAGCCTGCACTCAAAGAACTAGACCTATACATACAATCTTAAAACTAAACCCCAGACCTCTCCATCTCTTCTCCTACCAAGAAAACTATCTCAAAATGTCAACCCAACCGCAACAACAGCCGGTGGTGGTTTATCCCAACACCGTCGTCGGACAGCCCCCGCCGGCTTCAAACTCCCACTCAAATGGATCATTTGGGACAGTTTTTATAGTTCTTGCTGTTATTATTGTTATATCAGCTATTGCTTGTTGTCTTGGTAGACTTTGCAAAAGACGTCAAGCAGCAGCAGGAGGCAACCATAAACAGGGTAATAAACCTAATAATAAGCAGAGCCAGCAAAATCCCAATTTTAGACCAAAAGAAAGGGGAAGGGAAAGGGAAAGGGAAAGAGAAAGAGAAGGGGACGTTGAGTTTGGGTTTGACAAGGGTTTTCCAGTAGGCAGGTCAACAGGAAATGGAGATGGGAGAGGACATAAGCTATCTGAAAATGGTCATAATAATATTAATGGCCATGGACATGGACATGGTCATGGTCATGGACATCATATGAAAGGTGAAAGTTATTCAGTTGATGATGGACAGCTAAAGCCTGGTCCATAAGGTCATCGAGGGTTGTATTAATTTCTTCATGCATGTTATTTTCTGTTTGGTTAATTTCCATTTATATAATACTTCTTTTTCTTATTTTTTAGACTGCAGCTTGAAATATGTAATTAATTAATGAAACTTCATTAATTACTCTCTTCTTTCTCTCTTTTTATTTTTATTTTTTTAACCATGATATATGGTGAAATTTAGATCATTTGGTTGGTAATTGCCTTTTCTTTGAATATATATATATATATATCATTTCTTTTTACTGGGCCAAATTAAGTTCCAAATGGCCTGAATTTCAATTCCTTATTTCTTCTATCCTTTCTTAAATTTGACTTATTCGTGTTAATACGGGGATTTGTTTTTTCTGTTATCAATTGATGAATATAACTTTTATATTTTCCTCAATTTATTTTCAGATCTCATAAATTCTGATTACATAAAGAGCAATCCATGTCTTAGCTTCTTGTTTATTCCCCAAGAAGTAAAATTTTAACTAATATAGATTTTGAAATGAGATAAAAATTTGAATTTAGGTTACATTTGCGATAAAAGGTTCACTATAATTTAAATTAAGGGTGCAATTATGATAAAAAGTTAGAATTAAAGTGTATAAGGATTAAGATCGTTTTGGATGTGATCGTTATTTCGTGCAAAGTTGAAAGTATTTTATATTCATTTCGTCCTATTTTGTTTGTTTGTTATTCCTTTTTGGATGTCCCAAAATGTTTACGAGATTTTTAAATTTGTATATGTAAACAATTATTTTTTTCATGATAACCTTTATAATCTTTCATTAAATGAAAGACTTTTATTAATATCTTAATGAATTAACGATGAAAAATAGCAAAATAACTTTTATTGACTAAATGCTTAATATGCGTGTTTTGTCAAACCATGCAAATAAAATAGAACGAAGAGAGTATAATTTAGTCAGCTCATTCCTTGTGTTAATCTGACTCAACTATGAGCCATGAGACCTACATTTAACATATTTGTATTCATTAATTTTGACTAATTTGAAAATAGTGTGCAATTATGACAAATAAAAATTGAAATTAAGGTGTGTGGGGGATTAAATTG
Organism: Jatropha curcas; assembly: GCF_014843425.1. The sequence goes on from NW_023590671.1 coordinate 296,274, forward strand.
GAGGTTTATTGTCATGGCCCACACCTTAAGTCACTACGCACTAATTCTCTAAAATTCTCCAAAAATATTCATTACTTACTTTCTACCCATAAAAACCATGCATGCATGCTCCAAAAATTCTCTAAAATTCTCCAAAAATATCATTACTTACTTTCCTATCCCATAAAAACCATGCATGAGCTCCAAAAATGTGATAGAACCTATTACCTATATATATAATTTTTCTAGACCAAAATAATACCGACTCCCGGACCGATAGTAATTCACAGAACAATACCGACTCCCGGACCGATAGTACTATTCACAGACAGATAAACTACTATTTCAACACAGAAAAAAATAGGGCGTTACATTTATGATGTAATTATTACAAGACTTGAAGTTTGAAGCCTTTTGAATGGTTTAGCCATTAATTGTGTGTATAAGAGAGAAAATTTTCATTTGGAAAAATGAGAATAGTTTAGTCTTTTCACTAATAAAACAAAATGATACTAAACTTCACAAAAACGCAGTTTAGCAGCCCAGCCAATAGCCGTTCGATATAAGTGGAAGAGTGAACAAAATCTGTCCAACACGTAACGAGGCCCATTACTTACAAAGGCTACATTTATAAGTCGGTATATGTTCGTAGAAAGGCTAAGCCCAAACTTCTGCGAGTTTTTTTTACCGTTGGTAGTATAGTAATTCTCTTTATATTTTACGATCACTCGACGGAAAAACTAACCGTGGACCTGATCATATAATAGAATTACAATACATGGACTAAATAATGAAAATTTGAAAATTAAGGTCCTTACCTATATATTTGATAAAAATATTATGGAGTATATAATAATTATCCTTGTTGTTATTGTTATTTGATGATTGTCCTTTGTGTACAATTGGGAAAGCTGCAAGCATATGATCTAACCGTACAAATATTCCCTTCCCTAATAATTATATGGTCACTCTTTCTCTTACTCTCATCGTTTTGTAACTTTCTTTTATGTAATTATGATTACTACTTTATTAGTGTAGCATGGATTATGACCTAATGATCAAACTCAAAATATATAAATTCCCAATAATCCTCAATTTTTAAGAGAAATTTATTGTTCTTCTAAAATTATAAATTTTAGAATATTACATACCTTTTTATTTTAACAATAATAATTTTTAGATATTTAAGCGCAAAGTATTGATTTTATAATATTATTAATATCAATTATGATTCACATTTTCAATTATTTAATATTTATTTACGTAATCTAATTTTGCAGTGTTAAAGTATTCAATAAAATTTATAAGATAAATATAAATTTTTAAGTTAAAATGTTCAATATATCAAAATACAAATCAAGAGTAAGACAATATTAAAATAACAAAGATCGGATATGAATTTATGTATTATGCCAATAATCAAACAATCCTAATTTTTTCATTTTTTTTCAAATTTTATCCAGTATTTTTAATTGAATTTCAACCTAATTTAAATGATAAAAATAATTTTCATATGCGTTAATAAAATTTAATTTCGTCTCCGTATATTAATACTTCCTTGAAACTTGAAAAATATAATGAATAGTTAGTATTCAATATTTCAAAATTAATTATCTTAAGACTTTTTTTTACACTACCTAGTAAATTTAATATGAAGGCATTTTAAAAAAATGGAAAGAAAAACATTACCAAAATTATAAATAGAATTATTATTTTAGAACGTGAAAGTGAGATTATAATTTGGTTACGGGAGTATTATTTATTACTTTATATGTTCCTAACTACTTATTAGAGAAAATAACATGTTTTAAAATATTTATAATATTTGTTGTTTGGAGGAGTAATAATTTTTTTTCATGTTTATATTTTGTATTTGACCAATAATTATTATTTTAATTTTTTAAAATTTAATATTTAAATATAATAAATTAAAAGTAATATAATCAATTTATTCGATCATTTATTGCAATTTAAATAAATTTAATAATTTTATTAAAAAATATAAAATTCTAAATGTTACAAGCATTTAGGAGGTAAAATAACATGTTTCGAGTTTAAGAAATTTGACTATACCGAAATAAATTAATAAATTCCTGATTAAATTAGAAGAGCAATAGATGGGGAGGTGGGATGGACATGCATGAAAGGAGAGTAGCTATAGCAAAGGAAAACATTCCACTGATGATTGAGTTGCAGTTATGGGTACCTTTCACTGCTTTTGAACCATTCGATGGCCGTTTTCTTGGGAGTGATGATGATTTTCTTTGTCAGTCAAAAAACCGACTCTCTCTGTCTCTCTTGCAGAGATCAGATTCCTCTCTGTCACAGATTTGCTACTGACTCGGATGATTCTCTTTCCCTTTCTCCCTAATAACAATAAAAAAAACCAGCTTTGTTAGCTTTGTGTTGTACTGCTCTGTTAGCTGCTAAAAGAAGGCGTGAAAGCTGTCTCTATCAGTCTATCTGCTATTTAATGAGACAGGGACAAACAGAAAGAGGACTTGCTGTGAAAATAGGAGACATGAGAGGACTAGAGAGAGCAGTAGAATTGCTTAGACCTTTTGTTGACTCAAAGGCCTGGGATTGCTGTGTTGTTTGGAAATTGGGTGATGATCCTTCAAGGTGCATTTTAGTGTTTATTACCAACTTGTTGTAATTGGGTATGATTTATCTTGTTTTAAATTGTTGGAAGATGTTTGTAGGTTTATTCAGTGGATGGGTTGCTGTTGCAGTGGCGGTGGTGGCGGCGATGGTGGTAAAGTTAAGGAGGAAAGAATAGATGAGAATGTAGGGATTTGCAGGGATTTGTATTTTAAGCATCCAATTAGGACCAAGGCATGTGAGGCTCTTGCTTGTTTCCCTTCTTTCATGCCTTTATATTCTGGGTAATCTCTAAATCTCTAGAACCTTAGTTGATTTTCCTTTTTTCTGTTTAATATTATGCCCTAAGTTAAATCTGATATGTGAGTCTGTAAGCAGAATTCATGGAGAGGTGGTATTGTCAAAGCAATCAAAGTGGGTTACTCGTGTCAATGCCTCAGACTCGAAATTCTCTCATGTAAGTTCTTCAATCTCTCCTTTTATCCATTTCTTGTTTACTACTTTCGAATGGGTCCTTCTGTGTTTTTTTTTTTTTTTTTTTTTTTTCAATGGGGTTCCTCTGTGTTTTTTTTTTTTTTTTTGATTGGTGAGAGAATGTGATGGAAACACTTAAAAATTTTTTTTTTTTTTTTTTTTGATTGGTGAGAGAAGTGATGGAACACTAAAATGAATCCTTGATCTTTTCTAGCTTTTAAAATGGTGTTGTAGTCACGATTTCTAACAAAGAACTATGAACTAGAACTGATACTGTGTCAACAGAGTTTTGATGAGAAATCCTGTTGTTTCCTGATTTTTAATTTTATCAGGAACCAGAAATAGTCTTCATCCTTTGGTATGAGGCTTGAGATTAACAACTCTGTCTTAATTGGATGCAAAATAAACTAGGTGGATCATATGATTAAATTGAGAAATGAATGTGACAGGAATCAATTGGAACTAGAGTTCTAATCCCAGTATCTGGTGGACTTATTGAGCTATTTGCAGGCAAACATGTAAGGTTTCTTTATTTGGTTGGCATTTTACTAAACTTAATACTATGATTAAGATACAATTTTTTAGCCAATGAAAATTGTTCATTTTTCTCAGATACCCAAAGATCAGAAGATTATAGAATTTATTACATCACAGTTTAATGTCCTAAAACAAGAGGTCATGATTGCACATGGCTTCACTGGCCTCAATGAGCTCTGCCTTGATCCATTTCTTGAGCAGAATATGCAGAACTTGCCAAAACCTTGTCAGTTGTTAAGTTTGATTCCTCAAGCGCAGGTCCTTCACCCATTAAACCAAACCAATACCCATTCTAGCTTTGTAGTTTCTTCCAGTGGTTCCAGTCCACCAAATGGGCTTCCATCATTGGATTCACATTCTAGTTACTTACCTCAGACTGTAATTTCAAAGCAATCTATCGGAAAACGCTCTGCCCCAAGAAAATCAAAGAAACAAGCAGGTCTATTGCCAGAATGTAACAACAAAGTTGCAAAAGTTAATCAGAGATCTGAAAGAGATCAGTTCCGATCTAAGAATCTTGTTACTGAAAGGAATAGGAGGGACAGGATTAGAGGTGGGCTCTTTACCCTGCGTTCTCTAGTGCCCAAGATAACTAAGGTGGAGATAGTTATATCTCTCAGCTATTGTAATAATTGTTTTTTTTTTCTCATCTACATTTCTCTTAGCAATATGTCTTGTTCTTGAATAGATGGATAAAGCTTCTACTCTTGGGGATGCAATCAATTACATTGTTGAGTTGGAGGAGGAGGCGAAGAAACTCCAGGATGAGCTCAAGGAAACCAAAGCAGAGGAATGCAAAAGCTCTGATGCAGAATTGCTAACTCTCAAGTCAAAGGCATTACAGGATGGCAGCAAAAACATGCAACCTCCTGATAACAACCAAGATTTTTCTGGTTTTGGTGAAAATAAGAAGATTGAGGTATACAAAAACCAGAAACAATATTTTTCACTCTTCCTTGAGATTTTGAATCTTTTCTCAAGCAAGCTATTTAACTCTTTTTATTACCAATATCATATGTGCTTCTGATCATTTTCATTTTATCAAATTTTTGCATTTATTCTCCTCTCAGTTGCAGCTAGAAATAAACCAGATTGGTAAAAGAGAATTCCTGATTAGGGTCTTATATGAGAAAAAGCAAGGAGGATTTGGAAGGTTGATGGATGCCATACATTCATTGGGACTTCAAGTTGTTGATGCGAATATGACAACATTTAATGGCAAGGTCCTGAACATTCTCAGGGTTGAGGTGAGATTTATATTGTGAATCCTAATATTTATTGAAATCATGTTCTGCATAATGCATTTAGGTTGGCATTTTGCAAGGAATTCAATTGGTATGGTTTGACAAACTAAGGATTTGGAAATTTGATATTAATAAATACTATCACAGTTGCAAAAATAATTTTGTCAAAAAAAATAATGAAGGGAGTTATTTTTGAAGCATAATTTTCATGCTTAACTTACATGGCCATTTCCCCAAAGAAGTTCCCATGGCATTCTGGTGTTCTGATTCTGCTATATTTTGTTGAACTCTCTCCAATAAATACTAAAAATTGTATCTGTTCTGCAAGGCTGATGAAAAGGAAATTCAACCAAAGAAATTAAAGGAGTCATTGCTGAAGCTGGGGGGATAGACAGTCTGGACAACAGATTGTCAAATGCAGAAGAATCGGGAGAATAATTTTGGTCTACAGAAATTGGGAGAGTTAAAAGAATTTAAGTTGGAGGCTCTTCCGTTCATGTAATGGCAGTTAAGGTCGCTACAGGTCTCCTCCATTAGCCCTGAGATTCAAATATACAATTAGTTGTAAACTTGAAACTCTTGATGTAGCTCATACAGAATTACATATCCCCCGTCAGCTTAGCCTCTGTGGGAAGATTTTCGTTGTGGGGATCGTGTGTAAATCCTTTCTTACTTAACTTTCATTACAGAAGCGCGATATGATCATTGAAGACTCATTGTAGAAATGCGTTCCAGGTTCTATTGTTCCTTTGTGGTATTCTCTTTCCTCCACAAAGTAAAAGTTCCTTTGTTTTTCCGCATAAGCAAGTATCTATATTCATAACAATGAAAGAAGTGCAGAATACATCAAAATATGAAGTATCCAGGGAAACAAATTCCTTTTTTTTTTTTTTTTTCCTTTTCCTTTAGTGCAGAATATCATCAAAATATGAAGTAATCCCAGGAAACAATATTCCTTTTTTTTTTTTTTTCCTTTTTCCTTTTCTTCATCTTCTTCTCTCTTTTTTTTTTTTTTTTTTTTGACTTTATATACATTAATTCAGAAGTTTCTTACAAAAAAAGTAATCTTACTATATTGCACTCTCAAAACTGGAATCCCAATCTTTTCTCTAGCAATTGGAAATAAACCCACAATTGCTTTTTTTTTTTTTTTTTTTTTTTGGACTTTATATACATAATCAGAAGTTTCTTTACAAAAAGTAATTACTATATGCACTCTCAAAACTGAATCAATCTTTTCTCTAGCATGAATAACCCACAATTGCTGGTTTTAATGATGCAAAAAAGAAAATAATAAATATACATGAAAATTCTCTGGAGTAAAAAAGGCTAACAAATTTACAAGCTTTAAACTCCATTTCTCATTTGAGGCAACCAAAGAATGTAGTCAATTTTCTAGAAAAAATTAACAAATTAAGCATTCTAAGTCCAACTGCAAGTTATTTCAAAGAAAGTTGCCACTTCACCTTTATGTACAACATAACATTTCATGCATTGCCGCTTCACCTTTGGCTGCCTGAGCTTTCTTGAGCTTCTCAGCTATCTCTCATGTCTCGAGTTTGTAACTATGCCTGAGCTTTCTTAAGCTTCTCAGCTATCTCTCATGGCTCAATCGAGTTTGTAACTCTGCATTTGTGTAATTAGAAATTGTCGGTCCATGGGATACTTGTATAGAGCTGTATTCTCCACTGTTTGTGTTAAATTCTGAACTATCTTCACTGCTAAAAGCTGTTCTTCTGAATCTAATTATTTCCTCACTGTATTGACCAGAATCATATGCTGTGCTTTGTCCATACTTGACTCCATTTGTTAAATCAGACATTTCTTCATTATCCAATGCTCTCACCACCTAAAAAATGATTCAACGATTACAAACTTTACATTTGACTAAACAATTATGTTATTCTTAAAGAAAATTGTATCAACAAGATAGTCACCTGCACCATCCTGGGTCGCTTTGGAGCAGAATGGCGCACACAAGCAGCTGCTGTTTCTATCATTCTAAATAATTCACTCTCTACATATCGTTTTTGAAGCCTAGGGTCGACTATATCATCAAGATCACCGGTTTCAATAACACGAATGAGAATTGGGCGAGCCTGTCATGATCATTTTTCAACGAAATGAATTAAAGGTCCTTTCAACTGTTAACTGTCAAGTAAAAAGAAAATTTCTTTGTTCATACCCATTCAACCAAACTTTCATCCCCTAAAGGTTGAGTAGGATCAACAGGTTTCCGTCCAGTTATGAGTTCTAGAAGCACAACTCCAAACGAATATACATCAGACCTATCTGTCAATTTTCCACTTGATGCATATTCTGGTGCCAGGTACCTGAAAAAACCAAATTGAACATCAATCAAGGCCTCATAACTCGTGCATTAATTATTGACTTATATTTTGTTAAAATTACAATTATAAGCTTTATAGTAAAGAAAATGTGAAAATGGAGACTATATATTCAGGCCAAAAACTTACCCAAATGTGCCCATGACTCGAGTTGATACATGGGTGTGAGTTGTATCGTTTAGTCTAGCAAGACCAAAATCTGCTACCTGAAATTAAGCAGCTTCAGAATCAAAAATACATGACTTCAATATTCACAGTTAGAAAGATCACATCTTGAGTAGCAGGAGGGGTAAAAGAAATCTGGAAAAAGAAAATCTAAAAACACTTGCCAATGCATCAAATTTTTCATCCAACAAAATGTTTGCTGACTTGATATCTCTATGAATAATTCTCGGATTACCTGCAAATTAGTCAAATAATTAGACAGTTTCACATTTCACATGTTTGACTCTAAAATTAACAAAAAAGAAAAGAAAAGATGAACTTAATTAAAATAGATATTTCTTGTATGCATGAATTAGAATGCTTACAATCTTCGTGCAGATACGCCAAACCTTTTGCAGTACCTATAGCAATTCTGAGTCTTTTAGGCCACTCTAGCGATGGCATTCCTTTTGCTGTTGGCACAAATAACCGTCAAACTACCGTAAGAACACAACTTTTGGAAAAAACATGAAAAAATGAACAATAAAAGAAGAAAGATGAGCATACAATGCAAATGATGCTCAAGAGTTTTATTTGGAACAAATTCATAGAGAAGCAAGCGTTGGTTATCTGAAATGCAATAGCCCACCAAAGATACCAAATGTTTATGATGAACACGACTAATAATCTCAATTTCGGCCTTAAATTCGCGATCGCCTTGTCCACCACCTATCTTAAGCTGCTTAACGGCCACTTCCCTCCCATCCTGCACTTTCCCTTTATAAACACATCCAAACCCACCTTCACCCACAATATTTTTTCGTGAAAATCCATTTGTCATCTCCATCACTTCTTCATAGCTAAAATGGGTTTTAGTACCACCTATGACACTAGCCTCTCCACTAATATCATTACTCCCAAAACTTTCTGGTGAATGTGAATGTTGTGAACCATAAGAATAATTTCCTACGTTAGAGTAACCTGCCATATGTGGCTGCTGTGATCCAGAATAATACCCATCTGCATTTCAAAACGAAACCATAAGCAACTGGGGAGCCTCATACAAAAAGGATTAACCGTCTGTTCAGCATTATGGTACAGCGTTTATAATGCTTAAGGCTTAAACTTCATGATTTTTTTGAGAAAAGTTAGATTTTTGACATTTCCCAAATCATGATTTTCCAAAAGCAATTTGAAATTTCTTTAAAGAAGTAAAAGAATTCAAAACTCAATCCCGAACGAAGTCTAAGACTCTTACCTGTTTGAACAGCTAAGTTTGGAGGAGGCATGTAATACATATCATGCCTCCTCTTTTTCTTCTTCAAAACTAAAACGACTGCCACTACTGCAATCAGTACTAATCCCACAACTATTGCACTAGTTAGTAATTTGCTTATGTTTGCAGACACACCATTCTCATTTGTTGTATTGGTTGTGTTTGAATCTTTTGAATTATTAGATGAAGCTGATGATGAAAAACTAGTTGATGATCCATCAGAGACCGCAGGACTTGCAGATTGTGTTCCAGGAGATGCAGTTGTTGGCGTACTATCTGTGTTCAATGACGCACTCGCCAAATTTGATGAAATTGGAGAAGGAGCTTTAAATTCTCCCGGCGGAGGTGGAGTTAGAATTAAAGTACCTGTTGTGGACTGTGTAGCAGCAACTTTATCAGGTGGCGGAGACGTGGCTGTGGATTTTTCTGCTGGAGGGGGAGAGGATTGGCCGGGTTCTGCCGGCGGAGGAGAAGAGGAAGATAATGATGGTGTTTCCTCTTTTGATGATGGTGGTGGCGGCGAGGCTGCAGGCCGCTTTGAATTTGATGGAGTTGGTGGTTTAGGAGGAGGAGAGTCAGATGGTTGCGGTGGCGAAGGAGGAGGAGTTTTAGAGCTATCTGTTGACGCTGGCGATGACGAAGGCGGCGATGTTTTAGTTGGTGGTGGAGAAGCATTCTTATTATTGGTATTAGAAGGTGGAGAGGCTAATTTATCACTTGCAGTCAATGCCTCAACGAATGATGGTGCCGGTGCTGGTGGCGAGTTTTCCGGTGGAGGTGAATCATTTTCAGGTGTTGGCGGCGAGTTTTCCGTTGGAGGTGAATCATTTTCAGGTGCTGGTGGCGAGTTTTCCGGTGGAGGTGAATCATTTTCAGGTGTGGAGGTGAATCATTTTCAGGTGCTGGTGGCGAGTTTTCCGGTGGAGGTGAATCATTTTCAGGTGCTGGTGGCGAGTTTTCCGGTGGAGGTGAATCATTTTCAGGTGCTGGTGAAGGAAATTCTATTGAAACACTCGGCGTCTCCGCCGAGTTTGACATTATCTTCTTCCTTAAAACAATTTCTCTCCCCCTTCTCTTATATTTCTTTCTTGGACTCTGTCAATTGGTTTCTTTAATCTTCAACTTTCTTGATTGATTAAAAGAAATTGATGTACCCAAACCCTAATCAAGAAAACAAAAATACCCAAAACCAATACCCAGAAAGTAAAAATTTAGACCTGGCCAAAGAGGAAAAAACAAGAAGGGTATAAAAAAAAAAAAAATCAGCACATGAAAAATTGAGAGAGAAGGGAAGGAGCAAAATTTGAAGACACAAACAAACCCAAACAGAGAGAAAAAAAAAAAAAAAAAAAAAAAAAAAAAAAAGAAGTGAAATTAGGGAGTTGTAATGTGTCTTTTCCAAGAACACCACCACCACCGGCCACCGGAGAGCTAAGCACCGACCCTAAAAATTTATCTCTCTAATCTTTTTGGGTTGTTGTTGGGTTTTTTAAGACCAAAAAATGCGTTTGATTTTTCTGTTTTCATCGTTAATGCGTAATTTTGGTGGTTTCTCTCTCTATTACTTGTACCCACGATTTCCGTTATTGCTAACTGTCACTCCCTCCTTTTTTAAAAACATAGTACTTCTCCCTCCCTTGAGTTTCGGGTTGCCGCGAAACCTTAACCGGGGTTAGTTCTTTTCCCGGGTAAAGGCCCAAAACCCGATTTCTTTTCTGTTTGGCCCAATAAAACACCTGACTTAACAATTGTAACAATTCCAAAATAGTTTCTGTTTATGTTAATGTTAATTATGCTTAATTAGGAATTTTTGTTGTTTAATAATAGTTTTCTTGTGATTACTAGTTTTCATAATATTATTTAGGAATATAATTAATTCAAAGCAACAACTCAACTCAACTCCAATTTGGTTTAACTTTAATAAACTCAACTAAATAGATTTATCATCGGAGGGAACTTAAATCATAATATCCAATTTCGATACTAACATGTTACCTGTACTCATTTCTTTTTTCACACTATGAGTAAATGTAATTATATATATATAATTTTTAATAATGTTTTGTTATAAATTATTTGATTATGAATAATTTATATTACTAAAATCTAAGATATTATAAAATAGAAAAAAAAAACATTTTATGAAATAATAAAATTCAATAACTAAATAACTTGTTGAATAAATAGTGTATTTAATAAAACATTAATATAATTTGACAGTCAAATTTTCATGGAAATAAAATTACTTATCAATCATGTTAAATTTTCTTATAACAATTTTAATTTAATTAACTTAATTTTTTCCGTGTATAATATATTAGCATAAACCATTTGTACTACTAAAATACGAGAAACGTATTTGCTATTATAATAATTAATATAAATTTCACTGTTTTAGTGCACCATTTACAATTTTTGGTATTTTTCTTTTTTTTTAAAAAAAAACTTTTTGCTTATGAGCTTATGATTAATTTTATAATTAGGTAAAGGTCCGCGCGTTGTGCAGAATTTTTGATTTTTTTTTTTAAATAGATTTAGATGAGATATTTTGTGAGAGATCAATTACTGTTATTTGTGTTGGTAAAATTAAATTTTTGTGATATAATTGGGCTAATTATTTTTAAACTCCTTTTTCATTTTTAAGAAATTATTATAATTTTGACAATCGATTATACAAACTTTTTTATCCAAATCTTTATTTATTATTTTTTTAAAATTAAAATCATAAAGTGAATATTGAATAATAAATGATAGTTGTACCACATAATATTGTTGGTAATTATCTTCAAATATGATGGCGATATGAATAAAATTATTTTATCAAATAATTTATTTCAACAAATATAAATAAAATTATTTCATTTGCGAGTTTCTTGATAATCTTCAAGTATGATGGTAACGAAAATATATAAATATAAAAATAGATGATCATTATAAATAAATGACATAAAAATAAAATTAAACTGTATGATTAAAATATTCAAAAATTTAAATATAAATTAGATAATTATTTTAAATAAGTAATAAACTGTAGACTTAAAAAAAAAGTATCTTTTAAGTGATCTAATAAAAAATGAAAAAATTTCAAAATTCAAAATTGAAATATAGCTATAGATAATTATTGTAAATGAATATTAATTTTAAAATATAATTATTAAATATAATTTTAATTTAGATAACAAAATTAAAAATTAAATGTTAAGAATATCATTTAAATAATAAAAATAAATTTAAATGATAAGAATATAATTTCAAATATAATGGTATCTAATTAAATTTATTTTTAATTTATTAAATATATTTATTTCTAATTTATTAGATGTTCTTTTACAATCTGTCCTTATTATTTTAAAGTATTTATTGAATTTAATATTTAATATTTTTTTGCCTTTTAAATCAATTATGTAAATAATAATAATCTCCTAATTTAGTAAGCAAAACACATAAAAGAAATGATATAATAATAATAATAAAAAAATAAATAAATAAAGACTGGCCTCTCATTAATAAGCATAAAAACTACACACACATAGAAAAAACTACTACTAAACATGCTCAACATCATACAACTTATTGTATAAAGATTAAAAATAAAAAAAAATTGAATAAATTATCAAAATAATGAGTTTTGATTAACATCCATCTCATTTGTCTCTTTCCTTTTTCTGCTCCTATCTTTGCCTCTATCTACTTTCTTTTATATAAACCTCAATTGAAGAAGAAGAGAAGGCGGTAATATATGCTGATTTAAATTGTTAGTATCGTCCTTTTGTGATTCAAAATCTGAAAAACATCAATAACAATATATATTAAAATGAAAAGATATATATGATTAAAATAAAAAAATAATTTATAGAGCACAATCAAAACTCAAAAAATTGAAAGCAAAATAATCCAAAAAAATAACAAAGCAATAAGAAGAAACCATTGTAAAAAAAAAAATTATTGAAACTGGGAGATATACATAGATATATGTATATAGCTATATAAATCGAAATAAGAAAAAAATTAAAAATTTTTAAATTCAAAAATTAAAAAGTTTTAATGTTTTAATTATGCAAAATTTTAGATTTTTTCAAAATGATGATTACCTCTAAATATATATTGATCAATTATTGTTATAGAAACATTTAAAAGAATCATCCAATCAAAAATTTCAGAAAATAAGGTAAAAATTTAAAAATTTATAAAAAAAAAAAGAGAAATAAAAATGCTTATATTAATTAATTATTATTATAAAAACATTTAAAAGAATCATTCAATCAAAACTTTCAAAAATAAGATAGAAATCCAAAAATTTGTAAAAAAATGAGAAATAAGAACGCTTGATGGAGAGAGTATTAAATCATATTCCTTTAGATTTTATTTGTTTCAGGATTATATATATATATTGCTTTTTTTTTTAAGAAAAAATTTCTTTCAATCTATCATATGATTTACTAATATGTTATAGCATAATTATACATATACGCACACGTATATACAATGAATTTTATTTTTTATTTTATATCAGATAATAAATCTTTTAATATATTCCTTAATACATAATAATAATTTATATATTTTTTTAGAATAAGTTACTTGATAATTATAACTAATCAAATTAAAAATTTATTAAAAATAATAACTAAAAATATTATTATTTTTTCATATATAATAAGTACCTTATATAGTATAATATAACCAATCAAAATTAAATTTTTTTTTTCAATCAATAAAATTAAAATCTTTAAAGATATCATATTGTTACCATATTTAATATATACCTTATGTAGTATCCATCAAATAATATTACCATATTATATTATATTACCATATAAGATATCATATCATATTATATTATATTATATTACCATATAATACATATATCTTACCATGTAGTGTAATAGTATTACCATATTATATTATATTACCATATAATGTAATAGCATTACCATATTATATTATATTACCATATAATATGTATATATTACCATATTTAATATATACATTATATACATTATATTACTTTATAATATATACATTATCTACATTATATTATATTACCATATAATATGAATATATTACCATATTTAATATATACACATTACTCATAAGATAATATTACCATATTATATTATATCACCATATAAGGTAATGTATCATATTATATTATATTACCATATAATGTTATAATGTTATAGTAAATTATCATATTTATATATATATATTATATATATATATATATAATTGCATAAAATATATATATATTGCCATATAATTGTATTACCATATAATATGTATTATCATATTTAATATATACATTACTACATTACTCATAAAGATTGTTCACTGTTCTTTTTTGAAATGTCCCAAAATAATTATCCACTTCTGTTTATAGTATGCATTTAAAGTTCCTTTTCCTATTTTGCCCTTCAATTAATTCACATTTTATGTATAATTACATCTAAAAACTTGGAACTGAGTTATTATGTAAATAAGGTAGAAAATGAAAACACATAAATTATCACTACAACATTGTATTTTCTTAAATTTTATAGAAAAAAATGTGACAATTTTTTTGAGACAGAAAAAGTATTATATTATATAATTTTAATTTCAAACCGCCAATTTCAGTTATAAAAAATAGAACTGGATAGTGTTAACATATTTTATATATATCTTATATAGTACTGTACTAGACTTTATGATTAAATAGGAAATTAATATAATCAATCAAAATTAAATTATCTTTATTTTTTTAACCAATCAACTTAAATCCTTAATGATATAACCAATCCATGAATTTAATAGGAGCATTTTTGGCAATTTCAATGTTTTCCACCCATTCCCACTTTTTTATATACTAGTTCTTTTATGATATGCATTGCACATTAATTTTGCTTGTTATATATTCGTTTTTATACTCGTTTAATTTTGTTATTTATACAATAGTATCAATTCTTAAGTAGATTAAAATAAATACAATAATTAATTTATATTGCACTTTTTATATAAGACTTATATATATAATGAATATTTTTTAACATATCTTATGATGTAAAATATAAATTTGATCTTCACGTCAATTATTTTTGTCAATAGCATGTAATATTTTAAACTCGGTGTCTTTACGCAAAATCCAAAAAAAAATTGTTTAAAATTATCAGCTCCACGTAGGAATCAATATGCAGATAACAATTTATAGATAGATGTAAATGAGATTAAATTCAAAAATTTTAAAGTCTTATATATTTATTTAAAAAATATTTGGAAAAAAATTAAACTCTCAAAGGCATAATTATCTTTATCTCTATTTTAAAAAATATATCTAATTAAATCATAGAAAAATAAAATGAAATTCGGTAAATTTCAAAAAATTAAGAATAAAAAGAAAGTTCTTTAATTTTTTTTCTTTGTTTCATCCTTAATATAGAAAAAGTAAAAATAAAAATGACAGCAAATATGCCAATAGCTATTTCTTTCATTAATTCAAACTTTTATAGCCTATTTTTCAAAAAAGATTTCATTAGACTAAAAAATGAAAAACTTTATTACTTGATGTATTAATCAAATACTCTAATTTCATACTTCTATTATTTTTGTTAAATTAAGATTGTAAAAAATTATAAAATATAATAATGTGTAAAATAATTCACATAAGTGCACACCATTCTCTCCAAAAAACAAAGAGAAAGAATATATTTATTAATAATAAACTCCTATCCAAAAAATAAAGAGAAAGAATATATTTATTAATAGTAGACTCTAATAGTAAAGTGTTTAACCATATTTTAAAGAATTCAGAACATAATAAATTAAAAGAATTTAAGTTTCCTTTTCAATATTTGAATTAAGGTTTTCGATTTACCTCTAGAAAATAACATCACGTGTGAACCTATAAATAAGAACATTAAAATCTATTAATTATAAAAATCATTGGACAATAATGTTGCAAGATCAATCAGAGAATATAAATATACATATTTTCTCAAATTAAAATACATAAACAAATCTAAATAAAAGGATATTTAAAATGATAAATGAAATTTATTTTCTCAAATTAAAAGACATAAAAAATATAACTGAAAAAAGATCTTCAAAAGGATAAATAGACTTATGTTCTTCAATTAGAATGCATACAAATTTTAACTAAAATGATATATTAGAAATTCCAAATTAAAATAAGACTATTACCGAAAATTTCATTATTCCCCCAATTCCCAAATGTATATGTAGCATAGATTATCGAAAAGATATAAGTTTTCACATTTCTAGCCCTTCATAATCTCAATTATTTTTGAAATTAGTCTATTCCTATTACACCGATTATATTATAAATTTTTTATTCAAATAGTAAACATTTTACATATTAATTACAAATATAAAGTTTAATTTTTAAGAATTTTAGAAAATATATTTTCTTCGACATCAATAATTTGATTATGAATTGAAAATACAATATATATTTATATTTATTGTAAAGTAAATTTTAGTGTTGATGATTTAACAGATTAAATTTGCTAGTTTATTAATATCTATACAATAATTAAATATTTTATAAGAATATATTCAAACCTTATAAATTAAAGTGTGAATAGATAAAATTTAATTTTCTCAATATATATATATATATATAATTTTAATTATTATATATAATTTTAATGATCAATTTAATGTATAAATTTGTTCCTATTATATAATTTTAATGATCAATTTAATGTATAAATTTGTTCCTATTGACACGCTTGTCTTGTGGCTACCTAAATTTTACGAGGACCTTTATGTCATTGTACTTCTCTTTTCTTTAATAATTATACACCTTGCTAGATTAGAAAAAACGCGTATAATAAATACGTAAATCATAATGACTCGAAGAAAAAGAGAATAGAATGAGTTCATCTTTAGATTTTCTTATTCTTCTCTTCAGTTTCCATTTCGTCTTCTCTTAAGATAGTCTTAAAAATATCACTTATTCAGAGAAAAAGAGAATAAAATGAGTTCATCTTTAGATTATATTATTTTTTTCTCCGACTTCCGATTCGTCTTCTCTTAAGGTTGTCTTAGAAATATCACTATTCAAAATAAATATCACCATTATCACCGCTATCTCTCCTCCTTAACCACACTCTATTCTTCTCTTCGAGTGATTGACCATTCGTATATGTAACTTAAACTTATTATGTAGCCTTCAACCTATGTGACTCTGTCGGTGGTGCATGCGGTTACGGAGATTTCGGGAAAGTAGATTATGGATTAGCGACGGTAGTACTGAGTGAGACTGTTAAAAATTTATGCCAAAATTTTATTCTTTTCTTAGATTTATCAAAAAATTTGACTACTTGTATATTATATATATATAAAAAAAATACCATATCACCCAATATAGTTGTTACCTAGCCCGAAATGAATTAGTCTCTCGTCTAATTCTTAACCATAGATGGGAGGCACTCTTAGTATTACTTGTCGTCTCTATCTCCTAGGATTTTTGGGCTAACAAAGATGCGGCTATGGAGTAAATTGCTCCCTTTTTTTATTTTCTATTATACATCTATATTTGTCTAAATTAATTCATAAGGCTCAATTTATTCATATCTTCCACCCTTCTTATTTCAAAAAATTATATATTGACTCCGAAAAAAAAAAAATTTCTACATCCGTCACTTATATTAGTAATATAAATGTATTTTTTTTATTATCATGTTTCATGTTTCGAAATTTTCAGAAATGAAAACGTGACCGAGATAGTTTTGAAGGTAGTATTAAATCAAATCAATTTAGGTTTCATATTCACATATATTTTAGATCTTTTGTGTCTTCAATTTTCGTTTTTTCCCTTTTTTTAAGGATTAGTTTCCTTATTAAGCTTTGTAAATTTAAATTATCTATTTATTATAATTACCGGAACTAAATTAATAATTTATTTTCCTTCTTCCTTTGTCTGCAAATTTTGATTTTTTTGAAATAATTTATTGTATTGAATATGAAACCTATAAACGTGAGTTGATTTGATACTGCCTTCGAAACTATCTGAATCACGTTTTGATTTCTAGAAATTTCAAAACATGAAATATAATAATTAAAAAGAATAAATTTATATTGCTAATATCATTGGTGGATGTAGAAATATTTTTCTTCGGAGTTAATATATAATTTTTTTGAAAAAAGAAAGGTGAAAGATATAAATAAATTGAACTTCAATTAATTTAGACAAATATACATATATATTAGAAAATTAAAAAAAAGGGTCAATTGACTCCTTTTTTATATATAAAGGCATTTGGTTCAATTTTTTCATATAGCTAATCGTTGATTGAGGCCAAACAATTGGATTACAAGTGTCCGGTAATGATTCGAATCAACAGCTGATAGCTAATAATTTTCTCAATGCTCGACTGATTCCATCGGTTGGATGTAAGAGCTTTTTGCAAACTGCTATCAGTATTTTAATACATTTTCTTTGCCTATCAAGAATAAAAGAAGATCAAAGACATCAGGTAATTTTTTTTTTTCTACTTTTTATTATTTTATTGATTGAGATATATTAAGTGTCTTCTTTTTTTTTTTTTTTTTTTTAAATTCATGATAAGTAAATTAGATAAAACACAATTTGAAATTTAAACAATCGAACCAATTCCACTATATATTTTCCACAAATAGTAAATAATTTGTGGTTGAAAACCAAAAGTCAATTAAAATTATAAAGACAACAGTGCATTCTCAAACCGACCTTTTATATAATTATTTAATTTTTAAATTAATCTAATTTAACAAGTGTCGTGACAAAAACGAGTCTATCCAAGCAGCCGAAGTTTGGCTGTGTGTATTTTTCTTGTAAAAAGGAGTTGTTTGTCTTCTCACACAAGATGCATGTCTTAAGATAACCACACATAAACTTGCATTTGGAAGTAACCTAAATACCCAACACAAAATTTATACGTTCTCATGACTCATTCTTCGACCAATCAACTTTAATCTAATTTAGTTACTAATTAGAGATAATAATTTTATCCGATTTGCTGTGCAATTTCATAATTGCATGAAATCGTAATAAGTAATAGAGCACTGAATATATTATCATTCATATGAGAATTTTTACTAAGTTAACAAAATTATTTTAACCTACTATTATTTAAATGACAATAAAGAAAATTTATTTAAAAAATTAAAATACAGAAAATAAAGTAAAAGATTAAACAAGTAGTTGTAGAGAAAAATAGAGATAAAATTTACTGAAAATTTTGACTTCACTCAATTTTATGCAACTTATTTTATTAGTTCGATAATCAATTTTAATTATTTTTTATAAAAGAAATAATTCCAAAATCAATAATAATCCTAAAATCATTTATATTCTCTTCAACATGCTAGTTGCTTTTATTGTTTGTTTAGTACCACATTAATTTATAAAAATCATCATATAACTTTTATTTTACGTTTTATAATTAATTTAACAGTTTGCTAGTAACTTTCACTATAATCTCTTTTAGTAAATGCTAGTAACTTTCACTATAAATCTCTTTTAAGTAATACAATATACTTTAACAATAAAATAAGAAAGCTAACCTAATAAATTAAAAATTAAATATTTGTAAAATAGTAATATTTATTTTATTTTTTAGTCATCAAAATCATGAAATCTTTTAAAAATTTTATTAATAAAAAAAATTATATTCCTTAATAGAAAGAATATGATTTGAATTAAATAAGATATCAATATAATTAATCAAATTCAAGATATTTAAAAATAATACTTTTTATCTTATTTTTGGCCAATCAAATTAGAGTGTAATTTGTAAGTAAGAAATTTAACCATATCCTTTTTAAATCAAAATCTTAATTATCTAGATATATTTATTTAAAATGAACTTGAAAAAAATAAAAATTTTAAATGCCTCATATTTACATATATTTATTTAAAATAATAATGTTGATGATAAATTAAAATAATAGTAAATAATAAATAATAATAATAATAATAAATTATTAAAATATATATTATTAATAATTCATATAATAATATACAATGAATAAACATAATAAGATAAATAATGGTAAAAATTTTTAAATTTTCAACCTGCTTAGTTATAATCCGTATATATTTATCTATTAAAAAGTTAAAAAATATACAACCAAAATTATATATATATATATATTATATATATATATATATATTAAAATTTTCCAATTGACTTTTAGTGTATTTTAAATTTTACAAGAATAATATAAAAAATCTTATTATTCTTCTTCATTTCTACTTTTATATATAATATAGATAGAAATATAAATTTATGCTCTCTAGCTAAAATAAAATAATTTTACAGAAATTATTTATGATCTGTATTTTTTTTATTTTTTTTTTTTTGGTGATGGATATAGTTACTGCTGAGAGATAAGACAGCAACGAGAATTGCCAAAATTGAGCTTCAAATTCATCTACTGGGAGATTCTGTAATAGTTTTCTTAACCGTGTATCATTTTGACTTTTTGTTCAAGATTCCGTTACTTTTTGGACAAACATTTTAGGGTATTTTTGTACTTTCCAGAGGCTTCTTGAACAAACCCAAATTCAACAAGGACAAGAAAGGAATTAGACCCGCCTCCTTCAAATCCAACTCCGACTTGGATTAGATCTAGAAACCGCAACACGAAAATGTTACCGCCAAAAGAACCGAAGTTTCTGTGTATAAATAACTAGAAACGGGCTGCTCCATGCTTACAGTTACATATCTCTGTAGATACCCATCTCTTTCTCTGTGTGTACAGACTATACAAGGATTGGATAACCGCTCCTTTTAGCTTTTTTTTTTTTTTTTTTTTTTGTATATATTTCTTTTCTTCTTCTTTAGAATTAATTCATGTTAACCAATCGAATACTTGGAAAAAATTCCTGCATCAGTTTTTTTTTTTTTTTTTTTTTCAAATTCTGTATATATTTTTTCTTCTTCTTTAGGAATTAATCATGTTAACCAATCAATACTTGGAAAAAACTCCTCATCAGATCCCAATCTTCCAGGTAATTTCTTTTCTTTTCTTGATTATTATGTTCTTTTTCTTTTTCTCTTTAGTTTAATTTGCTGTTATTGGGTGTTCTTGATGAGAAAAGCACTGTTTCTGTTAATTTGCATTGGTTTTTATCTGAATTTGGTTGATGGGTTTATTTTTATCTTAATCTTTGGTTTCAGATTTAACTCTGTTTTCTGTGATTGGTGTTAACAGGGAGAACAAGTTGACATTGAAGACAAAGGGTCTGTGGTAATTGATAATAATAATGATGACAAAATCTTGGATTCTGATGCTGATAACAGCGTGGCTAATTCAGGTTACAGTGATAGTAGTTTCGGTGATTTCACCCGGAATGGAATGCTCAAGGTTGGGGAAGGAAGTCTTGAACATAACACAATTACTAGGAGCTTCCTAGAAGGAATGAGAAATCGTGGAAAGGACACCAAGATTGTGGCCATACATAAGAACTCTGCTTCTGGTTCTGCAGGAAGAGCTAGATGGCTTACTTTTCGTATTTTTACGGAGGCAGTGAGTCAAAAGTCCGGAGGCGATGCTAATTTGCGGTTTGGTTGGTTTGGTGGTTCAAGAGAGAAGATTTGTCAAGTTATATCTCATGGATTTAGTCTCTGCAGTGAAACTGCTAATGGTGAATCTCATGGGTTTGGTATTTCTCTTTCTCCTCCAAAATTTTGCATTGATAGGTAAGTTTGATATGCTCATTATGATATTGTGTAGTAATATTATCAAGAAAGAGTAGGAAAGAGAATTAGAAACTCAAACTTCATAAGTTGATGTTGAAATTTTGTTTTTCCCGGCAACCAAACAGAAATAGAGAATTGACTCAAGAAAAAGATTGGTACTAACGAGTTTGCTTCTTTACTTTCTATGTTTTACAGCGCGGCATCAGCCACTGTGGATGAGAATGGTCTTAGGCATATGTTGCTATGCCGTGTGGTAATGGGGAAGATGGAAGTGATTCCTGCTGGTTCAAAGCAATTTCAACCAAGTTCAACAGAATTTGACTCTGGTGTTGATAATCTTGAAGAGCCTAGAAAATTCATTGTATGGAGTGCTTTTATGAATTCTCATATCTTCCCTGCTTACATAATAAGCTTTCAGGCGCCTTGCTTTAATGGTAAGCAAAGTTGGTTTTTTATATTTGCTTTTCTCTTGCATATATATGTTTTCAACTGTACTATAGTTTCACAGATCTCTGATTCCACTTTTTGTGCTTGTTTAGGTTTGAATACAAATTTGGGGAGATCAGTCAGACCCTCTTCACCATGGATGAGCTTTCCTGCTTTATTGTCTATATTGTCAAGGTTTTTGGAGCCTTCTAAGATGGCTTTGATCTTCAAATTCTATGATGATTTTAGGGTAGGCCATAAAATACTGAATATTTCTTTCCTTGACATACATTGGTTGTCTTAGTGTACTAGATGTGCTGATTATTTCCAGTATTTTCAATCTTGCAGAAAAATAAGATCAGCAGACTGACACTAATCCGAAAAGTGAGGCAGATATCTGGTGACAGGCTGTTGGCTGCGATCATTAGAAATTGCACAAATAAGGTCTGACTTTCTTTAATCATTTCTCAAACTTCGAGCCTTATAAAGTTGTTTCTGTTTCTGTTTCTGTTATTTTATTTTTTGATAGATTAGGATGAATTGAACCAAGCTGTTGGAATTACACTAGTACTTGCTAACTAATTATCAAGTCTGGTAGCCATTAATATGGTTTTTATCCGAGTTAGATTTTGTATAAGAAGTAAAATAGCAACAACCAAGCATTAATAGCAAATTAGTTGGGGTAGATGGAGAAGGACGGATAGGAAAATATTTGAAAAGTTCCCTATCAATTCAAATCTTTATGTTTTGACAAAGTTTGTTACTTTGGCATTAAGTAAAGCTAATTAGTATGGAAGTCAAGAATCAGGAATCAGCAGCTTTTTGCTTTTTATTTCTAACAAATATATTGGTTGGAAGACTCTTTTAGGGTGTTCTTATTTTATTCATTTTCCTGAATATGTTTTTATCATGTAGAACCATGAAATATAGGGAATCTGGAAAACCCCTTTCAGATTTATAGCTTGAAGTGCCATCCGTCATCTAAAAAACACAATTTGTTAAATAAAAAAATAAAGATCACTTTCACTTCTGCCCTATGGACCAGGGAATCCAATTTGTGTTGAAATAAATCACCATAGAAATACTAAATAGGAAAAAGCAAAAGCAGAGGTATAGAAGTAGAAAGAGGATGAAAAAAATATTCAATTCTGATTGCTCCCAAAATATATAATTTGAAACTTTGGATTTGCTGATTTGAGAAACCTTTGACAATCAGAAAATGCAATGCACAAATATCTTATTATATTATGGTTCACTTCCTTATGTACTCCAACTAATATTGAAACTCTTATTCTAACGCAGCAGCTTGTGATCGGAAGATCCAACCGTGGCAGAAAATATTGACTTTCTTATTCATCAGTTTCTGTGTGAAAACACCTAGAAGCTGCGGCAGCAGTCGCAAGAGCAGCTAAATATAGTTTCAAACCTTAAATGGAGAGAAAGAAAGAAGTTGTATATCTCTTCTACAGCTGTAATGTCAAAAATTTGTCTCTTCTACAGCTGTAATGTCAAACATTTGTTTACTTAGATTTTGTTTTCAGTGAAATGCAACCATCTCTGGAACATTTAAAACATCTACCCCTTATAAAGTTTTCATTTTTCTGCTCCAAGTCGTTCAAAAGAACCAATTACAATCAATGTTTTAGTTCAAATAAAAATATTTCTAACTATGCATTTGGGGGGAAAAAAAAAGGCAGTGAGTTTCTTAGAAATTTTTTTTTTTTTTTTTTTAAATTGATTTGATTTATGAAACTACCATAAGAGTTCTCAGAAAAGGCAAATTAAGCAAGAAGACAAAGGAAGGAACTTTCTTTAATGGGAAGAGAACAAGGGTAACGTAATGTATAACTTTGATGAATGCATATTAAGAATAAGCGTTAAGATAATAACTTGCCATATTAAGTAATTAGCGAATGAAGTTCTCAATAACCCATCAAATATTAATGTGAATGGGATTATCTTAACATACCCTATTAATGCATCCTTCTGCGTTAAGATAATAACAGGGCAGTTATAAGTGGTTTCGATTAATTGAAAATAACTCCGATATATGCAAATATATTGAAAAGTCAGCTTCAGATACGTGTAAATGTATTTCGATGAAAAGGTAGAACAGACTATGCACTTCCTTCTAAAATTATGATTTCATTTCGTATTTTGATGTCCCTCCTGATTAGGTTGCTGCTATTTTGCGAGATGATACACAAGGTGTAACCTTGCCTCGTCCGGTTGGAACCGGTTAGTATTGTTTTCTCGGTGTGAGGCCTCCTTCGAGTTTATTTTACAAAATTAATTGTTTTAGTGGCATTTAACTGTTAAATGTTTGGATAACTTTTCATAAAAGGTGATACAGAACCTCCAAGAATAAGTCTGAGAACCCCTTTAATTATTATGGACCCCGTGATATTAATTTGAAAACCCCTTTAACAATTCAGTCTCAATCCCTAAGACATGCTAAAATTTGGATTGCTTAGAAGGATGATCAAAGATCTAGAATAAAGAAAACTTGTTTCTAAATTCCAGATTCGAAACACTTCACAAGAAGATGATCAGTAAACTTGAATGTTCCTTAAGCATATATTCTACTCAAGAACACAAAGATAAAAGCAAACAGCCTTTTGATTATCATTCAATTATCCATCCCTAGAAATTCGTTTTAGACCTTTATATAGTCTTTACAAGACCTAAAAATTCATAATCTAAAATAAACAAACTCAATTTATGGGTTTAACATAAACAAGTTTGGACAACCAATTATCAAAGCAATAAAATTAAATGGCTTTTAAATTGACATGTTTTAAAAACCCATTACGACAAAAATACAAACATAATTAATTTCATTCAATTAACAAAGCTAAGATCTAAAAACAAAATTAAATAAGCCCATTTTGAAGTTGGACTTGAATTAAGTTGTAATTAATTTTATTTGATCTTGTTTTCAAGCCTTAGATCTACTGCAGCCTTTTACAAGCCAAATTCACCAAACCTTGTAAATGACAAATTAAGCTTGTTGAATTTTCTTGGCTCGTGATCTAATTATAGGCCCTTTGATGTGAAATAATTGGATTGAAAATCTCATTAATTTTATCATTGTTTCTTTGGTCATGCTCATCCTTTTAGTTCGTAGGTTGCTCCATAACAAAAGGCTAAAAATTAAATATTACATGAGTTAACTTTTTAGAAAATGAAATTAGTTCAAACTCTATGTTATCGAATACTGTAAAAATTACCATTTAGTGTTTTGACTAAAATCTATTTAAAAAGTTATTCCTGAACACAACTTTTTTTTTGACTAAAATCTATTTAAAAAGTTATTCCTGAACACAACTTTTTTTTATAAAAAAAAATAAAAAATCGAAGGGTGTTTAAGAATATTTAATGTTTTGACTAAAATCTATTTAAAAAGTTATTCCTGAACACAACTTTTTTTTATAAAAAAAAATAAAAAATCGAAGGGTGTTTAAGAATATTTAATGTTTTGACTAAAATCTATTTAAAAAGTTATTCCTGAACACAACTTTTAAAAAAAAAAAAAAAAAAAAAATCGAAGGGTGTTTAAGAATATTTAGGCCTTATTGAGAACAAACAAAATACTTGTGTTACGCCTTATTAATGTAGATTAACAGTTGGGTTATTAATGTAGTTTGGGCTTTGTCGTCGAAATGGTGTTGAGTACTCCTCCTTTAAATTTTGGGCTTTCAAATTGAATAGTGGGCTTGACACATTAGACTACTTGAAAAAACCCACTTGACTTCTTTTCCCATGTTAGCCATCCCATTATTAGTTGTAATAATTCAGTTCAATTGAATTAACTATGGGACTCGAAATTCAATTTTGTGTTTTATCAAATTTAATTTTTATATTCAAATTCAAATATTTTTTAAAACCAACCTCAAATGCACTTAGATTTCAACTTACTTTGGCTTAATTGATGTCAAAAATTTCAATAAATTTATTTACTATGCCCTAATTAATACTCTTATAAAATTAATAATGTTTGTAATTGATTTGGTGTATAAATGAGCTCATACATCGGGTGTAAATAAGAATTTTTTAATTTTTGTGAGTCATTCAATCTTAGTCATACTCGAATTATTTAAATTTAAAATGAAAATCAAATTTGAATATATATGAGATATTTAGTTGGAGGTAAGTAAATTAGGCAATTGCAACTTCTCCGAAAGTGTATAAAGTATTTGTTTAGTTTACATTATCAATTTTATTTACAAAAAATAGATTATTCAACTTTCTTTATATAGCGAAAATAAGTTACTTATAGATACGTAGATGTTACATTTTCTAATCAAAAGCAATGAATTTATCAGTTTATTCTATTATATAAATATATTTAAATTTACATTAATTGTTATATTTTGTAACTTGAGAATAATTTATTTAACAGGAAAATGATTTACATAGCAAATGCATTTAAATTATATTACGTAGAAAATAATTTTATTAACTGCATATTTTTAAAAAATATATTTTTCGAAAAATACACCAATTTCAAGCAAACAAGCCTCGGTAACTTAACTCATAAGCTACTAACTTCCCATAACCTTTCATGTTATAAAATATTTACGTCATGCGACCAACTTATGAAGTTTTCTCAAAAAATTAATTATTTATGTCATTCCGCTAATCCTTCTATGCAAACTATGCCAAATCTTATCCTAATTCTATATTTCCAATTGCTTAAAAATCGACTAATTAATGACTAATTAGTCATTAATACATGGATTAATTAATGATTAATCGACTAGTCATACAAATTTTATTTATTAACAATTAGTCAACTATTTGAAAATGATCTTTCCCCTTCTAATTTAGAGAAAAAAATTTAAAATTTTAATTTTATTTTCGTCCTATTTGTCTGAACTTTTTAATACTAATATTTATTTTGAAAACTAAATTTTATTTTTAAGGTTATATTAAGAATGTATTATTCCACATCATCTAGATGGAACTAATTAAAATTTATTCTAGATGAGATTATTATTTTATTTTAATTTATTGATTTTTTTTTTTCACTTTGTTGGTCAACAATGCGAATGAATAAATGATGATGATCAGCCAAAAAACAAAACCTTATATTCCTTTTCAACATTGCTGTCATGTAGGTTTTTGAGTTATCAATTTGCCACGTCAGACAATTTGATCTGTACCATTTAACTAAATCCTAATCCAATCTTAATCGAGTGATTTGTAAATATTTATCTGGTTAATAGTGAGTTTAACAAAAGGATTAACTAGTTAACGTAGATAAAAACAAGGAACTATTAAATTTCAAATATTAGATACTCCGATTGCTATAATTGATTTTATAATAATGGGTATATATATTTTTTTTTTCTAGAAGAAAAATAAAAGATTTATTAAATAGATAGTCAAAGTATAATAAATAAATTGTGGATAACAAATAAGATATATATATATATATATATATACATGTCTTTTGGTGGTAGCTGGAAATTTAATTCAGAATAAGTCAAAAGTTGAGAAGCTTCTTTCTTGACGTCCAAATTTTGAAAGTCTTCTCTTAATTTGTAGCTTAGGCCAAAAACACAAGAAGGATTGGTGCATTTGCTTCTATAAAACAAAATTGTCGGATTTGTCAACGCTTTGCCGTTTGAAACATCCACTGCTTAACTAAACTATGTAATCAAGAATTGACCTGGTCAAGTCACCAAGTACTGCTATTTTTATTTTTTTTCTTTTTTCTTTAATCTCTTTTCCATTTTTTATTATATCAAGAAATTAACCTGCTCGCAATCCTCATCCATGGTTTTTGCTTCTTTCTTAGTATTTTCTCCTCTTTAAGGTTTCTTCTTGCCAAAGGAGACTTATTGAACATGTACAATTTTACTGCACATTAATTGATATATATGAATTACTTTAAATGTTAAAATTAATTATTATTCAATTAATATATAAGTAGTCTCATACATTAGATATAAACACGTATTTATGGATCCATATTTACTTATCAAGTGTGAAATTCAAAATTGTTTTTTTAAAAAAAGAATGACAGCTAAAATTTAATGTTGCGCACCTACTACAATTGCCACCAAATGAATGAAAATGTAACTAAAAAATTTTAAAATTATCTGAAAGTGACAAACGGGTTGTGTACCAGAAAAGGCAAAGAAAAACTGGTTGGCCATCAACTACCAGCTCTACATCTCTACATCAAATGAATTGAGGTGACTTCTCATAATAAATGTCACATGTTACATGTATACAGTGTTTTTAACGGTAGGCATAAGGCATTTCGAGGTTGACCGTTTAGTTAATCAAATCGAATTAATTTAATTTCGATTCATTTGAATATAATTTTATAGTATTTAAATTTAAAATCAAATAATATAATAGATAATTCAAATCGTATTAAATCGATTTGATTTGGTATGAGTTATTCTCCAAATAAGTTATTTAGACTTAAAAATAAATTCAATTAGTTATATACAATAATTAAATCAAAAAATAAAAAAATCAAATGGTTTTCTATGTCCAAACTGATTAATAATTAAAATTATAAAATAATTATATAAATTCGATCCAAATGAGTCGGTTTAGTTTAATTTTTGACGAGAAATTGAGAATTGTTGATATATATATATATATATATATATTTTCCCGAATTCCGAAATGGTCGTTTGTCTTAATTTTTGACGAGAAATTGAGATTTGCCTTGTATTAGTTTATCTATCTAATATATATTGAAAAGATAATTTTAAGTTTTTGTACATATGATAAAAGAATAATTTTAATTTTTGTAGTAGCAGGAAGCTTCTACTAATAATGCCATCACATCACCTGTGTCTTTCTAATGTAAAATTGTCTCTGTCAATGACCACCATAAATTTTAGGCTAAACACATCCCATAGTCGTTGAACTAGATATGAGTTTTTCCATTTAGAGATTAATTGAGTTAATATTAATATTGATATCATCAATAATATTATATGTTTTTCAATTTTTTTTAAATTAACTATATAATTAATAATATAATTATTATTTCAAATAATAAAACTTTTTAATTTTTTCTAATAACTCGTGAAATTATTTATATACTTTAATAATTTATGAATAAAATTTCAAGATAGTTTTTCTTATACTATTACATCTTGTAAAGTAAATATAAAAAACACTGAAAGATTTAAATTTATAATTTATGAAAAACTGATATTAATGCAATAAATTGAAATGACATCTGATATTTTTTAGAAAATTGATTTTTTAAAATTTTCGTAATATGTATGAAAATAGAATTATTTTTGCGAAACAGCGGAGTAAGTATAGTATTATATTTTGATATGGTTGGGTTAACCGAAGAACAATGCATTGTCCAGGCCGGTAACAGAGTAACAGCTGTAACAATGTTTTACTATGTGGTTAAAATTACCGAGTAAAACTCAAATTACAGAAACACGTGGGCAGCTAACAGGTTTACTTGTCAATTACTTAAGTAAGACTATTCTCCGATTTCTAACTTTCCCCTTTCCATCCTAAAAATACCGCCGATATTTCGGAACTCCACCCAAAGATTACGCGCCTTTCCTTTTTCTTTCCTTCGTCCTTTCCTTCCTTTATATAAACCTGTAATAAACACTTTTCTCTCACAAATTAAAAGAAAATAAATTGAAACGCTAAACACCAAAATCAGCCGCGTTTTAGCCCAGCTTCCTACTTCTCTCTATCCAGCAACCACCACAGCTCTTTCTCACCATTAATTCTCTTTAACTCTCTTCGTAAGACCAAAGCAAATATCCTTTTTTTCAAGTAATTTGTGTTCTTGAAGAAGAAATGCAGGTGAGTTCCGCTGTCTCCGTTCATCAAGTTTTCAGTCCTTGCTCCGGTAGCGACTTTACGGGGATCGCCGGTAAATTTGAGGAGGAATTTACCTTGAAATTAAGACTAAATGATGAAGCCACGGCAAGCTTAAAGGACGAGAAACTGCCTCAAGAGGAGGAGGACGAGGAGGAAGAGCAAGAGGAAGAGTTTAGTTTTGCTTGCGCAAATCCCAATGGATCGCCTATTTCCGCTGATGATGCATTTCAAAACGGACAGATCCGGCCGCTTTTTCCTTTGTTCGATAGAGATCTCTTGTTTGACGTGGATGGCATTTCCCAAGCTAAAAATTCGAAAGAACCATCTCTCCGGCCGCCGTTGAGAAAGTTGTTTGTGGAGCGTGACCATGCCTCGTCAGTTTCGTCTTCGGAAGCGGATGAACCGGAGGGACCGTACTGTTCTTGGAAAGGGAAAGCTGTGGAAGCGTCGCCAGAGGTGTGCAAAAAAAGTAACTCCACGGGGTTCTCGAAGCTAAGGAGGTTTCGAGAATTGGTCCTCCGAAGCAATAGCGACGGCAAGGACGCCTTTGTCTTTTTGAATAATCAAAACCATAACAGCAACCCTTCAACAATAACAACAGCAGTGACAGGAAGTGCGAGTACAAAAACGAGTCAGGCAGAGAAAAACAAGAAGGTCGGAAAGGAGGAGAAGCAGCAACAAGTGACAAAGAAAGGGAAGAACACTAAAACGGCATCGTCCGCGCACGAGAAGCTCTACATAAGGAATAGAGTGATCAAAGAGGAACATAAGCGTAAATCGTATTTGCCGTACCGGGTCGGGTTTTTCACTAATGTGAACGGGTTGAGCCGGAATATCCATCCTTATTAACTTAATAAGCTCGGTTTATAATTAATTAATCTTTGTTTTTTTAAGAGAGTTAATTTATTTATTGATTTGTTCTTCTAATATAAAGAGGATTTGAATGGGATTTGTATACGTTAGTGACAGATTGATAGTTTGGGAGTTAGATGTATATCAATAATTATTTTATCCTAGTGTTATGTTAATCAAAATTTACAAAACTGTATGCTGAACTCAAAGCTTATTTTATCGGAAATAATTATTAAATATTATGTATTGAGTCAGGGTCCGCCCTTTTCATCCGAAAAGAAATTTCAAATTTGAAAATTAGATTAGAATTTCTAATTTGAGATTTATAATTTATATATAAAATTTGATTTTGGAACGTCTAATACGTAATTCTTGGAGTTTCGTATCATCAATTAAATTATATTTCATTGGTTGTCATCTGAAAGTAACATCAATTAATTTTTCATTATTTTATTGGATTAAATCTTACTATGGATTAACACAAATTTTAAAAATGTTGGTCTTATTATTTCCAGCACTTTCATGGAAAAAAGCCTCCTCGCTTGGAGCATAAGTTTCCATAGTTGATTTGATTAGGTGAAGCAGGAACCAGGAAAGAACCCAGCTTTCAATTGATAGGAAAGATTCTTCAGTTTTACAGATAAAGAGAATACAGATGCTAAATTTCTAAAGCAAATGACAAATTGTCAAGAAAATGGAGCTTGAAAAATCACTCCTTGGATTTGACATGACATTCTTCAGTTTTCATGGAAAGAGAGGCATAAGCCATAGTGGGCGGTTCACAAAGGCAAAAGAATACAGCACTAGATGCAAAATATCTCTCTAGAAGTGTACAGTTTGCGCAGTTCAATGCGCATCTTCTACCCATCCATGGAGGACCATCTCTATCTTTAACTTTTCCTGCTAAAGGAACAAACTACTTTCACTTCCTGGAAGCTCACAGGAACTTTTTATGTATTGAAATTTGTAAATAATGACCCAGGTAATCTAGTCTCTAAAACACTAATTAGAAACAGTTGGCAGAAACTTTCCATTGTTGTGATCATTAAACATTTACATTAACATAAGCATTTACTTACAAATTTCTAAATGACTCCACTAAATTTGTCTGTGCATGGGCATTATTTATGCCGATGCCTCGACCGAATTTTGCTACAGGTAGCAACAATGATCATCTTTTTATTTGCTTATTCCCCAGAAATGTTCTGCCATGCAAACGAGCAGCTGAAGATGTATACGATAATCAGCGCAAATCAAAGATTTCAAACCTCAGATTCGAATTTGTATACACATTGGAACAGTGCTCGTAAATGAGGCTTCCATTTTCTGGTTCTCCGTGTGGATGAAATCCTGTCTCCTGACACTCCTTTAGAACATTCATCCCACCTGGGTCAGTGAGCCGGAATATTCCATAGTTCCTGTAAGCCATAAATAATAAAAGCAACTAAATATTACACAAATATCAACATTCATTGAAAAGAGATTTGTATTTTTTGCCATTTAAGAAGTATCCTTCATATTGTTCTGCATAAAAGGAATATAGCACACAACCCGGAATTCATGTTTTCTGCAAAAGATACAATTGAATTTGTGTTATTGGATTTGCTTTAAATGCTATACGAGCGTTGCAAACCTGGAGGAATCAGTTGGAGCCATGACAATTGCAAAAGCCTCTGGTACCATTACCTTAAAGGCAGAAAAAGAAAGAAATGCAAATAGTTAAATTTTAATAGTAAAATCATTGGAATAAAAGAAGAAAGAACAAGTGATATGGGAAGAATCAGGTGAGTTGATTACCTGATATGAGTATTGAGTGTGCAGATCTATTGAAGACATGAAACAACCTTGAGAAGGATGCGTCTGAATATACAAATAATTGAAGAAAGCATTAACTATGGCACTTGAGGACTTGAGAAATAGAAAATGATGAACATAAAAGAAGCATTCACAGTTAATAAAGTGAAATAAAATCACAAGAAAAGAGCTAACATACGTGAATCCACCCCACAGGAAAAAGCGATTGTTCGTTCTGTATGGCAAAAAATTCTTCCTCTTTTATAGCCTCACACTGTCATGAAGTTAATAAATTAGGCCTGTAAAAAAGTCTCCACAAATGACGTCTCAAAACCAGCAAAAAATTTGTAAAAATGCCTTTGGGGACTCACAGAATTCGCAGTTGATTTTTGTTTTGGTATTATCAGAGTGGTAACGTAGAAGGTCCCCCTTTCCTGATTGTGTTAAGGACGAAACCAAATGCATTTGATTTAGTTAGATGAATGCTCATCAAAAATAAATTCCCATTAACTAACAGGAAGTAAAAAATGAAAACAGGTCTACCGCAGCTAAACGGAATAAAAGCAAAAAAATAGTTTTTTGATGCCAAGATTCCATTCTCCATAATATTGTTGATAAGTTAAAAAAAAAAAAAACTATGGATTTTGATTCTAGAATATATAGACAGAAGTATGAATCTTACAAGGAAAGCACCAAGAACCCCACAGGTTTCAAGATCCTTCTCTGTATTTTCTCTAGCAAGTTCTAGAAAATCCTCCATCAACCGTGCGGACTGAGACAAAAACCACAAAAAAATATCCATCGGTCAGATAACTAACCTGAAGTATTTATAATACGTAACAAAATAACCTGACATGAAAAAAGGATTAGATGAAGGTTTTGCATGATAATACATTAAAGATATATACTGACTGTCTCACACGGTGCACAGTTCCTAAGTGCTTACTACATGTATATCTTGCAAGATGTTACTTGATGTTGTCTGATTGCTTGTATTTGTGTCTGAATTGGCAACTGGTATAAGGGAAATATGAGCATGTTTAGGTGCCTTCTCTACGCATGAGAGTATGGGAGAAGGGGAAGACTGAGTAACAGTATGAACAGAGACATTCTGGCATTTGTTGTCTGTCTTTATCAGGTTCTGACAGGGAAATTCAAGCGTGTACAAACTAGGGCTAGAATCCAATGAATAAAAAGATGCTAGCTCAGCTTCATCTTCACTGATGATAGTTAATCTGTAATACAAGCAAGTTACCAAACTCAAATACTGTGCCATATGAAACATACGTCAACTTAGAAATCGTAACTTTAGCTAATTAAGGCCGCAGAAGAGGCATACTTGGGAGAAAAAAATGCATAATTTGAAATATATATATACACGCACACAAGAAGGAATATCATACCTTTGGTCTTTTCTTTCTGCAACAGCAGAGTCTTTAGACTGTGTCATAATGCATATATATAATCAGAAACAACATCATCTAGATGTATTGTAAACTTTAAAGAACACATGACAATATCAAATTTTCCTTATTAATCCCACTACTTAAATTAAAGGCCAAAGAAAATAAACTTAAAATACTTGTGTGATATCAGCCTGTTTAGAGTTTAATTGTGAAACCCATTTGATCATTTCTGTATTACTTGAAAAGAGACATCCTATAACAAATATATCGTGATAGATCAGATCAACTTGCATAAATAGAAAGTAAACTCAATTGACAGAACTTAAAATCCTTCTCAGCAATTGAAATTATTCATCCATAGAAGCTATCACTTCTCATTATTTGTGCCTATAGATTGGTTAACTTCCTCTTTATCTTTTTCCTTCATGCTCCCAAATTCTGAGAACTAACAGAAGCAATTTCCTGGCGTCAAGCAAATTCCCGCAAGCAACAGTTCACCTTTAAGCTTGGAGATGTTGAATCATGTCCTACTATAGCTTTCAACGTCCCCTGCCCTTGAACCAATTGACCGTACATCTGAGAAAGCAACGAAATCTTCTATCAAGCTTTCCGTGCAGATTTTTAATCAGAGAAGAAAGCGAACGGGACTTGAAGAAAGAAGGGAACTAAGATGGTGTAATACTGGATACAGTCAAACCTATGCTGTATTTATATAATTTGCCTTTGATCAAACTAACAGAACAATATTTTGCATTACTGAGAAAACAGAGAAAGGAAAAAAGAAAAAGAAAAAGCTTCAATAAAGAGAGCAGAGTGGGCTAGGTAGATAAGAATGGAATCTGCGTCAGAGTGTTTTTCCTTGTCTTTAGTGGCGATTCAGCTAATGGGCACCAGAAATTGAGCAGAGATCAGGTGCGTGCTACCCTTGCAATCTTTGGTGGAACTGAAAATGGCCCTTACAATTTATTTGGACTGGATATTGGACGAATAGTAATTTATTAAATAAATTTCGGCAGTATACAAAAATAACAGGGGAGGGGAAGGATTGTTGCTAAAACTAGAATAAATTGGCAAATAGAATTTTCTGATTACAAAACAGGCTGGTCCATTAAAAACACAGTGACCAAAAATGTCGCCAAGGACCATGATATTATCATTTTCTATCTTCTTGTATATCATTTGGACTTCTCCGTCCCACTAGCTCCAGTATTTGAAGAACTTGAGCAACTCAATGCTTTAGACATTCAACTATCTGCATGCGACTGTCATCAATCATTCCGTCTTGAATAATGGCTTCAATTGTCATGCATTCTATTATAAGAGCTTGTCACAGACCTATTTTCAGGTTTTAATTCTGTGATTCTGGAATTATTCGGCGGCCAATTTCGCATTGCATTGTCACTTCCTAATTTTGTAACTTTGACATTACCACGCCACCATGGGACTGAATTGTCACCGTTCAATTGAGAAGCAAACCCAGAAACTTGCATCTTGGAGCCTTCATTGTGTACTTGAGAGTTGTTTTGGGCTTTAGCAACCTCCCATGGCTATTTGATAGCAAACAAGCAGAAAGAACCCAAAGGTATAAAACAAATAAGTACACTAATAAGCAACTACTCCAAAAATAAATAAGAGAGAGGAAAACATACATTCTGGTGTTGCTTTTTATGCCACCAGAGAATATTGTGTCATATTCAAACAAGTCATGTTATGTATCATGTCTTCCAAATGTGAGACAAGATACAAAAATGAAAGTAAATAACAATAAAAAAACTAGAGGGAAGCTTACCTTTTTTCTTGGAGCCAACCAAGGATTTGGTAGAGGCTGAGTGACGTTTGGATGTGAACCATTGATTTCCTGGAATTAAAAATAGGAGGAGAACATTTATTCCAACCGCTAACGAGTTGAGCAAAAACTCAAACTGCATGGATGTAGACTTACTTTTCTACCGGGAGGGGTTTCTTGTCTTTGTACTGTGTTCTGAAAATAACTGATTTAGGACTACAAACTAGTGTAAGAGAAAAGGGTGAGGGGAGAAGAGGGGGGAAACCAGCAGCTTTCACATGTCAAAATGTTATGGATACTAGAAAACTGCCATTTTTCTGACATGGTTTATTTACTACTCTGTTTCAACTACAGTAGACGTGCCCACTTAATCCTATCAGAGTTAAATATTAACGGTACCTCATGATTTTAGAAGATAAATCTATTCCCAAAAACAACAAAGTATGGTTAACCAACTCGTATTTGCTCAGCTTATGCTTATTTTCCATGTAGAAATTCTATCCACAGATTAATAATGATGGACAAAAAACAAACTCCAGGTTTTAATTCCACATAAAAATTGCTATCCCTACAAGCAACTCTATACTCATGCCTGCTGGAGGTTAGTGATGAGAGAGAGAGTAACAACTGAGAACATCCAAAAGCTTGTTACCTCAAAGAAGGACTCTGGATGCTGAACAACATAAGGTCTCACTGAAGCAGGAGCTGATGAAGGCCTCACTATAGAAGAAATACTAATTGTCAGAGAGGTAGAATAGAGTGCTGTACTAAAAGCATAAGAAAATCCAAACAATTTAGACAAACATCAATGGACATTGACACTCTTTTAAGTTCCAACAAAAATAAATAAAGCAATAATCAATAAACAAACAAATAAAAGCATGGAAGTAGACCAGGATGCTTGAAGAAGAGCCTAGTAAATAGACGCAATTTAAGATCTAAAACCCCGTGAAAAAAAACAGTGCAATATAAATATTCTTAATTTACTCTTGAAGTGGTCTCAGATTTTCTAGTACAATCATCAACACCAGTTGATTTCCATGAAATGTTACTAGTCTTATTTTACCAAAAATTCATATGAAATTCATGCAACTTAAAAACTAAACAAGATGGATAGAATCTAAGATCACCATGCTGCTCAAGGCATCAGGTGATTAACATATAATGAAGAAAATAATGCTAAAGCATTTTGAACATTGGTGCAATGGAAGCAATCAGTTTGTTATCTTTTTATAAATTTTTCTGCTCAGCTCATTGCCAATTGAGTAATGCACTCTACATTCATATAAATGCTAAGCACAATCCTTGATACAATTCAAGATGCACAAAATCAACCGACACAAGTAACACACCATTCTTTGATGCATGCTGAGCTTGATGTTTCTTTGATGAGAGAGCAGCCTCCCTTGCACCTTCCAATTTCCAAATTGCATTACTCATTGACTTTATCTCTGCTGCTTGGATGTCAAGATGCTTTGCTAGTGCCTTAAAGTAACTCTTCTCTAACAAGAGATACATGAATCATGAATGTAGGAGACTTAGAGTAAGACAACACAAAATGAATCAAATGCTTGCAGTCGTTTTCTTTTTTCTTTTTTTTCTCCTCATTTCCTTGGGATATCAGTGAGGGGCGACTTCTTACAGAACTCAAACGGACAACATCCATAGTCATTTCAGATGACTATGCCTCGGAATTACTCACCGTGCTAAACACAAGTTAGAAGTGCATACCTTCATTGTTAGAGTTCAACATAGCTTGAATTGTTTTTGTCACATCAGAAGCAGCAGTCGCAGCTACCTTGGCAGCTTCTGTTGCTTCATGCAAGCCTTCTGATTTTCTTGTACCATTATCATGTTCTTCAAAAACAGCCTTAAGAATCCAAATCTTCAAGCTAGGCAAAATAAATTTCTGAACAAGGCATATATCACCAAAAGAGCAACAATAATTTTACTACAAACAATTAAAAACATTTGAGGCACTTAGCCAAGTGATCTGATAGAAAAGAACACGTTAAAATACCTTGACGAACACAACTGTTCCAACACCTGAGGCAGCAAGAACCCCAAGGGCAACAAGAAAATGTGACCAGTAAAATCGGTAAGGCAATGCAATAGGTGGCCTGGAAATCACACTGTTAGAAGCGACTGGTGGAGGTTGCAAGGATTGCGCTGTAGGTTGCAGCTGAACTTCTGCTACCAACTTGGAATGTGCATCTGCTCTTGAGAGCGAGAAGACAAACAAGAAAATTAACACTTTGTTCAAAGAAAAAGAAGTAGAAGAAGAAGAACATTAGCAGTCTGAGGGAAGCTAAGCTATGATCAATTACTA
Source organism: Jatropha curcas (assembly GCF_014843425.1). The sequence continues at coordinate 333,986 of NW_023590671.1, forward strand.
TTGAACACATTTAATAATCTTAAATCTACATAAAAAGACTAACACCATAGTATCTAAATCAATAATCATAAATGAAAGATCATAATAATCACTTGCACCCAAAAATCAAAAAAATCTTGCTAACCTTGATTCAAGGTATGACCTTGTCCGATAGTTGCATCCTGTAAATTGCAGGGGTGAAAAATATGAAGGAAAAGGATGCAAGTGATCATAGAATAAGAGTTTGCTCAAGAATTTGAATTAATTGTATAACCAAAAGAAAGAAGAATGTCCTACAGGAACACGGTGAAAGGCCTCATCTATCTCCTGATCGGTAAGGCCTTTCTTCTGAAGAAAAGATCGTCGTTGGGTGATCGGAGAACCACTAACGCTTGGATGTGATAAGAACTTAACAGCCATCTGTATTAGTTCCTCTCGCATTGATTCTACTGGGAGTTCCCTTAAATTTTGGCCATCTTTGTCCATTTCTTTGTCAAGCCCTAAAACCCATTCCCAGAACCAAGATTAAAAACCCAAATTTCATTCTTAATTATTGTTTTAATGGAAGATTTTATTGTAACTGGATATGACCAAAAGAAAAAGGAAAAAAGTCTGACCTTGACTCTGCGGCTTAGTGTTTGAAAATTTAGAAGAATCAATATCTTCGATCCCCATATATTTAGTATTCGATAACCGCCAATTCGTTTACTTAAATGCAGGGCATACCAGCGATCATGTTCAAACTTAGGAACAGTATTGAAATGAAATCGGAAGAAGAAGAAGAAAACGAAGAAGACGAGTGCCCAAGTGGGAAAATGCTTGGGGTTGCAGGTTCTAGAAAATGGGCTGCTATAGAATACTGGACCCGGCTTTGGGCATCAACTGTGTGCCCATAGCTTTAGTTTAGTTTTGGGCTGAAACAGTAATGGGCTTAAAGCCTAGCAGGCTTAATACTTCTTGCTCTTTCAGAGAAAGAGATAATGGGAACAATGAAAATCAAATTTGAACTTTTACATTTTAATTATAAAATTTTGATTCACTAATTGTTGTTTTTTTCCTTCTAAATCATCCCATGTTCTAAGTCTACTGGTTCGACTAATTTGAATCCGCATCAAGCAAGCTTATGAAAGGAGCAAAATGTCTCATTCCGAGTATTTAAAGAACTTCGTACCTATGATTCAAACTCAAAATTTTTGATTAAAGAAAAATGGATCACGTCATCATATTTCAGCCTAACGATGGTTGGTTTTTGAAATGTGTTTAAAAACTTCTGTAAGAATTTTGTTGGTGACCAAAATCTAACCTGAGTTTGTGTTAGGTCGGTGTGAAGGAACTTGACAGTTAGCTGAAATGAATGAAAGGCTTTGATTGAGTGAGGTGAGACCAGACTAGAGAATAACTAATATCCACAACATAAGATTCTCATCTTCAAAATAGATAGCTGTGCTCTTATTACCTCATCTTTCACTTTCTCTATCTACTGCCAAAAACTTTGTTTCCTTTCTTAAAACTTGTCCCTCGCCATTATTTCAAATTCTTAATTGGTCCCATCTATTTTTTAAAACATTTTCAGCTTTCAGCTTTCCTTCCACAGCTAACCCTTTGGTGGAAGGAAAGGGGTCCATTTCTCTCTTGCAGCCTCACAGCTATGCATTTTGCTTCCATTTCTGGTCATTAATCTCTCTCTCTCTCCCCCTCTCTTATCTATCTTTCATTTAATTAAATAATTTCCCTATTGGACTTTGTCCTATAAGCTTTGGGAAGAGCCATTATTATCTAATAATAATCATTAATTCATATAGTTAGTGGTCTTTTCCATGGCTAATAAGAATTATTTTTTTTACTTTAAAAAACCATAGTTTCAAAGAGTCAAGAAGTCATAACAGTGGTGGTGGTTGTGGTGGCCTAGCTTAGTTACTGTAGAGTAATATATTTTTTATTAAAAGAAATAAATTTCTATTTTTATTATAAAAATTCTGCATGATGTTTTCTTTCCTTTGTTCTTTTTTCTTTCATTTGACAGGTGGGGAAAGGTGGATATAGCTGAATAGGAGGAGCATGGCAGGAAAATTTGGAAAGTGTATGCTGCTGTGTTGTTCAAGAAAAGTCTCTGTAAGTTGTGAAAATTCACTCTCTTTTTCAGTTCCATTATTATTATAATCATTATAGTCGTCCCAAAAATAATATAAAATGAACAAAAAATCATATAACTTATATGTATAATGTGAATATAAAGTATCTGTTGGAGTCACCATTAGATAATAGACTTTTTTTTTTTTCTTTTGAATGGGTAATAGAGTTAATTTCAATTTTGGTGTATTAACTTTATAAACCTTTAATCAAAGTCAACCTATAGAATAAAAAATATTATTGGAGGGTTCAAAAATCTTTAACCTCTACATTCGACAAGGATTGCTTATTGAATTTATTCGATAAAATTAGTTATTTTGATAGTTATTTAACTGTTTTAATAGTTTAGTTGTTTGAGTATATAATAGTCATTTGTGTAGTTTTTAATAAAACGATAACAGCTAAATGTCATGACAGTTATTATTTTTTAAAACGTTATCTTAACTTTTAAAAATTAGTTCAAATGCTATGTTCTCAGATACTATAAAAAAAGAGCGGGTGGTATTATTTTTAGAGTTTAAATTGTTATTAGCAGAGCAAAATCTATTAATAGATAAAATCATCTTATATTCCTTTTACTTATGTCATTTTTACATTACTTCATTTAAACTCTGATGAATTTTCATCAATGTAAAACTGCCCGAATTTTTACTATAATAGTTCCGGTTAATCGTATTCTACTTTGGCCGGCTTCCTTCTCTGCCCTCTGCCTTCCTTCTCTGTCAAAGTTCAAAAATCTCATATTTTGTTTCCTTATCCTTTCTAGATTTGGTTTTGATAAACCCATTTCATCTTTTCTAAAAGTTGATGATTTCTTCTATCCTTAAAGGTACCGGATAGTATAAATACATTTGGAATATTAAACACTATAGATTCTTCTAAATTCCACCATTTTCGATCTAAGTTCAATATGTTTTGAATCGTGTAACCAAATGCAATATCTCTCTTATTTAAAAACCAAAAGGCAATATGTTTTGCAAATTATATTAACAGTTTCAAATTTTGATTGCAAATGGGTGGAATTTGAAAAGGAAATAAGACTTAGAAATTGATTACCAAAAAAACAAGCATAGATGGATGGATTTTAAAGGTAAAAATAAATAGAGAAATAGAAATAAATAAATAATTAAAAAATTAAAACTTGATGAACAAGAAAAAAATGGTTGTTTTATTTTATGATGTGAAGAAGAAGAAGAAGAAGAAGACAAAGGAGATGAGTGAAAAGTTAAGATATTGTGGATGAATATGGAAAGTTACGTTATTGGGTTGATTATGGATTGAGAGTAGTAGAACACCATTTTTTATGCAAAGGGTAATTTTGTCCATCGATAAATTTTACTCTATTAATAACAATTTATGTTCTAAAAATAACATCAACTAAAATAACGTTTATCATGTTAATCGATTAAAATGTTAAAAGGTGGTACACAATATATATATATATATATATATATCAACCAATAGAATAAAAAGGGCAAAAAAGAAGCTTAGCCTCACCATTTAATATTGAAAATTGGAAAAGAAGTAGGTTTCAACGCAATAAGATGGAATTTGACTTTTTTTTAATTTTTTCTATTAGCCTATTGCAACAGACTACCAATATTTTCTATTGTTGAAATATTGCATTTCACTTTCAAATTGGAGAGCTGAAACTTAAAATTGACTTAGAATTGGAAATCAAGTACGGTCAGGTAGTTTCTAGTCAGGTTGTAACTTAGTTACAACTAGGAATTATCCAAAGCTGTCTCTATTCTTTATAAGACTGCTTTTCTACATTTTTCCACCACCTTAATTGTGAAATTCCATAATCCCTTTTGTCCTAATCCCAATTAAAAAAAATAATTAAAAATAGGCTACGTACCTTCTCCAATGGAATTGCCCCAATAAGGAGTGGTACAGACTTTGTCCCCCGTCTACTTCACCCTTTCCATTGGGAATCTAAAATCATTTATTTATATTATTTATTTAATATCATTTTTATTATTTCAATAATTAAGTAAGTAACTTACAATATCATTTATTTATATTATTTCAACTAATAAAAATTTTCAGTTTCTTTTCTAATAATTAATAAAATTAGTATTATTATCATTAATAAAATTTCAAAAATCATTTTTCTTATGCTATAAGAAATTTATAAAATGAATATGAATAAAACTAAGTTGGCAAGAAAAACTGTTTTTTGTGTTATTTTTTGATGAGTTTTTCTATTTAGACATTAATTGAATATATTAATATTAACATCGTTAATAATAGTTTAACTTTTTTCAATAATTAAATAACAATCAATAATATCATTAATATTATTTCAAATAATAAAATTTTTTTAATAATTAACGAAATCAATATATTATCTAATATTTTATCAATAAAAATTTCAAATCATGTCTTATACTATCACAAATTTATAAAATAAATTGAATAGAAAAAAGCAATAAAAAAATATAAATCTAAATTTTTTTTAGAAGAAATCTAATAAAAGTTATAATAATTAAAAATTTTAAGGTTTTTTTTTTTATTAATGCAACAAAATTATTGTTTTGAAATATTGATTATTGGAAAAACGGAACCAAAAAGCATTTTTATCAATACAATAAACTTAGGGGTTATTAGTTATTACATTTAATTAGTACATATAAGCAATTAAAATTTATGCCTCAAAACTTTAGAATGCGATGATAAGAATACCACTACTAAATTCATACAATGTTATATAAATTTTTTTAAAATAATATAATTAAATTTCACATGGCGTGCAACGCACATGTACATGACTAGTATATCTATATATTTAATTGATTAGATTGATAAAGTACAATGAATTTATAATTAATAAATGTATATTTTCATAGAATTGCGAATGCATTCCAAAAATTAATAAATTTTTAAATTTATCAATTAATTAATATATCTCTTTTAATCAATAGAGTTGATATGATCCTAATGTTATACTTTAAGTCAATTCACCCTTTTAAATGATTTATAAATGGAAAGTGAGGATTTGGTGAATTTTTTGCTATTTATGTATTTTATATTGCATTAGAGGCAAATATGATGCTTGACAATTTCGAAAAATACAAGATAAGAAAATAAGTTGGTGTGATGTAGACGAACAAATTATTAATTAAAAAATTATTTAAAAGCTTCAACGTTAATAAATAATTTATTTTTCCCCTTTATTAATTATTATTAAATTTTTAATATAAATACTTAATACAAATACACACACAAATAGTCTATAAAAATATTATTTTAATTTTTTAGAAATAAAATAAATGTCTATTTTCTCCTGAAATGATGACTAGATGAGCGTTAACGTCGCATTTTTTCCTGCCTCCACGTGTCGAGAATCATACGTTCATTCAGTTGACTTAACCACCGCAATCCTCGCTGGCCACTCAAATACCGTCAGCTATTTTTTTGTATTTTCTGCCACTATTATTGAATTAGTCCAAACACCCTACGATCATCCTCTTCCATAATCAACGGTCAATAAAAGTTTCTCAATCTTTATAGGTCACACTACATCATTTGCTTTCCCGTTCGGACAACGCGCTTCAGGTGCACTAATTTATTATTTTTGACCACGGTTAATGAGAAAAAATAACCCTATTCAGTCAAAGAGACAGGACGCTATTTATGTATGAAGCCAAGTGCGTGAGTTGAGGTAGCTAATTTTCTCTTCCCAAACAGAGAACAGAAAAGCAGAAGCAGGATCTCATATCAACACAGAAAAAAAGAAGGAAAAAAGGTCTGTAAACTGTAATCAGATGCTTCCTCGCCTAGTATATGCACCGATCCCGATTCAGATTTTAACTGTTTCAGATTTTTTATCTTTTCAATTTACTTTCACTGTTCATTTCTTTTTATTCAATTTCATAAGAATTCCTTAATTTTATTATTTCTTTTGAATTTTCTATCTTCTGATCCTCTGGATACTTCAATTGGAAACCGCTGCGTTTGTTATGTTTTGGGTTAATGAGAGCTTCAGGAATTGATGATTCGTTAATTAGCTGTTTAGTTTTTGATGATGATGATTTAATCTCTTTCGTTTTTATTATTTTAACAGAAGGAAGAAGACATGGCAAACGATTCATACGAGGAAGCCATTGCAGGACTGTCAAAGCTTCTGAGGTACTGTCTTTTATGCTTCTCTGTCCTTTCATCGTCCAAACAAACAAATTACAAATCTGACATATAGAATTGATTTACTTTTGTCTTGTACTATAATTTAAAATTATTTTGTTCCTCATTAATCCAAAGCAAAGCCTTCATTAATCTTCTTGCTAATTGCTGATGATGGATAGACGCCTTATAGAGTCAGTTTTTTTACGACGTGGGGCCCATTGAAATGAGCGGCTTAGATTAGGCCCTTCTTCAGGATAGGTCCCACGTCAGACCCCAACGATTTATAACTGACTGTCCTTTTGGTGGTTGTACTTTGATCCGTCCTCATTATTGACAGTGAAAAAGCCGACCTCGGGAGCGTCGCCGCTGCGAAAATCAAGCAGATAACGGCGGAACTAGAGGCGGCCGGTTCAGCTGAATTTAACGCGGAGCAGCGGATGAAAGCCGGCTTCGTCCACTTTAAGACAGAGAAATATGAGTATGTATTGTACTTTTTTTTTCTCTTAGGTTGTTTTCGCGGAATATGCTGTCCGTTTGATCCTTATCTGATCTATTTTTGTACGTTTGGCTGATTTTGCTGATGCCAGTCAAGAACCATTGGTCAAATCATTACTATATATATATATATATATATTTATTTTTTTGTCGTTTGGCTGATTTTTTGCTGATGCCAAAGTCAAGAACCATTGGTCCATCATGTACTAAATATATATAATATATATTTATTTATTTATTTTGATCCTTTTTCTTTAATTATTATTAATATTTTTCAAATTAAACTATGTATAATTCAATTCATTTGTTATTATTACTAATTCAATAAAAACAAAAATTTTCTCTTAAATTAAATAGCATAAATGTTGTATAACATAGTCTTAATCGTAAAAATTGCAAAAGGTTGAAAGAACATATACATATATATATATATATTTATTTATTTATTTTGATCCTTTTCTTTATTATTATTAAATATTTTTCAAATTAAAAACTATGTATAATTCAATTCATTTGTTATATTATTACTAATTCAATAAAAAAAATTTTCTCTTAATTAATAGCATAAATGTATGTATACCATAGTCTTAATCGTAAAAATTGCAAAAGGTTGAAAGAACATATACAATTGGGGTAATAATGCATTTGTCGGACAATTTTCAGGAAAGATCCTACCTTGTACGGTGAACTTGCCAAAGGCCAAAGCCCAAAGGTGAGTGGTTCTCCTAATTAATATATTAAATTTTTTTTTGACTCCCAATAAATAAATAAAAAATATTTTTTCCTACTATTACTATATACATTATTTTCATGTATCCAGCGAATCAAGTGGGGTTTCCATGCATACAATGATTGCTTTGTTTTACTAATTTTTATTTATTTATTCTTAATTTAATGAATTATTCATCAAATTAACTAATGAAGAAACATTTTTTTTAATGTATATGCAGTTTCTGGTTTTTGCTTGCTCAGATTCTCGCGTTTGTCCTTCTCACATCCTCAATTTCCAACCAGGAGAGGCCTTTATGGTCCGAAACATTGCCAGCATGGTCCCACCATATGACCAGGTTTGTTCAATAATTAAAAACAACTCTTTCCTAATCTACAAATTTTAGTATAAGTTTTCAGAAATTATTATTTTATTTATTTTTTTTTTTTTTGGAATTGCGCTATTTGTATCCTATCCGGATCCGGATACAATTACATAAAATAAGTTAAATGATTTTATTTCTAGATATATGTTTGTTTTATGTTTTCTTTTGCCTGCAGACAAAATACTCAGGAATGGGGGCAGCCATTGAATATGCAGTACTGCATCTAAAGGTAAAAATAAATTACTACAATATAGTAACTTTTACTCTTTAACACGTCATCAGGTCAAAATCTTAATGGTGGTGGCTCTTCGCGTCCAACCTTGGTGGGGGGAAACGTGATGTCTAGTCATTACTCATTGCTTCCTGCAACCTTCTTTACTCATTTTTCATTAATAATATTACCAAATGGCTCCGACCATTTTATAGTTTTGATAATATTTTATTTTTTCTTTTTAATGAAGTGTATTTGCTTCTTCTGTTGCCTTGCCTCCATGCATACCAAAAATGGGTAGTTAATAGTTAATTTTTTCTTCTCTGTTGTCTGAGTTCAGGTGGAGAATATTGTAGTCATTGGCCATAGTTGCTGTGGTGGTATTAAGGGGCTAATGTCTATCCCAGATGATGGGAGCACTTCTAGGTAATCATCCTTAAATCACACAACTAAATTAGATTGGATTAAGGAATTTAGGAGAATAAACATGAATAGTATAGCATTTTAATGATTTTGGCTCTTCTTGAGTTTCCAAAAGTTAGATTCTCCCACCATGTGATGCATTTCTCATGAATTATATAAAAATATGTTCCTTTTTTAGTTTCTCTCCTATCACTTTCTTGTTTCCTACTCTACATAATTACTAAAAATAATTAGGAAAAATTAGTTTATTAAGTGGTGCCATATTCTTGGAGAGGAATCTAAAAAGAAAAGTTAAAAAGAAAAGCAAGAAAGACACCTTTCAAAATTTTAAAAGAGACAGAACGATACAAGTGGTAGATTTAACAATCATATGCGAAGGAATATGCATATGTTGATCAATTGGTGTTTGTGCAACTTCAAAATCATATAGTATGGAGTAGACCTTTTTCTTCTCTCTGTTTTTGCTTCTATAAAGTTCACTGCAACCCCCTTTTTTTTTGTGTTATGAAAATGGATGTCCAGTCAAGAATTGTCCTATTCTCAAGTTTCTTTTTTATTTTTTAGTTTTAATTAATTAAATTTCTTACACTTTTATTTTTACGTAGTGACTTCATAGAAAATTGGGTCAGCATCTGTTCGGCCGCAAAGTCTAAGGTGAAGACACGGTGTAGCAGCTTAAGTTTTGAAGAGCAGTGCCACAACTGTGAGAAGGCAAGTTATAAATAGTTAAATACAACTCAAGAAAAATAGTTAATTACATATACAATAAATGCTGCAACTTTTTATGTTGTTTCTTGATTATAGTTTATTATTATAATTAATCATGTTTAAGTTAAAGATAAGGCTTCAACATAAGATACAGAGAAAGAAGATTCCAAGGTCAACCCTTATGTTTAAAGACTACCGACAAAATGAAACTTGGCATCAGATTCTAGTTTGGCCATGTGACTAGTAGCAAGAAAGCAACACAAAAATAATAGATAAAGAAATTAATTAATCTAGCTCATGGTGCTTAATTATAATTTGTGATTGTTCTAAACTGAAATATTGTTTGATTAAAACAAATCTCACTGGAGAATTAAAATTGTAAGGATCGGAATGTATGTCAAGACGAACCTCATGTGCTATTCTGTAATTAAACATTGTATTATTGATGAGTTGCAGGAGGCTGTGAATGTATCACTGGGAAACCTGTTGACATATCCATTTGTTAAAGAGGGAGTGTTGAAGAAAACTCTGGCATTGAAAGGAGCACATTACGATTTTGTCAATGGAAATTTTGAGCTTTGGAATCTTGATTTCAAGATTACTCCTCCTGTTGTTGTATGAACTAGTTAAGCTTCTTCATTCTTCCCATTTCAAAAAGATCATCTCTCTTGTTGCATTGGAAACTGTAAATTTTCCAAATCAATAATGTTTGTTGAAGCTGAAAGAAACAAGAGTCTGCATTATTGTATTTAATTTGCCTTCCAATTTAGTTTTTGCAGTTTATTTAATATTTCTTTTCTTTTCTTTTTTAATTATAGATTCTGATTAGTATTTGAACTTAATTGCAGGCAGAAGAGAGAACTTTCCAATACCATTTAGCTAATTCCTGATCAATTCTTTCTTTTTCGTTGATATTATTGGAATTTGGAGACATATATGATAAAAAAAAAAACTTTATCTATTTAATTATTATTTATTTAAAGACTACCAGGGTTTGAAATTAATTGAAAAAATCCACTAAATCTGGCTATTCAAATTGAAAAAATCATCATCATTATAAAATAATGATAAATCATCAACTTGAAGCTGTGCTTCTCCTCCATTGGAAGAATCAGTACCGACACCAAAAGGGTCTTCATTATTTATTATAGCCTTGCCATTTTGTAGAAACTGACCGGAGTTATTAATTTCTTGAATTTCAGTTTTGGATGATGACCTAATGACTGGTTTTCTTGCTTGCTTTTTTAAGCCAAGTCTTTTGCGCAAATGACAATTCCAATGGTTCTTTACTTGGTTAGCCGTCCTTCCGGGCAGTCTTCCGGCTATCAGAGACCACCTGTATTTAGAACTGTGAGATTGTAAATTTAAACTTTAACAAAAGAACAGTAAAAGAGAAGAAGAGAAATACCTATTTCCGAGGAGGTTATGGAGTCTAATAATAAGATCATCTTCCTCTTGAGAGAAATCAGCATGGTTGACATTAGGGCTTAGATAGTTCAGCCATCTTAATCTGCAGCTCTTTCCACACCTTCTCAAACCTATGCAATATACCTAAAAAATTAAGTTTTGCTATATGTATATATAGTTCTTAAGTAATTAGTTATTAATTACCTGTTAATTGAGAAATGCGGTTCCATCTTCCTCCTCCATTTACTCTAATATACTCCATTAAAATCCTATCTTCCTCTTTTGTCCAAAACCGTTTCTTGAACTGATCCTTCTCTGCCTTCATTTTCCTTTCTTTAACTGCCTTTGCAACAGAGAGTATGGGGAAGGTTCTTTAAATATTTATTGTGCCTTCGGCATTGGTAGGTAGCTAGCCGCTTTAATTTTCAGACATATAAGCATATGTGGCCAAATTATGTACAAGTGAAAATCCTTCGCCATGTTATCTTTATATCATGCCCTAATGCATAAAATTGCCATAAATTTTAGAATTTCATCCTTGTGTTATCCTAAAATTTTTAAAAAATCCATCGCAACTTTGATTAAAGTTTTAATTTTTATTATAAATAAGTACTTAATTTCAAAAGCATGATGGGATCTAAAAATTGTTAGTAACAATTATATTTATAAATCCTAGATCGCGATAATAGGTTTTTCGAAAATTTTAGGGTGTTATTCGAATAAAACTTTAAAATTTAATAGCAATTTCACATATGTGATTATTTATATCATACACGTATGCGTCCAAGCAAACTCTTACTAATTCAAGCAAAATATTATTCAAGTATTTAATTTTTGCCCTTATGGGCCGTGCTGCCCTAGATTTTGGATTTGAAATTGTTTGTAAAAGTATGCAGTAATTTAAATCAAGGTTTCTTCAATAACGAATATTTTTATAACCATTAATGTCTAGTAGACGTGTCATCTTTATAGCCATTCCAACTAGCTACTCGGGAAAGTGGACAGATTTGTGATGGCAATAGAAGTGGCATAAATGCAGGCCACATCACATCCATGCATTGTCTAATTATGGACATGAGATTCAACCTTTTCATCACCTACAACCATAAATACATAAATTCAAAATTTTAAATGCATTGAATTTTTTGCATATGCCTGGTCAAGTGACTTCAATGCTTAGCTTCTGTTGTACTACTCTAGCATGTAAGGAGATAGATAAGGTTTTTATTTATCAGAAAATCAAATCCAAGAGCCAAAGCTTGGATAAACATGAAATCCCTTAACTTAATGTGTTTGATAATATTGTTTGAACTGTCAATTAGGTACGACCTATTTAGTTTTTACACTAATATAAAAAAGTTAAAAATTTTAAATTCAAATTTTTTCGACCACTAGAGTTTTCAATCCATATTATATAATCTATAAAGTATTTCGGTTCATTCAACCTTCTAACAAACAAAAAAGATATTGTTGTTTGATATCAGTGCAACATACGCTGAAACTCCGTGTTTCATTAGTCAATCTAAAAGCTTAATACCTATGGGCAAAGGTCCAGTAACAGTTTATGTTTCTGTATCACTCTTCAAAATTGAGGGATTCAGAAAGGCCCATGTTCCTATTTTCATGCCCAGTCTATCTCCCCCAGCTCAAAAAGTGCAACTCTCAAGCGCTTGAAGTTAGATACCTTTTACTGAAACTCAAATTGACAAACAAGTTTGAAGCCTAGAAACCACTGTCTGATAATGCATGTGAGCACTCAAAATTTCAATTTAAACCTCATAAAATGTATTTATACATCCACATATTGATTCTAACACTTTGATACAAGTTAGGAGATACGCATTACAAAAAGGTCCTATTTTCTGCATTTTCAGGGAATTGGATGTATAACTACCTTGCCAGTAGCTCTGCCTGTTTCAATATAGGAGAAAGCCTCAGCAACCTGAGAAAATGCGAATGGCCCTTTAGGATCAATCACTGGCTTTATTTTTCCACTTTCCAAGAATGGGTTTAGTTTCTTAAGAACTTCTCCATTGGAAGTGACCACAAATCTGAAACCAGGTGGTGTGACTGCACCAGTTAAGGCCACTACGCTGCCCCCTTCTTTGATAGCCTTCACTGCTCTATCACATTGACCTATCATGGAAAAAGAGAAAAAAACAAAAAAGATTTAGTTTCAGCTGACTGGAAGCAATCTTAAGATGAATTAAAGGTGCTAATAGTACTGATCACATTTAGTCATCAAGAAATCTATTATAATTAATTGTATCTTTCATTTGTGTTCAAACCGGTTAAAGCCTGATTATATCACCCAAAACAGGTTAGAACTTTTCTTGATTGGTATTTCAGGCCTTGACTAATTGCACTGCAGGACTGATAACTAATTATTGGCTACTTAGTTTGTGATGGACAAAGCTCAATGACAATACCTTCCCAAAACAACAATCAGTACAAAATCTTACCAATAGCATCATAGACTACATCGAACTTTTCTGGCAAATCTTCGAAGTTCTCCTTAGTGTAGTCAATAGCCAAATCAGCACCCAGACTCTTTAACAGTTCCAAATTTCTAGTGCTTGAAGTAGCTGCAATTCTAGAAGCACCGAATACATGTTTTGCGAGCTGCACCAAGCATATAAGAGTTTATATGCATAACATGTAAAGGATAGAACAAGTGTTTCTATTTGCCTTTTAAATTATTCTGTAATCATTATAGCGGCATATTTGAGGAATTTGAGGTCAGCAGAACAGATCCTATTCCCAAGTCCGAGCAATTAAAGGTTCAATCTTCTTTGCTATTATTAATTGACACAAAATTTCATTTCCTTTGGTTTCATTAGTCAGTGGATGAAGATTAGTCATTAACACATAAGTTTAACAGCCCTACAAGATGCTTTGATTGGCAACCAAAACAAGTTTGACACGAAACACGAGTTGAGGGAAGCCATACATAATCAAGAGCAGAAGAGAATAAAAGCACTCGCAATAAATAAGAATCAGAAATAGACAATTACATTATTGATAAAGAAACTTATTATAACTTTGAAAACAAAGTACATTCATCAGTGAAGCATACTAAGGAGTTTATATTGTATCCAACTAACCATATATGGATGAGAAATAGAAAAATGAAATTGAAGGCAATAAAGCTTCTGTTGGCGTCAGATGCTATTTGAAATCAACTCAATTTTTATTAAATTCTTTTGATAATTGTAGAAAGAGTACTAATCTGTCCTTCAAAAGCAGTAAAATAAGTACTTCAACTAATCTTTTATGTTAGACTTCCGCCAAGCAACTTGTTATTAGATAGGAAGCAAATATGTTCTGCACTTACTACTTAATGATCAAGCAGTTATGTTTTGCAATAATAAACAATTAATCAAATGGCATTGGCAGAGAAAGTATTATCAAATCCGTAATTGCCTGGAATTGCATACCTGAATAACTAGGCTTCCAACACCACCAGAACCGTTCAAAACGAGAATAGATTTACCAGCAGAAAAACCAGTTTTCTCAAGACCCTCATATGCTGTCTCAATAGCAAGAGGAAGTGAAGCAGCCTGTGCAAAATCCAGATTTTTGGGTTTCAAGGCCAATAGCTTCTCTTCAACAGCAGTATATTCAGCCAATGAGCCAAATTGTTTAGGCCCTTCCAGTGCTTTCTCATGTATGTCACCATATACTTCATCACCCTCTTTTAGTCCCTTCACTTGACTGCCAACTTTTACCACCACCCCAGCAACATCATATCCTGGAACAGTCTACAGGAAAAATTAAAACCCTTTTGGCTTATTACTTATTCATTCACATTAAAAGAAAAAAAAATTATAGGCAACACAACAGAAAACCTTTCCTACAAGCTACAACCTGCTTGGAGAAATGCACCTACAATAAAAATTGAAAATTACGTTTCCTTTTCCTTTCCAAATTCTTCCTTCAGAACCCAATTAAGCAAATTAGTTACTGCACATTTATTTTCCAAGATATGAGAGGGAAAAGAAAATAAACTGAGGTACATTTTCACAAGCAAACAAACAGAGAAAAGAGAAACAAAGGAAGAAAGATACCGGAAGAAGAGAATCAGTGGCCTTGAACTTGCCCTGTCTTCTCTTGAAATCAACTGGGTTAAGAGCAGCAGCAGCAACCTTGATCAAAACCTGATCGTCTTTCACTTCAGGCACCGAAACTTTATCATCAAACTTCAAAACATCAACACCTCCATATTCTCCATATACCCAGGCCTTCATTTCAGAAGGTACAAAGGAAACTTTGGTTGCTTGGGCTGAAGCAGGTGCTGCTTGGGAATTTGCAGATACTCTTAAAGGAATGTGAGAGAATGAGGAAGTTTGCCTAAGAGAGGTGGAATTCTTTCTAGTATTTTCCGCGAAAGTAAGGGAAAATCTCAGAGAAAATGGTGGCGAAAGGTTGGAGGAGAGAGAGTGAAAGGTTGTGAATTTGGGGTTTGTTATTGTGGCTTCCATGTTTCCGACTGTTAATGGCTTATCTTTTCTCTCTGCATTCTATGCTCTGCATGAGTAAATAAATTGCAAAAATATCTACTCAAGTTTGTGGTTTTCCAGTGAGTGCATGACATGTGTTGGTTGGTTAGCTCTTCTGGTATTTCACCAGAAAGCGACTTGGCGTTTCACCTTTTTGTGGGAAAGAGAAGTGAGGTTGCAAAATATACACACCATCTTTCTGCTAATTCATGTCGTTTTAGACTTTTGGCACGCATTGAGAGTCGCTTTAGAAATTTAAGCTGTAAACGGTGCTCAATTCAGACGATATCACTATCATCCTCAACATTATACATATTACGGATATACAATTAATTTTAATTATAAAATTTTAAAAAACCACTAACTTAAATTTATTTTAAAACTAATTATGTTATTAATATTATTATCCATTAAAAATACTGAAAAAATAAAAATGAACTCAAAAACTTTAGGAATTTAAATTATTACTATTATTTCTGCTATCACTATTATGACATAATTAATAAGGTTTTATTGCTATTAGTTTTATAATTAAGGACCTAATAGACGAATATATTATTTGACTACAGTTCATAGACGAATATATTATTTTCTCTTTAATAAAAAGAAAAGAAAAAAAAAATCATGGGATATGATAAGCTCTTATCCATTTGAAGAGTTGAAGAGTAAAAAATTAATTCCTAAATTTTAGTTAAATTAACAATTAAATTTTTAATTTATAATTATAGTTAACACTTCGATCCTTCTATTTTGAACAGAAAGATCAAAGTGTTAATAAAATTATAATTAGAGTTTTCATAGTTAATTTTTAAAAATAAAAATTTTTATTTATTAATTTAATTATAACTTATGACGAATTTATTATTTTTCCTTTTAATAAAAGGAAGTATAACAGAGGATGAATTTATTATTTTCTCTTTAACAAAAAAGAAAAAAGAAAGAGAAGATAAACGGAGAATACGGTAAGCCCATATCCATTTGAAGAGTAAGAATAGCCAACAACCAAACAAGGATCCATCTTAGATGGGATTGTCACGTGTAGAGTGAGATCGGTTTTTGTCTAATCAAGGATCAACGGTCCCTATTCAGTCGTCGCCACCAAAACAACTTCACTGCTACTTCAACAGCCGACTCGGACTGCTTCCTTGCATAATCTCTCAGTCAGATCTCTCATCTCTCTCAATCTCCACTTCCCAATTACTCTTCCAACAGGTAATCACCAAACCTTAAGCTCTTTCATTTTCCATTTCTTTTCTCTTTAATTGATATCCTTTTTTGCTTTTGCTTATGCTTATTGCCGATTATCATTCCAACCCTAATTACTTCTAAAATAGGGTTTTAATTTATGATATTGTTAAGCTATAATCATGGAATTGTTATTGATCTCTGATCTGTTTCTCAAGCTGTCAAATTCGAGATTACTGTGCTATAGAGATAACGGTGTTGTTTAACTATGTAATTTTATGTGAAATTCGTGGATTATTGCCTCCATTTTTTTTTTTTTTTTTGTTAAGCTATAAACATGGAATGTTTTATTGATCTCTGATCTGTTTCTCAAGCTGGGTCAATTCGAGATTACTGTGCTTATAGAGATAACGGTGTTGTTTTAAACTATGTAAATTTTATGTGAAAAAATTCGTGCGATTATTGCCTCCATCCATTTTTTTTTTTTTTTTGAGCTTCTTATTTGGATTTATCTGTTCTACATATTAGATGATCGACTGAAATGAGGCTGCTTGATTTTACTTTTAGTTTTTGGTTTATTTTCTTGTCAAGTTGAATTGGTTCTTATGGGCTTATGTTTGTATCTTTGTTGGGAATGTTTTGTTTGCTTAATTGCAACGGGAAAATTTTGAATCAGCCTATCCAAACAAAAAATGTCGGAACAGCCAAACAGATGTTTCTTTACTGGTTTTTGAAAGGTCCAATATTTCAGGCTGAATTTATTTGGCCATGTGCCTCTTTCTTTTTTTAAAAAATATATCTAGTTATCTTTTTCTTTGCTTTAGTTTGCATGCAGCTGTGTGCAGGGATTTAGTGATTTTATCTTTCTTAACTTACTATTTCCTCTAGTTAAACGTTTTATTCTTCATTTTTATGCAGGGTTCCTGAAAAAATGGCCGATTCAAAACCAGGATTGAGGAAGCCTGTATTCACCAAGGTTGACCAGCTACGCCCAGGCACCAGTGGGCATACTCTCACTGTGAAAGTTGTAAGTACAAAGATGGTCTTGCAGAAAGGTCGTGCTGATGGTCCTCAAATACGCCAAATGCGAATTGCTGAATGTTTGGTAGGAGATGAGACAGGAATGATTATCTTCACAGCTAGAAATGATCAAGGTATTTTGTTTTTCTTCACTCTGTATCTGTGTCCAGGTACATGCTTTTAAATATTTTGGAAATGGCAATTAAAAAATCTAGTTATTCTAGACATTTAGTTTATTTGTCCCAGCTTTGTCTGAACATTAGTGCTTGGGATGGTGATTTTTAAGCCATTTTCCCTTGGGAGCAAATGTCTTTGTTCTTTTAACTGTCAAATTTAAATAGTTTGAAAGGCCTTTTATAGTGTTGGTTAGATTGTATTAATGGCAGTGTATTGGCATTTGCTCATTTTTTTGTTAGAACTCTTTTCCTCATGGAGTCACAATGATTTACCTTAATCAGACTATTAAAATGCCACAATCAACTAAAGAAGCAATCCGCTTATCACTTATGCTGATGCATGCCCTAATGTTTTAATCATTTTCGTACTAAGCCAAATTTTTACCTATTTTTAAATGAACAAAATGGTAGTTGGTTTGCCCTTTTTTTATTTTTAAATTTATCATAGGATCAAATATCTTGTTTGCTTTATATTATCAAATTTCCGTACAAAATAACTGGAGGCAGAAGAATGGTTGTAGTTACTTATTTTGGCGTTCCATTGTTTGTAATTTTTCATGAATTCTTGATAGGCTACTTGAAGTAGCTTGGTGCCTTGATGTGAGTAACACTAGAAGAGTTGTTTTGGATAATAGATTTATGAGCTTTGCTGATTTCAAAGAGTTCTTCATTTACAAATACTTCTTGGCGTACATAAAATCCTTTGTTTGTTGAATTATTATCTGTTGAAAGGGAAACTAATAATTAACTATCTAATTGTGCAAAAGTACAAGCATGATCAGTATTCATGGTTATTTGCATCTTGAAAAGTAATTATCTTCCTAAATTTATGTACATGTTTTGAGATTTTCCAGTTGAGATGGTTTAGTTTAATGTGTTTGTTTTTCATCATGTATAGTGGACTTGGTGAAAGAAGGAACTACTATAATCCTTCGCAATGCAAAAATCGACATGTTTAAAGGATCAATGAGGCTTGCTGTTGACAAGTGGGGACGTGTTGAAGTAGCTGAACCTGCCAGTTTCACTGTGAAGGAAGACAACAACCTATCCCTGATTGAGTATGAACTCGTGAATGTTGTTGAAGAGTGACTTGTCTGTGGTGCGTTCCCAGCATATTAGATGGTGATCTGAGAATAAAAACATCTCCAGCAAAGCAAATTACTGTTACAGGACATCTTTTGTCCAAAATGCCTGTGAAAGTTCACTTTTAGGAAGAAAAAATCTGCAAACTAGTACTGGACAAGTTGCTTTTACCTTCGCAGCAGATCCAGCAGAACCCTTTGCTTGGACTTCCAAACAGATGGTGATGGCTGTAAAAATTGATAAGAGTTAAAGCAGCTGCCTTTGGAAACTTGGTTTGGTTTGCTTGCTACCTATCTATTTTTGGACAGTAATTGAACTTATGTGATCACAGATATAAAATCTATCAACTGTATGTCGCTGTATCCAGATATTGTGGTTCTTGCATGTTTAATCTTTCTAAATACAAGTTCTATTATTAGGTCTTATCCAGTCGTAAAATTTAATGCTTGTCCAATTTTACTCGTCTTCTTCTCTAGTCGGCACATGCTTTGTTTTCACTGCTGTAAGGTTAGATTTATTTTCATGGCTGGTTAGCTTTAGAGGTTTTGAGTTTGGTTGTTTCCTTCTGGCGATTTTTCTAACAAATAATTATGTTGTCAAATGGGTTAGAGTGGAGATTGAATGTTTTCTGGACCAAGCATCGATAGTTTTAGTGCATGCTAAAGTATTTGTTTGTAAAATAATGCAGTTTCTGTTATTTGTTTTCAGTTTTTGTTGTGGGAATAATAATCTTTCCACTGCCTAAGAAAATTTTTTAGATCAACGGAAGAAGAAAAAAAAAAAGAAATTTATTTACTATTTAATGTAATATTTTGGATTCATTCATTATTTTCCTTCTCTTGATATATCTCAAGTTAGTTTCTTTCTTCTAAAAAATAAAATCCTCCTTTTGGAATGAAGGATGGAAGTTATACAAAGACAACATTCATTACTTTCTATTTCTAATATGCAGTGTCAGTGGAATGCAGAGGGACCTATAGTTTCTTCATTGACTGACACCGTATTGGATGATAATAATAACGAGATGAGGTATGACTGACTAATTATGGACGTCAAATGTACGTGTACTAAATAAATAGTATACAAGCACTTGAATGGTAATAATAGGAAATAATTTAGTGGGAGATGAAATGGGATTTACCTAACGTTTTCATGTTCCACCATGATCTAAAAATCCAATCCAGCCTCTTTTCGGGAATTATATCTTTTTTTTTTCTTGAATTCAGCTAATCAAACACTGTCTTCTCATATATACTATTGCTAAAAGCTAACAAAATATTACTATCATTGTATCAAGATTATATCCATCAGACAACCAGATATCAATACACATGGAAGTGCTTGA
Source organism: Jatropha curcas (assembly GCF_014843425.1). The sequence continues at coordinate 353,869 of NW_023590671.1, forward strand.
AAATTCAAGCTAAGGAGGCAAATTGTCTTAAACTCACAACTTCTTTTAAGATCTTTAATTTACAATTGGAAAGCACTTACAGAATTTTGGAAGAAACCACAGCAGATGTGAACACAATTATTATTATTATTATTTATAATATATTAAGCGCTTCCAGATCCACGTGCTTAGTTAGACAATTATTTTACTATTAATTATTTATGTGACGTAGTTTTTCTTCCAGGATTTTCTCTCTATTAACAAAGAAAAAGAAAGAAAAGAAAGAAAAGATAACGATAAAGAAATTAGCCTTCTTTCTCCAATTCTCTTTCCTTTCTGGCACTTTATACTGAAAAGAATGAAAATATTATTATGTATTTTAGTCCGGGCATGCAAAAGCTAGAAGCTTTTTCAGGGGCATGAAGAGGGGAAGGGACCAAATTTTTAGCCTGTGGGGGTGTCAAGAGACAAAAGAGATGAGATAGATCAAAGCAAGCCTTTCCCATTCCCATCCACCATTGTCTTTTCTCTTTCTAAGGACCATTCACAAACACAGAATTAAGATACACAATGTGAGAAAAACTTTAATCCAGCAAAACAAATTTTAGGATAAGCATAAAATTTTCTAGTTAAAGATAAAAATATGGTCCATATGACATAGTGGCCATCCCTCCATCACGTGTATAGCAATCCTCAGCGGCTCAGCCTACCGACAGCGGACTGGCCTAAGCTGGGAGCTCGTGAATTTTAAGAATATAATCTTAATGTCTACGAACTTAACCTTCATTTTCAAATAATATGAAGCTACTGCACGTGGGATCTTATTAATGCGCACATATACATGGAGATTTCAATTTTAAAAAGTATATTTTTTTATGTTAATTCAAGATAATTAAAAATATTATTTTAAATTTTTTATACATATAATTTAAAATTTTATAATTACGTTAATAATCTGATTGAATTTGAAGAGCATCGAAAATTTTTAAAAGCTCATTAAATAATAATTTTATTCACAAATTAAAATTTCCGTTATAATTTGTAAGCAAAGTTTAAATAAAACCTAAAAAATAAAGTAACATGGTAAAGAAAAATTTCAGTATTTCGTTGGTATAAGAAAATTTTCTATAGAAAAATTTCAACAAGACAAATCAATTTATTTATTTAATTTTTTTAACTAAATCTAAATCCATAAAATTCATAATTTCTTATTCACATGATCACATGAATCTAATTAATGGTACTATTAATAAATAAATAACAAAATGTGAATGGCTTGTGTAGAATATTGTTTCTCATAAAATAACACTCTGTACAACTCAGATTGTCTAAATTCATTAATTACAAAAGGAATCTTTTGGGTAAAGGCTAACGATATCAAGAATTAAGGCATCCTCCAATTCTATATATATAGCTTCATCCTCACCAACCTAAAAAAGGCAGCAGAAAAATGAAAACTCCATTAGCAGCAGCAGTGTTCCTTCTCTTCTCCTCTTTTTTTCTCTCATTCTCCAATGTAAGCAAAAATCTCATATTTATACTTATATACGCTAGTGTAAATTAAATTGTTTGTGCTGATGATGTATTTGCTTTCCTTTTCAGGTAAATTCTGTCTCTGCCGATAATGACTTCTCCTCCACCAACCAAAAACAGAAACAGAACCCATTCACTCCCAAAGCATCTTTAACGCGTTATTGGAGCAACCAAATAACTACAAAATTACCCATTTCTCCATTCATTCTTTCAAAAGCTTCTCCATTGGATGCTCTCACCTCTGTTTCTTTTTCCAAACTCGCCTCTCAAAACGCTCTCTCTACTCACCTCCCTGCCTTCTGCTCAGCCGCTAAACTCTTTTGTTATCCCCATTCATCGCCTAGTCTTCAAGAACAACGTAAAGACTCAGACTTTGCAACCTATCAAAACCAAAACTTTACTAATTACGGCACGGGTCAAGTCGGCCTAGCTGCATCATTCAAGGAGTACTCAGAAAGTGAGAACGAGGCAAACGATGCGTTTCTCCGGTACAGCCGAAGCGCAGAGGATAATAAAGAAAAATTTTCTGAATATGCTCATGCCGCAAATCTTGCTGTTGGCAACTTCAAAACTTACGGCACCGGAGCTACCGGCGGTTCTGGCGATTTCAAAAGTTACCATAACGGAGTAAATTTTGAAAATCTCGAATTCACTTCTTACGGCGACCGCAGTAAAGGCAGAGCCAACACATTCACTAGTTATGTAAATTCTACCAATCTCGGCGTTGAATGGTTTACTAGTTATGGCAAAAATGGGAATAAAGCCAATAATGAGTTCGTTAAATACGATGAGGGTGTCAATCTGCATGACTCTAACTTCACTAATTACGGTGAGAGTGGTATCAGAAGTAATGAAAGTTTTAAATCTTATGGGTTTAATGGCAATGAAGCAAGAAACTATTTTACGAGTTATGGAGATAGAGGTGAATCTGGTATAGAAAGATTTACTAGTTACGGTGAGAAAGCCAGTATTGGTCAGGAAGCGTTCAAATCTTATGGTAAGAAGTCAAATGGAGAGAAAATCGATTTCGCCTCTTATGGGGAATTTAACAGAGACAATTTCACTGGTTATGGAGAGGGAGCGGAGGGGAACAGCATTGGATTCAAGATTTATGGAGAAGGAGAGACGAATTTCAAATCATATGCTAAAAAAGACGTCACTTTTGCTAAGTACAACGTTAGCACTACAAACGAGCATAATCTGGTAAAGAAATGGGTAGAGCCTGGAAAATTTTTCAGAGAATCAATGTTGAAGAAAGGGAGTGTTATGCCAATGCCTGATATTCGAGATAAAATGCCTAAAAGAGCATTTTTGCCTCGATGGATTGTTTCAAAATTACCCTTCTCTACTGATCAAATTTCTCAGTTGAAGCAAATATTCAATGCCGGTGATGGTTCTTCCATGGAGACAATAATTTTGGATGCAATCAAGGAATGCGAGAGAGCACCTAGTCCCGGTGAGACCAAGCGCTGTGTTGGCTCTGCTGAGGACTTGATTGACTTTGCCACCTCTGTTTTAGGGCGGAATGCGGTAGTTTGGACGACGGAAAACGTCAGCGGATCGAAAAAGGATGTCATGATCGGAACGGTGAAAGGAATGAACGGTGGGAAAGTTACAAAATCAGTATCCTGTCACCAGAGCTTGTATCCTTATTTGCTTTATTATTGCCATTCCGTTCCTAAAGTCCGGGTTTATGAAGCGGATATTTTAGATCCGAATAGCAAGGAGAAGATCAATCATGGTGTTGCGATTTGTCATTTGGATACTTCATCTTGGAGCCCCACCCATGGCGCTTTCTTAGCTTTGGGTTCGGGTCCGGGTCAAATTGAGGTCTGCCACTGGATTTTTGAAAATGATATGACTTGGACTATTGCTGATTAATAAATATGATCAAGGAAGTGAAGCATGTGCCTAAATTATGATTAATTTGGAGAAATAAAATAATAACTCGCTTGATTTTTGAGGGGTACTAGTAACCAACCATATGAAAAGAAGCTGTTAGGTGGAACTAAAAAATAAAAGAAACAACTGTTGTGAACGAGTCAAGCTGCTCATGCTTTTGATAAATTTAATTAGCCGAACTTAAATTTTAATTATAGTGAAATTAAATAATTAATAGAAAAGTTTTACAAATATCTATATTTTTCTATTAAAGAAAATACATACCAATAATTATGATACATTTCAATCATATATTTTAATTGGAATTAATTTTTGTCCCGTTTTAATTGCGTAATGTCTACCTTATACAATTGAAAATGGCACTAAAAATTCAGAACTACAAAATACCATCGAAGGTGAAAAAATGTAAAGGAAGATGATGGGCATTAGCAATTTGGTAATTGGAGTATCTAAGTGTAATCTTGGGCCGTCATTGACACCCAACCGAAGTCCAAGATTGGATTGGCCCATTGATCTATCTGCGTCCCACAAAAGCAAGCAAGAGAGTTGAGCCCAACTGTTTTCACACCAAAGACGACACCGTTCCAGCCATAAAGTATCAACGGAGAGATGAAATATGAATGGATATGATAATTATTTCTTAGTTTATTGATGGGTCGTAAACAAACTGAGCTGCTCTATGCTGGGTTTGATAAAAGCTCACTCTCTCACTAATTTGATAAATTTATCGAACCAAGTTCGAATTTAACTTATTAATTCAAAAACCGGTTTTAGCGAATCGCATGAGTTAATTTAATAAATTAAACTTAATAAAATTTACATTAAAATAACGATATTTTGATTTAATAGATTTTGAGATTGAACTCGAACTTGGCTTATCTACCATTATTCAGCCGCTGCAATTCAATAATAATTGTATCAATATAAATTTTTTCATTTTTTGTTTCGTTTCTTTTGACAATTGCTAGTTGCTACCGGGGATATTTTTAAACAAGTCTAAAACACTTCCTGGCGTCAACATTAAAAATATTGTCGGAATGTGTTTTTGGCAAAACAGAATCCTAGTTGATAAAAAAAAAAGAGTTCCAATTCTTTTTAATTATTTTTTTTTAATAAAATAGTTATTACCTATTTCAAATTGAAAGACACAGACTTTTTTTTAAAAAGAACTCAAATTCTATTTTGATTTTATTTTTTAAAGGTATTTAACATGGTTCAAGTACATAGAAATACAATTTTTTTCTTCAAAATTAAAACTATTATATTTGATTATCAATAATTTGGATATTTTGAAAAAGAATATAGGAATAAGTATGCAGTAGAGGTTGAGAGAGGAAAGGAGGGCCTACTAAATACCACCATATTCGTCTTTCAAAAATATAGTAATTAAAATCGACAAGTGGAGATCGAACCCTAGCTATAATAGTTATATAAACAAAAACATCCCACGAACACATATTTACTCTTAAGCTACTACGAATGCAAAACGTCACATGACCTCATCATCCCAACTCTCTTATGTTAAAAGCATGCATACCTTAAAAAACTAAAGTGTTTTGAATAATAATTAAGGTTTCATCTTTACTAAAAAAAGAAAAATTTCGGTTATGAAAGTCATGATGTAGTGATTGATTATATGAATTTACTATGTTCAAAATGTGTATCATTGTTGGTGGAATATAGCAGTGATTTTGCATTTCAAAATGATATTTTATATGTCTAAAGAATTGCAAATGGTGGTTCGACGTTTGTGGGTTTGGTTTAGAATTAGAAGAAGAAGAAGAAGAAGAAGAAGAAGAATCAAAAATATAAATTAGGTAAGTTTGGTCCTTTTCTTCACATGGAATAAAGACATGAAATGCGGTCCAATGTCAAAAGAAATAAAGGACTCCATTCTTATTAATTAGGAGCCACAAAATTAAAGATTGTTTATATTTATATTTATCAACTTTTCAAATAACATGCCACAAAAATGGTAGACATGCAGCATTGCAGATAAAGCAATTAAAGCTTCGAAAGAAGTAGAACTAGTTCTATTTTATTATTATTAATCTTTTAGCTTTTCACTAAATAATAGTAAATCACTGAATTTGCTTTGGAACAAAGCATAAAAATGTCTCGCATAATAAAACAAATTCAAATTTAATAGGTAATATATATAGGGTTAATGCCAATGTTTCATCTATAAAAAAATATTTGACAAAAAGTGATTCCGTAAACTTTAAAATAAAATCAGTCTCGTATAAATAAAGAGACTTATAATAAATGAATAAAACTTAAAAAAGAATGTATAAATTAGACTTAATTCACCGGGGGGCGCGAACATAATTAAACAAACCGAAACGGAGTAAAAACACACCTATGATATAAATAAAAATGCATGAAATTCTAGAGAAAATTAATGTATAGATTCAGATAAGCACTGGAAAGATCTAATGAGACCAGCAAAGCCACGTTCGTCTGAGCATAAGTGGAACTCTCTTCCTTATCATGATTCCATAATGATATGATATGACCCACCCTAAATGCAAGGAAAAATATTTTAAAAATTTAAAAAAAAAAAAAAAAAAACGTTGATAACATGATATGAATATGATATATAAAGTTAATACGAATGATCTTCGTCACTTTTTTTTTTTTAATATGAAAATGTTTTTAAGGATCATTATATAATATACACTTAGATTTCCAAAAAGAAATGAAATTCTTCCATTTCCTTCTATTTTGTTTTTACAGCAAGTAGAATATTATAATGAATTAATAAATAGCAATATCCATGTATATGTGAGTGTGAGGTTGACAATAAATAAATATTCAACTACCCATGATGAAGCCAAAATTTGAGGGAAAAGAAAAAACAGCTACTATGAAAATGCAACCACATGCATAGTAATTGACATTTCACATCCTAATTAGCATGTGGGGATCTGAATAATCTTGTAATTGTTTTTATTATTAATAATATTCAATTCTTCATTTAAAAATCACAAATAAAATTACTTATTTAAAAGATTATGATGTTAATTATCTCATTTCTGAACATAAAAATTGACAGAATAGATAGAATTCTTTTCAGTTGAGCTTTCTTGGTGGGAAGATGAACACCAAAAAAATACAAATTAAAAAATATTGGAATTTTAAACTGGTGTGGAAAGATTTGGCCCTACTAATAGCACCATCTTTGTCTTAGTTTCATAAGTGGGACTAAAGCTCCAAACGCCATCACGCTTCGAAACCATAGTGAAAGGACCACTCATTGCACCCAGATAACCTAAAAATATAAAGCATCAAGATAAATGAAGAATGAAGAAGACATTTCTTTTCTTTTCTTTTCTTTTTTTTTTTTTTTTTTTTTTTTTTTTTTTGGCGAACCTACGTAATAGTGCACCATCTTATGTACAGCTCTTAACGTTTCATAAGTGGGGAACATAAAGCTCCAAAAACGCCATCCACGCGCTTTCTGAAACCATCAGTGAAAGCGAGACCTACTCATTGACCACCCAGCAATAACTAAAAAATATAATGCATCAGATAGAATGAAAGAATAGAACGAAGACATTTCGTGGTCTTTTCTTCTTCTTTTTTTTTTTTTTTTTTTTATTTTCTTAAAAAACGAAGAAGAAATAGATTTATCTGATCCCTACGCAAGTGAACAGAGCACTGAAATGTCTAACTAATTATATTTTCCCAATCGACTGTGGGCTGTGGAGCAGATTTAATTTGCAAGCCTATATTAGATTTAGCACTCCATCATCGGCAGCCATAAATGGGTTCTTATTGGTTTGCGTATGGAACCCCCTACTTGCTTGGAGATGCTTGCTTGTTTCAAATGTTTATGACATTAAAAATTTTCTTTACGTTGTTCTGATTAATTCCACTTCCTTTGTTTATTTCTTTTTAAAGTAATTGATTATTTCAAAAGTAAAAAGGTGGGGTGGTTAATGTTTATACACTTCACTATCAACATTTTTTTTTTTTTTTTTTTTTTTTTTTTTTTTTTTTTTTTTTTTTAAAAGAAGAAGAATAGATATTATTTGCCTAGCAAGAACAGAGACTAAATGTTCTAATATATATTCAATGATGTGGCTTGGAGGCATTAATTTGCAAGCTATATTAGATTTAGCACTCCATCATGCAAGCCAATAAATGGGTATGGTTGCGTATGGAACCCCCTACTTGTTGGATGCTTGCTTGTTCAAATGTTTATGACATAAATTTCTTACGTTGTTCTGATTAATTTCCCACTTTCCTTTGTTTATTTCTTTTAAAGTAATTGATATTTCAAAAAGTAAAAGGTGGGTGTTAATGTTATACACTTCACTATCAACAGAATGCTTGGGTTGAGCTCTCCTCTATTTTCTTGCCTATTGGTGTTCTTGAATCATTACATTGGTGGACCTTCCAAATGCTAGATTTTAGGTTTTCTCAAGTTATTTGTAATACACTTGAGTGCCATTAATGACTCTTCTTTTTTATTATATATGTATACAGAAAATGTAAAGCCACATTCAAGTGCTCATAAAATAATCTAACATGAAAGGCTAGTGTGTTAAAGACATGATTTCTCAAAAATACATTTCAAATAATTTAAAGCAAACAATTTTTGGTCCATCAATTTCAAATCCTATGTGCTACTGACTCATTAGGAAACTAGATTTGTTATTGACAGCAAAATTTTCTTATTTCCATCTTTTTGTGTATATTTGGATATGAAAGCAAACAGAAGGTCATAGAGGGTCAATTTATTTTTCTATCTTCTAGCATAAAATTGGCTCTGCTATGAGATCATAGAGTAAAGGGGAATCAGAAAGAGATAGGAAGTTTACGCAATATCACAAATACATGCATATATAGCTTTCAAACAGGCTCATTCCCCTTTCTGCAAGGTGGAAACCTATAGCTGCTATAGAATCTTTAAAAGAGAAAAAACATGAAAGCCGCTTGGTGTTTCTATCAATCAAATTAATGCTATCTTTAACTGTAAATGAGTTCGTTTTTCATATTTTGAGTGGGGTTTCATTGCTAGGACCGAATCTAAAAATAGTTTTTCAGTACACAGGGCAAGTTCGGCAGTCCTGTTCTTTGAACTCTGAGCCTTCACTCGTTTTCTTTCTTCGTTTTTAACCATTTTAAATGGGAAATTACCTCTTTAAGTATCATTAGAATCCGGATTTTCGCTAGCTCTGACATTACAAACAGATTGCTTTACCGCAACGTCATGTGTTTAAACTATAGAAACAGTTCATAGTTCTTTGCAAAAAGGCGGAGGACGGTTATAATTTCCCTTGATAGTTGTGAAGTGAACAACCTTGTAATTGAGTATTTAGCATGTGCAGATATATGATATTTATGAACCAAATCGAAAATTAAGGATAATCTTGTTTATGAAGAATTAATATAGCCTAGAAAACATCGAACTTGTTTTAGACTATTACTCTTTTTCTCTCTCTGCGTGCTAAAGCTTTTTTCTTTAACTAAAGACAACAGTCTACTGAGATACTCTGAAGCAGAAGAAACTGTAAGACAAACAGACAATGTATCATAATACAGACACAGCTCTTGTGGGTAGTTAGAATCTTTCTAAATTTAACCATATCCATTAGTTAAAAATTTATAATGAGTTGTCTTTCTTTCCAGGAAATGGAATTACATGTGGAAGCACATGAACTTATGTGACCAGCTAATAGAAATTTCATAGTTCCTTTTCAAGAACACTAAACTCTGCCTTTACTCAGGCAACCGCAGCTTTTGCTTCAAGAAAATTAATCATCATTTGTAAATCACTATAAAGAAATTTCTTTAAATCACAAAAGTTTCCTTAAAGCATAATGATCATAGATATATATTTAGCAGAATAGCAGCAATTCAAGCATCAATGTACATCAGAAGCAAGCTGATATGTAAATTTTGAACATATTTTTATATTAATTTACATTGGTTTTAGATCATTTTCCCTACAAATTAATAACTTTATACTGAACACACATGTGGGTTCACAGATATAATATAATATTTATCTCAGGAAGTTGGTAGGAGTCAAACAAGGTGGTATCTTTCTGTGAAAAAATTATAATAATGTAAAATTACAGAGATTTTTTCAAAAGAAATTGTAATCCAATGCAAAGAAAGATAAAGCCTGTTGTGCTCACCAATAAAGAAAAGCCATTTGACTACTGTTTATATTGATAATTTCTGAACCCATGTTAGAGGCAAATTATGAGTGCAAGAATCAGCTTCTTTTTTTAAAAATAAACAATGGAGTTGTTCTTTCTTCTTTCTTTTTCATTTTTACTTTTTGTGGGAGAGTGAAAGAGAGTACTCATAAGAGGCATGTGGGATTTGATCTGCAACTAAAAATTATTATATTGTGTGAGAAAGATGATAAACAGAGAGAAAAACATTTTCAAACACCATATTTTTGTTGATAAAATTCAATGAAAAAGGGATGAGGGAAGAATCATTGAAGCAAATGCATGCCAAAATACACTATTAGTCCCCACATATAAAAGTTCCACTTGTCTAGCTGGAGGATATAATTCTCTATACATATCATCCCTCTGTATTATTCTTTTCTAATTGCTATTAATTTTGTAATTACAATTTCAATTTTAAGGTATACATTTTGCTAATATTTGGTGGACGAAGGATCTTGAACTCAAGAACACCCTGGAGAGACTATAGACTATGTCTGATTTGTTTAATTTACAAAATATCAACATTGTTTCTTTATGCAATAAGCTACCCTTTTCAGCAAATTTTCACACCCACAAAGATATATATATATATATATATATATATTTACTAGTGGAGATTATATTGGATGGATCTTTTCTACACATCCTTTTCTTGAAATGCTTTTCAGAATTTAGAAGCACATGTATTGATGTCCATGTTGCTTCATATTTTTGTTTGGAGGTACTAGTGATTTTTCTACATTTGACCATCTGACCCTAATAGGCATCAAACACCTAATTAGCATATACCCAAAAATAGGATGAGCAATATGAAATTTTAATCGGTAATCTAGCTAACAGCTACCTGCTAATAGCTTACCAAATAAGCACTTAATAAAGAAGCTAGGCTTCTAAATTAGACAGTATATGCTCTTCTCTCTTAATAGTCAGCTTTGTCAAGAACTTGAAATGTCTTTAATTAGGTGTGATAATGAAGGATGTTTAGGGCTTAAAATGTCGGTAATAAAGTCATCTACAAAGAGGAGATATTTGCATATCAGAATAAAGTTTATTGTTATCTCCAAAACAAGTTAAAAACCTGACCAAATCTGCAAAAAGCTCAAAAACACATCATATGTAGATATTCTAGCATTTTGAATTTTGACTGACCTAAGAACAAATATGACAAAGTTAGGTTAAAGCAATGAACTTAGGACCACACAAGCACATTAACTGATGATTATTCTGCACTTAAAAGTGAATATTTGGGATTCAGAATATTAATATTAGTAGGCTCAATAAGCTTTTTATTATACTTGGAATATAAATATAAAAAAAAAAATTTTCCAAGACTAAAATCTTGATGGGAAAATTAGTGTACCATTGAATGGAATTAAATGGTGTATGGCCACTAGGTACTAGCTGTCTAGCAAAACCTTGAAATCAAATTGCGAGTATGTACTCTTAAGTTTAATTGTTTGAAATTTTATGTCCTTGACCAGCTCCCATGTGCATTATACTCATTGTAACACAGATTGTCCAATAAAAAAAATAATAATAATTAAAGAAAAAAGATCAATAATTTAGTGTCGTAACAGCTATATATGTCCAACGTTCTACTAATCATATCAGCATAGTCAAACTAAGAACATGGAGAACTTACCTAACCACTGATCAATCAGACCAAACTGTATCCATGTAATAAATTGAAAGGTGTTTTCTTATTCATCCCAAAGAATATTTATGGGTTACGAAGAAGAACGGGTAATCCTCCCTTATAATTGATAGAATTCAAACTTGAAAATTTTTATTTTTTTACATAACTGAAAAGATTAATCAGACTACATTTGGTGGGTAATGAAGGGTGTTATTTAATGTGTATACAGCATGTGCTTATTAATTTGGATTTTATGTAGGGTTGTTTCCTGGTTTCATTCTTTCTTTCCCAATTAGGGATTTTGTGTTCTAGAAGATCAGATCAGAGTTGTTGGTGTTTTGAAGTTAAGCTTAACAAGGCATTGCTATTTTCAGTGTTTCTGCTTTGAACATTTCATAGCTTGGCTGTATTATATTCAGCATTCATTTGATTCCATTAATTACATTCTAAAATTGAAAAGATTGGAAAGGAGAAGGACAATAATCTATAAGAAAACAAAACTCATGTCTACTTTTTACAATTGCACTAATTATTATGTATTTTACTTTCTTTCCTTGGAATTTGAATTAAACAAAAGTTGTTTTGAACATCAAATTTGGCAGAGTTTGACAAGAGGCCGCAGAACTCTAAATTGGAAAATAAGTAATTGCATTTATTCAAATCAACATCACATTATGAGCTGCCTCACCAGGAACATTAATAACTTCATGTGCAATCCATTTGTGTATAAATGGAGCTAAATAACCCTCAAAAGATTTATGAGATTGAAACCTCCATGTTTACCCTATTCATAAAATTCTTAAAAGGGGTGTTTTAGGTTAATATTTAATTAACTTCGAAAATTACCAAGCAATCGGGCTACCGAGAAATGGATTGAATTTTTAAACGCGGTAAAATAAAATTTAAAATCGACACTGTTTGAAAGATTTTTTAAGTGAATATTCTTCTGATTCGAGTGTGGAAACATGTGTAAATTCAACAAAATAATACAATTATCTGAAAAAATGAATAAAATTCAATCATTTTTATTTCATGCAAAGACAATGACAAGAAATTTTTCATGCAAAATTTATGAGCTATCAAATAGAAGAAATAGTGTTCTGAAGTCATGTATTAATGGATTGTGCACTAAAAAAGAGACAACTTGTGCAGAACCATTTGGTGGTATTGGAAGAGATAATGCAACAAATTTAATAATGGATACCAAAGTAAATTAAACGACGAGCTTCAGTGCTCCAAGCAGCTAATATTACACATTAATCACCTTCAACATAATTAAGCTATACCCTCTTATCTCCTAAGACACTATTATTGTTGGTCCACCATCCTCATCCACTTTCTTATCTACACTTATGTCCAATATGCTCTTGTCCAAACACCTATACTTTATGATTGTCTTTTAATTATATTATTATTATTATTATTATTATTATTATTATTAGTTTACTTTTCTTTTTCATTTTTTTTCTCTTTTGAAAATGGTCAATGATTATGAACCTATTAAAAACCCATTTTTACTTCCAAAACCTTCTTTTCCATGGTTTAAGTAGTTTTTATTTTTTATTTTTTATAGTGTTCGGTGACATACTTTTGAATTAACTTTTAGAGATTAATGTAACGTTTTATAAAATGTTAACTCGTATGACGTTTAGTTTTTAGCGTTTTTTTTTATAGTGTTCGGTCACACAATTTTTGAATTAGTTTTTAGAAATTGATGTAGCGTGTGACTTTTAACACGAAACGCTACTCGTACAGCTAATAGTTACTGATATAGGTAATTTTATCAAATAGACACTATGTGTAATAATTAGCATAATCCATGATTAGAATATAATCCATAGCAAGTAAAATGGAAAATATGATGGATTATTTGAATAATTAATCAACCCGTAATTGTCTCCACGAACTAAGATTCATAGTCCAATTGATAATTTCCACTACATTAAGTTAATAGTTGAATAAAAATGTAGATTTACATGGTTAATGAGCATCAGATTTCTAAAACATTTATTTTTTTTTTCTATTTTTAAAAATATACATATTGAGATTTCCAATTTGATCGGACAGTCAAGCATGTAATCTATAGTGTGAAAATTCAGCATCTAAAAATCCTAATGTTAATTAGTTTTTTTAATCCAAAAAACAACCATACAAATTGAATTCTATTTTAATCATCAACCGACAATTAAGCAAACAAGTTTAATTAATTAATTAATCTAGGTAAAAGGCTAAACAGACAGGTGGACATAAACAAATAAATAAAAAGGTTAAGGTTTTAGGTGGAATTACAAAATATGCCATTATCACGAGCCTTGTCACTGTCCATAAAAGAAATACAGCAAAATAACTCAAATAATTCATGTTGGGAAAGGAGGAGGTCACGAAAAGATACTAATAAAAACTCCAAAAACTAGTAATATGGTAAAACAAAATCATCAGCGGCTAAACGCGTGAAAAATCCACATAAGAGTGACGTCCGTCCAATCAACTATCGACACGTGCTGTACACACGGCTTTGAGGAATTACGTGTCAAATAACACCAAAATTAGCACGGACACATGTGTTGTTTTGCACTTTTGTTTCTAGTCTCTCTCTCACACCATTTCATGTATCCATTCTATTAATTATTCTTTCTAATTTCTAAACTCTGTTTTGGGTTTTCTAAAGAGACAGAGCTCACTCACACTTTGGCTTTGAATATTATTACCATTTTATTAATTATTTTGGCAATTCTTTTCTTTGTGTTTGACAAAACTAATATTTTTCTATGTTGTTTTCTAATGTGGGGTACCCGATCGGAGTATAAGACACTTCTAAAATAATTTTCAAAAAGATTAAAAGAAAAAAAATGTACTATCTCTTTAAAGGGAATATTGATTTGGTTAGTGTTGCTCACTACACTCACTTTAATTTTTTTTTTTTAATTTTTTATTTTATTCTACAATGTGGATTGAAAGTAACATTTGATTTATTTTAATATAAATTATGTTCATTTAATTAAAGTTTGAGTTAACATTTATAAGCTTCGACTACCATTTTAATTATAATTTCGTCCATCTATTTTTGAGATAAATTATTATGACGTCTTTTAGTTGTATATTTAACTTATTATTATGTCTTTTCATATATAAAAAAAATAATACTTTATTATTATCGTTATCAAACACACTTTTTAGATAGAAAGTGCATTAGATGTCAAAATCTGATAATAAGTTTAAACAAATATTGCACACTAAGACATAGTTTAGTGATAAATCTATATATCACTAACAATTGTATATATAATTGGCAATAGATTCAGATTCAAATTACTTTAAAAAGAGAGATAAAAGTATTAATTAAGATTAATATTCAAATGTATATCAAATTTTTGATTTATCAACACTAAATTAATTCTAAAATTCTTAATTTGTGAACTCCAACTTTAGTCAAAGTACATTTTTTTTTGTCTTGAAATTCTATCCAACTAGGTGTAACGGTAAGTAAAACCTTAATTTTCAAACATAGAAAGTTTGAAGTAAAATAAATATTTCAAACCAATAAAACCTCAAATCGCTAATCCTTTGGCATAACCCATAATTCCATATTCTAGATGTTGCTAACTGATTACTTTTAGAAAGCTTAATGCACGAAGCTGTAGTAGGACCTATTTTGGAGCTTCTAATGCTCTTCCCTTCTCTTCAAAGGCTATAAATACCCATTCCTCTCTCCCCAATGCGTTGCACCAAACTAAAACGCCTCACCGCTCAACCCACCAGGTACCCATCTCTTACCACCTCCCTTCTTCCTCTTCTCTATGCTCTTCTTCAACCATTGTGCAAGATTTTGCAAATTTAAAAAGAGCGATAATAATAATAATAATAATAATAATGATACTTACTGTCCCTGTTTTCCGGTTAAGGATTTGTTATTACCACTCATTTTGTGCCTTCCGTAATCTCAGTAGGAGGATGCATTTCATTTTCATTACTTATTACTCATTACTCGTTAGTGTATTGCCATCATCGTTTTCAAGTACAGAGTTCTGATTAATTTCATGTTTTCTCTGTTTTTTTTTTATTTGAATTATGAATGTCGCAGGTGATGTTCGACCGACCAGGCCAGCCTCAGTGTCAAGCCACAAAATTCCACTTTTCTTTTTCTTTTTTAATTATTTAAATCTCTCTTTTATCTTTCTATCTCTCTAAGCTTTAAACTTTTTATATATTTCACTTCACAGCGCATCCCTACAAACCCACCAACATTCTCACTATTCTTTCTTCAGAAAAAAAAAAAAAAAAAAAAATACCATTTTAATTTAATTTCGTCCATCTATTTTGAGATAAATTATATATGACAAGTCTTTTAAGTTGGTTATAACTTTATTATATGTCTTTTCATATATAAAAAAAAGAATAATTACTTTATTATTATCGTTTATCAAACACACTTTTTTACGATAGAAAGTTGCATTAGATGTCAAAAATCTGTTTATTAATAAGTTTAAACAATATTGCACACTAAGAACATAGTTTAAGTGATTAAAATCTATATCTCACTAACAATTGTATATATTAATGGCAATAGATCAGATTCAAATTACTTTAAAAAGAGAGATAAAAAGTTATTAATTAGATTTAATATTCAAATGTATATCAAATTTTTTGATTATCTAACAGCTAAATTTAATTTCTTAAAAAATTCTTAATTTGTGAACTCCAACCTTTAGTTTCAATAGTAACATTTTTTTTGTCTGAAAAATTCTATTCCAAACTAGATGTACGTAAGTAAAACCTTTAATTTTTCAACAATAGAAAAGTTGAAAGTAAATAATATTTCAAACAATAAAACCTCAAATCGCTAATCTTGGCATAACCCCATAATCCATATTCTAGATGTTGCTAACTGATTACTTTAGAAGCTTTAATGCACGAAGCTGTAAGGTTAGGACCTATTTTGAGCTTCTAATCTCTTCCCTTCTCTTCAAAGGCTATAAATACCCATTTCCTCTCTCCCCAATGCGTTTGCACCAAACTAAAAAACGCCTCACCGCTCAACCACCAGGTAACCCATCTCTACACCTCCTTTCTTCCTTCTCTTCTCTTCTTCAACCATTGTGCAGATTTTGGCACCAAATTTAAAAAGAGCGGATAATAATACATAATGATAATAATAATGATACTTACGTGTCCCTGTTTTTTCGGTTAAGGATTTGTTATTACCCACCATTTTGTGCCTTCCGTAATCTTCAGTAGGAGGAATTGCATTTCATTTTCCTATTACTTATTACTCATTACTCGTTAGTTGTATTTGCCCATCATCGTTTTCAAGTACAAGAGTTCTGATTTAATTCCATTGTTTTCTCTGTTTTTTTTTATTTGACATTATGAACTGTCGCATGGTGATGTCGACGACCAGGCCAGCCTCAGTGGTCAGCCACCAAAATTTCCACTTTTCTTTTTCTTTTTTAATATTAATTCTCTCTTTTATCTTTCTATCTCTCTAAGCTTTAAACTTTTTATATATTTCCTTTCACAGCGCATTCCCTTACAAACCCACCAACATTCTCACTATCTTTCTTCAGAACAAAAAAAAAAAAAAGAAAAGAAAAGAAAAAAAAAAAAGAAAAATGCAAAACTCAAAAAAAAAAAAAAAAAAGAAAAGAAAAAGAAAAAAAAAAAAGAAAATGCAAACTCATCCCATTAAGCTTCTCTCTTTCGTCTTCCTCTGCTTCCCATTGTTCTTCAATGTAAGCCTACATATTGTGTGAATATTTTCTTTATAAATAATTTTATGTATGTTAGTTATTTTTTTTTTTTTGTTTTCTTGCAATGCAGGTGAGTTTAGCCGGTGGAAGACGGTTGTTGGCCGGAGAAAGCCCATTGACTCCGAAAGCATATCTTATCCGGTACTGGAACAAAGAGATCCACAACAATTTACCTCAATCTTCATTTATTCTAGCCAAGGCTTCACCATTAAACGCGGTGGACGCCGTCACTTTTTCCAAACTCGCAGAAAAAAACGCGCTTTCCAGTAAGCTACCTGATTTCTGCTCCTCTGCTCACCTCTTTTGCTTCCCCGATTTATCGCCGAGTCTCGAGAAGCACACTGATGACTCCGATTTTACTAGATACTCCAACCAGAATTTTACCAATTACGGTACGAGTCGGGCGGGTGGATTGGACTCGTTTAAGAACTATTCAGATGGTGAAAATATACCTGTCGACTCGTTTCGCCGATATGGCCGAAACGCAGCCGGTCATAACGAAACATTTGCCAACTATGCCCATGACGGGAACGTCGTTGACCAGAGCTTCAATACCTACGGGCACGGAGCAACCGGCGGGACAGGCGAGTTCAAGAAGTACAATGAGCAAGTAAATGTTCCAAATCTCCGGTTCACATCTTATTCCGATGACGCAAACGCCAAGGGCCAAAAATTCACCAGTTATACCGAAAATACAAACTCCGGAAGTGAAGCGTTCAAGAGTTATGGTAAGAACGGAAATGCAATCGCCGATGAGTTCAGTAGATATGGAGAGAATTCGAATGTGATTGGATCGGATTTTGACAGTTATGGAGCCAAAGGAAATGCAGCTAATGACACATTCAAGTCTTATGGGTTCAACGGAAATGTGCCGGAGAACAATTTCAAGAACTACGGCGAGGGTGGAACTTTTTCAGAAGCTTCTTTCACTAGTTACAGGCAAGAATCCAATGTAGGAGACGATTCTTTTGCATCTTATGCGAAAGATTCGACTGGAGCAAAAGCTAATTTCGTTAATTATGGAAAATCATTCAATGAAGGAACGGATAGGTTTAAAGAATACGGTAAAGGATCAGATGGAAGTCAGAAAATTGGATTCAAGATCTATGGAGTCAATAATTCTTTTACAGATTATGCAAACAAGAAGGGTACCTCTTTTGCTCAGTACACAAGCAAAAGCTCTGCTTCATCTGCAGAAATGAAGGTCAGTGGCAGTTTGGTAAATAAATGGGTTGAGCCAGGTAAATTCTTCCGTGAATCTGAGTTGAAGAAAGGGAACGTTATGCCAATGCCGGACATAAGAGATAAAATGCCGAAAAGGTCGTTTCTGCCCCGGTCGATTATCTCTAAATTACCCTTCTCAACCTCCAAGATTTCTCAACTGAAAGAAACCTTTCACGCCATCGATAATTCTACAATGGAAAGTATAATCCTCGATGCTCTTAGTGAGTGCGAGAGAGCTCCCAGTCCTGGCGAGACTAAACGCTGCGTCGGCTCCGCGGAGGACATGATAGATTTCGCCACCTCCGTCTTAGGCCGCAATGTGGCTGCGCGCACAACTGAAAATGTTAATGGATCAAAGCAGAAGATCATGATCGGATCGATCAAAGGAATCAACGGTGGGAAAGTTACCAAGTCAGTATCTTGTCACCAAAGCTTGTACCCTTACCTGCTTTACTATTGCCACTCGGTACCAAAAGTTCGGGTCTACGAAGCGGATCTATTGGATCCAAATAGCAAAGCAAAGATCAATCACGGTGTTGCCATTTGTCACTTAGACACGTCGTCATGGAGCCCGACCCATGGTGCATTCTTGGCATTGGGTTCGGGGCCAGGTCGGATTGAGGTGTGCCACTGGATATTTGAGAATGATTTGACTTGGAGCATTGCAGATTAAATTAAGCGGCGGCGTGGGTTGGGTTGTGTGATTTGGGTTGGGTCAGTGGCTAAAAAAGTTAGCTGCTGGGTCGGTCTTTAAACATGGTTTAAATTTAGAGTATTTATAAAGTTGTGGGTTTTATTTATTAGACAGGGTTATGGTGTTTTTGAAAGAAAGGTTATTATTGTCAATTATAAATCTCTCATCAATAATAAATCTCACATTGATGTTGAGTTCTTGTTTTGATCCTCATGGAGTAGCATATACTAATTCTATACTTGCATTGTGATTCAAATATTGTAAATTTAATTTTTTTTGTATAATCTTTTATCATGGAAAAGATGTTACAATTGAGAGATCATTAAATCAGAATCAATATAAATTTTTAGAAAATTTTAATGCATTAGGCCAAAAAAAAACCCTAGAGATGTTACACTTTTCTTTTTCTCTTGAGGAGAGTGAATTTACAATGTAAAAATGCTTTTCAATTGAAAAGGAGAGGGAAAAAAAAAAAGAAATGAGGTGGTCCACATATTACAATTTATATAAAATTGATTTGTAGTAAAAGCCAGTAGACAGCCTGTTGAGGCCTTTCCCTCCCCTTTTTTTTTTTTTTTTTTAATTGGCACAAAGAGTATTGGAAAAAACAAACGAAAAATGAGGTGGTCCACAGTATTATCATATTTTTATATAATTATTTGATTTGATAGCTAGTAGAGATGCCACAGTAGACAGCCTGTTGAAGGCCATTTTCCTCCCTTTTTTTTTTTTTTTTTTGTCAATCCATTGGTGCTGCACAGGATGTAAATTATTCTTTAATTTTTATATTTCTTTATTTACTTTTACATATCATAATTAATGCAATATTCCCCCTTTTTTTTTTTTTTTTGTCCAATCCAATGGGCTGCAAAGGATAAATTTATTTTAATTTTATATTTCTTTTTTACTTCATATAAATAATTGCAATATTCATATTAGCATTTTGCTGAGAAATTCCTATTAAACAGTTTGTATTATTTTTTAGTAGTTTATCCATTGATTATCTTTTTTTGTAACACAAGAAGTTAGATATTCAAACTCTTGCAAATTTTTTTTTTATGTATTTTTGGGAAAAAAAATTTGCAAAAAGTAAAATCTTTTTAATATTTTAATGTTGTCATTAACAAAACTTTCATTTGTTTTATTTTTACTGTTAAAGAAGTCCTTAATATGAAAAGTAAAAAGCTTCAAAGTGACTAGAACTTGAATTGAATTATAACTAAATAAAATCAAAATCAGTTTCTAATCTTTGAAACTCATATAGATAAATAATGGTTGAAATAATTTTAAATATTATCATTGTGTAGAAATAATATTATAATTTTAAATTATTTCCTAATTATTATAGTTTCTCTCTTGAATAGAAATATTATCATCTTAAAATATTTACTAATTATTGAAATGCATATCGTAAAATCTATCACATAATATGATATTTCAATTTTATTACTTCCTCAGTCTTTTTACTTTAGAAAAAATTTCTATTTTGGGTGCTTATTTTATAAAGAGAATTTTACTTTAAATGAAAATTTTAGAAAAGATGCCAAAAGAGAAAGTATAAAATGCCCTTCAATAATCCCTTTTGCTGTCTTTGTTTCGGTTCAATTAATAAGAATAGTAGCAAACAAAATGTGGGTTGGCAATTAATGAGCTTATATTTTTAAAGAACGAGTAATTGCTACGTTTGTGAGCGATCAGTAAAAATGTGCTTAACTTTACAAATTTGATTACGAATAAGAGTATTACATCAGCTATATTCCCTAATATAGCAACACACATTTTAATTGTTGCACCCTACTTATAAAAAAAAAAAGTGAATAGCTTTCTATTTACCAGTGCCCTATTTTTAAAAATAATGTAAATCTACTGAAGAATTTGAATTTGAAATTAAGAAGACTCTTGCAATACTTAAAGATTTTAATTAATAAATGAACCTCTAAAATACTCTAGTATAATGAATTGGCTTCCTCACCATTAATTATGTATTTAAAGCTGAATAGGGATATTACAGAAAAAATGGGCAAAAAATTTTGTTAACTACTTTCTTAATCCTAAAACTTTTTCTATTTTTTTCTAAAGTAAGAGAAGGGAGTATAAATTCTTTCAACTTTCCCACCTAAAATTCCTGAAACCGTGCTATTGCTGGCTGTGAATAAGTATGTCGCAGGTATTGGTTGGTCAAGGTATTCAATTCTTCCAACCATTGACGTAAATTACACAATCAGTCAGTCATATAAGTAGTCATAGCACCATCAATGGTGATCAACTGTATCTGAAATGGCCCATGAAATAGAATGAAATTTGACCTTATTTGCCTGCCAATGCTTTTAAATTTGCAAGCTGCAATCATAAAATTCTAAGTCATTGGTCAAATTTAACTAATTAGGAACACTTGGTTTCCTATGCAAAGATGCAACAAATGTGAAACAAATGCACACCGCAATAATTACACTATCTTATGATCCTACCTATCCCTTTACCCATAAATTTCCCCTTCATGGTTGGTGCCCAAATTTATAAAATATTGAATTTTCAATTTTTCAAAAGTTTAATCGTCCGTTGAAAATTTTCTTCGTGAAATTGAAATTTATATTTACCCTATAAATATATATTACAGATTAATATGTTAAATTTACTTTTAAAATCAATCAAATCTAGCTTATTTTTATATTAATAAATCTTGTTTTTTTAATGATTTGCAAACATATTAAAAAAAAATAGTTGTTTTTCATTATAGTTGTCACACACTAACATATCCTATGGGCATTTAATTTATGGAGTTTTGGTGAAATGACCATTTCATCACTTTGTCTAATTTGCTGAATTAAGATTAATTTAATAAATTAATTATCATTCATTAAAAACAAATCTCACAATATGGTTAATATTATATAGTTGATAAAATATTTAAAAAAAACCCAAAGATAATCGCAAATGGGATTTTAATAATACTAATAATTATCGATATACATAGTTAATATTTTAAAAAATCATGTGTGGTCATATAGAAGCCTTAAGATAAAAGAACCGCCGCCAATTTTATATATTGGAGACGGACTAAATATTTGCTGGCAACAAATTAGTTTAATTTTTCAGTTTATGGAGTAATTAAATTGAAGATTATTCTTAAAATAAATAATAAATAATAATTTTGCAATCCAATTTATTTCTCAATAAATCTAAAAAAAAAAAAAGAAATAATAATAGCATGCGCCCGCACAAGAATGAAAGGAAAAAGGGTAATGGATGAGATTGCCAGCTTTTCTTTTCTTGTTTTCCCTCTATTTTTGTCTTTTTTCTTTGTCTCACGTTCTGACTTTTATTCAATTAATAAAAAATTAATTAATTAATAATAATGCAACATGAGATAAATTAAGGATTTGTGTTTTATTTTCTTAATCAACGACAGGTCTCTACGGGAATAATACTACAGAAAAATAATTTTATAATTTGACAATTATTCTATATTTTCATTATTAATTATAAAATGAAAATTTTCATATTATACTTTAGTTATTAATATTTAAATTAAATTAATATTAATCATCAATAACTATTAATTATTATTATTAAATTAATCTTAATACAATGTTGCTGCCAATATAAATGTCAATCAACTACTCCATTTTTTTTTATATATACTTACGGGCAGGATGGATCCAAAATATTTGATCAGAGGGGGTAATAGGGTAATAATTTCACACAAAAATAGAACCATTTCATTGATCACTGCACCAAGAATAGAACCATTTCATTTCTTTTACTGATTAATTACAAGATTTCAAAGTAAACGCGTTAATAATTAATGTAGGGTAGAAAATGAATCTCCAGCTTCAACCAGGAGTTTCATACGATATGAAGCTGAAGAAAAACATATAGTATCAGTAGCAGGAGACTCTGAAGTCTCTCAACCAACTGGGTAGGACCACTCACATTAACGATATCCAGAGACCATAGACCATCCCTCACTATAATTAGTAGATAGAATCGCCATTAAAATTGTTCCTATTCTTAAAGATAACTCTGCATTTACTTTCCCAATAACTGTCATAAGCCATGCCCCCTTTATTGTTCTAACTCCCGACCAACTACTACGTATGCTGTTAGATCATACACATGTCTGCGTAAACACAGAACTTAAAGAGGCTGATTTCAAAACCTTTGGACAATTCATCAGAAATAAATGTATATACTGTACCACCATCTGTTAACTGTTGAGGAGTTTTTATTTGACGTGACCTTATAAAAAACTAGGGTATGAAGAATTGATTCTTTGTCTTTAACACTTAAATTACACGTATACCACGTAATAAGATATAATCCAACAGTATATGCATATATGATTTAATAATGATTTAAATTCGATTCTTATAATTCTCAAAAAGATTACAAATGTACAATACGAATATCAACACAAAACATTTCGTTCACTTGATATTTTGAAATTGGTTTTTATATATTGCTTGCATGACGCATTGAGAGTTGTGGAATTTCTTGAATTTGTGCGTGTAGACTAACAAAATAAGCGACAAGTTGCTGTATACAAGTTTTGGATGAGAATAAGCAGTACATTGAAGATGATGAGGGTAAGGTACCAGCCTCACCATCTTAATAAAACAACAAATACAATGACAATATGGAAGTTATAAGCGGTTCGGTCAATCCTAGTTAAAACAAACCTAATCACTAATCAACTCCAAGAAAGCATCCCGTCATTGAATTAATGATTCTTGTCCTTTTAATCCAAATTTATGATTCTAGAAATTCATAATTATATATTTCTTTGATGACATATCAATTGTTTCAATCTTGAATTTATGATACAAACTAGATTATATACTTATTGGTAAGCTGAGTCTGTAATGAAACAAATATAAATGGATAATGTTTTGTAAAATAAGAGTTTTGTTTTCTGTTTTCACATGGCATACAATAGACAATCTAAGATGTTATAATTAATCCTACATACCATGCATGGCTTGTTAATCACTGTAAATGAAAAGATTAATCAAGCCACCGTCTTGATTAGCTTTGGCTTATGCATTCTTTTGTGGTCATTTAATTGTTGGGTATTAAAGTGTCTAACAATTGCACGTGTATATATTTGTGGCGACACGGAGATGCCTATGGAGGAGCTACTTCTGGGCCAGGGCCATTAATTTGTCACGCTCACTACATCTACATGTGCATATTGTAAGCTCACATCTTTATTCTGCATAAGATATGCATGACTTGTCTTTGTCCTAGAAGGAAGTTAGCACTTCTCGATCCATATTATAATTTAGAGAAAACATCATTATTAGAAAAATTTTACTAATCAATTCACAAAATTTATTAAGTGAGGGATTTTATTTCTTACTTACAATGATAATTATTGAAAGGAATAAAGGCGAATTTGCCATTTAACTTGTTATTCAGGAAAAAATACTATAAAATTCACCATTTAGCTCAATTTACTCCCGAATTTATAATTCACCTGCAATTTTTGCACTAAAAAGTTTAAATTCACGCAAGAATTTAGACTGATTGTTTTAGTTTATAAAGTTTCGATTCTTTATTAATTTCAATTATTATTTTAATAAATCTTTAGTGTATGATATAATCCATTAGGTTGTTGTGAAAATGGCCTTTCAGAAAAAAAAAAAGGTTGTGTGAAAATAAATAACGTAAATAAAGTTTATTTTGTTAAAAATAATTTTTTTTCTCTAAAAAAAGTAGTTCTACCTTTAAAAGTAAAAACAACCGTAGAAAGTAAGGTCCAAAGTATATATGGGCTAATTTTGTGGATATGATCCATTTATATGGGCTCCGTTCTGGGCCTATTTTGTGTGACTCCATATGCCCATATTCGAAGTAACTCGCATCCGACCCAGAAACCGCAAACCCTTTCTTTTCCGCAGAAGAGGCATTTTGCTTTTGCTTAGCGGACAGAAAGAAAGAAAAATGGCGGCCAATGGTGCAAGAAGAATCCTACAATTCTCTTTAGCTTCTGGGAAAACCCTTTTAACCGATTCAACTGCGACTACAACAAGGAATAAAAGTTGCTCTTTTACTTCAAAAGCTGCTAGCTTGAGTGGACCCTCCCCTAAGCCTTCCTCTGGTAGTCGATTATCCCGTCACAAGCTCAACTTCTCCAGGTTAGCTTCTTTTTTTCTAGTTCAATGAATGTATTCGTTTATTATTGAGAAATTTGCATGTTCGTTATTTTCTTGATTCAGAAAGAAAACGTATTCTTTAGAGTGATTTAGTAGAAGGAAAGGAAACTGAAATTGCATGCTGCGTTCTTCTTTGTTGGTTTCTTCGGTAATTGATTTATGAATTATAGACATTGAATGAGGTAATCAAGCCCACAATATAGCAGTTGAGGTTTTTGATTTAGTTCTTTTTATGCATTGAATGCAAAGATTTTGTTTCAGTTACCTCCTTTTACTTGCATTTTTTTTTTTTTTTTTTAAATGGAAACGTTTATTTATATCTCAAATAAGGAGAGCCAGTACAATCAGAAATAATGAGAGCTCTAGTAGTTCGAGGCAAAGAGTCAAAAGAGAAAAAACGGCAAAAGGAATCTATTATTTATATCTCAAATAAGGAAAGCCAGTACAATCAGAAATAATGAGACCTCTAATAGTTTGAGGCAAAGATTCAAAAGAGAAAAAACTTAAAGAATTATGAGTAATTCTGCTTTGAATTGCAAGAGAGTGAGCTACTTGATTGCCCTCCCTGTATATATGTGTGATGAAGGAATTTGAGGATAAAAGGAAAGACTGCATAAAGTGAATCCTATGGTCAGATAAAATATTGTGAGTTTGCTGGAACATTTGAACCAGTTGCAAGGAATCCACTTCTATTTACAAAGGGGCCAGAATTCTTTGAGTACACCACTTGATATTTTCATGAAGAGCTTGAAGCTCTGCCTGAAATGGAGATACAGTTGAGAAGAGAAAGGAGTGGCCAGCCACAAAATTCCCATTTGAGTTCCGAATGACTACGCTGCCAGAAGAAGAAGAAGAAACAGAAAAGGAAGCATCCACATTAATTTTATAAATTGTTGCAGTCGGCTTTCTCCAGTAAACCAAAGAGAGTTTACGGTGATTCCTCTATCCAAAACTAGCAGGCAGCAGATCGGTTAAAGCATTGGCAGGTTTTCTAGTGAACTTGCGAGGTGAACAAGCAACTCCCCAATCAAAAATAAATTTACTAATCTGCTGCTGAAGTAAGTGAATTCCTGCATCACCTTCACCCCAGCTATAATTACAATATAATTTCCATACATGCCACATAATTACTAGAGGAACCAGACGACGAAGGATGCTTATAGTACTTTGTGGCTGAGAAACCAAAAACCATGTTATCAACTCTTGACGTAGCGTACGACAAGTAGAATTGCCGCCGGAAAGCAAATACTTCCTAAAGAAATTCCATACCCATAGAACCTTAGGACAATGAAGAAACAGATGATCAATGGTGACTAATGAACAGGAGCATAGAGGACAGCAATAAGGCCCATTAATCCCTAAAACATTCAAACTATGAGGAAGAGGAAGAGCATCCAGGAGCAACCTCCAAGTAAAGGCCGAGATTTTTTTAGGGATAGAAGAGTCCCACATCATGCTAAATAACAAAGTGTTGCTTTTATGCACTCGAACATGCTCATAAATGACAGCGAAAGAAGGTGACACAACCTCTGCAAAATTATTTAATTCCGAAGCCACTTCATGAACGCGACAAATGCGTTTCCATGAGCAAGAATCAGTCACTTGAAAGGACATAAAACCTTTTCTGTGATACCTCTGAAACATGTAATCTGACTATATCGAATCGCGCTTCATATAGGAGAAACAAAGCTTGACTGAGTATGCATGTTGAATGGAAGAGAGGGATCGCAGACCCAAACCGCCCTCAGCAGTAGGAAAACAAAGGTTCTAGAATTTAACCCAATGATGCTTATGTTTTGAGTCTGTTTTACCCATAAAAAATATGCCAGTTGAGTCTCCAAAATACCAATAACACGAGCCGGAAGCTTCATTGCACCCATAATATGTATGGGAATTGAACTCAAAACATGCTTAATTAAGACCAATCTACCACCCATTGACAAAATTGTCTTAGACCATCCCATAAGCTTAGTAGAGATCTTTTTAATCAACTCACAACAATATGAGATATGATTAATACCTTGGTAAATCGGGGCACTGAGATATGTGAAAGGGAGGCATTTTTTTTAATTGAAAGAGCTGCTTCAATTATTGAGACGGTCAGGGACCCCAATTTTTTCGAACAATAGAAAAATAGAAAGAGCATTTTTCAAAGTTAATCAACTGGCCCGAAACAGCTTGATAATTAAGGAGAAAGTTTTTAAAATTAGCGACACTTCTCATATCCCCCCTTATGAAAATCAACAGATCATCTGCAAAGCCCAAATGAGTAACCGGTGAACAATTTCGAGCAAGTGTATAAGGTTGAATTTTTCCAGAAGAGACAAGATGTTTCAAACCGCGAGAGAAACATTCAGATACCAAAGTAAATAGGTAAGGAGAGAGTGGATCCCCTTGCTTGACCCCCCTAGAAGGTGCGAAGAAACCATAGTTGGCACCATTAACGCAAACTGACAGTCTGGTGGCCGAAAGGTTCGCTATGAGCAGTCGAACAATAGGTTGAGAGAAGCCAAAGCGGAACAATAGGTTGAGAGAAGCCAAAGCAAAACAGGACTGCCTCTAAGAAAGACCATGAGACACGATCAAAGGCTTTAGCCATATCAAGCTTAATGGCAATATTGTTTCCTCTAGCTTTCCTGCCAATTTCATGAATCATCTCATTAGCCAAAAGGATCTTGGAGTGAATTGACCTACCTTTCATGAAACCAGCTTGTTCCGGAGAAATTAAGAAATCCAAAAGTGGAGCAATCCTGTTTGCCAAAATTCTAGTACACACTTTACTAATAAAGTTAGTAAGACAAATAGGACGAAATTGGTCGAAAACTGATGGATTCTCAACTTTAAGAATGAGAATAATCTGAGCGCAACTGAAAGATTGAGGTATTAGAAGGCCCAGAAAAAATTCCTTAACAGCGCTACAAACGTCCCACTGAATAATAGACCAACAGTCTCTATAGAATCTCCCGTCGAAACCATCTGGACCAGGAGCACTAGAAGGATCAAGTTGCCAAACCGCGTTTTTAATTTCAGAATCAGTAGGAATAGCTCCCAAAGCCAAATTATCTTCCGTTGTAATTAATGAGGGAAGATATTCAAGAATTTGGCTACAGTCTTGCTGCATAACTTCACCCTGAAAGAGACTGGAAAAATGTTTGATCGCCTCCTCACCTATGTCTTCCTGCAACGAAAGCCCGCCTCCTCACCTATGTCTTCCTGCAACGAAAGCCAAACACCATCAGAGTTTTTAATTGAGGAGATACGTTGAAATTTCCTTGATAGCTTGACATAATTATGAAAGAATTTAGTATTCGAGTCCCCATCTTTTAGCCATTTTACATGAGATTTTTGTTTCCAGTATATTTCCTCAAGCCGAAGTTTACAGAGTAGGTGAGCTTGTTTTTCCTGCCATGTCTTCCTATTATTCGGACAAGGATCTGCAACATATTCTCTTTCAGCTGTCTCAGCCGCTACTTCAGCATCCTTGATAGCAGAAAAAATGTCACAAAAAATGGTCTTATTCCATTGCCTAATCGCACCTTTGAGAGCCTTGAGTTTAAGATGAAAACCCTTCATCCCCCCTCCAGAAAAAGAGGAGTTCCAAGTGCTCCAGAACCATGGGAGAAAGAGGGATTACTAATGCCAGACATATGCTGATACTTGAAACGCTTAGGTGAGTTAAACAGACTCTTTTTAAATTCAGCAGGAGAGGGGAATGATCCGATGAGGTTTTAATCGAGATGCTTGATCTGCATCAGCAATCAACGAAATCCCAGGATAATTGGTTGGCATAAAGCGATCAACGACGTTCCCACACGCGTCTCAGAACTTCGCGCAGCTCCAGTCCATGTAAAAGGATTGCCTCAAAAAAGGTAAATCACAAGACCACAAATATGGAACAATTCAGAGAAATCTCGCATACTGAGCAGCTTTGGTGAAGATCCACCTTATAACTCTGAAATTAACTTAATAGTGTTGAAATCACCACCAACCTATCCGGCCCCTGAGATCCAATCTGGCCATACTCTCCAGCTTCTCCACAGGGAAGGTCTAGAGACTCGAGAATGAAGACTCATACACAGCAGAGATTAGTGAAAAAATAAGGGGATCTCATTCTTGCAGAAACTGAAAACAAGCTGTATATCATCTTGGAAATTTTCAAGTGCAAAGTGAAATCGATTCCACAATAACCAAATCCTTTGTATTCAAGCTAGTGAAAACAATTATTGGAAACCCAACGAGAAACTAAATGAAGAACATTTGCAAGATAGCACCATAGGTTCTTATAATAATAAGTAGTTTAATGTTGTAAATCCACACAGAGTTTTTGAAGGCGACTGAAGAGGAATTAATACCTCTAAGGTTCCAGCATAATATATTCATTGAAATTAAGGCCTAGAGGCATAAAGCAACTGGTTTTTCACTTAACGACGCGTGACCATAGGCTCAATTGGTTGGGGAGTTTTCTTCCTGTTAAATTTCTTTTTTGTAACAGCAACAAATCCATCATGTAGTTCACAAGCTGCATTCAGTTTATTTCCAATAGAGGTACCAATAGCTCTCAAATTATCTATGGAATCGACACCCATATCCAGATCAGCATCCCCATCAGATTTGTGTCCAATAGAATCATAATCACTAACCGAATGGTCAGGACCAGCATCAGAAAGCCCACCGGAAGCCACGTAAGTGTTGTCCTTCACCGCATCCAAGTTAGTAGTCCCACCTCATTATTCGTCCTTCGTTTCTAATCTCTCCCGCAAGCCGACTACAGCTCCAACCACCGCGTAGTCGCCGCACTCCACAACCTTGGCAATAACAACTCATGCATAGCCGGGTTTGGTCCGGGGGAATTTAGAATTAATCGCTGAAGCAGATGAGAAGGAGGGGGATGCACCAAGTATTTTTTACAATCCAAGCTTTAGGAAGGAGCAACATTTTGTGATTGATTTGGGTATCATGTTTAGATTTGGACAGGTTTTGTGGTTAACAGCTTTTTGGCAGAACCTCCGTAGGACAATGATGTGATCGATTTTTTTTCCCTTTGCAAGATTGGGTGGAATGACCATTCCTCTCACAGGAGCTACAATATTGGAGGAAGACCTTCATATACAATCAGATTGGAAGAAACCATGTCTTTCCATTAATTAATCCAGACTTTGTCATGGTAGTCTCTTTGTTAAGGTCAACTTCAATACAATTCGAGCCACCGAGGTCTGATACGAGAAGAATGTGGCAGCATGCAATCTTAAGAGGAGTCACCAATCAAATTAGCAAAAGAAAGTAGAAGCTCCTTGGCGAATAAATAATTAGGAGT
Organism: Jatropha curcas; assembly: GCF_014843425.1. Next base: position 384,247 of record NW_023590671.1, read on the forward strand.
CTTCAAGTGAAAATCCAAGATCGAAACTATAGGACCTATCAAAAGTCGGTCGGAAGTCTGGAGACCATTTTTTGAGACCTGTCATGGCAAAAACCATTGAAGTACGCAAGATCTGAAAGAAAGCAGCAACGGAGAAAATCAATCTCCTAATCAAAGTTGGATCAAAAACATTCTTGGGCATCATAATCCATTGAAAAGGGGCCTTTGAAGCCCACGGATAAAACTGTTTCCTTAAGAAAAGGCATGTTAGGTCGCCAGAATTGAATAGTGCCAATAAGTTGCAAGATCGAAAAACCGGAGAAATATTGAGTTACATGCATCTAACAGAGAAATCAATTGAGGGAAAACCCGTTAAATTTTGGCCACATACTAAATATTCGACAATCTCCTGTTTATCCGATATTGGACGCAAAGGAGCGAGATCATCCAATGAAACGAGGGGTAGAGTTGCAATCAGAAAGGGCAGCAGCATAGGAGCGGGCCGCAGGCCTCAATAATATTCGACAATCTCCTGTTATCCTGAATTGACGCAAAGGAGCGAGAATCATCCAATGAAGAGGGAGTAGAGTTGCAATCAGAAAGGGCAGCAGCATAGGAGCGGCCGGCAGGCTCATGTGGAGCCGCCGCCATCACAAGAGGTGATACCAACGCCGTTGTACTTTAGGTGCTTGGATTTGAGCGAGGAAAGTTCTTAATAAGGCGTGACTGAACTGCAAGAAGAGGATCGCTGGTGGTGCGACAGAGACTCGCTGAGCCTGTTTCTTGATCCTTTTACTTGCATATATTATCTCAATTAAGATATATTTTAGGGCCTCAAATTTTCAAAATTTTAGTCTGTAATCAAATGGCATATTAATACTAGTTTGGATGTAGCAATGTGTTTATCGTTGTTCTCTTATTTTATAGTATTGTGTGTTACTCTGTATCAATCCCAATTATGGATCATTGGCTTTATTTAAAGGTTTTGAACTTTTTATTGTCACCAAATACTCTTTATGGGTGGTAATAAACTAATAATCCTGTTATTGTAATCCTAAGGAGATTCACTTCTTGGCTTTTATAGGCTTCCTGTGGAGTTGGGTGGCGCACAATCTTTGATTCCATTGCATACTGTTACCGCCTCTGCCTTGTTCACCTCATTGCTATCGTTGCACAATAACACCTGGGGATGTCTATCTGAAGGTAGTTTTAAAATTGATCATTTGTTATTTAACTTTCCTATTAATGTCCTGTGATTTGCAATGGCATGAACTAGAGCCTTGTAACTATAACATTGGCTATTTACCTGGTATTTTCTTGTTTTGCGCCCTTATCATAGTATTTGTTGATCCATTGGTGCATTTTCTTTTGTCTTACTACTTAACTCTCCTTCAATACCAGAAATGAGTCAAAATAGCAAATCTTCATGCCTGTGCCAATTCAGAAATTAATAATTACGTTGACAGCAAATTCCTGGTTTTTAGGTTGACATGGAAGTCGGTGGGAAATTCATGAGTAGGAAAAGATGAGTGGAGTTCCTAATTTTTTCTTAGATCTCTTATATGACTCACATGATAATAGGAACAAAACCCGCATGCATTACCCAAGATCAACTGGAATTTTTTCTCACATAACACTATTTATTCTTTTTTTTTTTTTCTTTTTATTATTGATTTGGCTCCTTCAAGTTTTCAGAATTTACATATAGCGATTCTGATTTCTGCTAACTTTATTTTGTGACAACATACCTATTCAGATAAACTGTTTTGTGATGAGCTTTGTTGCCATGTGAAAAATGAACTGTGTCATAATTATTGATTAGAGGTCGTTAGAGTTTGTTCTTTTAAAATTGAAATTCACACGACTTAATTATAAAAGCTTCAAAACAACTAAATTGTACTACCACACTGCTTTTTCTTTTTTTCAATATAGCATCCAAATTGGTGCTTTTTCAGAAAAGACGTTTCAGTCTCGATGCCAGACAATCTCTCTGTGTACAAATCGGCCTTGTATTGTCTAAATGCATACTATAGATAACCTGCAATTCGACTCTATTAGATTGCTTTAGATGGTTGTTCTGGGTTAGTGCACCTCTATGACAATCAACTCGATAGATCTTATATATCCAGTGGAAGCTTGGGAATTCAGAAATTATAGCATTCAAATTACGTCTGACGACCTTTTATTTGCTTTGTTGGCAGGATTTGCAACACCTCTATAACATGGCCTGTGGACTTCTATTATGGCTACCAGCAAGATAATCAGCAGGTGCAATGTAGCATGTTCTTTTTTTTTTTCATAATTAAACGAGACATTTTGGAGTTTGTTTGATGTTGTATTCATTGCATGTCTGAGGAGGAGTCTTGAGTTTTGAAAGAAATACAAATTGCTGAGTAACTAGCAAAATTGGCAATTAGTTACAGTACACTTTGACCCATTTATATTTTGCATTTAACCTTCGTTGAAATTGCTTAATCATTCAGCATTCTTGAAACAAAAGATGGTTAGTTATAACTAATCTATGATAATGGGGAACCATTGATAAGTTATATTAAAGCGTTCCCCTGACCTCTTCTTCCTCCTGCTAAATGGGAATGAAACTAGAGTAATAGATTCTTTTCCTTTTTTTCATTCAAGAAAACCTGAAGTTGATGTTAAATGGCCGGTCTGGTACACATTTTAGTATGAAATTTGACTGATACTGATACACATTTTAGACTATAGACTGTTTTGTCAACAGAAATAAATGCGAGAATATTTCAATTTTTTGAAAAGTCAAACTTACGGATCAAAATTAAATTTTAAGAATTCAAAAAAATGGTACGCGCTCCGTGACAACCAAACTGTTAAATTTTAATTTTTCACACAGATAAAAGAAAAAAAATTGATTTACCTTAGTTTTTTCATCTCTTCTATTATATAATAATTGATACTTTGACCTGGACTGAACTTAATCTTAAAGGCGCAGGTTGTGTTTTCACAGATTCACATGCCCCATATTAGAAACCCAAACTGGTTTCCTTGGCCTTTATTTAATAATAATGTCCAAGCTTAAGGTTGGTCAATGCTTGAATAATAGACACATAAATTAAAATTTAATTAATTTGAAGATTACTTATATATTAAAAAAGATTTTAAGTATTAAAAAAAAAAAAGAGATTTTAAGTCAAACATTTAAGCTATTTAATTTATCTACCTTAATTTAAAAAAATATATAATATTATACCGAAAAAATAATGAAATGTAATATGTGTAGAGTATAGTTGCAATTTCAGGAATTCATTGGAAATTGCATATTAGATAGTTTTTCTTTATTTTTTCTATTTTTTATTTTTTATGGTTGTGCTGGGAAGAATGTTTTTTAAATTTACACAATAAATAAATACAGTTATTGATTCTGCTTTATAATAACGCGATTATGCTTTCTTTTGCGGCTTGAATTTTCTACGACAAGATATTGCCGTGTTCCTCTGCCGCCTTTTTGTTCTCATTTTCACACACAAATTAAAGGCTCTCCACACTTCAAAATCACATACTTTGAAACAATTTGTATTTAGAAAATATTTTTTTGAATAACATATAAATATTATTTGTTAATCAACTCATTTTTATTGTTTAGTTGCAGTAAACTAACTAAAATATTAAAAATTTTATTTTATAAAACTATGAAAAAATTAGAATTAGAATTATATGACCTCTAATGAATTGAGAAAAAAATTTAGAATTACAAGAATTTCAAATTTTAAGAATTTATTATTAAATATTAATAGAAATGCATTAAAATGACAGAAATTAGATGCTCGGGGTGTATGGACCGTCTCATACACCAAATTAATCAAAATATATTTTTGCTTATAACGTGAGTATTTTGACTAGAAAGAATTTACTTACGTCTCATATGTGAGCCTTATACATAAACTAAATTAATGAAAAATAATTTTTTGGTCAAATAGAGGTTTTATGATTATTTTTTGAAAAAAAAATATGGTTAAAAGGGTAACAATTTTTTAAAATAACATTTTTTTATTAGTCACTGGTGTATAGGTAAATTTTATCATTTTTGATCATCCATTCAAAAAATAAATAAATAAATAAATCATTAAAAAATTTCAAAAAATCGTTCATTCATTTGTTTGATGTACAGAGTCGCAGATCTCTTTTCTTAAATTTTTCTAATAAAAATATATAATTTATTTAAATTGATCTATAAATTTTAATTTATTTATGTCTTTGATATATATTTCTTTTAAATCATATGTTGAACCGCGGATAAAAATATTTCTATATCCGTAACTGGTGGTCCTAAACACCATATATAAAATCAAATCTTATCCTAAAAATGGTGAATTGTGATTGTCATTAACAAACGAAACCTTTGGAACTAACTGTGAAACCCAATAATTATTTGAAAATTATATTCCCGACCATATACACCCATGAATTTGACACTACACGTCTCAATTCAAATCTACGATGAGTTTATGAATTCTATTCCCTTATATATAGTCTACTCTTTTTTTTTTTTTTTTAACCAGGAAGTTTAATCCCATTCGAATCATAGAGCATGAAAATTTTTGACATTCTCAGCAAAGTGCGCTACTCGGAGATCTCGAACTTGTGTAGTCACTCTCACCGGATTGAGTTCGCTTATATATAGTCCACTCCTTTTTGATATCCTATTACACAGTATTATTTTCTCTCCGATAAATGTACAAGGTCTGGCTCCATACCTATTAATTTCCTTCCCAGACATTATTTATCAATGGAAGGAAGTAATCACTCATCTAGAATTCAAAGAAACTTGAAAGAGAGAGATCGAAGAATGCATTTAAAAAATATCCTTGCCGGCCTTGCTTCTGTTCTTCGTCCCCGATCCAAGGTTGTCTCTCTCATTTTCTTTTCTGTTCTTCTACAGCTATTACTGGAGTTAGTTTGGTTCTCTCCTTCCTTTTAAACATAACTAAATAACCAAACATATATACAGTTATCAGCTCCTGAACTGCTGGAAGAAGCTGCGAGTCATATAAAGCAAATGCATGCAAGAATAGAGGAACTGAAGATAAGGAAGGCACAAGCGCAAGAAGATGATGATTCTTGCAAAGATCAACTGGCAGCCGGAAATTCAAGAATGTTACCGATATTAGATGTAAAGAGTAATGACTGTACAGTAGAAGTGAATATAATAAGTGGGGTGAGCAAGAACTTTATGTTACATGAGGTTATTACTGTCATGCAAGAAGAAGGAGCTGAAGTAGTTAGCTTTTCATGCAATAAAGCTGGTGACCGTTTCATCTACACAATTAAGTCCCAGGTATAAATATATGTGTGTGTGTGTAAATTTTGTTCAATATAGTAATGGATTCGAGTCTGATAGATACATATCTTTGCAGGCAATTTGTTCAAGAATTGGAATAGAGACACGAAAAATTAATGAGAGATTGAAGGACTTGGTACAGTAGCCTAACTGGCTTGAATGTACCTCAACCATGTTTGGACCACCTAATTGATCGGTTCAATTCGATTTGATCTCTAAGGTGTTTAGTTTGATTTTGGTTCAAGTAGAAAAGTTAAGAAATATTTTGATTCAGTTTGGTTTTGATTATATTGAATTGAAAAATCTAATTAAGAACTGAAAATCAAATCGAATTAATCCAAAAAATGAACCAAACTCAAATAATTAAATTAAATTGAATCGATTCAATTTGATTTATATTTAGAAACTAGAAATTGCATACTCTAGTCCCGAGTTGTATATCGTGTATTGTTTCTTTCTTCAATGGAGATCATTTTTAATTTTCTCCACAATATTCAATATATATGTATGTATAATTATAATAAATGATTACATATGTGCTTATAAATACTGTTTGCAAGTTGGAAGAACTAATTAAAACTTATTTTAAATGGAAATGAAAATAAATGTTACAATTGAAAGAATTTCATTCTAAAATTAATCTTTAAATAATTAAATAAAATTAAAATAATACTTATAAATATATATAACTTTAATAAAATAAAAATAAAAATATAAAATTAATACTAGTAAGACAAAAGTCACCTTATTTTGCGACAAAAACTTCCTATAGTTTCACTCGTGGCCAGTCAACCTTCCGAGACTCGCCTGACCGGTGTACTTGTAAACTAGGATCCGATATTTTTTAAACAACCCAAGTAGGAGGCCGAAGTCCAACCCAAATACCCAATTAATAAAAATGTTCCTGGTACTTTTGCAATTTCCATTATTATCTAGACTAAATCACAAGAAAAAAAAAAAAATCAATCAATCAATCTGTGTCTGTCCATCTTCTATAATAATAATAATAATTATTATTATTATAATAATTGGTGGGAATATTGAGATTAAAAAAACGTTTCTACTGAATTAGAAACTAAATTTATAGATATATAAAAATATAATTAAGAATTTTAATTTAATTAATTGAAAAAATAAAATGAATTAATTTTGAATGGTCATATTAATTTTTTATTTAAATCGAAACTCTATCGGATGTAATAAGAAATTATATTATACAAACTCAACTGAATAAAATAAAAAAAATTGAATTATGTACTATTAAATATAGAAGTATATAATAATTTTAAGAATTTTAATTTAATTAGTTGAAAAAATAAGATAATTTAATTTTGATTATATATTATTTTTATTTAAATTTAAAGTTTATTAGGTAAATTAAGAAATTATATTATATAATTTTTAATTTACTTAGTTGAAAAAATAAGATAATTTAATTTTGATTATAATATTTATAAGATAATTTAATTTTGATTATATATTATTTTTATTTAAATTTAAAGTTTATTAGGTAAATTAAGAAATTATATTATATATTATATATTAAATATGATAAAAATATAAGAATAGAAAGAAGGACCTGCAACCTCCAAAAAATAGTAAATAAAAAGGATACGGGCGAAGCCAACCGACAATTATTCATTCCGTATTGACGATTCCAAAATCATTACGAATAGACGCACCACCATATTACCGTTGCCTCAACGTTCCAAAAATCTCAAATTTTTTAAAAATTCTCATCCAACTTACCGTTGCCAACGTCCTCTCAGTAGTCACTGCCCTACCTCTCCTTCCCCTCTCTCTCCCTTTCTCTTTTCCTTACCAATCACCACCAGCCATGAAAACCCCCAAATTCTGAACTCAAAATCTAAGAAGCCCTTTTCTTTCCACACCGTTCATGATCTTTCTTTAAAATCTCGACTGAGTTTCTTTAAATCTTGGTAGGGTTTGCCTTTCTTGATTCTAGTTCTTGATTTTCCGGCCATGGCGGCATTGGCACCTGGAATTCTATTGAGGCTTCTTAATGGAATGGATACAGGGACAAAACCGACCAGTGAGCATAGAAGCTCGCTTCTTCAAGTGACGGATATTGTCCCAGCTGATCTTGACGAGAAAAATCTTTTTCCTAAACATGGATTCTACATTAAAGTATCTGATTCTTCGCACTCAATTTATGTTAGTCTTCCCTCTGAGCAAGATGATTTTGTTCTCAGCAATAAAATGCAGCTAGGCCAGTTCATTTATGTTGATAGATTAGAGCCAGGTTCTCCTGTTCCTGTTGTTAAAGGCGCAAAGCCACTTCCTGGAAGACACCCGTTAGTTGGCACACCGGAACCATTAATGGGTTTAAGAAGAAAAGGGGAAAGAAATGAACAAAACCCTAATTCAAAAGCCTCTGGTCATAGGAGGGGTTCTTGGGGAACAGGACAAAATTGGGATAATGGGGTTTCGTCTCCAATGGTTTTAAAGCCAATTCCTTTGGATTTTGATCAGTGTACGCCTGCTAAACAGCGAGTGAGTTGTGCGAAAGTAGCATCTCCCATTATAAGAGGGAAAATTGGTAAAGATGGAAATGGGAGTGCAATCAGGTGCTCATTTGGTGGTGGTTTGCTTGCTAAAATGGTGGACACTAAAGGAGAGAGTCCTGCATTACTTAGAAAAAGCTGTGCAGCAACTTCTGCATCAAAGTTTCCAAGAAGCAAAAGTGTTTGTGAAAGAGAGGCGAGAATTCCAATTAGTCCCTTCAACTCATCTGTAGGTACATTTTTCCTCAATTATGAATTTCAAGTCATGCCCTGTTTTGCTCTGTTCTGTTTTTTCAAAGAATATTCTTTTTGTTCTGTGTTTTTTTTTTTTTTTTTTTTTTTTTTTTTTTTTTTTTTTTTTTTTTTTTTTTTTTTTGTTCACTTTTTTTTTTTTTTTTTTTTTTTTTTTTTTGTCACTTACAATATAAACTGTTGCTCTTTTATAGGAAAAGAAAAGCGCAACTCCACCCCCAAATTTGAGGAATGGAAGAGTGGTGACTTCCCTCAAAATGGATGGAGAATCACAGAACTCTAATTCAAAGCCTGCCCCAGAACCACAATTTATGTGCAGTAGCAACTCTGCTTCTGATAATACTACAACTTTGCCCATCATTTTGCCAGGAAAGTTGAGCATACTTGGAAAGGTGAACTTGGAATTCCTAACAATCCTATTAACTAAGCTATGTTTGATTCGTACTGTGATTGGGAATGGAATGCAGTTCTTGAAATAAGTTTCATTTTTATTTTTTGGGTTTGGTTCAAAAATCTGAAACTAATTTCATATTTTTATATTTACATAGTTTAAATTTACATCAATGACATCTATTTCTTTATATAATCTTAAGTATGATTTATCAAATTCTGTTTAGTTAATTAAAAAATAAACTTAGGTATAGAATTTTTTGGATTTGCATATCTGTTCTCATTTTCATTTTCATTTTCATTTCATTTCCTTTCCAAGATGAACCAAGCATGCAGTATATTGGCCTTGTTTTGCTAATTTTTGTGCATAACAGGAAGCTGTCCAGCAGAGAGAAACTGCTCAAAAGATAGCCCTGCAGGCCCTAAGAGATGCTTCAGCTACTGAAACTTTAGTTCGATCTCTCAAGTACTAAAACTTGCCATGTCTCATCATAGTTTTGTTACATTTTGGATTTTTTTTTTCTTGTTTGTTTAATTAATTGGTTTATCCATTATCTGATATTGCAGGACGTTTTCAAAAATAACTAAAACTGCTAAACCAGAAGCACCAACAGCCTGTTTTGACAAGTTCCTTGAATTTCATAACCAGATTGTTCAAGCAGTTACTGACATGGTGTCAATTCAAGCAGCTACTTCAGCGACTGAAATTGGTCAGAACCCAAAATTTGTTGAACAGAAAGAGAAGAAGCCTGAAGAGGAGTTTCCAATCTTACACGAAATTGTACACAATTCTATGAACTCAGAATTATCTTCATCAAAGAGAAGAGCTGCATTATACAAATCAGTTGCTGCATTTCCTGAAAGAAGAAACCAGACAAACACTAACCAAAAGTCATCCAGAGGTCAAAAATTGGCTCTTGAAGCTATAAGTGAAAATGATGAAAACAAGATACCAGCAAATGGCAGTTTAAGCAACACAATTAAATTGGGTAAGCAGATTGAAACTGAAGCAGGGAATTGGTTTATGGAGTTTATAGAAAAAGCTTTGGAAAATGGAATGAAGAAATCATCTAAAGCAGATGGGGATGCAAAAAAAGTTCCTCAGTATTTGATATTGAAAGTTATAAACTGGGTTGAAGTAGAACAGTGTGAGTGCAGTAAAAGGCCAGTGCATCCTAAAGCATCACAGATAGCAAGAAAGCTAAGGATCAAGATGAAGAACCCTTGAAATTTTAATTTTGACCGAGTAATCTTGATTTTATCATATCATATGTATGGTATTGTTTGTGAATTATGTTGCATTTTATGGAAATTTATATTGTTTGCACGTATATAAGTTCTACTTTCTAGTAATTTTTCAATATTCCAATACCATAAAGTTCCATAAAACAATGGAGATTCTCTATATTCCGGAGCCCTCCTTGGTAAAATTTTTAAGGAGCAAAACATATTTCTCAATATTTTAGGGAGGGCAAAATATATTTTGTATATACTTTTTAATTTTGGGGTCAGTCTATGCTTATAGCATATATTTTTTTAATTTATATAGTTTTAGAGAAAAAACCTGGTGTAACTTGAAACTTTGCGATTGACCTATTATACTTCTGGAATTATGTAATTTTCATATTTTTTTAACTATCTAATAAGTGTTTAATTGATCTAATTTTAGAATTTTAAATATTCAATAGTATAATTTTTACAATTTGAGGTATTTAATTGGTATAATTTTATAAATTGAAGTATTTAATAAATCAAAATAAAAAATAAAGATACCACATGATTTTTTTACGCAAAAGTACATACAGCTAACTGTTTTTCAATTACACTAATTTCTAAATATTTGAATGTTGAGTCATTTGACATAATTGGAAGTTAGCTAACTGTTTTTCAATTACACTAATTTCTAAATATTTGAATGTTGAGTCATTTGACATAATTGGAAGTTAGCTAACTGTTTTTCAATTACACTAATTTCTAAATATTTGAATGTTGAGTCATTTGACATAATTGGAAGTAGAGTATAATTGGATTTGAAACAAAATTATTCATATAATCAGCATTGAAATAATGTCAAAAAAAAAAAAAAAAGCATTGAAATGTGAAAATCATTTCAAATCAATTCATATATTTCATAAATATTTGTCTTATTTTTTTTATACTTGCACGGTAAATATTTGTCTTATTGAATAGTAGCAGTCACGATTACTTTATAAATCTTTAATTCAATTCCATAATTTTCATTATCAATATATAAGATAAATTCTAAAATTTAAGATTCACAAAGTCATTAAATTAGTAGCTTCCATTTTGTAGTTCACCGGTACTTCAAAGTCTAGGTCATCCCTTTTCTTTAAAAATTTTGAATTATATAAAAAATAATTAAAAAAACTATATCATTGAATAATTACCATATCATGATTTTACGAATTTTTGAATTTTATAAATTTTTTGAGTATTTTTTTTTTAATTTTCACTTTTTTTTCTTCGTAGGATGATGTCCAAATAATGTTTTTAAGGATTTTAAATTTTTGGTTTAATATATAAACTAATCCGTCTCCGCGTGTAAAAACTTTCTTCAGATTTTTCTCGATAAACCCCTAGCACTTTCTTCACTACTCCAAATCCGAGATTCACGCATGGATCTTCTCCGAGGTTACAAAGACGACGACGAATTAGGCGAACATGACCGTCAAAACCCTAATTCTTCACCGGATTCATCTCCTCCACGCCTCCTTCCCGCCAAATCCACCGCCCCGAAGGTCGACGATACTATGTTAGCCCTGACGGTGGCGCAAGCCAACAAAACCCTATCTAAGCCTATTGATCCCGTCAACCACGCCGTCGCCTTTAACCCTACCTATGACCAGCTCTGGGCTCCCATCTACGGCCCTGCCCATCCTTTCGCCAAGGACGGTATCGCCCAGGGAATGCGAAATCACAAGCTTGGCTTCGTGGAGGACGCCGCCATCGATTCGTTTGTCTTCGACGAGCAGTATAATACATTCCACAAATATGGGTACGCTGCTGATCCCTCGGCTTCTGAAGGTAACAATTACATTGGTGATTTGGATGCTTTGAAAAAGAATGATGGCATTTCGGTTTACAATATACCACAGCACGAGCAAAAGAGACGAAAATTTGAGAAAAAGAAGGAAACCGAGGAAGGTGAGGATGAGGATGTGGGTCCGGTTGTTGATAAGGCGGAGATTGAAAATCCGGCGACCGATGCTTGGTTGATGAAGAATAGGAAAAGCCCGTGGGCTGGCAAAAAGGAGGGTTTGCAAACAGAGTTGACGGAAGAACAGAAGAAATACGCAGAGGAGTATGCAAAGAAGAAAGAAGAGAAAGGAGCTGGAGCTGATAGAGGAGAGGTTGTTGCTGATAAGAGTACTTTTCATGGCAAGGAAGAGAGGGATTATCAAGGGAGATCCTGGATTGCGCCACCTAAGGACGCTAAAGCAACTAACGATCATTGTTATATACCAAAGAGACTTGTGCACACATGGAGTGGACATACGAAGGGAGTTTCTGCAATAAGGTTTTTCCCCAAACATGGGCATTTGATTCTTTCTGCAGGGATGGATACCAAGGTGAAGATATGGGATGTGTTCAATTCGGGTAAGTGTATGAGAACTTACATGGGTCATTCAAAGGCTGTTAGGGATATTTCATTTTGTAATGATGGTACTAAGTTTTTGACTGCTGGGTATGATAAGAATATCAAATATTGGGATACAGAGACTGGCCAGGTTATATCAACTTTTTCAACTGGGAAGATCCCTTATGTTGTTAAGCTTAACCCTGATGATGATAAGCAGAATATATTGTTAGCGGGTATGAGTGATAAGAAAATTGTGCAGTGGGATATGAACACTGGGCAGATTACTCAGGAGTATGATCAACATTTGGGGGCCGTAAATACCATTACTTTTGTGGATAATAACAGGAGATTTGTTACCTCAAGTGATGATAAATCACTTCGTGTATGGGAATTTGGGATTCCTGTTGTTATCAAGTATATTAGTGAACCTCACATGCATTCTATGCCATCAATCGCGGTTCATCCCAACACAAATTGGTTTGCAGCACAGAGCTTGGATAACCAGATTCTTATATACAGTACCAGGGAAAGGTTTCAGTTGAATAAGAAAAAGAGGTTTGCTGGGCATATTGTGGCAGGTTATGCTTGCCAAGTAAATTTCTCACCAGATGGACGGTTTGTTATGTCAGGAGATGGTGAGGGTAAATGCTGGTTTTGGGACTGGAAGAGTTGTAAGGTTTTCAGGACACTTAAGTGTCATGAGGGTGTGTGCATTGGGTGCGAGTGGCATCCATTGGAGCAAAGCAAAGTGGCAACCTGCGGCTGGGATGGCTTGATTAAGTACTGGTGAGTAACACCTCATGCCACAATTTTCACACGTAGCAATTTTTTATTTTGGATGCTGATATCCTTGTATTGCTATTTTCTGGTTCATATGAATTTGTCCGCTTGCATTTGCTGGGTCTTTGCAATGGATGTTCCAATCTTTATGAAAGTGGTCAACATTTAGGCTGCATTAGTAAACAAACATTTATTTGCTGTCACAATATTTTAAATGGATTTTTGCATTCCAAACAAAATGAATTGGCGCTTTCTTCTTGTCATTTAAGATTGATTTCAACCCTTTAGGATACTAAAGGACATTTTGAATTCAGTTTAGTATTATCTATAGTTAATAGAGCCATAAGAAAACAAAAGATTTTGTGTATTTGTGCAAATTCCCAACTAGTTTGTGGCTAAGGCTTGGCTGCTGTTGTTGTGCTGCTGCAAATTTTCAAAATCATGTTGTAGAGTCACATTCCAACTAGTTTGGTGGCTAAGAGCTGGCTTGCTGCTTGTGTGTGCTGCCTGGCAAATTTCAAAATCATGTGTAAGTCACGACTCCCTTATATATTACATTATCCAGACTTCTCGCATTTTGTGTTATTTATATATATATATATATATATATATATATATATATATATTAATTGGGAGCACAAGAAGATGAAACAATATGCATTTTGAATGGAAGTTTCTGTAAAGAGTTGTGAATTCCATTGCTTTGGCAGACATAACCCTCTTAATTTCCTCTTTCAATTATTCAACATCTCCTCTGCATTGTTACTTGGATTTATTCTCTTTGAAAATTTACTTTGCATTTTCAGCTTATGCTTCTGTGCATCTATGGTGCAATTTTTAGCATGCATGGTTATGTATTACTTCTCATTGCTGACTAGCAGTATAGATGCTTACTATCACGTAAAATCAAGCAAACTCATTTCATCATCAAAATATCTCTTTCATTACTTTGGTTGAATGGATGTCCAAAAATTAGTCATGTCATGTATCTGATACTTGAAATAAGGCACTGGGGCAGAATTCTAATGTCTTTGTGAGGCTTGGTTTTGCATCCATCCTGAATTGGAATTGCTCTATTCTAGATCACATCTTCTGAATATTTGCTTCGAGCTAGTCTGCTCATTAAGATGATGCATACTTCTTTCTGATTGAAGTTTGCCATTCTCTTCCATGGTTGACCAGGACATTAGGATATTTACTGTGCCTTGGACACCATTTTATGGTAGATATTTGATTTGGGAGTTTTTTTTCTTGGAATAAAAGCCTAGATTTGGAATCGGCCCATTGGGGAAGGGTCCTACTGATTCCATTTATTGATTATGACCCACAAGGTTTTTAGTTTTCCAATGGATATAAACTGCTGCCAACACCAGACCTGAAGAACCTTTGCTATTGGATAATGAAGATTTTCATTGATTTTGGTGAATGTGCCAATTTTAGTTTTGAATTTAACATAAGCTGGAATTTATATTATGAACATTTAATTTCTAGATAATTGTTTTGAATTTAACATAAGCTGGAATTTATATTATGAACATTTAATTTCTAGATAATTTCAGAAGACATCATAACCTTTGCATCATCGCTTGTAAATTTGCGATGCCAGAGACATTTTGAGAGCTGTTCCTCCTTGAATGAAAAGCTAGCATTTTAACCTTTGGCTTTTGTTTTGCAGGGACTAATTTCTTCTTCCTACATCAATTGATTTGCCCACTTCTGCTGTTATAATAGAGAGAAGACAATACATATTCTGCTGGTTGAGGGCTGCACGTTCCCTGCTATAGAGAGGGTAGAGACCGGAAGAGCCAAATTGTATTATTCTCCACTGAAATTTTAGTGTACCGGTTGTTGAGAATTTGGGATCTTCATATTTTGTATCATGTAAACTAGAAATGTAATTTAATTAATGATTTTGGCTTAGCTTTTTAGTTGCAATTTTGTGGTATTCACTTCTTTCATCCTTGTTAAATAGTTTTATTCTTTCATTTGATGACACCCCTTGGAACTTTGATCGATTATTGGTTTTTTTAGTATGATGCATCATTGGAAGTGATCCGGTAATGAGAAGCGTCTCTAAATATGCTGCAGAATTTCAACTCTGAGCAATCCGCGTCTGGTTTATTGTTTTTTCACCGGATTCAATTGAGCATTTTTTGACATTGTTTCTTCATTGAAAGCCATAAAATAAAAATATATATATAATAAAAAAAAGGAAAGGAAAGCTGCATGTTGTATATTTAGCAATCAACTCTTAACAAAAAATTTATATTAAACTACAATAATTTTTAGAATTGAAAAATGACAAAGTAAATATTATTTAAAATCTGGAGAAAAGCTGACTACATAAATAGATGAATTTTACAATTTTAACTATTACGCAAAAAATTGACCAGTTCACCAGGTAATAAATAATTTTAAAATTTTGATAGAGAAAGGGTTAATGAGAATGAAATATATAATTTAAAATAATAAAAATAGGGGCCACAATATATAACTTAAAATATGTAGGTGCAATAAGTAAAAATAAAATGTAAAAACAAATCATATTAGAGGTGAATTTATATTTGAGGATGTTAAAAAAACAAATCATATTAGAGGTGAATTTATATTTGAGGATGTTAAAAAAACAAATCATATTAGAGGTGAATTTATATTTGAGGATGTTAAAAAAACAAATCATATTAGAGGTGAATTTATTTTAAAGAAACATTTTGCTAAAAAAACAAAAATTTAATTTTTTGTTAAAAACATTTTGCTAAAAAAAAAAAATTTAATTTTGTTTATCCTTACATCACTTTCTTATAATTTATTAGTACTTTTAGCTTTTAATACCTAAGTTTTCATATTCAGCTTTTATTTTTTTAATATGATATCATAATCCATCCCTTTTTACCAATTACCAATATTAATGAACTGAAAAAAGTAATATTCAAAATTTATTTATTGAATAATTAAGGCAGATGTGAGAGAAACAGCAGTAGGAATAGGATTGGAAAGGCAATCGGAAGACAGCAATAATAGCTTTTTTTTTTCCAAAGAAGAATATTGTCCCATACTGCCTGTGTAAAAGTCTTGAAATCTTTTTTTATAACCTATTAGTATCTGCAAATTATGACAACAAGGTAATGAGATTGGGCTTGGAGAGAGGTTGGGCTTGAAAAAATTTGAATCGAAGAATCAACAGCCCATCAGACCAAAATGGAAAAATTGAATGAGGTTGGGCTTGGAAAAATTGAATTGAAGAAGCAAATCAACGGAGATGATTCTAGAAACTTTGGCATAGAAAAGTTTCTGCATTTCAACCCCAGCCTATTCATCTAAGCTGGGGTTGAAATGTCTAGAAACTTTGGCATAGAAAAGTTTCTGCATTTCAACCCCAGCCTATTCATCTAATAATGC
Organism: Jatropha curcas; assembly: GCF_014843425.1. The sequence goes on from NW_023590671.1 coordinate 400,487, forward strand.
TATAGTTGTTAGATGGGTTGAAACTGGTATAGTTGGTTAGATTTAGATGGGCGTTGAAATGTATGTTGTATAGATTGAATAGGCTGGGGTTAATGTATAGATTAGTTGAATCGGGTATGAAATGCATCTAACAACTATCACTTTTCACCCCAATCTAACAACTAATGACATTAACCCCATCTATTCAGTCTAAGCTGGGGGTTGAACGATCGTCTAAAACTATACATTTCAACCCCAAGCTTAGAATCGAATAGGCTGGGTTATGTATAGTTGTTAGCATGAGCTCGGGTTGAATGTATAGTTGTTAGATACCAATTTCAACCCCATCTAACAACTATACCATAACCCCAGCCTATTCATCTAAGCTGGGGTTGAAATGCTAAACAGACTGATAACATTTCCAACCCCAGCTTAATGAATAGAGCGGGGTAATGTATAGTTGTATAGATGGAGCTAGGGGATGAAATGTAAGTTTAGATGGGCTGGGGCTTGATAACATGTATAGTTGGTATAGCATGAATAGGCTGGGGTTGAAATTGATTCATAACAACGACAACTATCTTCAAGATCTAAAACCCCCAATGGTGAGAGTCCTATAAAAACCCCCCATCCGCAATGCATTTCCTACAGAAACTTTTCAAGAAGGCTAAAACCCCCCATGTGCAGTCCTAATAAAAACCCGCCCACTCGCCAGCTCGGATTCTTCAGCCCTGATTCTCTGCCAAGCATGAGTCATTGCAGCTTCTCTACCTATCTGCGATTCTTGCGTTCTTCTACCATTATTGCGTTCTTCTAACAAGACGTAGCAGGAATTTAAAAGAAAAATGCATCGAAAGGCTAATATCATTAAATTATATGGTTGCAAAACTTTTATTGTATACTTCCAAGTTCTTCAGGTGTTCTCCTTCATGCGCCTAGACAGAGCACACTTGTTAACTTCTCTATCATTTCACAGCCATCCAATCCTTATTCAATTCATGAAAAAGAATTATTACACTAAACTCTTCCAAAAAATTTTATCCCACTTGGGTCCCAATTATGCTAAGCAGTCTAACTAAAATTTATGCACCTTGTGTTTATCCTTATCAATTACAAAGTAATAAGTGAGTTTAATGAAATGTGCTTCTAAAAGCCTTCTAATAGTTTTTTTATTTCATCTTTTTCTTTTCATGGGAAAAAATTTTAATGCAGTACCAATAATGTATTTCAACTTAGAATCATAGCAAACAAGTTTAATTGGGCCTCATTCAAAACTCAAAGCTGTATGGATTAGAATACATACTTTGGATGATACAGACACATACATTATATTGCCAATCTTTCTTGTTGCTCTACTCACATATGGGTTTGGAACTATCTTTCAAGCTTGGAACTCCTTCAATTCAATTACTAGCAAAGTTGGCTTATTTGCTCTTGGATTAGCCGTAGTTGCACTTGTGCTTATGGTTCTCCCAATTTTGGGTTGGATCATTTTAATCTTATGGGCCTCATTGGTCACTAAAGTAATATATAATTCAAGAGATAAGGCCTACAGTTTAATCAGCAAATTACGAGAGAAATTCAACAAGATAATTGGAATCACAAGTCAAGTTACAGAAGAGCAAACTACAGGAGAGATAATTGAAATCATAAGTCAAGAAATCATAAGTCAAGTTACAGAAGAGCAAACTACAGGAGAGATAATTGAAATCAATAATTGAAATCAGAAGTCAAATTACAAGTTACAGAAAGCAAACTACAGGAGAGATAATTGAAATCATAAGTCAAGTTACAGAAGAGCACGATAATTTATCTATGTAATTCTTTTTTGAAATAGTGTAGCTCCCTAGCTATATAGAGATTGAAAATGTGCTATTTTGTGCAGTTACTATACAATGGAAAAGAAATAGAATTTAAAAGAAATAGAATTTTTATTTAATTTCAGTGTTAGTCCTTTAATTTCATTTATTCAATTAATTTCAGTGTTACTATCTCTCCACGACCCGACCCGACCCGACCACGCCTCTCCTTCCTACTAAGTACTAACTGCCTCTCTCTTGATCTCTTCAAATTTTGATTAATCGCTTGAAATTGGTGAGAACCTTCCTTTTTCTTTTTCCCTTTATTTTTTCATTTGTTGGTTTTAAGCTCTGCGATTACTATACAGGTGCTACGGAGATCAATTCACTTTTTTGCAATAATGATTGAATCCTGAATTTAGTTAAATTAATTAAATTCGATGAATTTTTCTTTTGTTTTTCTGAAATTATCATAAAAAATTGAAAATTTCCGCTTTACTTAAATCTTAAGTTTTTATCGGCTGTGATGATGTTAATATATATTTTCATCAAATGAGCATGTAATACTTTCGAGCTACAAGAAATCGGAGAATGGAGATGGGTTGTATGTGGATGAGGCGCGTGCGGTCAGTTGTTCTCGTAAATCACCCTTCCATGGTCTCCTCATCTGCTTGGCTCTCAATTCCTTACCCTCTTCAATTTCCTTACCCTAATCGATTCATCTCTCTCTCCTTCTCTAAAAACAACTCTCTTCATCACCGCCACCGCCCAAATCTCCATCTTTCCACCCACTTCTCTTTTTCTCTTCGCGCCTCTTCCGCGCGTCGTTCCGTTTCGACCGCCGCTTGTTCATCGTCACTGCTTCCTGTTTATATGGGTAAGCAGATAAATCGTTTCCCAGTAACATATGTTGTTTTTCGAGCTCCCATTTTATTTATTTATTTGTTTTGTGGTTGTTTATTTGTGTAGGAAGTAGAGACATGAATGCTATTCTAACCAATGGTTCAAAGGTGCTTCTTAAGGGAATGAATTACACTGAGCTTCAAGTGTGTTTTTCTACTGTCTTTTTCTTCCTATGCTAAACTCAAAAAAGTATATAATTTTAAACTGTGGTACAAGCTAGCTAGGCTATAGCTAGGCTAGAAATTCAAAATGAATTCTGATATTCCAAACATGAGAATTTATGTATAATTTTATGTTCAAGTTTTCCAAGTAATAATTGTGGGAATCCACTATGCCAGAAATGGGTTCAAGCTCATGGATCCAGACCTGGTCAAGCTATGATGCTGTGGTAGCGTCTTTATGGGGAAAATATTTGGGCGCATTATGTTGATGAGCTAGAAGGTATATTCTTACACCAATTTCTATATCATTATCATGCCATTTATGTTGATAGTTGTAACTATTTTCGTTTTCCATTTTTGACTTTTAAATTTTTCTTTATTTTTCATAATAAATATAGATAATTTTTTTTTTTATTTAGTAAAAATTGAATGGATGAAAATAATATTATAAATTATATAGCAAAAAGTAATATTTTCTTTTTAACAATCCTTACCAAATTAGTAACTACTCTTATAATTAAACACTCACTTCTCATTATTAGGAGAGGAAGTCGGCCGCACTGACTCGTGCCTTGAAATCGCCGGAAAACCGAGCTGGAGGCGGGACTTCATGGTCGAGCTGAATCGCGACCCCTCCGACAGTTGCTGCGCTCGCCAGGAGCGAAGGAGAGAGGGGAAAGGAGGTCGGAGCAACCGCAGGGGTGATGCGACGGCGAGAAGGTGAGCTCGATCGGTCCCGGTGTCCGGAAACGGGGAGGGAAGGGCAGCGTGCGCTCTGGCGCTGAGGAAGAAGAAGAAGAAGAAGAAGAAGAGAGGAAAAGAAAGAAGGTAGGTGGGTTTCTATATCATTCCGATTCGAACTGGTTTGGTCTGATTCAACTGTCTGACTTGGTTCACTTGATTTTCGAAAATTTCAAACGGGCTCAGCTAATTTATTTTAATTAATTTAATATTTAATGTCCAAAATAATTCTTAAAGAGTTTAGAAAATTTTCGGTTAAGGACAAAAATTACACAGCACTTTCAGCCCACGCAGTTAAATTTTCTGATGTTTGATTTAATAAAAATTTAAAAATTTTGAAAATAAAATTACGATTGTTTCACTATTTTGAATTTTATGATGATTTATCGTATATTTGAATTTATAAATTTTGATAATATTAAATACTTTTTCATATTAATAACAGTAGTGTTTAAAATTTGTTGAATAATAATTTTCACAAATTTTAATTATTTTATATGTGTTTTGAATAATAATTTTCACAAATTTTAATTATTTTATATGTGTTTAATTAATCTATTTTGTAAATTAAAACATTTAATAAAATAATTTTATAAATTAAAATATTGAATAAATTAAAATTAAAATGAAAATCACTGTAAAATTTAAGTAATAAAGGTAAATGGTGAATTTATGTATATGGGTAAATTGCCTGTGAATCACTATTGAAGTACGTATTCATAACATTCTTTGTCAGTCCGGGTGGAAGGCACAGAAGGAAAGAGAGGAGAAAGTGAGCTGAGCAATAAAAAAATTCAAAAAAATTTAAAATTTTGACAGAGAAAGAGCTTTTGACAAAGAAAGGCTGAACGGTTACATAAGTTGCGCTGAAGTTTTCTTCCTCCATGCATAATTTAATCCATGTACATATTCCTATTGATATGGATAAATGCGAAGAAAGAAGTATTGTTTTATTCAATCCATAATGTGAGATAACATTCTATTTCCTATTGATATGGATAAATGCGAAGAAAGAAGTATTGTTTTATTCAATCCATAATGTGAGATAACATTCTATTCTTTACGGAAAAAAAAATCAAAAGCAATGCAACAACAAAATAAAATAAAATAATGCAATATATAAAGATTGAAAAAGAGTAGGTTTAATACAACAAAAAAACAGGAGCCACAATATATAATTTAATTTTAATAAGGTTACTGGGATTCTTTTATTTTAATTTTTATATAGGCATCGTGATTTTTCATCTTTAAAACTAAGAACAAAAACAAAAAATTCGCCCGACCAACACAATAGCATCATGTGCGGAATAAAGTCAATGCAAACCTTGAAAACTAAAACAATATCAGATGTGAGCCCTGTGAAACAGGCCTTACAAACTCGTACATAAAATAAAAAGAGCAAAGAGCACATATTTGCTATACTTATATCAGTCGGTCTTGCCACATTCGTTTCCTTACTCTTTCGGCAGGGAACCAGGCCTTTTCCTGTGTTGGTAGTCATCATTCGCAACTAAAAAATAGCAAGCACGAAGAATTTAAAAGAAAATGCCAATCGAAAGGTTAGTGTCGTTAAATACTGGGTTGTCAAACTTTTTATGTTGCTTCAAGTTTTTCAGTATTTCATTCATGGCAAGACAGAGAACACTTGTTTCACTTCTCTATCATTTCAAGCTATATCAATCTTTATTACAATTCATGAAAGATTATTCAAAACTCTTCCAAACTTTTTACCCATTTTGCAATTATTGCTAAGTTTATAAGATTTATGCAACTTTGTTTATCCTTATCAATTTTTGGTTGGATTATTTTAATCTTATGGGCCTCCTTGTTCGCAAAAGTAATATATAATTCACGACAATAGATTTACCGTTTAATTAGCAAACTACAATAGACATTCAACAAGATCATTGAAATCTTAAAACGTTTTGTTACAGAAGATCACGATGATTTATCCATGTAATTCGTTTTTGAAATAATGTAGCTCTCTAGTTACATATCCATTGAAAATGTGCTATTTATGTAATTACCGTAAATGATTGAATCCTGAATTTGATTAAAAAAAGATTAAATTAATTAAATCTGATGATTTTTTTTTTTGTTTGTTTTTCTGAATTTTTCTGAAATTATCATAAAAAATTGAAAATTTCAGCTTTACTTAAATATTGAGTTCTTGTCGGCTGCATATATGTCGATAATTATCAGCACTTATACTCTATTATTAATAATTGAGCATAATTGCTATGGTCAGGAGCAAAGAGCCTTGTGGACTGCAGTTGAAATAACAATTATTAGCATGTTGCGGCAAACTCCTGTCTGTAAGGGGCAGGTCTCTTCTCTTATATTTCATTTCCGATGTTTCAACTCTCCATTTCTGTGATTGGTCAATACATGGTTAAGGTTATAATATTTGTGCATTTGACACTCACTGTGAAAACTGATTTCATCATTCATTACACCACATATTAGTACAACATATTCCGCTTTCCTGTTTTCTGTTACCAGCCCCATAAGCTGACATTTGCTTCTTTTATATTTTCTTTTGTAATTCTTGCCTACCATAGTATGTTATGGTTCTTGTATTATACGCGGCCCCTCGCATTTGTTTTGACAAATGCATCAAATCAGAGTCCTCCTAAAAATATTCATAATTTTATGATCTGTTTTCAAGTTTCTTATTATGTTGATTGAAATTTCATCACATGTATTGTATGAACAATGAAGTTCGTTGAGTATTGGGTGATTGTTCTCTTTTAAAAAAAAAATTGTTTTTGGGAAAATTAATAGCTATTGAAATTTCATGCTTATTGCATTACGTGCATCTTTTGGTTTCTCTTGGAGTGCACCGAAGATGAAGATAACGCCATGAACGATCTCTATCTGTCACTTTCCTTCGACCACTTGACGCCGCGACATGACACTACCTGTTCTGAAAGATATGGTAGTATGGAAGTTTGGTGTATGCATGATGTGGTTAGTAGCTCATTACTGAGGAAGGAAGAAGACTAACATTGAAAATCTGACCAATGAAATCATATGAGGACTCTAACTTTAATTGTGTCGAGTCACCCCAACCAGCAATTCCATCAACCCGGCGATCTAGTCGATTCCCCAAGAAAAGAATAAAAGCTTCCGGAAAGAGGAGTTGTCCTGCTGGAGTGTGGTCAACTATGAACACCGCTGAGGAACAAGGATAGAAGGAAAAGATTGGCCGAGCTTTGGAGCACTTGATCTCGGTATCTAGAAGCTCTAACGTTTAGTTGCTTCTTAATACGCTTTGCCTTAAAATGTGATCTCCTGTGGCGAAGAGATGATGTGATCTCTTCTGTATTGAGAAGATGCGTGTCCTCAATGGCATGATTGCTACCCGTTGAGAATGCATGGAAGGGACGGATTATTTGGTAAGCTGTCGCCAGAAAATGCGCCGGGCATTGGTTTGAACAGTTAATGCAAAGTGTGTGGTGACACACAAAAATATGTCGATTGGCTAATGAAGCTACTCTCGGAAGTCAACAGGCCAGGGTATGCACCAGTAAGCTACTTAGCGGGGATCACGATTCATGGGGCCACGATAGAAAACTCTTCTTGGAAGTAGAGTAAAGGTTGTTTTACAAGTGGCGATAACTTTTTATGGTGGAGTATGATAATTCTTGACAATAAAAATTATGATTGTCGGTAGCAAACAATGTTGTGTTTTTTTTTCAAGGTGGAGATTGTTAGCCTCCTTGGTTGAAAATAAGAAAAAATATATATATATATAAAATATAGTTTGCTCAATCCCACATCGAGGAGATTGAGATTTGTGGGTAGGTGGATTGGCTATAAAAAGAAGTCAATGTTTAGGTTTCTAAACACACCAAAAATATTTGAATGTGTTTTATATTAGAGATTTAAAGCAAGTCTTTTGGAGTCCCTTGGAGTATAAAATATTTGGGGTGTTTTTTGATTTACGACGCACGGTCTCTTGGAGTATACAGATAGATCATTTGGTTGGATGTTGGTCTTGAATGGGTGTCTCGGGTAGAAAAAATATTTTGTAATTGTGGTCTGTAACATTTTTGTCCGCATAGTGGAATTTTTACTGTAATTGTGGATTTGATCGTGAATTGTCGTCTGCTCTTTAATTTCATGCAAGATCATTATTTTTATTTTCTCATTTGGTCAGTCATTATTTTATTTTCTCATTTGTTTTTCCCAACAGGTTATGTATTACTTCTCATTGCTGACTAGCAGTATAGATGCTTACTATCATGTAAAATCAAGCAAACTCATTTCATCATCAAATTATCTCTTTCATTACTTTGATTGAATGGATGTTCAAAAAGCAAGCCTTGTCATATATCTGAAACTTGAAATAAAGCACTGGGGCAGAATTCTAATGTCTTTGTGAGGCTTGGTTTTGCATCAATCCTGAATTGGGATTGCTCTATTCTAGATCATCTTCTGAATATTTGCTTCGAGCTAGTATGCGTCATCTGCTCATTAATATGACGCATACTTCTTTCTGATTGAAATCTGCCATTCTCTTCCATGGTTGACCAGGACATTAGGATGTTTACTGTGCCTCGGACACCATTTTATGGTAGATATTTGATTTGGGAGTTTTTTTCTTGGAATAAAAGCCTAGATTTCTCTTTCTTGGAATAAAAGCCTAGATATGGAATTGGGCCTATGGGGAAGGTGTCCACCTACTAATTCCTCATGTATGATTATGACCCCACAAGGTTTTGTAGTTTTCCTATGTGATTATGACCCACAAGGTTTTTAGTTTTCTAATGGATATAAACTGCAGCCAACCCCAGTGACCTGAAGAACCTTTGCTATTGGATAAATGAAGATTTTCATTGATTTTGGTGAATGTGCCAATTTTAGTTTTGAATTTAACATAAGGTGGAATTTATATTACGAACATTTAATTTCTAGATAATTTCAGAAGAAATCATAACGTTTGCATCATCACTTGTAAATTTGCGATGCCAGAGACATTTTGAGAGCCGTTCCTCGTTGAATGAAAAGCTAGCATTTGAACCTTTTGCTTTTGTTTTGCAGGGACTAATTTCTTCTTCCTACATCAATTGATTTGCCCACTTCTGCTGTTATAATAGAGAGAAGACAATAAATATTCTGCTGGTTGGAGGGCTGCACGTTCGGTGCTATAGAGAGAGTAGAGAGCGGAAGAGCCAAATTCTATTATTCTCCATTGAAATTTTAGTGTACCGGTTGTGTACCGGTTGTTGAGAATTTGGGTTCTTCATATTTTGTATCGTGTAAACTAGAAATGTAACTTAATTAATGATTTTGGCTTAGCTTTTTAGTTGCAATTTTGTGGTATTCTCTTCTTTTTTTCCTTGTTAAATAGTTTTATTTTTTCATTTGATGACACCCATCGGAACTTTGATCAACTATTGGTTTTTTTACTATGATGCATCATTGGAAGTGATCCGGTAACGAGAAACGTCTCTAAATATGCAGCAGAATTTCAACTCTGAGCAATACGCGTCTGGTTTATTGTTTTTTCGCCGGATTCAATTGAGCATTTTTTTGACATTATTTCTTCATTGAAAGCCATAATTTTTTGACATTATTTCTTCATTGAAAGCCATAAAATAAAAAAATATATATATAATAAAAAAAAAGGAAAGGAAACCTGCATGTTGTATATTTAGCGATCTAACTCTTAACAAAAAATTTATATTAAACTGCAATAATTTTTAGAATTGAAAAATGACAGTAAATATTATTTAAAATCTGGAGAAAAGCTGACTACATCAATAGATGAACTTTACAATTTTAACCATTACTCATAAAATTGACAAGTTGACCAGGTAACAAGTAAATTTAAAATTTTGACAGAAAAAGGGTTAATGAGAATGAAATATATAATTTAAAATAATAAAAACGGGGGCCACAATATATAATTTAAAATATGTAGGTGCAATACGTAAAAATAAAATGTAAAAACAAATCATATTAGAGGTGAATTTATATTTGAGGATGTTAAAAACAGTTTGCTAAAAAAAATATTTAATTTTGTTTATCCTTACATCACTCTTACTAATTTAATTAGTTAGTAGTTTTAGCTTTTAATACCGTAAAGTTTTTAGCTTTTAATACCTAAGTTTGCATATTAAGCTTTTATTTTTTTAATATGATATCATAATCCAACCCTTTTTACCAATTGCCAATATTAATGAACTGAAAAAACGTAATATTGAAAATTTATTTATTGAATAATTAAGGCAGATGTGAGAGAAACAGCAGTAGGAATCGGAAGACAGCAATAATAGCTTCTTTTTTTTTTTTTTTTTCAAAAAATAATATTGTCCCATATCGCCTGTGTAAAAGTCTTGAAATCTTTTTTTATTACCTATTAGTATCTGTAAGTTCTAGCCACAAGGTAATGAGTTTGGGCTTGGAAAGAGGGTGGGCTTGGAGAAATTGAATCGAAGAATCTACGGCCCATCAGACCAAAATGAAAAATTTGATCGAGGTGGGCCTGGTAAAATTGACTTGACTAGAATATTATATAATATTAGCTGGAAAACTAAAAATGTAAAGTTTTAGCACTTAAATGCGCTTGAATGACATCTTCAAGACTTTTAAGTGTTTCAAGCCTGATTCTATTCTTGAACTTTAAAACTTGAAGAGTTTTAAATGCTTGAATGCCATCTTGGCACTTTAACACTTAAAGTTTTAATGGCACTTTAAAGTTTTAATGGAGTGTTTTCAACTTTAAAGTGCCATTAAAACTTTAAGTGTTAAAGTGCCAAGATGGCATTCAAGCATTCAAGAATAGAACCAGGCTTGAAACACTTAAAGTCTTGAAGATGTCCTTCAAGCCTGATTCTATTCTTTAGTTTTATTCTTTCATTTGATGACACTCCCTTCGAACTTTGATCAATCATTGATTTTACTACGATGCATCATTGGAAGTGATTCGGTAATGAGAAGCGTCTCTAAACATGCTGCAGAATTTCAACTCTGAACAATCAGCGTCTGGTTTATTATTCTCTTTTTTGTTTTTGTTTTTCTTTTTCGCCGGATTCAATTGAGCTTTTTTTTTGACATTATTTCTTCTTTGAAAGCCATAAAATAAAAAAAGTATATATAATAAAAAAAAAAAAAGAAAAAAGGAAAGGAAACCTGCATGTTGTATATTTAGCAATCAACTCTTAATAAAAAATTTATATTAAACTGTAATAATTTTTAGAATTGAAGGATATCAAAGTAAATATTATTTAAAATCTCGAGAAAGGCTAAATATATAATGAAAATTTATTTATTGAATAATTAAGGCAGATGTGAGAGAAACAGCAGTAGGAATCCGATTGGAAGGGCAATCGGAAGACAGCAATAATAGTTTTTTTTTTTTTTTTTTTTTTTTTTTTAATATGTTTTTTTTTTTTTTGTTTTTTTTTTTTTCCCTTTTTTTTTTTTTTTTTTTTTTTTTCCCAAAAGAAGAACGTTGTCCCACATTGCGTGTGTAGAAGTGTTGACATCTGTTTCTATAACTTATTAGTATCTCTAAATTCCAACAACAAGGTAATGAGGTTGGGCTTGGAAAAATTGAATGGAAGAAGCAAATCAACGGCCCATTTAAAGTATTGTTAACTTACAATCTTTGTTGTGGCCATATGCAAAGTAGACTGGAAAATATTGTCTTGAAACTAAAGGCAACCGTAGAACTATAACTCGAGGATTCAGATGCTGCCTTTAGAGGATTCAAATGGTAAAGAGGATTCTATAACTCGAGAACTAATTCAATCGAGAACTATAACTTGAGGGCCTTTAGGGGATTCAATGGTAAAGAGGATTCTATAACTCGAGAACTTAACTTGAGGATTCAGATGCCTTTAGACTGGCAAATGGTAGAGCATCAGATGCTTGCTGTCTCATTGCAGTTTCTCTCCTATCTTCCTATTCTTGCGTTCTCTAATAAGCACGAAGAGTTTAAAAGAAAATGCCAATCGAAAGGTAAGTATCATTAAATATTGGGTTGCAAACTTTTTATTGTATCTTCAAGTTTTTCAGTGTTTCTTTTATGGCTAGACAGAGCTCACTTGTTTAACTTCTCTATCATTTCAAGCCATCAATCTTTATTCAATTCATGAAAGATTATTCAAAACTTTTCCAAACTTTTTATCCATTTTGCAATTATTGCTAAGTCTATAAAATTTATGCAACTTTGTTTATCCTTATCAATTACAAATATATATAGTTAAATTGAAATGTGCTAAAGCCTTCTAATAGTTTTTTTATTTTATTTTTCTTTTCAGGGAAAATTTAAATGCAGTACATAATGTTTTCGCCTTGATCATAGCAAGTTTAATTGGCCTCATTCAAATCAAGCCTTTGGTTAATACAGATACACACATTGGCCTCATTCAAATCAAGCCTTTGGTTAATACAGATACACACATTATATTACCAATCTTTCTTGTTGCTCTACTCACATATGGGTTTGGAACTATCTTTCAAGCTTGGGACTCCTTCAATTCAATTACAAGCAAAGTTGGCTTATTTGCCCTTGGATTAACCGTAGCTGTGCTTGTCTTTATGGTTGTTCCAACTTTTGGTCGGATTATTTTATTCTTATGGGTCTCCTTGTTTACTAAAGTAATATATGATTCACGTGAAGATATCTACGGTTTAATTAGCAAACTACGAGAGAGATTTAAAAATATAATTGAAATCATAAAACGTCATATTATAGAAGAACACGATAATTAATTTATGTATTTCTTTTTAAAAAAATATAGCTATCTAATTATACGTCGATGGAAAATGTACTATTGTACATAGTTACCATAAAATGGAAAAGAAATAAAAATCTTATTTAATTTCATATTTAATTCAGTGTTAGTCCTTTAATTTCATTTATTCCAATTATTTTTATAATCATTTTGAAAAAACCAAAAAAAAAAAAAAAAAAAAAAAAAAAAATTCCCTCATCTCACTATCTCCACGACACGACCGCGCCTCTCCTTTCTATTAAGCACTAACTACCTCTCTCTTGATCTCTTCTTCTTTCGTCTCTAATCTCTCTCCCTTCTGCACAAGGAAAAAACGCCTGAAATTGGTCAATTCAAGAAAGGAGAACCTATCTCTTCAAATTTTGATTAATCGTTTGAAATTGGTGAGAACCTTCCTTTTTCTTTTTCCCTTTATTTTTTCATTTGTTGGTTTTAAGCTCTGCGATTACTATACAGGTGCCACGGATTATTTCAAATTCTGAATGATCAATTCACTTTTTTGCAATACTGATTTAAACCTGAATTTAGTTAAATTAATTAAATCTGATGAATTTTTCTTTTGTTTTTCTGAAATTATCATAAAAATTTGAAAATTTCCGCTTTACTTAAATCTTGAGTTCTTGTCGGCTGCGATGATGTTAATATATATTTTCATCAAATGAACATGTAATGCTTTCGGGCTACGAGAAATCGGAGAATCGAGATGGGTTGTATGTGGATGAGGCTCGTGCGGTCAGTGGTTCTTGTAAATCACCCTTCCATGGTCTCCTCATCTGCTTGGCTCTCAATTCCTTACCCTAATCGATATCATCTCTCTCTTTCCTCTCTAAAACAACTCTCTTCATCACCACCACCGCCCAATCTCCATCTCCACCCCACTTCTCTTTTCTCTTCCGCGCGTCTTTCCGTTTCGACCGCCGCTTGTTCATCGTCACTACTTCCTGTTGATATGGGTAAGCAAATAAATCGTTTCCTAGTAACATATGTTGTTTTTCGAGCTCCCATTTTATTTATTTATTTGTTTTGTGGCTGTTTATTTGTGTAGGAAGTAGAGTCAGGAATGCTATTCTAACCAAGGGTTCAAAGGTGCTTCTTAAGGGAATGAATTACACTGAGCTTGAAGTGTGTTTTTTAAGGGAATGAATTACACTGAGCTTGAAGTGTGTTTTTCTACTCTCTTTTTCTTCCTATGCTAAACTCAAAAAAGTATATAATTTTAAACTGTGGTACAAGCTAGCTAGACTATAAATTCAAAATGAATTCTAATATTCCAAACATGAGAATTTATGTATAATTTTATGTTCAAGTTTTCCAAGCAATAATTGTAGGAATCCACTATGCCAGAAATGGGTTCAATCTCATGGATCCAGACCTGGTCAAGCTATGATGCTGTGGTAGCGTCTTTATGGGGAAAATATTTGGGCGCATTATGTTGACGAACTAGAAGGTATTCTTACACCACCTTGTCTCTCAAATGCTATCTATTGTCTGGTTTTATAGCCTTTTCAGTGAGCTAAATGATTGCTAAATGATTTTATCTCCCTTTGATGTCCTTATGTATGTGCAAAATTGAATCTCTCTTCCAACAAGAGAGACATGCTGAGCCTTATGAATTTGTCTTTGAAAACCTTATTCAGGTTTGAATAAGGATTAACCTTATTCAGGTTTGAATAAGGATTTTAGGAAAATGTTGAGTGAACACGAGTAAGGCAATATATCTGGAAGATGTTCGTACTGCATCCGATGGAACTAAGAAGGTAGCCAAAACCATTATCTGTTGTATTTTTGGTCTCAAAGTCACTTTATTCTGGTTCGATATGTTGCTTTTAGCAGTTGCATTATCTTCTGATTGGTTTTGAAGCTCACAGGAGCTTGCAGATTTTATTTAGGTTGGATGGTGAACTGGTAATTGAAACAGTCGTCATACCTTGTGATAGAGGTAGGACGACAGTTTGTGTTTCAAGTCAAGTGGGCTGTGCCATGAATTGTGAGTTCTCCTACACTGGCAGGTAAGCTTTATATCGTTCTTATTTGTATCTGTATTATTGCTATGTTACTTTCTACAAGGTACATCTTCTTGATGCATAATCCAATTTTTAGGATGGGTTTGAAGAGACATCTGACTACTGCAGAGATTGTAGACCAGGTTGTATTTGCACAATATCTTGTGACGAGCGAAGTTGGTTCCATCTCAAATGTTGTATTTATTGTAAGTCTGTGATCTAGAAAATTTTCTATTAACAGAAGTTTTTCCAATCAGTTCAGATTTGGCTCAGTTAGTGACTTTGCTCAGTCCAGTACTAAGGCATCTAATGCTCAGTTAGTGACTTTGCTCAGTCCAGTACTAAGGCATCTAATAATTCAATGTTATTTTCACTATCTATCGACAACATAAATAGAAAGTGAAGATTTCATTCGTTTTGTGGTTGTCATGCATTCCCTGGTCACATAGAAAAACACATAATTTGTGGAATTAAGTCCATGTGTTTCCTTAATCATTGATCGGGATACTTGTCCAACCATTCAACAATACTATTCCTGGATTGCATATCCACTACCTATGGGCATTTACACCCTTCTAACCCTTGTATGTTTCTGTATTCGTTTTGCTGCAGCTATCGTAATGGATTTTTTTTTTGTGAAGTGTCTCTAGTCTAGCTCTATTAGATACTTGAAGGAGAGTTATTACATCCGAGTTATTACATCCATGAAGTATTAATCCCTATTTTTCAAAGATCTTGGTTTAAGTGAGAGAAAATAGATTTTTAGTTAGCCCAATAATTTCTAATAATTCGCTTTGAAATATGTATTTGAAGGGAATGGGAGAACCACTTCAGAGCATTGAAAATGTCATAAAAGCTGCAGATATTATGGTGCATGAGCAGGGTCTTCATTTTAGTCCTCGCAAAGTCACTATTTCTACAAGCGGGCTTGTCCCCCAGTTGAAACGTTTCCTTCATGAATTCAATTGTGCTTTGGCTGTTAGTCTGAATGCAACAACTGATGAGGTGCATTTTCATTTATATCCATATGTTTATTCACTTGAGAAACACATCCAGGTTGTTGACTTTCTCTTTAACTAATAAACCATGCAGGTAAGAAACTAGATCATGCCAATTAACCGGAAATACAATTTAGGCTTGCTTCTTGACACCCTTCGGAAGGAAACACCCCAGGTTGTTGACTTTCTCTTTAACTAATAAACCATGCAGGTAAGAAACTAGATCATGCCAATTAACCGGAAATACAATTTAGGCTTGCTTCTTGACACCCTTCGGAAGGAACTCCAATCCAGAAAGAATTACAAAGTTTTGTTCGAGTATGTGATGCTTGCAGGAGTAAATGACAGGTTGGATAAACATTTTCCCCTCTCAGTTTTATTTGATATTTGAAAATATGTTTAGCCATATGAAATATCTTGTGCTACTGTTAGGGTAACTGCATGATATTTTTGCATTCCAAACAAAATGAATTGGCGTTTTCTTCTTGTCATTTAAGATTGATTTTAACCCTTTAGGATACTAAAGGACATTTTGAATTCAGTTTAGTATTATCTATAGCTAATAGAGCCATAAGAAAACAAAAGATTTTGTGTATTTGTGCAAATTCCCAGCTAATTTGTGGCTAAGGGCTTGGCTGCTGTTGTTGTGCTGCTGCAAATTTTCAAAATCACGTTGTAGAGTCACGATCCCCTTATATTACATTATCCGGATTCTGCATTTATGTGTTATTTTATATATATTTTAATTGGAAGCAGAAGAAGATGAAACCATATGCATTTTGAATGGAAGTTTCTGTAAAGTGTTGTGAATTCCATTGCTTTGGCAGAGATAACCCTCTTAATTTCCTCTTTCAATTATTCAACATCTCCTCCTGATTCCGTTTATTGATTATGACCCACAAGGTTTTTAGTTTTCTAATGGATATAAACTGCAGCTGAAGAACCTTTGCTATTGGATAAATGAAGATTTTCATTTATTTTGGTGAATGTGCCAATTTTGTTTTGAATTTAACATAAGCTGGAATTTATATTATGAACATTTAATTTCTAGATAATTTCAGAAGACATCATAACCTTTGCATCATCACTTGTAAATTTGCGATGCCAGAGACATTTTGAGAGCCGTTCCTCCTTGAATGAAAAGCTAGCATTTTAACCTTTTGCTTTGTTTTGCAGGGACTAATTTCTTCTTCCTACATCAATTGATTTGCCCACTTCTGCTGTTATAATAGAGAGAAGACAATACATATTCTGCTGGTTGGAGGGCTGCACGTTCCGTGGTATAGAGAGAGTAGAGATCGGAAGAGCCAAATTGTATCATTCTCCATTGAAATTTTAGTGTACCGGTTGTTGAGAATTTGGGTTCTTCATATTTTGTATCATTTAAACTAGAAATATAATTTAATTAATGATTTTGGCTTAGCTTTTTAGTTGCAATTTTGTGGTATTCTCTTCTTTTCTTCCTTGTTAAATAGTTTTTATTCTTTCATTTGATGTCACCCCTTGGAACTTTGATCAATT
Source organism: Jatropha curcas (assembly GCF_014843425.1). The sequence continues at coordinate 417,342 of NW_023590671.1, forward strand.
ATTGGTTTTTTAGAATTGATAAATGTCAAAGTAAATATTATTTAAAATCTTGAGAAAGTCTGAATACTTAAATTCACGAACTTTGTAATTTTAATTATTACACGTATTTTCACATTAATAACAATAATTTTTAAGATTTTTGGCTCTTATCTACAAAATATCAATTCGATATGTAGTTTAGCTTAAATTTTGAAATAATAATATTTATAATAATCAATTATTTAATAGGTATCTAACTAATCTATTTTGTAAATTGAAATATTTAATAAATGTAATTTTTATAAAATGAAGCATTTAAGGAGACAATAAAAATTGACAGCATCACAAAATTAAAGTAATAAAGTAATAAAAATAAAAGATGCATTTGCGTATTAAACCTAAATAAACCCCAAAACGTATAAAACACACTTAATAGGGTAAAATATGGGCAAATTGATTAAGCTTCCGTTTTGAAATACGTATTCGCGACATTTTCTACAAATTATGCGAACAGTAGTTCTTGTGTATCCGGGCAGCAGCAAAACAAGGTAATGAGGTTGGGCTTGAAAAAATTGAATCGAATCAACAGCCCATCACAACCCATATAATCACACGTGGACTGAAGTAATGTAGATATAACCCACGTGGGAAAATTCCCATTCAGCCCTTAATATTTTGTTTAACTATAACACCATCCTTTGACTTTAGCCTATTTTTTATTATTTTCTTTTTTTTTTTTAAAGTTGATTTTGTTTGATTATTTTTTTGGCCGGATTGAGTTTAGCATTTTCTTACATTATTTCTTTGAAAGCCATAAAATAAAAAAATATTTCAGCTTAGCATTTTCTTACATTACTTCTTCTTACATTATTTCAGCTCTTAACAAAAAACTATTTATATAATACCCTAATAATTTTTACAATTGAAAAATGCCAAAAAAACATTATTTCAAATCTTGAAAAATCACTAAATATATAAATTTATTCTTCAATTTTGTAACTTTAATTCTTTCTATTCTAAATTTTATGATGATTTATCATATATTTGAATTTATAAATTTTGATAATATTAAATATTTTTTCACATTAACAATTATAGTTTTTAAAATTTTTTGAATAATAATTTTTATAAATTTTAATTATTTCATAGGTGTTTAATTGATCTATTTTGCAAATTGAAATATTTAATAAAATAATTTTATAAATTAAAATATTAAATGAATTAAAATAAAAATTAAAAGTGCAGTAAAATTTAAGTAATAAAGCTAAATAGTGAATTTATGTTTAGGGTGAAACGCCTAAGAGTCAGCTTTTGAAATACATATTCATAACATTCTTGTCAATCCGTGAAGAAGGCACACAAGGAAAGTAAGGAGCAGGTGAGTTGAGAATTCAAAAACTTACTCGCACTAAATAATTCAACTGTCGAAAACTTTACCTGTAATAACAATTTATAAGGGAAGGAAAAACTCATCGAGACTCTATAATAACATTCAGTTGCTACAAATTTATCCCTGAAATCTGAGCAATAGATTTCAACATTTGAAATTTAACTGATTAGGAAAACTAAGTTAAAAAATATCTAGCAAATAGTTTATGCACATTATCATAAAAGAAGAAGACTCTGTATGGCTGCTTAATCAATTAACAGCAGAGAGACCACACAATTTCTTCAAGGCAAAAACAAAGGCCCAAAAGTCACATCAGTCAACATATTAATGATAAATCGCACACTAATTCCAAAGAACAAAACAGTAATTTCTCCAGATAAAAAAAATAAGATGGACGCAAAACAGTAGTTTGCTATTCACGAAGCAAATGTGCCTCATCGAATATGTTTTATCTGTATTCGGTCAATGTTGGGTAAATATTCGATGAGGCACATAATATTGTCGTCCTAAATGACATCACTTGGCAACCTGCTATAGCCAAGGCTTTAGTTGCATCACTTGGCTGTGGCATTGTCCACTATTAGATGGCAGTCCCCTCCCGCGGTACCAAAAGCACCCTCGCACTTTGTTAACGTACCGCGGTATCATAGATGACTGCACTTTCTTAAAGAATTCTTTTATCTATTGAATTCAAAAAACAGCCAAAAAAAAAATTAAAAAAAAAAAAGACACAAACTTCACCTTATGCCGCTTAACATGGAACTCTTCATTCCTAGAATAATATAATATTTATATACGTTGGGTCTGGAAAGTTTTTGTTAAAGAACTTTATTTCAAGTTGGTGCAGACTCTAAATTTTTCTTCTATGATTGATCGGTATAAACATCAACAACTCCGAATTGGATACAAAGGGCAGCACTGGCCCCTGTGGCATTTCAATTTTTCAAATCAGCTGTCTCCTATAAAGGGTAGCACTTAGGCATTTCAAGTGAGTTGCAGAACCACACCATAACCACAAAAAGCACATATAACCACGCCAGAGACAGGCCTACTCTCATATAAAGGCCCACTCTCTTCATTTTCATCAAATGAACATGTTATACTTTCGGGCTACAAGAAATCAGAGAATGGAGATGGGTTGTATGTGGATGAGGCGCGTGCGGTCAGTGGTTCTTGTAAATCACCCTTCCATGGTCTCTTCATCTGCTTCGCTCTCAATTCCTTACCCTAATCGATCTCATCTCTCTCTTTCCTCTCTAAAACAACTCTCTTCATCACCGCCACCGCCCAATCTCCATCTCCACCCCGCTTCTCTTTTCTCTTCCGCGCGTCGTTCCGTTTCGACCGCCGCTTGTTCATCGTCACTACTTCCTGTTGATATGGGTCAGCAGATAAATCGTTTCCTAGTAACATATGTTGTTTTTTGAGCTCCCATTTTATTTATTTATTTGTTTTGTGGCTGTTTATTTGTGTAGGAAGTAGAGACATGAATGCTATTCTAACCAAGGGTTCAAAGGTGCTTCTTAAGGGAATGAATTACACTGAGCTTGAAGTGTGTTTTTCTACTCTCCTTTTCTTCCTATACTAAACTCAAAAAAGTATACAATTTTAAACTGTGGTCCAAGCTAGCTAGACTAGAAATTCAAAATAAATTCTAATATTCCAAATATGAGAATTTATATATAATTTTATGTTAAAGTTTTCCAAGTAATAATTGTGGGAATCCACTATGCCAGAAATGGGTTCAATCTCATGGATTCAGACCTGGTCAAGCTATGATGCTGTGGTCAGACCTGGGTCAAGCTATGTGCTGTGGAAAAGCGTCTGGATTCAGACCTGGTCAAGCTATGATGCTGTGGAAGCGTCTTTATGGGGAAAATATTTGAGCGCATTATGTTGATGAGCTAGAAGGTATTCTTCCAGCACCTTGTCTCTGAAATGCTATCTATTGTCCGGTTTTATAGCCTTTTCAGTGAGCTAAATGATTTTATCTCCCTTTGATGTCCCTGTCTATGTGAAAAATTGAATCTCTATTCCAACAAGAGAGACATGCTGAGCCTTATGAATTTTGTCTTTGATAACCTTATTCAGGTTTGAATAAGGATTTTGGGAAAATGTTGAGTGAACACGCAGAATTTGAGGTAATATCTTTGGAAGATGTTTGTACTGCATCTGATGGAACTAAGAAGGTAGCTAAAACCATTATTGTTGTATTTTTGGTCTCGAAGTCACTTGATTCTGGTTCGATATATTGCTTTTAGCAGTTGCATTATCTTCTCATTGGTTCTGAAACTCACAGGAGCTTGCAGATTTTATTTAGGTTGGATGATGAACTGGTAATTGAAAAAGTCGTCATACCTTGTGATAGAGGTAAGACGACAGTTTGTGTTTTGAAGTCAAGTGGGCTGTGCCATGAATTGTCAGTTGTGCTACACTGGCAGGTAAGCTTTATATCTTTCTTATTTGTATTTGTATTATTGCTATTGTTACTTTCTACAAGGTACATCTTCTTGATGCATAATGCAATTTTGAGGATGGGTTTGAAGAGACATCTAACTACTGCAGAGATTGTAGACCAGGTTGTATTTGCAGAACGTCTTGTAACAAGCAAAGTTGGTTCGATCACAAATGTTGTATTTATGGTAAGTCTGTGATCTAGAAAATTTTCTATTAACAGAAGTTTTCCCAATCAGTTCAGATTTGGCTCAGTTAGTGACTTTGCTCAGTCCAATACTAAGGCATCTAATAATTCAATGTTATTTTCACTATCTATCAACAACATAAATTGAAAGTGAAGATTTCATTCGTTTTGTTGTCATTATGCATTCCCTGGTTACCTAGAAAAACACATAATTTGAGGAATTAAGTCCATGTGTTTCCTTGTGCATTGATCGGAATACTTGTCCAACCGTTCAACAATACTATTCATGGATTGCGTATCCACTACCTATGCGCATTTACACCCTTCTAACCCTTGTATGTTTCTGTATTCCTTTTGCTGCAGCTATTGTAATCGTTTTTTTTTTTTTTTTTTTTTTTTTTCGTTTTTTTTTTTTTTTTTTTTTTTTTTTTTTTTTTTTTTTTTTTTTTGGCGAAGTGTCTCTAGTCTAGCTCTATTAGATATTTGAAGGTGAGTTATTACATCCATGAAGTATTAATCCCTATTTTTCAAAGATCTTGGTTTAAGTGAGAGAAAATAGATTTTTTAGTTAGCCCAATAATTTCTAATAATTTGCTTTGAAATATATATTTGCAGGGAATGGGAGAACCACTTCAGAATTGAAAATGTCATAAAAGCTGCCGATATTATGGTGCATGAGCATGGTCTTCATTTTAGTTCTCGCAAGGTAACTGTTTCTACAAGCGGGCTTGTCCCCCAGTTGAAACGTTTCCTTCGTGAATCCAATTGTGCTTTAGCTGTTAGTCTGAATGCGACAACTGATGAGGTGCATTTTCATTTATATCTGTATGTTTATTCACTTGAGAAACACATGCAGGTTGTTGACTTTCTCTTTAACTAATAAACCATGCAGGTAAGAAACTGGATCATGCCAATTAACCGGAAATACAATTTAAGCTTGCTTCTTGACACCCTTCGGAAGGAACTCCAATCCAGAAAGAATTACAAAGTTCTGTTCGAGTATGTGATGCTTGCAGGAGTAAATGACAGGTTAGATAAACATTTTCCTTTCTCAGTTTTATTTGATATTTGATAATATGTTTGGCCATATGAAATATCTTGTGCTACTGTTAGGGTAACTGCATGATTGACATTGTGAATGTTGACTGCATGATATTGCAAGTCAGAAAGATAGATGTATGCAGTTGCTTTGTCAATTACTTTAGCATGTTTAGTTGTGGTACCAGACTACCAGTTGCTGACTTGTTTCTATTTAGTTTTGGCAAGAACGATTTGTTTGATGTGCTTTTAAACCCTTCATATGATATTATATTTTCAACCTGTATCATTAACACCCTCAATTTTATGCATTATCACGAGGGGATCAAAAAAGGATGTATCACGAGGGGATCAAAAAAGGATGTGGACGGTAAAAGCACTCTGCCTACTATTTTTTGGTGCATTTGTGGTCCATTGATATCTTTCACAGGCTGTGAATGTATGCAACTATGCATGACAATGGCACTGGGGAATATGACCAGATAAACTCATCTAATATTACAATGATTTATATCAAACTAAGAAAATTCTTGGATGATGACCCAGCAAATGCTCCTGAGGTTTCTCAGAGGAAACTAAATTGCAATAGTTAGGAGAGGTGCACCAGCGGTTTGCTGAGCATATTGTGGCAGGTTATGCTTGCCTGCCAAGTAAATTTCTCACCAGATGGACGGTTTGTTATGTCAGGAGACGGTGAGGGTAAATGCTGGTTTTGGGACTGGAAGAGTTGTAAGGTTTTCTGGACAAGTGTCATGAGGGTGTGTGCATGGGTGCGAGTGGCATCCATTGGAGCAAAGCAAAGTGGCAACTTGCAGTTGGGATGGCTTGATCAAGTACTGGTGAGTAACCTTTCACGCCACAATTTTCACACGTAGCAATTTTTTATTTGGGATGCTGATATCCTTGTATTGCTATTTGCTGGTTCATATGAATTTGTCTGCTTGCATTTGCTGGGTGTTCGCAATGGATGTTCAGATCTCTATGAAATTTAGGCTGCATTAGTAAACGAACATTTATTCTCTCACAATATCTTAAATGGATTTTTGCATTCCAAAGAAAATGAATTGGCCTCTATGAAATTTAGGCTGCATTAGTAAACGAACATTTATTCTCTCACAATATCTTAAATGGATTTTTGCATTCCAAAGAAAATGAATTGGCATTTTCTTCTTGTCATTTAAGATTGATTTTAACCCTTTAGGATACTAAAGGACATTTTGAATTCAGTTTAGTATTATCTATTTCTAAACTGAATTGGCATTTTCTTCTTGTCATTTATTGCATGTGTAAAAGTCTTGAAATCTTTTTTTATTACCTGTTAGTATCTGTAGATTCTGACAACAAGGTAATGAGGTTGGGCTTGGAAAAATTGAATCCAAAAATCAACGGCCCATCAGACCAAAATGGAAAAATTGAATGAGGTTGAGCTTGGAAAATTTGAATGGAAGAAGCAAATCAACGGCCCATATAAAGTCATGTTAACTTATAATCTTAGTTGTGGCCATATGCAAACTAGACTGGAAAATGACAGTCGCGCGTCGCTCTCATAAGAAAAAACTAAAAATATGAGATTTAGTTGAAGCGCTACTGTAGTAATACGCCACTACTCAAAAGTAACAAAGAAATGACAGTCGCGTGTCGCTGTCATCAGAAAAAACTAAGCGCTACTACTCAGCTCTCGCTCTCTAGTCATTGCAGCTGCTCTCCTATCTTCCTACTCTTCCGTTCTCTAACAAGCACGAAGAATTTAAAAGAATGCCAAGCGAAAGGTAAGTATAATTAAATATTGGGTTGCAAACTTTTTATTGTATCTTCAAGTTTTTCAGTATTTGATTCACTTCTCTCCTCATTTCAAGCTATCAATCTTTATTAAAATTCATTAAAAATTATTCAAAACTCTTCCAAAATTTTTATCCATTTTGCAATTATTGCCAAGTCTATAAAATTTATGCAACTTTGTTTATCCTTATGAATTACAAATATATATAGTTAAATTGAAATGTGCTAAAGCCTTCTAATAGTTTTTTTTATTTCATTTTTCTTTTCAGGGGAAATTTAAAAGCCTTCTAACCCTTGTATGTTTCTGTATTCGTTTTGCTGTAGCTATTGTAATGGATTTTTTTTTTAAGTGTCTCTAGTCTAGCTCTATTAGATATTTGAAGGAGAGTTATTACATCCTTGAAGTATTAATCTCTATTTTTCAAAGATCTTGGTTTGAGTGAGAGAAAATAGATTTTTAGTTAGCCAGATGTGAGAGAAACAGCAGTAGGAATCTGATTGGAAAGGCAATCGGAAGACAGCAATGATAGCCTTTTTTTTTTCCAAAGAATAATATTGTCCCATATTGCCTGTGTAAAAGTCTTGAAATCTTTTTTTATTACCTGTTAGTATCTGTAAATTCTGACAACAAGGTAATGAGATTGAGCTTGGAAAGAGGTTGGGCTTGGAAAAATTGAATCGAAGAAGCAAATCAACGGCCCATATAAAGTAATGTTAACTTATAATCTTAGTTGTGGCCATATGCAAAATATGAGAGGAACACTGTGATTTGAAGAGAGCGACAGAAGTGATCTACATTTGAAGAAAGGACCACAGTGTTACTCTCTAGTCTTGAAGAAAAGAGTTACATTTGAAGAAAGGACCACTGTGATTTGAAGAGAGAAGAGAGTTACTCTCTAGTGTTGAAGAAAGAGGAAATGAGTTTACATTGAAGAAAGGACCATGATTCCTTACAGGTTTGGAAGAAAGGACCGACTGTGAATTTGAAGAGAAGCGACAGGAAAAGTTAAGTCTTCATTTGAAGAAAGGGACCACAGAGTTACTCTCTAGTCTTGAGAAAAAAAGTTTACATTTTGAGAAAGGGACCATGATCCACATGAAGAAAAAGGACCACTGTGTTTGAAGAGAGAAGAGAGTTACTCTTAGTGTTGAAGAAAGAGTTACATTTGAAGAAAGGACCCATGATCTAAAGTGAAGAAAGGACCACTGTGATTTGAAGAGAGCGACAGGAAGTGATCTACATTTGAAGAAAGGACCACAGAGTTACTCTTCTAGTGTTGAGTTACTCTCTAGTGTTGAAGAAAGAGTTAGTCTCTAGTGTTGAAGAAAGGACCACCCACTGTGATTTGAAGAGAGCGACAGAAGTGATCTACATTAAAAGAAAGGACCACAGAGTTACTCTCTAGTCATTGCCAGCTTCTCTCCTATCTTCCTATTCTTGCGTTCTCTAACAAGCACGAAGAATTTAAAAGAAAATGCCATTCGAAAGGTAAGTATCATTAAATATTGGGTTGCAAACTTTTTATTGTATCTTGTAGTTTTTCAGTGTTTCTTTCATGGCTAGACGGAGCACACTTGTTCAAGTTCAACTTCTCTATCATTTCAAGCCATCAATCTTTATTCAATTCATGAAAGATTATTAAAAACTCTTCCAAAATTTTTATCCATTTTCCAATTATTGCTAAGTCTATAAAATTTATGCAACTTTGTTTATCCGTATCAATTACAAATATATATAGACTTTGTATACGTCCGCTATTTTCAATTACAGCAACTACTATATATATAGTTAAAATTGAAAATGTGCTAAAAACCTTCTAATTAGTTTTTTTATTTTCATTTTTCCTTCCTTCAGGGAAAATTTTTAATGCCAGCACACAGCAGTACACACAAGTTTTTAAAACTCTTCCAAAATTTTTATCCATTTTCCAATTATTGCTAAGTCTATAAAATTTATGCAACTTTGTTTATCCGTATCAATTACAAATATATATATATAGTTAAATTGAAATGTGCTAAAACCTTCTAATAGTTTTTTTATTTCATTTTTCTTTTCAGGGAAAATTTTAATGCAGCAGTACACAGTGTTTTCACCTTGACCATAGCAAGTTTAATTGGCCTCATTCAAATCAAGCCTTTGGTTGATACAGACACACACATTATATTACCAATCTTTCTTATTGCTCTACTCACATATGGGTTTGGAACTATCTTTCAAGCTTGGAACTCCTTCAATTCAATTACTAGCAAAGTTGGCTTATTTGCTCTTGGATTAGCCGTAGTTGCACTTGTGCTTATGGTTTTGCCAATTTTGGGTTGGATCATTTTAATCTTATGGGCCTCCTTGTTAACTAAAGTAGTATAAAACTCAAGGGATAATATTTACAGTTTAATCAGTAAATTACGAGAGAGATTCAACCAGATAATTGGAAGCAAATTACGAGAGAAATTCAATAAAATAATTGGAATCACAAGTCAAGTTACAGAAGAGTAAACTACGAGAGAGACAATTGAAATCATAAGTTATGTTATATAAGAGCATGACAATTTATCTATGTAATTTTTTTTTTGAAATAACGCAGCTCTCTGATTATATATCGAATGAAAATGTGCTATTTTGTGTAGTTACCATAAAATGGAAAATGTGCTATTTTGTGTAGTTACCATAAAATGGAAAAGAGATAGAATTTTTATTTAATTTCAGTGATAGTCCTTTAATTTCATTTATTCAATTATTTTTATAATCATTTGAAAAAAATAAACAAAAAAAAAAAATCCTAATCTTAAAGACCGTATGTATTCCCAACTTCCATAGTCAATTTATTTGGTAAAGCCCACATCTCACTATCTCTCCACGACCCGACCCTGCCTCTCCTTCATACTGAGTACTAATATTAGCGTTTAATTAATGAACTACGAAAAAAATTCAACTAGGTAATTGAAATTATAAGTTGTCCTAGTGTAGAAGAGCACGTTGATTTACCTGATTTACCTTAGTAATTCCTTTTTGAAATAACGTAGCTGTTTAGCCCGTATTTTTATTTTCCAAATTTTGAATTTTTATTAAATTCCCGGCAACCGTAGACGGCGTCCTCTCAGGCGAACGGCCGGCGATTCTCCTGCGAGGCCCCATGAGACATATTGGTCTCCTCTTCGCGCGGACGAGGAGTGGTAGTTCGAATCTCAATCGGTACGTTCTAAGACCAATTTCCCCATTTTGGTATGAATTCTAAATTTAGCATTTTTAGTTCATTGAATTGAATTTGAATAAATAACGATTCAAATATAATTCTTGTTCGGCCAAACGGCCACGGATTCAGGCGCAGCCATAGCCTGAATCCATCTTCTCGACGAGGGAAGCTTCATTGTAGCCTCAGGTTGCGCGATTGAGTGCGTGGGTGGAAGAAATCGAGCCAGAATACTTCAACGCCGCCGCGACACGTTTATCGGCGAATCCCGTCGACGCCGGTGAAGACACTCCACGAGGAGACCACCGATTTGACTCCTCAATTCCAGGCGAGTCTCTCTCTCTCTCTCTTCCATTGATCTCGGCGACAGGGCTCAACGGACGGAAACGCCATGGACGGCAGTGGCAAGCCACTGTCGGGGTCATTTCCGGCCAAAATAGGCACGCCCAGTCCAAGGGGATCTCGCGATCGTAGTCCCCATAAGATTTCGAGCATTTTGGTATAAATGTTGCTCAATTCCGGCTATGGTCGATTTCCGGCCACCGTAGACGGCGGAATCCACTATGCCAGAAATGGGTTCAATCTCATGGATTCAGACCTGGTGAAGCTATGTGCTGTGGAAGCGTCTTTATGGGGAAAATATTTGGGCGCATTATGTTGATGAACTTATTCTTACACCACCTTGTCTCTGAAATGCTATCTGTTGTCTGGTTTTATAGCCTTGTCAGTGAGCTAAATGATTTTATCTCCCTTTGATTTCCCTATCTATGTGCAACATTGAATCTCTCTTCCAACAACAGAGACATGCTGAGCCTTATGAATTTGTCTTTGATAACCTTATTCAGGTTTGAATAAGGATTTTAGGAAAATGTTGAGTGAACACGAGTAAGGCAATATATCTGGAAGATGTTCGTACTGCATCCGATGGAACTAAGAAGGTAGCCAAACAATGTTGAGGATTTTAGGAAAATGTTGAGTGAACACGAGTAAGGCAATATATCTGGAAGATGTTCGTACTGCATCCGATGGAACTAAGAAGGTAGCCAAAACCATTATCTGTTGTATTTTTGGTCTCGAAGTCACTTTATTCTGGTTCGATATTTTGCTTTTAGCCGTTGCATTATCTTGTCATTGGTTTTGAAACTCACAGGCGCTTGCAGATTTTATTAGGTTGGATGATGAACTGGTAATTGAAACAGTCGTTATACCTTGTGATAGAGGTAGGACGACAGTTTGTGTTTCAAGTCAAGTGGGCTGTGCCATGAATTGTCAGTTCTCCTACACTGGCATGTAAGCTTTATATCTTTCTTATTTGTATCTGTATCATTGCTATTGTTACTTTCTACAAGGTACATCTTCTTGATGCATAATCCAATTTTTAGGATGGGTTTGAAGAGACATCTGACTACTGCAGAGATTGTAGACCAGGTTGTGAGATTGTAGGACCAGGTTGATTTGCACAACGTCTCTGTGACGAGCGAAAGGTCTGGTTGCCATTGGAGCAAATGTTTGTATTTATGGTAAGTCGTGTATCTACCACAAATTTTTCTTTTTGAAATTAAGTTTTTCCAATCAGTTGCAGATTTGGCCTCAGTTAGTGACTTACTCGCTCTGTACTAAGGCATCTAATAATTCAATGTTAATTTCACTAATCATCGACGGACATAAATAGAAAGTGAAGATTTCATTCGTCTTTGTTCGGTCGTTATTTATGCATTCCCTGGTTCACATAGAAAACACACTTAATTTATGAGGATTAAAGGCAGCATGTGAGAGAACCAGCAGTAGCGAACTTACGGATTGGCAAACAGAATATCTTCTTTTTTATTAAACGCAGTTACATTCCCTGTTTCACATAAATTTGTCATTAACTGTTTTAATCGACAAAATATGTGGAGAGCAAAGAGCAAAAACGGACTGAAAACAGTGACATAGTGAAAAAACATTTATTTATTGAATAATTAAGGCAGCTAAGTGAGAAACCAGCTTTCGTAGGAAACAGGATTCCTTTTTTTTTTTTTTTTTTTCCAAGGAACGAATATTTGTCCCACGTCTTGGCGTGTGGGACAAGTCTTGCGTCTGTTTTTTACTAACCTTTATTAGTATCAATGCATTCTAACAACAACGCATAATGAGTTCCATGTCAAAACAAGACAAAAAAGTCATGTCAAAAAAAAAAAAAAAAAACAACAAGGTAATGAGGTTGGGCTTGGAAAATTTGAATGGAAGCAGCAAATCAACGGCCAATATATCCTAAAAGAGGGAATCCTATATAACCTAAAAGAGAAAATCCTCTATATCCAAAATAGAGGGAGGAGAAGAGAGGGAATCCTCTATATTGTAAAAGAGAGGGAGGAGAGACACGCAGGATACACGCAGGATATAATATTTATAAAAGGGACTCATTGCAACTTCTCTAGTCATTGCAGCTTCTCTCCTATCTTCCTATTCTTGCGTTCTCAACCATTCTTGCGTTCTCTAACAAGCACGAAGAATTTAAAAGAAAATGCCAATCGGAAGGTAAGGATCATTAAACATTGGGTTGCAAACTTTTTATTGTATCTTCAAGTTTTTCAGTGTTCATGGCAAGACAAAGCACACTTGTTTAACTTCTCTATTATTTCAACTTTGTTATGCAACTCTGTTTATCCTTATCAATTACAAATATATATAGTTAAATTGAAATGTGCTAAAGCCTTCTAATAATTTTTTTATTTCATTTTTCTTTTCAGGAAAAATTTAAATGCAGTACACAAAGTTTTCACCTTCACCATAACTAGTTTAATTGGCCTCGTTCAAATCAAGCCTTTGGTTGATACAGACAAACACTTTATATTAACAATCTTTCTTGTTGGTCTATTCACATATGGGTTTGGAACTATCTTTCAAGCTTGGAGCTCCTTCAATTCAATTATTAGCAAAGTTGGCCTATTTGCTGTTGGATCGGCCATAGTTGCACTTCTGTTTTTCCTTGTTCCAATTTTTGGTTGGATTATTTTAATTTTATGGGCCTCCTTATGCGCTAAAGTAATATATAATTCACTTGAAGAGATTTACCGTTTAATTAGCAGACTACGAGAGAGATTTAACAACATAATTGAAATCATAAGACGTCATGTTACAGAAGAGCACAATATTTTACCTGTGTGATTCTTTTTTTGAGATAATGTAGCTCTTTAGGTACACATGGATTGTAAATGTGCTATTTTGTATAGTTACCATAAAATAGAAAAGAAATAAAAATCTTATTTAATTTCAGTGTTCATCCTTTAATTTCATTTATTCAATTATTTTTATAATCATTTGAAAAAAATAAAAAAAAATCCCTAATCTTAAAGACCATATGTATTCCCAACTTCCAGAGTCCATTTCTTTGGTAAAGCCCACATCTCACTATCTCTCCACGACCCGACCACGCCTCTCCTTCATGTTAAGTACTAACTACCTCTCTCTTAATCTCTTCTTCTTCGCCTCAATTCCTCTCCCTTCTGAAAAAGGAAAAAACGCCTGAAATTGGTCAATTCAAGGAAAAAAAAAAAAAAGGGAACCTATCTCTTCAAATTTTGATTAATCGCTTCAAATTGGTGAGAACCTTCCTTTTTCTTTTTCCCTTTATTTTTTCATTTGTTGGTTTTAAGCTCTCTTTAAAGACCACTAATGCCTATTCCACTTTCCAGGTAGTCCACTTGCTTTGGTTAAAAGGCCCCACACTCCTCGCGCACTATTTCTCTCCCACGACCCGGACCCACGCCTTCTCCTTCATTGCTTAAGTACCTAACTAACCTCTCCTTAATCTTCTTTCTCCCTTCGCCCCGAATTCCCCTTCCTCGCCGTTCTGAAAAAGCGAACAAACCACGCCTGCCAAACATTGAGTCAATTAATGGAAAAACAAAAACAACACAAAAAAAGGAACCCTATCTCTCTGTCAGAATTTTTGATTAAAAACATCGCTTCACAATCTGTGAGCACCTTCTTTTCTTCTTTCCCTTTATTTTTTTATTCGTTTGTTGTTTAAGCTCTGCGATACTAAACAGGTGCCTCACGGATTATTTGTCAAATTTCTGATATGATTCAGTTCGACTTTTTTGCAAGTCAATGAGTTGACACTTCCCTTTGAATTTGGTTAACTATTAATTTACAAATTCTGATTGAAATTCTTTCCTTTTGTTTTTCTGAGAATTATGCATTAAAAAACTGACTAAAAATTCCGGCCGCTTTACTTAATCTTCAGTTCTGTGTACGGCCTGTCTGCCTGGCCCCTGTTTGCCTGGTGCTACATATCTGGACAGTATCGATGGTTAATACTATTATTTTTCATCAAATCTTGACACAAGTCATATACTTTCGCGGCTATCAGGAAACGTCGAGGACATTGGAGATGGGGCTGGTATTGCTGGAGAGCCGACGTCCAGCGCGGGTCACGTGGTTGCTTGTGTAAAATCACCCTTTCCATGGCTCATCCTTCATTCTGGCTTCTGCTTCTCATTCTTTAGCCCTAATCCAGCATCTCATCTCTGCTCTTTCCTCCTAAAACAAACTCTCTCGATCACGTCACGTGCTCCCACACTATCTCACATCTCCACCCCACTGCTCTTTTCGTCGCTTGCACGACGTCGCTCTCCGTTTCACGCATCGAACGCGCTTGTTCATCGCTCACTCTTTCGGTTCGATCACTGCGGGTAAGCAGATACTAATATCAGTATTCCTGCCAGAGTAACTCCATATGTTCTTGATTTTCTCTACGACATGCTTCTCCATAGTTATCCTTATTTACTTGTTTTGTCCAACATCCAACCCAATGACACCACATTATAAACACACACAGACACCCCACCCTATCCCCCATTATCCACACGTCACTACAGCGCTATCATTGGTGCGGTCACTGCCCACGGCGACCCATCAGTCCATCGGCCACACGCTGTCCCCGACCCGTGATGCCGTCGCGCCGACCGCGCACCGCCTTGCGTCCGCCTGTGTCGGCCGCGCTCCCGCGGCCCCGCCACCTTCCAGACCTCAACTTGCCGCCGGATTACGATCGCGTACATACATCTCCGACGCCTGGCCGCTCAACTCCGCTCTGCCCGGACACGATCCCCAACACAACAACTTCCGCAGTTTACCCCCGTTTCCCACGACACAACAGTACACGTCCAAGCGAGCCTGAATTAGATTCGATTCTCAAATGCCCTGGTGTGGGTGGCGTGTCCGAGCTCTCACCTCACCGGTACCAATCTCACAATTCCACTGCGCCGCCGGGTCATGCATCCAGGGGTTGTTTTATCTTGCTGTAGGAAGAGTATGAGACATGCAATTTGCTTATGTTAACCCAAGGGGTGTCAAAGGTGCTTTCTTAAGGCGAAAATGTAATTACACTTGAGACTTGACAAGTGTGTTTTTCGTACTCTGTCTTATTCTTCCGTATGCTCAAACTCCAAAAAAGTAATTAATTTAAACTGATGTACGAGCTAGCCCTAGGCTAAGAAATTCAAAAATGAATCCAAATTCAAAATGAATTCTAATATTCCAAACATGAGAATTTATGTATAATTTTATGTTCAAGTTTTCCAAGTAATAATTGTGGGAATCCACTATGCCAGAAATGTTGCTGTGGCTCAATCTCATGGATCCAGACCTGGTCAAGCTATGATGCTGTGGTAGCGTCTTTATGGGGAAAATATTTGGGCGCATTATGTTGATGAGCTAGAACGTATTCTTACACCAATTTCTATATCATTATCATGCCATTTATGTTAATAGTTGAAACTATTTTCGTTTTCCATTTTTGACTTTTAAATTTTTCTTTATTTTTCATAATAAATATAGATAATTTTTTCTTTTTTTATTTAGTAAAAATTGAATGGATCAAAATAATATTATAAATTATATAACAAAAAGTTATATTTTCTTTTTAACAATCCTTACCAAATTAATAACTACTCTTATAATTAAACACTCACTTCTCATTATAGAAATAAACAAAAATATTAATAATTTTTAATATTTAGTGGTGGGCAAAAATAGATTAAGATAAAATTTTAGTATATATTAATTTTGCAATGGCATTATTATTTAATTTAGGACATTATTTCAGCTCTTAACAAAAAATATTTATATAATACGGCACTTAATATTTAAAGATTAGGCAGCATTATTCCTTCACTGCTTAAAGCAAAAACGGTTTATTCTTATAATTAAACACTCACTTCTCATTATAGAAATAAACAAAAATATTAATAATTTTTAATATTTAGTGGTGGGCAAAAATAGATTAAGATAAAATTTTAGTATATATTAATTTTGCAATGGCATTATTATTTAATTTAGGACATTATTTCAGCTCTTAACAAAAAATATTTATATAATACCGTAATAATTTTTACAATTAAAAAATGCCAAGGAAACATTATTTAAAATCTTGAAAAAGTATTGAATATATAAATTTACTAGTTAATTTTTACAATTCACATATACTCATCTCATCCGCCGTAACCATATTCATCAATCATTTGTTCACTCAATTCACACACATATATGCGCTTAATAATTCCAACCAATTAATTAACAATTTATATCAACCTCCGAATTTATTCTATAACTAATTACCAAATAACTAAACAATTTATAAATAAAACTTGTTTCGCCAAGTTAATTACAAGTACTCTCATTTGATAGTTTCTAGACTTCTAATCATTAAGAAACTTCTCGTTACGACATTTCTTCTTCATCATAGCTTTAGGTATAAAGCTCATTTATTTATGCATGTGTTAAAAAATTCTATATTAACCACCAAGAATCAATCTGTTAAAGCTTTACCCCTTAGAAATCCTAAATTCTAGCTTAAACTCATAGCCTAGAATATATAATTTCTATATCTTACTTACTTGCCTAAGCCTTAGATTATAACTCCCCCTAACAATATTTAATAAATTTCCTAAGTTAATTTACATAAATATTAGCTAAAATTCTCATTTCAATATCAAGTCTTCTAATTATAATTAATATTCATAACATATATTTACCAATATTCAAATTTAATTTGCATCTTACAATATGCCACTAACTAATTCCTAACAAGATTTATATCTGATTAAATATTTGTTCGAATTCAATTTAATGGAATTTATACTAAAAATGGAAAAATAGGTCTTGGAGCGTACCGATTAAGAATCGGACTACAATTCCACGATCCGCCTCCGCCGCCGTCCACGGTGGCTGGAGAAATCCAAACAGCCCAGAATTGGGCAACCCGCACGCCAAAATGCTCGAAATCATGCAAGGACCTCAAATATATGACCAATTTGAGCTGAGTGTGCCTCGTTCGGTCGGAAATTGCCTCCAAACCTTCAGCCAGCCGCCCTTCTTTGGGCTTCTCCGATCCAGGCGACATTACTCAAGACTGACGCCATAAAATAGAAGCAAGGGAGGAGAGGGAGTCGGCCACACTGACTCGTGGCTTGAAATCGCCGGAAAATCGAGCTGGAGGCGGGACTTCATGGTCGAGCTGAATCGCGACCCCTCCGACAGTTGCTGCGCTCGCCAGGAACGAAGGAGAGAGGGGAAAGGAGGTCGGAGCAACCGCAGGGGTGATGCGACGGCGAGAAGTTGCACTCGATTGGTTCCAGTGTCCGTAAACGGGGAGGGAAGGGCAGCGTGCGCTCTGGCGCTGAGGAAGAAGAAGAAGAGAGGAAAAGAAAGAAGGTAGGTGGGTTTCTAGATCATTCCGATTCGAACTGGTTTGGTCTGATTCAACTATCTGACTTGGTTTTCACTTGATTTTCGAAAATTTCAAACGAGTTCACAGTCCAGCTAATTTATTTTAATTAATTTAATATTTAATGCCCAAAATAATTCTTAAGGAGTTTAGAAAATTTTCGGTTAAGAGCTGTAACACTATACTTTGGGCTTGGGCCCAACTCGGGAATTTGAGCACAGACAAAAATTACACAGCACTTTCAGCCCACGCAGTTAAATTTCTGATGTTTGATTTAATAAAAATTCAAAATTTTCAAAAATAAAATTATGGGTTGTTTCGCTATCTTGAATTTTACGATGATTTATCGTATATTTGAATTTATAAATTTTGGTAATATTAAATACTTTTTCATTTTTGTAACAATAGTGTTTAAAATTTTTTGAATAATAATTTTCACAAATTTTAATTATTTTATATGTGTTTAATTAATCTATTTTGTAAATTAAAACATTTAATAAAATAATTTATACAATAGTGTTTAACAAGTTTCTTTGCAATCAACTAATTCAACAAACTCCTTTAACTTTCTTCTCTATAGTGTTTAATAAATCCTGATTTTGTAAACAATCCTATTGAATAATAATTTTCACAAATTTTAATTATTTTATATGTGTTTAATTAATCTATTTTGTAAATTAAAACATTTAATAAAATAATTTTATAAATTAAAATATTGGATAAATTAAAATTAAAATAAAAATCATTGTAAAATTTAAGTAATAAAGCTAAATGGTGAATTTATGTTTATGGGTAAATTGCCCGTGAATCACTATTGAAGTACATATTCATAACATTCTTTGTCAGTCCGAGCGGAAGGCACAAAAAGAAAGAGAGGAGAAAGTGAGCTGAGCAATAAAAAAAATTCAAAAAAATTTAAAATTTTGACAGAGAAAGGGCTTTTGACAAAGAAAGGCTGAACGGTTATATAAGTTGCGTTGAGATTTTCTTCCTCCATGCATAATTTAATCCATGTACATATTCCTATTGATATGGATAAATGCGAAGAAAGAAGTATTGTTTTATTCAATCCATAATGTGAGATAACATTCTATTCTTTACTGGGAAAAAAAAAAATCAAAAGCAATGCAACAACAAAATAAAATAAAATAATGCAATATATAAAGAGTGAAAAAGAGTAGGTTTAACACAGAAAAAAACAGGAGCCACAATATATAATTTAATTTTAATAAGGTTACTGGGATTCTTTTATTTTAATTTTTATATAGGCATCATGATTTTACGTCTTTAAAACAAAGAACAAAAACAAAAAATTCGCCAGACCAACAGAATAGCATCATGCTTGGAATAAAGTCAATGCAAACTTTGAAAACTAAAACAATATGAGATGTGAGCCCTGTGAAACAGGCCTTACAAACTCGTACATAAAATAAAAAGAGCAAAGAGCACATATTTGCTATACTTAGCACATATTTGCTATACTTATATCAGTCGTTCTTACCAGACTCGTTTCCTTACTCTTTCGGCAGGGAACCAGACCTTTTCCTGTGTTGGTAGTCATCATTCGCAACTAAAAAATAGCAAGCACGAAGAATTTAAAAGAAAATGCCAATCGAAAGGTTAGTATCGTTAAATATTGGGTTGTCAAAGTTTTTATGTTGCTTCAAGTTTTTCAGTATTTCATTCATGGCAAGACAGAGCACACTTGTTTCACTTCTCTATCATTTCAAGCTATCAATCTTTATTACAATTCATGAAAGATTATTCAAAACTCTTCCAAACTTTTTACCCATTTTGCAATTGTTGCTAAGTTTATAAGATTTATGCAACTTTATTTATGCAACTTTGTTTATCCTTATCAATTTTTGGTTGGATTATTTTAATCTTATAGGCCTCTTTGTTCGCGAAAGTAATATATAATTCACGACAATAGATCTACCGTTCAATTAGCAAACTACAATAGACATTCAACAAGATCATTGAAATTATAAGACGTTATGTTATAGAAGATCACGATGATTTATGTATGTAATTCATTTTTGAAATACTGTAGCTCTCTAGTTACATATCGATTGAAAAGGTGCTATTTTGTGTAGTTACCGTAAATGATTGAATCCTGAATTTGATTAAAAAAAGATTAAATTAATTAAATCTGATGATTTTTTTTTTCTGAAATTATCATAAAAAATTGAAAATTTCAGCTTTACTTAAATATTGAGTTCTTGTCGGCTGCGACAATGTTAAATACAAATTAAGCATTTTGAAGGGTTAAATACAAATTAAGCATTTTGAAGGGACAAAACTGTTGTGGGGCAGTTTCTTTTTATTTTATTTCCATGTTTCAAATTCCATTTTGGATTGGTATTAATCTTGGTTTTATTAATATTTGCTTTGCTACTGTGAAACTGATCATCCTTTAGAAACTTCCGTTTCTGTTTCTGTTACCCCATTTGTTTTTTTTTTTTTTTAATTTGCTACCATAGTTTTTTTTTTATTACCCCATTTGTTTGACAAATGCACAATCAGAGCCTCTAAAAAATATTCATAATTTTATGATTCTGTTTTCAGTTTTTTTGAGTTTCTTATTATGTTGAATGAATTTCATCTGTATGAGAAATGAGTTGTTGATATTTGATTGGTTCTCTTTAAAAAAAAAAATGTTTTGGAAAATTTGTTTTGAATTTTCAGCTTATGCTTCGGTGCATCTATGGTGGAATTTTTAGCATGCATGGTTATGTATTACTTCTCATTGCTGACTAGCAGTGTAGATGCTTACTATCATGTAAAATCAAGCAAACTCATTTCATCATCAAAATATCTCTTTCATTACTTTGATCGAATGGATGTCCAAAAATTAGTCTTGTCATATATCTGATATTTGAAATAAAGCACTGGGGCAGAATTCTAATGTCTTTGTGAGGCTTGGTTTTGCATCAATCCTGAATTGGGATCGCTCTATTCTAGATCGTCTTCTGAATATTTGCTTCGAGCAAGTCTGCTCATTAAGATGATGCATACTTCTTTCTGATTGAAATCTGCCATTCTCTTCCATGGTTGACCAGGACATTAGGATGTTTACTGTGCCTCGGACACCATTTTATGGTAGATATTTGATTTGGGAGTTTTTTTCTTGGAATAAAAGCCTAGATTTTGGAATAAAAGCCTAGATTTGGATTGGCCTATGGGAAGGGTCCTACCGATTCCCTTTATTGATTTTATGGACCCACAAGGGTTTTTTAGTTTCTAATGGATATTAAATTGCAGCCCAAAACAACCAGTGACCTGAGAAAACATTTGTCTATTGATTAAATGAGTTTTCATTGATTTTAATGAAGATTTTCATTGATTTTGGTGAATGTGCCAATTTTAGTTTTGAATTTAACATAAGCTGGAATTTATATTATGAACATTTAATTTCTAGATAATTTCAGAAGACATCATAACCTTTGCATCATCGCTTGTAAATTTGCGATGCCAGAGACATTTGGAGAGCCCTTCCTCCTTGAATGAAAAGCTAACATTTTAACCTTTTGCTTTTGTTTTGCAGGGACTAATTTTGTTTTGCAGGGACTAATTTCTTCTTCCTACATCAATTGATTTGCCCACTTTGCTGTTATGTTAGAGAGAAGACTATACATATTCTGCTGGTTGGAGGGCTGCACGTTCCGTGCAGTAGAGAGAGTAGGGACCGGAAGAGCCCAATTGTATTATTCTCCACTGAAATTTTAGTGTACCGGTTGTTGAGAATTTGGGTTCTTCATACTTTGTATCATGTAAAGTAGAAATGTAATTTTATTATTGATTTTGGCTTAGCTTTACTTTTCCTGAGGTTTAGTTGCAATTTTGCGGTATCCTCTTATTTCTTCCTTGTTAAATAGTTTTGTTCTTTCATTTGATGACACCCATTGAAACTTTGATCAATTATTGGTTTTACTATGATGCATCATTGGAAGTGATCCGGTAATGAGAAGCGTCTCTAAATATGCAGCAGAATTTCAACTCTGAGCAATCCGCGTCTGGTTTATTATTTTTTCGCCGGATTCAATTGAGCATTTTTTGACATTATTTCTTCATTGAAAGCCATAAAATAAATATATATATATATAATGAAAAAAAGGAAGGAAACCTGCATGTTGTGTATTTAGCAATCAACTCTTAACAAAAAATTTATATTAAACTGTAATAATTTTTAGAATTGAAAAATGACAAAGTAAATATTATTTAAAATCTTGAGAAAAGCTGACTATATAAATAAATGAACTTTACAATTTTAACTATTACGCATAAAATTGATCAGTTAATCAGGCAATAAATAATTTTAAAATTTTGACAGAGAAATGGTTAATGAGAATGAAATATATAATTTAAAATAATAAAAACAGGGAGCCACAATATATAATTTAAAATATGTAGGTGCAATAAGTAAAAATAAAATGTAAAAACAAAATCATATTAGAGGTGAAATTATATTTGAGGATGTTAAAAACATTGTGCTAAAAAAAATATATTTAATTTTGTTTATCCTACATCACTTTCTTATAATTTATTAGTACTTTTAGCTTTTAATACCTAAGTTTGCATATTCAGCTTTTATTTTTTTAATATGATATCATAATCCACCCCTTTTTACCAATTGCCAATATTAATGAACTGAAAAAAGTAATAATGAAAATTTATTTATTGAATAATTAAGGCAGATGTGAGAGAAACAGCACTAGGAATCCGATTGGAAAGGCAATCGGAAGACAGCAATGAAAGGCAATCGGAAGACAGCAATAATAGTTTTTTTTTTTTTTTTTTTTCAAAAGAATAATATTGTCCATATTGCCTGTGTAAAAGTTCTTGAAACTGTGTAAAAGTCTTGAAATCTTTTTTTATAACCTATTAGTATCTGTAGATTCTGACAACAAGGTAATGAGGTTGGGCTTGGAAAAATTGAATCGAAGAATCAACGACCCATCAGACCAAAATGGAAAAATTGAATGGAAGAAGCATATCAACGGCCCATATAAAGTTATGTTAACTTATAATCTTAGTTGTGGCCATATGCAAACTAATCCCTCAATGCAACTTCCGCAATAAACCCTTCAATGCCGACGCGGAACAGAGGTAGCAAAATATGATCAATGCAACTTTCGCAATATACCCAATATACCCTTCAATGCCCTTCAATGCGGAACAGAGGTAGCGTGAGAGGATATATGAGGGCAAAATATATGAATTTTGATAGGGGGTTTTTTTTTTTTTTTTTTTTTTTTTTTTTGACATTAATTTTGATAGGGGGTTGATGTAAGGGCAAAATATGAATTTTGATAGGGGGTGGGAAGAGAGAGCAGGGGGCTACCGAAACTGCTACTATAAAAGCTCCTTTCTCCCCGATTCAGCTTGAATCTCTCCTATAGCTTGAATCTCTCCTATCGGCCGATTCTTGCAAGCCCGAATCTCTAGTGAGTCATTGCAGCTTCTCTCTCTCCTATCTCCTATCGGCCGATTCTTGCAAGCCCGATTCTTGCAAGCTGAGTCATTGCAGCTTCTCTAGTGAGTCATTGCAGCTTCTCTCTCTCCTATCTCCTATCGGCCGATTCTTGCAAGCCCGATTCTCTAGTGAGTCATTGCAGCTTCTCTCCTATCTTCCGATTCTTGCAAGCTGAGTCATTGCAGCTTCTCTCCTATCTTCCGATTCTTGCGTTCTCTACCATTACTGCGTTCTCTAACAAGCACGAAGAATTTAAACAAGCACGGAAAGAATTTAACAGAAAATGCCAATCGAAAGGTAATATCATTAAATATTGGGTTTGCAAACTTTTTATTTGTATCTTCAAGTTATTTCCGGTGTTTCTTTCATGGCCTAGACAGAGCACACTTGTTTACTTCTCCGTCATTTCAAAGCATAATCTTTATTCAATTCATAGAAGTATATTTCAAAAACTACTTCTAAATTTTTATCCATTATTCCAATATTGTAGAGCTATAAATTTATGCCAACTTTGTTATCCTTATTCAATTACAATAATATATAGTTAAAATTGGAAATGTGCTAAAAAGCTTTCTAATGGTTTATTATTTTTTATTTATTTCATTTTTCTTTTCAGGGAAAATTTAAATGCAGTACATAATGTTTTCACCTTGATCATAGCAAGTTTAATTGGCCTCATTCAACTCAAGTCTTTGGATGATACAGACACATACATTATATTGCCAATCTTTCTTGTTGCTCTACTCACATATGGGTTTGGAACTATCTTTCAAGCTTGGAACTCCTTCAATTCAATTACTAGCAAAGTTGGCTTATTTGCTCTTGGATTGGCCGTAGTTGCACTTGTATTTATGGTTTTCTCAATTTATGGTTGGATCATTTTAATCTTATGGGCCTCCTTGTTAACTAAAGAAATATATAATTCAAGGGAAGAGATAGAGAACTACCGTTTAATTAGCAAACTACGAGAGAAATTCAACGAGAAAATTGAAATTATAAGACCTTATATTACAAAAAAGGACGATAATTCGCCTGTTTAATTTTTTTTTGAAATAATGTAGCTCTCTAGCTATATATCGATTGAAAATTGCTGTTTTGTGTAGTTACCATAAAATGAAAAAGAAATAGAATTTTTATTTAATTTCAGTGTTAGTCCTTTAATTTCATTTATTCAATTAATTTCAGTGTTACTATCTCTCCACGACCCGACCCGACCCGACCAGGCCTCCCCTTCCTACTAAGTACTAACTACCTCTCTCTTGATCTCTTCAAATTTTGATTAATCGCTTGAAATTGGTGAGAACCTTCCTTTTTCTTTTTCCCTTTATTTTTTCATTTGTTGGTTTTAAGCTCTTTTAAGCTTCTGCAATTACTACACAGAGAGCATAGCAGAAACACCCGAAATTCACATGAGCATAGCAGAAACACCCGAAATCACATAAGATAACAGAATAGCAGGTCCGGCGTGGTCACGTGCCTCAAGTCCGGTTAGAACAAATATACCTGACCCGATTACAACCCCTATACCAAACCAGATTAGGTCCCACCAAGTAAGGTCCTTCTTCATATCATGCTCGCTTCGAGCCTTTATTTCATGGAGCTCCGTGGAGTCCATGGATCGGGTCAATAACCGATCCTTGAATCGCATTGGAGTTTCGCTAAGAGCTTTCATGTAATTTCCCCAGCTTTGAAATGATTCTTCTGGAAGAAAATCGTTCTTCGTACAAGAACAGCCTCTTCGCCGGATTCCGGTGTCTGCCCCAGCTGCTTCGCCACCTCCCATTTTTAGTTTTTCTGAGAGAAACAGCGGGAGCGAGTGTTCTTGTTTTAGAAGGAAAATTGGAATTGCATAGTCGATGATAGCTATAAACGTAGAAATAATATACAGACAAAATGGTCGATTATATATGCGTCATCGAAGAAAACGATTTATTATTAATTTTAATTAATTAATTAATGTATGGAATCTGGGTTCAGCAATTTATTATATGATAATAATAATGGTGAAGAAAGAATCTGCCAATAACTTAGGAATTTTTATTGTATGTGGATGAGGCGCGTGCGGTCAGTGGTTCTTGTAAATCACCCTTCCATGGTCTCCTCATCTGCTTCGCTCTCAATTCCTTACCCTAATCGATCTCATCTCTCTCTTTCCTCTCTAAAACAACTCTCTTAATCACCGCCACCGCCCAATCTCCATCTCCACCCCACTTCTCTTTTCTCTTCCGCGCGTCGTTCCGTTTCGACCGCCGCTGTTCCGTTTCGACCGCCGCTTGTTCATCGTCACTGCTTCCTGTTTATATGGGTAAGCAGATAAATCGTTTCCTAGTAACATATGTTGTTTTTCGAGCTGCAATTTTATTTATTTATTTATTTGTTTTGTGGTTGTTTATTTGTGTAGAAAGTAGAGACATGAATGCTATTCTAACCAATGGTTCAAAGGTGCTTCTTAAGGGAATGAATTACACTGAGCTTGAAGTGTGTTTTTCTACTTTCTTTTTCTTCCTATGCTAAACTCAAAAAAGTATATAATTTTAAACTGTGGTACAAGCTAGCTAGGCTAGAAATTCAAAATGGATTCTGATATTCCAAACTTGAGAATTTATGTATAATTTTATGTTCAAGTTTTCCAAGTAATAATTGTGGGAATCCACTGTGCCAGAAATGGGTTCAATCTCATGGATCCAGACGAGGTCAAGCTATGATGCTGTGGTAGCGTCTTTATGGGGAAAATATTTGGGCGCATTATGTTGATGAACTAGAAGGTATTCTTACACCACCTTGTCTCTCTGAAATGCTATCTATTTGTCCGGTTTTTTATAGCCTTTTCAGTGAGCTACAATGATTTTATCTCCTTTGATGTCCCTATCTATGTGCAAAATTGAATCTCTCTTTCCACAATGAGAGACATGCGCAAAATTGAATCTCTCTTCCAACAAGAGAGACATGCTGAGCCTTATGAATTTGTCTTTGATAACCTTATTCAGGTTTGAATAAGGATTTTAGGAAAATGTTGAGTGAAGACGCAGAATTTAAGGCAATATCTTTGGAAGATGTTCGTACTGCATCTGATGGAACTAAGAAGGTAGCTAAAACCATTATCTGTTGTATTTTTGGTCTCGAAGTCACTTTATTCTGGTTCAATATATTGCTTTAAGCAGTTGCATTATCTTCTCATTGGTTTTGAAACTCACAGGAGCTTGCAGATTTTATTTAGGTTGGATGATGAACTGGTAATTGAAACAGTCGTCATACCTTGTGATAGAGGTAGGAGGACAGTTTGTGTTTCAAGTCAAGTGGGCTGTGCCATGAATTGTCAGTTCTCCTACACTGGCAGGTAAGCTTTATATCTTTCTTATTTGTATCTCTATTATTGCTATTCTTACTCTCTACAAGGTACATCTTCTTGATGCATAATCCAATTTTTAGGATGGGTTTGAAGAGACATCTGACTACTGCAGAGATTGTAGACCAGGTTGTATTTGCACAACGTCATGTGACGAGCGAAGTTGGTTCCATCACAAACGTTGTATTTATGGTAAGTCTGTGATCTAGAAAATTTTCTATTCACAGAAGTTTTTCCAATCAGTTCAGATTTGGCTCAGTTAGTGACTTTGCTCAGTCCAGTACTAAGGCATCTAATAATTCAATGTTATTTTCACTATCTATCGTAATTCAATGTTATTTTCACTATCTATCGAGAACATAAATAGAAAAATTTCATTCGTTTTGTCGTCGTTATGCATTCCCTGGTCACATAGAAAAACACATAATTTGAGGAATTAAGTCCATGTGTTTCCTTATTCATTGATTGGAATACTTGTCCAACCATTCAACAATACTATTCCTGGATTGCATATCCACTACCTATGGACATTTACACCCTTCTAACCCTTGTATGTTTCTGTATTCCTTTTGCTGCAGCTATTGCAATGGATTTTTGTTTGGTGAAGTGTCTCTAGTCTAGCTCTATTAGATATTTGAAGGAGAGTTATTACATCCATGAAGTATTAATCCCTATTTTTCTATTTTTCAAAGATCTTGGTTTGAGTGAGAGAAAATAGATTTTTAGTTAGCCCAATAATTTCTAATAATTCGCTTTGAAATATGTATTTGCAGGGAATGGGAGAACCACTTCAGAACATTGAAAATGTCATAAAAGCTGCCGATATTATGGTGCATGAGCAGGGTCTTCATTTTAGTCCTCGCAGGGTCACTATTTCTACAAGCGGGCTTGTCCCCCAGTTGAAACGTTTCCTCCATGAATTCAATTGTGCTTTGGCTGTTAGTCTGAATGCGACAGCTGATGAGGTGCATTTTCATTTATATCCATATGTTTATTCACTTGAGAAACACATCCAGGTTGTTGACTTTCTCTTTAACTAATAAACCATGCAGGTAAGAAACTGGATCATGCAAATTAACCGGAAATACAATTTAGGCTCGCTTCTTGACACCCTTCGGAAGGGACTCCAGTCCAGAAAGAATTACAAAGCTTTGTTCGAGTATGTGATGCTTGCAGGAGTAAATGACAGGTTAGATAAACATTTTCCTTTCTCAGTTTTATTTGATATTTGATAATATGTTTGGCCATATGAAATATCTTGTGCTACTGTTGGGGTAACTGCATGATATTTTTGCATTCCAAACAAAATTGCATGATATTTTTGCATTCCAAACAAAATGAATTGGCGTTTTCTTCTTGTCATTTAAGATTGATTTTAACCCTTTAGGATACTAAAGGACATCTTGAATTCAGTTTAGTATTATCTATAGCTAGCATAGAGCCATAAAAAAAAAAAAAAAAGTTTGTGTATTCGTGCAAATTCCCAACTAATTTGTGGCTAAGGCTTGGCTGCTGCTGTTGTGCTGCTGCAAATTTTCAAAATCATGTTGTAGAGTCACGTGCACGTCTTGTCTGTCATGTGCATGCCTTTGAAACATTGAATTTTTGTCTTCCACTCACAAGCCTTGGATACCGTCCACTATGTGCACGCCTTGCTCTTTGTCGCCATGAAACCATCACTATCTTCCATCTTTTCCAGATCTTGTTTATTCCATCAACCCAACGAAACCATAACTCTTTCCTCTTGCCTGAATTGTTTCCGTTTCAGCCATGGAAGATAATTGTTTCAGCCATGGAAGATAATTTTGCTCACCTTTCTGTAGATGAGGAGGAGGAGACTGGACTTTCCCTTCCAAAGTGGTGAAAACCCGTTGGAGATCCCTTTATTGTTTGCTGACATTTGGGTCCAAATTAGAGATGTTCTGAATGGAATTGTGGGTGAAGGTACAGCTAGAGCGTTGGGTGATTTTAAGACATCTATGGAGGCTGTTTTTGAATTCCTTCGCATCAAAGTAAAACTGGATATTAGGAAGCCTCTCAAACGTAAAAAGAAATTAATTGCTCTGTCTGGAGAGGTTTATTATGTTCGTTTTCAATATGAGAAGGTTTTCACGATTTCACGCATTTGCCTTTCTATATGAGAAGGTTTTCACGATTTGCTTTCTCTGTGGCCGCATTGGTCATACAGAGTCATTCTGTGATCTTCGGTTATCTAAACCAAGAGAGGAACTGATTTTGGCCTGGGATGATAGTCTTCGTGCTCCGGTGCGGCGTGGAGCGAGACGACAGAGTTCCTGGATCCGATCCTTTGGTGTCGCTGACATTTCAGCAGATTGGACACTTAGTAATTCAACATCCGTTTTGGAAGGAGATAACACTGTGGTGAGAAATTTTCGTAACTCCTTTTATGGTACATCTTCAAATCTTGACGAAGGCAATAACTCCGATACAATGGAAGCTGATTTTTCTGAAGAGGGCGGAGTTGAAGATGTGGCTTTATGTATCAGTGATGAGAATAAAAAAAGACAACGAATTCTTCCTACCACTCATAGCACCGCTGCAGTTTCTACTCAAAATGATTCTGCATCTGGTACCATTTCGACCATCAATCAGTCGGAGAAACATACATCGGTTGATCCTGTGAAGCAGGATGGCCGGAAGAAATGAAGATCCTCTCGTGGAACTGTCGAGGACTTGGCAACCCTCGGACAGTACAAGCTCTATGGGACTTTGTTGCAATTTACCGCCCTGTTATTTTGTTCCTTTGTGAAACTTTAGTTCATAAAATGAAGCTTGTTGATCTTTGTTCTTTGTTTTTGTTCTTTGTTGCGTTTTGATTCTTGCTTTTCTGTGGATTGTATTGGGAGAAGTGGTGGTCTTGGTTTGCTTTGGAAGAGTGAAGTTGATGTTTCCATATCTTGTTACTCAAATAATTTTATTGATGCTATGGTTCTTTCTTCTGGTATTTCTTGGTGCCTAACTGGTTTTTATGGGTTTCCAGAAAGATGTAGAAGGCAGGACTCTTGGGACTTGATTAAAACTTTATCCCGTAGACATAATGGTCCTTGGTTATGTGTTGGGCATTTTAATAATCTATTGGCTGATTCAGAGAAGATTA
Source organism: Jatropha curcas (assembly GCF_014843425.1). The sequence goes on from NW_023590671.1 coordinate 447,011, forward strand.
AGATTGGTGGAAACCAATATCCTAGATACTTGTTGAATGGTTTTAAGGAGGCGGCAGTGGAGAGTGATTTATGTGATATTCCTGCTAAAGGCTATAAATTTACTTGGTTATTAAAAAGATTTGGCCGAATTATCACCCGTGAGAAACTTGACCGAGCTATGGCTAATAATTATTGGTCCAGTTTATTCCAGGAAGCTTCTACGACTACATTGGTTTCACCAACATCGGACCATGACCCATTGTTAGTTTCGACGGTTGAGGGTGCGGTACCTCGTAGGAAGGAGAGGAGGTTCCGTTTTGATAATGCTTGGCTTCATGACGAAGATCTGGTTGGAGTAGTTCGAGACAGTTGGTCCTCCTCCATGGGGTCTGATATAATGCTCCGTAAAAAATCTTGTATAGCCGCAATGGGGTCTGATATAATGCTCCGTAAAAAATCTTGTATAGCCGCACTGCAAAGTTGGGGTATGGACAGGAATTCGAGATTTTGGAAGAAAAAGAACAGCTTGAAGCATGCTATCGATTTTGCTCGAGAGGTTGATCCTTTTGCCGATACCACAGGTTTAATTAGAGAGTGGGGCAATATTCTAGCGCAGGAGGATGCTAGACGAAGACAACTCAGTAAACAATTTTGGCTGCAACATGGTGATAGAAACAGTAAATATTTTCATGCTAAAATCAAAGCAAGAACACGCAGGAATTCCATTAATAAACTACAAAACGCTGCGGGGCAGTGGATTGAAAAGGAATGTGAAAAGCAGCAGCTGTTTGTTGACTATTTCACTCATCTCTTTACGCATAATGACACATTTTCAGCCCATTTTGAGATTGGTCCGCAGTACAATAAGCGATGAAGATAACTGCATGTTGACAGCTCCCATCTCACTTGACGAAGCAAAAGCAGCAGTTTTTCAAATGGGTCTTCATAAAGCACCCGGCCCGGATGGTTTGAACCCTGCTTTCTATCAGAAATTTTGGCCTTTAATTGGTGGGGATTTGGTAACTGCCTGTAACCATTGGCTGCAACAAGGTATTTTCCCGGAATCTCTAAATGATACCTTAATTGTTTTGATCCCTAAGAAAGATAGACCAGAATTGGTCACTGATTTTAGACCTATTTCTTTGTGTAACGTGCTCTACAAGATTGTGTCTAAAATCCTAACGAACCGATTAAAATTTGTGTTACCAAATATTATCTCTTGCTATCAGTCTGCTTTTATACCTGGACGGCTTATCACTGATAATATTTTAATCTCCTTTGAATGAAAATTTGATGCATCATCTTAAGAAGCCAAGTTAATAGATGATGGAAATTGTGCACTGGAAAAATTGACATCAAGTAAAAGCCTATCAGTAAAGCCTATGACAAAGTTTGTTGGGCGTATGTTTGTGCCATGCTTGAGAAAATGGGGTTCTGTGCTATGTGGGTAAATTGGATGAAGATGTGTATGACTTCCGTAAAATATTCAGTTATTGTTAATGGGAATACTGTTGGATCTATTGTCCCCGGAAGAGGTTTACGGCAAGGGAATCACCCAACGCTCTAGCTGTACCTTCACCCACAATTCCATTCGGAACATCTCTAATTTGGACCCAAATGTCAGCAAACAATAAAGGGATCTCCAACGGGTTTTCACCACTTTGGATCTGTTGCCAAACAAGAAGATGTTTATTAAAGAACCAAGGACTACCAGAGATAGCCCTGTCCATATCAACCACATTGTAGAAACGGAAGAGAAAACGTTTGGCTCCCACTTCGTTTGGCTCCCACTTCCTGAATATCCATTCCGCCTAAAGGATGCCAGAGATCTGCTAGCGTGTGTTTCATAGCCTCAAAGTTGACTCTGCTATAAGTGAGAAACATGCCAACCAAACAGAAATTATACGGATCAACTGGAGGATTATGAGTAGGAGTAGGAAGGGAAAGTCCAGTCTCCTCCTCCTCATCTATAGAAAGGTGAGCAAAATTATCTTCCATGGCTGAAACGGAAACAATTCAGGCAAGAGGAAAGAGTTATGGTTTCGTTGGGTTGATGGAATAAACAAGATCTGGAAAAGATGGAAGATAGTGATGGTTTCATGGCGACAAAGAGCAAGGCGTGCACATAGTGGACGGTATCCAAGGCTTGTGAGTGGAAGACAAAAATTCAATGTTTCAAAGGCATGCACATGACAGACAAGACGTGCAACATGGCAGAGAAAAAGTCTTTCTTCCTATTGCTAAAACTTCAAAAAAGTATTATATAATTTTAAACTGTGGTACAAGCTAGCTAAGATAGGAAAATTTCAAAATAGAATTTCTAATATTCCAAACATTGAGGAATTGTATGTTCAGTTTCCAAGTAAATAATTGTGGGATCACTATGCCAGAAATGGGTTTTCAATCTCATGCGATTCAGGACCTGTGGATTCAGACCTGGTCAAGCTATGATGCTGTGGAAGCGTCTTTATGGGGAAAATATTTGAGCGCATTATGTTGATGAGCTAGAAGGTATTCTTCCAGCACCTTGTCTCTGAAATGCTATCTATTGTCCGGTTTTATAGCCTTTTCAGTGAGCTAAATGATTTTATCTCCCTTTGATGTCCCTGTCTATGTGAAAAATTGAATCTCTATTCCAACAAGAGAGACATGCTGAGCCTTATGAATTTTGTCTTTGATAACCTTATTCAGGTTTGAATAAGGATTTTGGGAAAATGTTGAGTGAACACGCAGAATTTGAGGTAATATCTTTGGAAGATGTTTGTACTGCATCTGATGGAACTAAGAAGGTAGCTAAAACCATTATTGTTGTATTTTTGGTCTCGAAGTCACTTGATTCTGGTTCGATATATTGCTTTTAGCAGTTGCATTATCTTCTCATTGGTTCTGAAACTCACAGGAGCTTGCAGATTTTATTTAGGTTGGATGATGAACTGGTAATTGAAAAAGTCGTCATACCTTGTGATAGAGGTAAGACGACAGTTTGTGTTTTGAAGTCAAGTGGGCTGTGCCATGAATTGTCAGTTGTGCTACACTGGCAGGTAAGCTTTATATCTTTCTTATTTGTATTTGTATTATTGCTATTGTTACTTTCTATAGCATAGAGCCATAAGGAAACAAAAGATTTTGTGTATTTGTGCAAATTCCCAACTAGTTTGTGGCTAAGGCTTGGCTGCTGTTGTTGTGCTGCTGCAAATTTTCAAAATCATGTCGTAGAGTCACAATCCCCTTATTTTACATTATCCGTATTCTGCATTTATGTGTTATTTTATGTATATATGTTAATTGGAAACACAAGAAGATGAAACGATATGCATTTTGAATGGAAGTTTCTGTAAAGGGTTGTGAATTCCATTGCTTTGGCAGAGATAACCCTCTTAATTTCCTCTTTCAATTATTCAACATCTCCTCTGCATTGTTACTTGGATTTATTCTCTTGGAAAATTTGCTTTACATTTTCAGCTTATGCTTCTGTGCATCTATGGTGCAGTTTTTAGCATGCATGGTTATGTATTACTTCTCATTGCTGACTAGTAGTATAGATGCTTACTATCATGTAAAATCAAGCAAACTCATTTCATCATCAAAATATCTCTTTCATTACTTTGATTGAATGGATGTCCCAAAATTAGTCATGTCATGTATCTGATACTTGAAATAAAGCACTGGGGCAGAATTCTAATGTCTTTGTGAGGCTTGGTTTTGCATCAATCCTGAATTGGGATTGCTCTATTCTAGATCATCTTCTGAATATTTGTTTCAAGCTAGTCTGCTCATTAAGATGACGCAGACTTCTTTCTGATTGAAATTTGCCATTCTCTTCCATGGTTGACCAGGACATTAGGAGATTTAGTGTGCCTCGTACACCATTTTATGGTAGATATTTGATTTGGGAGTTTTTTTTCTTGGAATAAAAGCCTAGATATGGAATTGGCCTATTGGGGAAGGGTCCTACTGATTCCGTTTATTGATTATGACCCGCAAGGTTTTTAGTTTTCTAATGGATAAAAACTGCTGCCAACACCAGTGACCTGAAGAACCTTTGCTATTGGATAAATGAAGATTTTCATTGATTTTGGTGAATGTGCCAATTTTAGTTTTGAATTTAACATAAGCTGGAATGTTTTGAATTTAACATAAGCTGGAATTTATATTATGAACATTTAATTTCTAGATAATTTCAGAAGACATCATAACCTTTGCATCATCACTTGTAAGTTTGCGATGCCAGAGACATTTTAACCTTTTGCTTTTGTTTTGCAGGGACTAATGTCTTCTTCCTACATCAATTGATTTGCCCACTTCTGCTGTGATGTTAGAGAGAAGACTATACATATTCTGCTGGTTGGAGGGCTGCACGTTCCGTGCTATAGAGAGAGTAGAGACCGGAAGAGCCAAATTGTATTCTTCTCCACTGAAATTTTAGTGTACCGGTTATCGAGAATTTGGGTTCTTCATATTTTCTATCATGTAAAGTAGAAATGTATCCTCTTCTTTCTTCCTTGTTAAATAGTTCTATTCTTTCATTTGATGACACCCATTGGAACTTTGATCAATTATTGGTTTTACTATGATGCATCATTGGAAGTGATCCGGTAATGAGAGGCAACTCTAAATATGCGGCAGAATTTCAACTCTGAGCAATCCGTGTCTGGTTTTTATTCTCTTTTTTGTTTTTGTATTTGTTTTTCGCCGGATTCAATTTAGCATTTTTTTTGACATTATTTCTTCTTTGAAAGCCATAAAATAAAAAATATATATATAATAAAAAAAGGAAAGGAAACCTGCATGTTGTATATTTGGCAATCGACTCCTAACAAAAAATTTATAATAAACTGTAATAATTTTTAGAATTGAAAATTGCCAAAGTAAATATTATTTAAAATCTTGAGAAAGTCTGAATGTATAGATCTATAAACTTTGCAATTTTAACTATTATACATATTTTCACACTAATAACAATAGTTTTTAAAATTTTTGGCTCTTATCTGCAGAATATCAATTCGATATGTAGTTTAGCATAACTTTTGAAATACTAATTTTTACTTATCAATTATTTAATAGATATTTAACTAATTTATTTTGCAAATTAAACTGTTTAATAAATGTAATTTTATAAATTAAAGCATTGAGGATGTCCTAACAAAAAATAATGTCCATAAATTATTTATTATAAATTAAATAATGTCCTAACAAGAAACTAGCTGGATTTAGGATGTTAATTGTAAGATTATCCCCAAAGGGTTAGTCTAAGGGAAGCATGGGGTTAGTCTAAGGGAAACCATGCTGGATAAATTTCTCGTCATTTTATGTTCGATTCTTAGGAGCGTACAAGCAGTTAATTAATCCATATTTGAGCTTAACGTCAATGCTCATATATCATAACATGTGTATTGAAAATTTGCCCAATTTATATGGACTCCAGGTAGAGAGTAGAATTACACATGTCCCCCGATCAGTTTTAAGGGCTGGACACTATTCCAATGATAAAAAAAAAAAAAAAAAAAAAAAAAAAAAAAAAAAAAAAAAAAAAAAAAAAAAAAAAAAAAAAAAAAAAAAAAAAAAAAGAGCTACAGATTAAGGAACGCAAAGTAATTAATTTCCTAGCAAGAAACTTTTAAAGCAAGGGAAGCGCGTTGAGATCAATTAAAGCTGCATCTTTCCCATTTCTCATAATTTAATTTGTCCAAACCAAAAACTTCAATTAGAATAAAAAGTTGCCTTCAACAAAAATACTCTGCACTTTCAGAGCTGATATAGACTCTCTAGTCTCTAATGCCTTTGATTGAGATGCACTGGTCATGTCTGTTATCTTTGTTTAGCTTACGCCATCCAATAGCCTATCACCTATTTAATGACATAATAAAATATATATACGGGTTTTCTTTTCTTTTGGTTTTTTTTTTTTTAAATGTTCAAGCTGGATGGTATTCCGGTAACAGCAGTGATTCCAAATTTATGAGTTTTTATATTGCAGGAAATTTGATTGGATATATAATTTATTTTCACTGATTTAACTGTTTTTTTATTTCAAAATATAAATCATTTAAAATTTTTATAAAGATTAAAAAGTAATTGATTTTTTAAATTACAATAAAATCAATAGTAATTTAATTAAATTATCATTTATTAAAACTAAAAGTAATATATGAAAATATAATGAATAAATATAAAATGAGAAAAGATATTTTACTTACTCTTTAAAATACTCAAAATGTTTTAAATTTTAGAACTTATTAGTGTACATATACAATAAGTACTTAATAGTAAAATAGTTTTACATGATTAATTTTTGTGAATTATATTTAGTCCCACAATAATTGCATATTTAAATTTTTATTTTAAGGGTAAGATTTCAGGAATATATGAAATTATTAATTATTTTATTTAAACTATAGAAAAATTATTAATTATTTTATTTAAACTATAGAATAATTATTCAATATACATATTCTTATCCAATTTCTATATCATTATCATGCCATTTATGTTGATAGTTGCAACAATTTTCGTTTTTCATTTTTGACTTTTAAAATTTTCTTTATTTTTCATTATAAATATAGATAATTTTCTCTTTTTTCATTTAGTAAAAATTGAATGGATCAAAATAATATTATAAATTATATAACAAAAAGTAATATTTTCTTTTTAACAATCCTTACCAAATTAGTAACTACTCTTATAATTAAACACTCACTTCTCATTATAGAAATAAACAAAAATATTAATAATTTTTAATATTTAGTGGTGGTCTTATAATTAAACACTCACTTCTCATTATAGAAATAAACAAAAATATTAATAATTTTTAATATTTAGTGGTGGGCAAAAATAGATTAAGATAAAATTTTAGTATATATTAATTTTGCAATGGCATTATTATTTAATTTAGGACATTATTTCAGCTCTTAACAAAAAATATTTATATAATACCGTAATAATATTTACAATTAAAAAATGCCAAGGAAACATTATTTAAAATCTTGAAAAGATATTGAATATATAAATTTACTAATTAATTTTGCAATTTTCACTCTTGCTACTTGTCACGATCCGTTTTCATAGCCGGGACTGGCACTAAGGCTCAGGTAAGCATAAGGCCCCGAGGCCTGTAGGAAACCTGAACTACTAAAATTCAACCATCTCAAAATAAATTTCAAATGACTAGCCCATAATACCATGGGCAAAAATTCAATTATCTCAAAAATATATTATTCTTTGGCCCAATTTAACATTTTAAACATTTCGTAGATCGAGCTCAAATTGTAACACATTACGTTTATCATATGGCCTCATAAAATTATTACATCTATAATAATACACAGCCTAAGGTATATAAATTTTACAACTGCGAAGTTCACTAACAGATAAATACAAATAAATTTTGTACGTTTATCTATTTCATGAATTAATACTAAATCTAGAGAATTCTTTTCTAGCTCTGCAGTGAAGGAAGCGGAGCTTTACCGGGTCAAGAAAAATTCTACTTCCTAAAAAGGTTAATCAAAAGATGTGAGTTTAATAACGAATGTTAATTATTGCATGTCGCATGCATTCACACAAATATGTAAATTAAAACATTTAATAAAATAATTTTATAAAGTAAAATATTGGATAAATTAAAATTAAAATGAAAATCACTATTTTAAAGCAATAAAGCTAAATGGTTTATTTATCTATATGGATAAATTGCCCGTGAATCACTATGAAGTACGTATTCATAACATTCTTTGTCAGTCCGGGCGGAAGGCACAGAAGGAAAGAGAGGATAAATTGAGCTGAGCAATAAAAAAAATTCAAAAAATTTAAAATTTTAATAGAGAAAGGGCTTTTGACGAAGAAAGGCTTAACGGCTACATAAGTTGCGTTGAGATTTTCTTTCTCCATGCATAATTTAATCCATGTACATATTCCTATTGATATGGATAAATGCGAAGAAACAAGTATTGTTTTATTCAATCCATAATGTGAGATAACATTCTATTCTTTACGGGGAAAAAAAAAAATTAAAAGCAATGCAACAACAAAATAAAATAAAAGCAATGCAACAACAAAATAAAATAAAATAATGCAATATATAAAGAGTGAAAAAGAGTAGGTTCAACACAGCAAAAAAACAGGAGCCACAATATATAATTTAGTTTTAATAAGGTTACTGGGATTCTTTTATTTTAATTTTTATATAGGCATCGTGATTTTTCATCTTTAAAACTAAGAACAAAAACAAAAAATTCGCCCGACCAACACAATAGCATCGTGTGTGGAATAAAGTCAATGGAATAAAGTTTTTCAGTATTTCATTCATGGCAAGACCGAGCACACTTGTTTAACTTCTGTATCTATCATTTCAAGCTATCAATCTTTATTACAATTCATGAAAGATTATTCAAAACTCTTCCAAACTTTTTACCCATTTTGCAATTATTGCTAAGTTTATAAGATTTATGCAACTTTGTTTATCCTTATTAATTTTTGGTTGGATTATTTTAATCTTATGAGCCTTCTTGTTCGCGAAAGTAATATATAATTCACAACAATAGATCTACCGTTTAATTAGCAAACTACAATAGACATTCAACAAAATCATTGAAATCATAAGACGTTATGTCATAGAAGATCACGATGATTTATCTATGTAATTCGTTTTTAAAATAATGTAGCTCTCTAGTTACATATCGATTGAAAATGTGCTATTTTGTATAGTTACCGTAAATGATTGAATCCTGAATTTGATTAAAAAAAGATTAAATTAATTAAATCTGATGATTTTTTTTTTTTCTGAAATTATCATAAAACTGAAATTATCATAAAAAATTGAAAATTTCAGCTTTACTTAAATATTGAGTTATTGTCGGCTGTGACGATGTTAAATATAAATTAAGCATTTTGAAGGGACAAAAACTGTGGTGGGGCAGCTTCTTTTTATTTTATTTCCATGTTTCAAATTCCATTTTGGATTGGTATTAATCTTGGTTTTATTAATATTTGCTTTGCTACTGTGAAACTGATCATCCTTTAGAAACTTCCATTTCTGTTTCTGTTACTATCTTCTGTGATTGCTACCATAGTTTTTTTTTTTTTTTTTTATTACCCCATTTGTTTGACAAATGCACAATCAGAGCCTCTAAAAAATATTCATAATTCATTTAATTTTATGATTCTGTTTTTCAGTTTTTTTATTTATGTTGAATGTTGAATGAATTTCATCTGTATGAGAAATGAGTTGTTGATATTTGATTGGTTCTGTTTAAAAAAAAATTGTTTTGTAAAGAGTTAATCAGTTTAGCTTTCTTTAACTTTTGAATACTGGTTTTAGATTTTGGTGCTCCTTTTATACAATCAAGTGATTTGAATCCCACTTTTTCCAGATTAATTCATGTTTCTAGTCAACGCTCCATGGTTAGTAAATGTGGTTGAAAGGTTTAATCCTAGGTGATTAATTCTTGAACATTGCCTCCATGGTTTTTTACACTTGATTAAATCGTGGTTTGAGAATCTTCATCTTTTAGTTCTTCCTTTCTGGTTAAACATATATCAGTTCTTTTGTTTAATTATTTTTTCTTTCGTCGAAAATGAAGACAGGCCATGAGAGTTGGATTCATCGTCTATGCTTGGTAAGGAGAAAGGACCATCTTGATGTAGAAACAATCTTCAGAAACAAATGTGGGGACAGATTGTACGCTTGAAGGAGAAAGAAAAATGGTCATCTAGGCAGACCAAAGGAGAAAGGAGAAGAAAGAAAACAAATGTGCGGAACAGATATGCGTTACGCTTGAAGGGAGAAAAGAAAAATGGTGTCATTCTAGGCAGGACCAAAGGAGAAAAGGGAAAGGGGGAGAATCCTTTTTGATTGCTATTGGGGCAACTTGTCTCGGATTGGTCGTTGAAAGATAAGACTTTTGAATTTGACGGAGAAATTATCCTTCCAACGGATTTTGGTCGTTGAAGATAAGTAACTTTGAATTTGGAGAAATTATCTTCCAAACGTTTGCCATCGTCCATTTGGATACCTCAAAATTCCATAGCCACTAGGGCACCTATAGCTTAATTGAAGGATTTTGTTATAATTTTAGAACATCGGACCAATATATCAACTTATTATATCAATCTATTCAAAGACATGTACTTAACACATTTAATAGAATAATAAAGGAAAATTTTATATTGAAAAATATGTTTAATTAGTTGTCCATTTTATATTTTGAAAATTCATATTATTTTTTCCATATTATATTAACAAGGAAGGATCAAAGTTATTTTCATAAACATAATTTGAAGTTTATAAAAAAAAAGAAAAAAAATCCATTTTTTGAGACGAGATGGGTTGGAATTCTCCTAGTCCAATGCACAGAACTCTTATAGTTAAAAGATCTTTTACGATTTTTAAAATTTTGAACTTAAACCGCTCTTGAACCATTGATCTGGAGTCTCGGCTCCAGTCATGGTTTCCAATGATATACATATTATTTTTCTTCAAGGAAAAAAAATAATAGACATTCATTTCTAGGATTACGTCATTTTAAGGAAAAAATTAATGTGAATTTGAACAAATATTTGTAAATTTTATTTTAAACAACTGGTAGAGTACTTATATTCGTATAAAAAATAGAATTCATTAGCTTTACAAATAAACATGAAATAATCAAATAAATCAAAATTTTATTTTATTTTATTTTATCTAAATGTTATTAATTAAATAATTTGTTAGATAAATTTTAAAAAATATTTTAAATAATGTAATTTTGGACTAAGAAAAAAATTTAGAAGGAAAAAACACTGTTAAACTTTCATGCAGAATAAATTTGAATTAGTATTTAACTTTTTTTTTTTTTTGTTGCTAATTTTACTTTTTTAGACTTTTTAAGTCAAGTGTATCATGAAAATTTTATTTATGAGTAGATGATTATAAATTTCTGTTTAACCGGACTGGAATCGTCAATTCCATTCCGATTCAGGTTTATTTTTTAACATTGACATGGATTGGAACTAGTCTTTGAACATCCAATTATGATTTAAAATTTTGGACCAACGATACCAATTCAGGTTTATTTTTTAACGTATTGACATGGATTGAACCAGTCGGTGAACCCCAGTTCTAGTTCAAAATTTTGAATCAACTATGCAATTCGGTTTTAGTTCATGCACAGTACAATTTGATTATGGTTCAAACCGAACCAATAACTGTACCCAGAAAACCAATTGAACCTTGTTAGTTTAACTATTTCATACAATTTCTGGTCAATAATACTTGTCATAAATTTCATATTTCTTAAGAAAATTATGAAATGTGTCTAAATTATAATAAATTATTAAATAAATTGACTATATTATTTTTAATTTATACGCAATTTGCCTCGAGCTCATGAGAGTTATTATTTTTTGAACGATTGACCATGGATTGGGAACTAGTCTGTTTTGAAACATTCCAATTTTAGAGAAGTTTTAATAAGGATGTTCAACCAATGTCTCATGGACACTGAAAAACTTGTGAAGGATACTGAATAAAAAAGTTTGCAAATGGCCCAACACAACTATTTAATGATACTTACATTTTCTTATTAAATTCAGAGGAGCTGGCTGCTTAGGAGGAAAGGAATACCAATCATGAGTGTAGTCATATATTATTTTTAAAAACAGATTGTTTGCAATTGCACCACTGCGAAAAATAAGAGATAGTATTGATAACACAGAGGAGAGACTGTTCTTGCTAGGTTTTGTTTAATCTTTCTCGCGAAGAGTTACAAATAGAGAAAATTAATTTATTACCGGATAGTCCAAGATATATTATCGCAAGAGGTTGAATAATCAGGAGAGTCTACTACGAATTCTGACCAATCCTCCCAAAGCGCTTTTGCTCGGAACTTATGGGTGTCATACCTTGTGTCACACATCTTGGTCATTGAGCCAATCATGATGCCAGCAACATTCGAAGACCTATTAAACAAAATTACATTGCTGCGACTGGCTATCTCAGACAAAAGAGATCTACGAGTCCCTGAATTATCCTGATTACATATGTGTTCCAACTGTTGCTAGAGTACGATCAATTTTGATTTTATGGTAGGTGCAACATATCTTTTTGCCGACACCACATATTGCATCTTGTGTGTCCAACGCTTTAAATTTCCTGTACCCTAGCCAAGACTTATATATTAGAAAGCTTCACGCTCGAGCTTATGATTAGAGAAAGAAGGAATAAAAAAGGAAATTATGGAGACCCGATTGACAAGGACAGGCGCGTGGGTAGTGAGCTAGCTGGAAGTGGATTTTAACTAACAATGAAAATTTCCACATACTAAGTATATACCGCGTGACCGTCCAAGTGCAATACTTGTCTATGTAAATTTTCATATTTTCTTAATGAAAATATGTGAAAAATCTGTCACTTCCCACACCTACAACCCCATCTCCATTTCTCCCCGACTGGCTCGTTAAACCCTGTGAAACTAAGTATTATTATACATTGTTCATTTGATTATAAAAATATATATTGCATTAACTATACTATTATCGTTTAACCACTTTAAATGCAGATCTTAATATGTATAATATAAATAACAAGAATATTTAAAATTAATAAAATTAGAAACTCTCGGAATAATATTTGTAATTATTGATTTATAATATTTAATAGGATAAATTTCAGAAAAAAAATAAATAGAGATTTATATACTTCTATTTCAGAATGTAATTACATTTATAACCTTAAATTCAGTTGTAATTTTTCAGAATACAATGATATTGCAATAATTTTCGAAGTGAGAAACTGTATAAGTTTATTCATTTCAGATATTCGAAAATAATATTCGTTTTAGGCTACCATGGTATGTAAGATAATGTATCAGTGAGACGTTAGAAAAAGCCAAACCATAAATGTAAAGTAATATATTTAATTCAAAGTGCGCGAAAAAAAGATGAAAAAGCGTGAGTATGTTTCTCACTCAAATTTTCAATAGACGACTTTATATAATTCCAGTGTTGAAGGAGGTACGTGTTCACTTTTTGTTTTTTGGTTTCGTGTAGAATATGACCCCAAATTATCAGGCGTATTTGTTCACTTTTTTTTCAGAAGGTAGCGAGAAATTGAGGAACGAAGGAAAGAAAGTAGGGAAGATTCGGGGATATATGTAGACGGTAGTTGTAATGTTACTTAGATATATGAAGGAATAGGCGTGGTTCGAGAGCGTGCACGGAGCAGATAGTGAGATGCGGGGGCGTTACCATTTATAAAGGACTCTGGAAGGAGGTGGCGGTTAATACATATGGTCTTTAAGACTTAGGGATTTTTTTTTCTTTTTTGTTTATTCTTTTGCGCCGTCAAATGATTTATAAAAATGATTGTAATCAAATAAAGTAAAGGAATAACCCACTTGAAAAGGTATAAATAATATTTTTTATTTCTAATGGGTTAACGCTTATTACTAGATAGAAAATACTAACACGCGATATCATATTTGTAGCCAACCTCCTCTTCCGAATTACTGTATGCTAAGACGCGCTTACATTATTCTTCAAAATGCGAGCTGCACATACCAAAGTCTCACTCGGTGACCTCTAACTATAAAATTGTCGGATCCTCATTCTCTCTCTTGCTCATAACTCACTCCGACGAATTACGATACTCATGATCTTCCTTATTTTCTAACCTGCGGCATCGCCCTTAAATCATACGTCTCTTCGCTCATTCTTCCGCTCTCGTATTATTAATCTCGGGTATTTACTACCGATCGCTCTGTGTGCATAGCGTTCATTCATTAAACTGCCGGCTGATCAACTAAGGACTGGCTCCCCTTAAGATTTAAGTTGAATAATTTCCAATCCAGAAATGGAGCCAAGGAAGATAGAGACCACAAGAATGTATGACCAATCCAGATGGTCCGATCCCACCAGGCCTCAAACAGAGGCCAACTTAATCGACTAATATCAGATTGATAGTTGTATGATCCTGACAGACTGTGCTGCACACAGATTATGTGTGCCCTTAAACCTCAATAACTGAATATTCATGTTCCTCTTAATGCATAGAGAGAAACGTGAGTGTGGTGTAATTTGCAAAAGTGGTTGTCGATGATGAAAAGATCTTAAGAAAGACAGCTGAATTGTATAAATCGTATGTCCCTAAACCATATAAAGAGGATTCCAATAGGCGTACCGGTGGGACATTGGCTTCAGAAAACGCGCGTGAACTCATAAAGTGACATCTGACAACTGAAGACATATGAAGATGACATGTTATATTCTGACATCTACATTATTTACTAATACTACCTGAAAATGGCCTCAAATTCTAGCCAAAAACAGCTCATTAATTTTATCAAACTGTGTAACAAGCGAGCTATGAATCAGAATTCAAAATGAATAATCTAGAGTATTCCAAATGAGCGAAAATTTGTCAATAATTTTTATGTTTAAAGTATTGTCCGACAAGTATAAAGTGTGGATATCTCCAACAGATCCATTCCAGAAATGGTTACAAGCATACATTAGAGTCGATTTCCGACCTGCCAAACTATGATGGCTAGTAGGAATAGTGCAATAACTTATGGAGGAAAAATCCTAGTGATAAGCGCATAATAATTGATTAGAGTGACAACTAGGAAGGATATTCTGAGTACAACGGCACAGCGATGGTCCTGCTGAAAATTGCCCAATAATCTCTAAAGTCAGAAATATAATCTAGTGAGCCTATTCAGTGAGGCTAATAACCCTGATAATTTTAATCTAAACCACTTTGAATGTCCCTAGTCGTATGTCAAGCACCAAATGCAATAAAATCTCTCTTCCAACAAGAGAGACATGCTTGGAAGCCTTATGAATTTGTCTTTGATAATCCGTATTCAGGTTTGAATAGATTTTAGGATGTCTGATGTGCACCACACGCCGAGACATATAAGGCAATCAATAATTTTGGGTATAAAAAATAAGTTCGTTAACTTGCATTCTTGATGTCGAGCTAAGCGGAAGGTAGCCAAAACATAATATTTGTTGTTAATTGTTTTGGTACTTCGAAGTCAACTTTGATTCTGAGTCCGAAGTCATTGCTTTTAGGCACGATTGACATTTATACTTCTTTCAGTTAGTGAAAACTCACAGACTTGCAGATGTTATTTAAGGTTAGATGATGAACGTGTTAATTGATAACAATGTCGTCATACCTTCTGTGATAGAGGATAGGAACGACAGTTTTGTGTTTTCAACCGTCAAGTGGCCGCTGCTCGGCCATGGAATTCGTTCAGTTCTGCTGCAGCTGTCAGGTAAGCTTATATCTTCTATGTATTAACTGACTATCTCCGTCAAATTATTGTGCTATGTTAACTTTCTACAGAGGTACTCTTATCTTAATGCATCCAATCCAATTTAGGATGTCGTTTGAAGGAGATCATCTGCGACTTACTGCAGATGGTACTTAGCTCAGAACCAGGTTGTAATTTGCACAACGTCTATGTGACGAGCGAAAAGATTTGTCTCCATCACCACATGTTTGTATTTGTTGGTAAGTGTCTGATGACATCTATGATAACACTTCTTATACAAGAAGTTTCCCAATTACAAAAGTAAGAATTTGCGCTCATTAGTGACTTTGCTCAGTCAGCACTAAGGACATCTAAATTAATTAAACAATTTGTATCCTATTCACTTTATCTTTATCGACAAAACATAAAATTAGAACGTGGCAGATTCCTCATCATTTGTCGCGTCTTATTGCATTCCTGGTAACATAATGAAAAACACAATAACCTATGTGAATATAAGTCCAGCGTCGTTTTCCTTATTACTAATGATCGAGACATATCTGCCAATCCAATCGACAATACTAAATTCCTTCAGATTGGCAAATCCACCGTTACTCTTATGGGTCATTTACGACGCCGTTCATAACCCTTGTTAATGTTATCTGCTATCATTGCGTTTTAGCTGCCAGCTATTCGTAATAAGTTTTTGTTTTAGCTGAAAGTGGTCTCTAAGTCTTTAGACAATCTATTTCAGAATGTTGGACAGGAGAGTTATTTACATCCATTTGAAGTATTAATCGCTAGTTTCAAAGATCTTGGTTAAGTGAAGAACGAAAACTAGATGTTGTTAGTATAGCCAATAAAATTTTCTAATTAAATCGTCCTTGAAATTGTATTTGGCGCAGGGAATGTGAAAAACACTCAGTACCACCATTCTGAAAAGTCATAAAAAGCTGCGATATTATGGTGCCACAGCAGAATGCAACAACTGAGGTTTCTCAGAGCGAAACTAAATTTGCAATATTAACGAGAGTGCACTCAGTCTGAGTTTGCTGAGGACAATAAATTGTAGGCAGGTTCATGTCTTGCCACGGTAAACTTTCACACGCAGAGAATCGAACGAGTAGATACTACTGAATCCGGCAGACGGAAGTAAGACGAAGCTATAATAAAGCTGTCATCTTTGGGACTGAAGTATATTTGTAAATGTTTTCAGTACACCACGTGTAGTGAGTGGGTGCAATTGGCAGAAGTGGAAGATGGCATTCACTCTGAGTGCAAGGAAGGCTCAACAGTGGTGCAGAAACTTCTGCGGCTAGCGAGTATGCTTGATTACATGTACTGGCTGAGGCTAACCTCTCGTCTATTTGCCACAAATTTTCACACCGTGGCAACATTTCTGTAGAGTGAGGTTTATGGAATGTCTGAAGTTAGTTCATTGATAAATTGCTAATATTGCTGTTCATACCTGAATTTTATCTGCTCTGCATTATCCTGGGTGTCTCCTCCGTCCCTTATGCAAATGGAACCTCGTTCCAATCTGCTGGATGAAATTAGCTGACCTCAATATAGTAATACAAACACTTTAATTCATACTCTGACAATTATCCCTTAAGTTGTGTGATATTTTGCATTTCTCAATATACAAAATGAATTGGCGTTCTTCTTGTAATACATTAAAGAATTGATTTTAACCATATAATAGGGATACTAAAGGACACTCTCTGAATTCAGATTTCAGTATTATCTATTATCTAGCATAGATAAGACCATAACGGAAACAAAAGATTGTTTGATTATATGTTGTGCAAAAATTAACCCAAACTAAGGAATTTGATGAGAACATCTAAGGCTGCTGACTAAGTATGTTGTGCTGAACTAGCCAAATTCAAATTGTGTATTTGTGCAAATTCCCAACTAGTTTGTGGCTAAGGCTTGGCTGCTGTTGTTGTGCTGCTGCAAATTTTCAAAATCATGTTGTAGAGTCACATAATAAAATATATATACGGGTTTTCTTTTCTTTTGTTTTGTTTTTTTTTTTTTTTAAATGTTCAAGCTGGCTAGTATTCGGGTAACAGCAGTGATTCCAAATTTATCAGTTTTTATATTGCAGGAAATTTCATTGGATATATAGTCTATTTTCATTGATTTAACTGTTTTCCTTATTTTAAAATATAAACCATTTAAAGTTTTTATACTAAAATTAAAAAAGTGATTGATTTTTTTAAATTATAATAAAAATCAACAGTTAATGACAAATGTCAACAATGACAAATGTTAGTCGAGCGATTGTTACTCAAACGAGAGGAACAAATGTCAATAATGACAAATGTTAGTCGAGCGATTGTTACTCAACGAATTGTCATAATGACAAATCGTTATTTCGAGCGATTGTTTGCTCAAAGAGAGCGAACAATGTCAATAATGAACAAAATGTTTACTCGCTCTCTTGGCGATCGTTACTCGCTCTCTAGCGATTGTGTACTCAATATTAAATATGCCCACTACTCGCTCTCTAGCGATGTTACCAAACGGAGAGATACCAAATGTCAATAATGACAAAATGTTAAGTCGGAGCGATTGTTACCTCAAAACGCAGAAAAGGAGGAAACAAATGGTCAACAATTGACAAATGTTTTTCAGTTCGATGCGATTTTTTACTCGCCTCTTAGCGATTGTTACTCAAACGAGAGGAAACGAATATGTCAATAATGACCAAATGTTAGTCGAAGCGATTGTTATTACTTCGAACGAGAGGGAAAAAACAAAAATGTCAATAATTGGACAAATGTTAGTCGAGCCGAATTGTTACTCGATACGAGAGGAACAAAATGTCCAATAATGACAAATGGTAGTCGACGTGTGAAATGAAAGTCAATATTAATATGCCACTACTCGCTCCCTCTAGCGATTGTTACCTCTCAAACGAAGAGGAACAAAGTGAATTGGATAAGGTCATATAATATGCCCACTTTTTACTCGCCTCTCTAGTCATTGCAGCGCCTACTCTTCTACTCTAACAAGCACGAAGAAATTATTTAAAAGAATGCCAAAGCGAAAGAACAGCATCATTTAAATATTGCGGGTTGCCAAACTTTTTATTGTATCTTCAAGTTTTTCAGTATTTTGATTCAACTTCTCTCCACTTTTTATTGTATCTTCAAGTTTTTCAGTATTTGATTCACTTCTCTCCTCATTTCAAGCTATCAATCTTTATTAAAATTCATGAAAAATTATTCAAAACTCTTCCAAAATTTTTATCCATTTTGCAATTATTACTAAGTCTATAAAATTTATGCAACTTTGTTTGTCCGTATCAATTACAAATATATATAGTTAAAGAGAAATGTGCTAAAGCCTTCTAATAGTTTTTTATTTCATTTTTCTTTTCAGGGAAAATTTAAATGCAGTACACAAGGTTTTCGCCTTCACCGTAGCAAGTTTAATTGGCCTCATTCAAATCAAGCCTTTAGTTGATACAGACAAACACTTTGTATTCACAATCTTTCTTGTTGGTCTGTTCACGTATGGGTTTGGAACTATCTTTCAAGCTTGGAGCTCCTTCAATTCAATTGTTAGCAAAGTTGGCCTGTTTGCTGTTGGATCGGCCATAGTTGCACTTGTCTTTCTCCTTGTCCCAATTTTTGGTTGGATTATTTTAATCTTATGGGCCTCCTTATGCGCAAAAGTAATAAATGATTCGCTTGAAGAGATTTACCATTTAATTAGCAGGCTACGAGAGAGATTTAACAACATAATTGAAATCATAAGACGTCGTGTTACAGAAGAGCACAATATTTTACCTGTGTGATTCTTTTTTGAGATAATGTAGCTCTTTAGCTACATATCGATTGTAAATGTGCTATTTTGTATAGTTACCATTAAAATAAAAATATTATTTAATTTCAGTGTTATTCCTTTAATTTCATTTATTCAATTATTTTTATAATCATTTGAAAAAATAAACAAAAAAGAAAAAAAAATCCCTAATCTTAAAGACCATATGTATTCCCAACTTCCAGAGTCCATTTATATGGTAACGCCCGCATCTCACTATCTCTCCGTGACCCGACCACGCCTCTCCTTCATATTAAGTACTAACTACCTCTCTATTGATCTCTTCTTCTTCGTCTCAATTTCTCTCCCTTCTGAAAAAGGAAAAAACGCCTGAAATTGGTCAATTCAAGAAAAAAAAAAAGGAACCTATCTCTTCAAATTTTGATTAATCGCTTGAAATTGGTGAGAACATTCCTTTTTCTTTTTCCCTTCTTTGATTAATCGCTTGAAATTGGTGAGAACATTCCTTTTTCTTTTTCCCTTTATTTTTTCATTTGTTGGTTTTAAGCTCTGCTATTACTATACAGGTGCCACGAATTATTTCAAATTCTGAATGATCAGTTCACTTTTTTGCAATAATGATTGAATCCTGAATTTAGTTAAATTAATTAAATCTGATGAATTTTTCTTTTATTTTTCTGAAATTATCATAAAAAATTGACAATTTCCGCTTTACTTAAATCTTGAGTTCTTGTCGCTGTGACGATGTTAATATATATTTTCATCAAATGAACATGTAATACTTTCGGGTTACGAGAAATCGGAGAATGGAGATGGGTTGTATGTGGATGAGGCGCGTGCGGTCAGTGGTTCTTGTAAATCACCCTTCCATGGCCTCTTCCCTGCTTCGCTCTCAATTCCTTACCCTAATAAGCGAGTGAGCAAAAGTGGTAGTGCAAATAAGCGTTTGCACAAATGCAAATGGGTGCAAAGAAGCTCCTAGTATTTATATCCTAGCAACAGTTGGAACACAATGTAATTCAGGATAATTCAGGACTGTAGATCTCTTTTGTCTGAGATACCAGTCGCACAATGTAATTTTGTTTATAGGTCTGCGAATGTTGCTGCACATATGTTGACAGTTGGAACACATTCCGAAGCAGGCTTGGGGGTTTGGAATTCTGTACCACCTCCTATTCTACTTGATTTCTTGCTTTCGTAATAAATATTTCTCATTTTACCTTCAAAAAAAAAAAATCCTAGCAACAGTTCCTCTTCTATCTTCCTATTGGGTTGCAAACTTTTTAATATTGCTATCTTCCTCTAACAAGCTCCTCTGAATTTAAAAGAAAATGTAAGTATCATTAAATATTGGGTTGCAAACTTTTTATTGTATCTTCAAGTTTTTCAGTGTTCATGGCTGGACACTTGTTTAACTTCTCTATCATTTCAAGCCATCAATCTTTATTCAATTCATGAAAGATTATTCAAAACTCTTCCAAAATTTTTATCCATTTTCCAATTATTGCTTCAAAATTTTTTATCCATTTCCAATTAATTGCTAAGTCTATAAAAATATTGCAACTTTTGTTTCCTTATCAATCAAATATATATATAGTTAAATTTGAAATGTGCCTAAAGCCTTCTAATAGTTTTTTTATTTCATTTTAATGTGCTAAAGCCTTCTAATAGTTTTTTTATTTCATTTTTCTTTTCAGGGAAAATTTAAATGCAGTACATAATGTTTTCACCTTGATCATAGCAAGTTTAATTGGCCTCATTCAACTCAAGCCTTTAGGTGATACAGACACACACATTATATTGCCAATCTTTCTTGTTGCTCTACTCACATATGGGTTCGGAACTATCTTTCAAGCTTGGAACTCCTTCAATTCAATTACTAGCAAAGTTGGCTTATTTGCGCTTGGATTGGCCGTAGTTACACTTGTGCTTATGGTTCTCCCAATTTTGGGTTGGATCATTTTAATCTTATGGGCCTCCTTGTTAACTAAAGTAATATATAATTCAAGGAATAAGATTTACAGTTTAATCAGCAAATTAGGAGAGAAATTCAACAAGATAATTGAAATCATAAGACGTCGTGTTGCAGAAGATGACGATGATTCACCTGTGTAATTCTTTTTTGAAATAATGTAGCTCTTTAGCTATATATCGACTGACAATGTATTATTTTGTGTAGTTACCATAAAATGGAAAAGAAATAGAATTTTTATTTAATTTCAGTGTTAGTCCTTTAATTTCATTTATTCAATTATTTTTATAATCATTTGAAAAAAACATTTGAAAAAAAAAAAAAAAACCCTAATCATAAAGGCCGTATGTATTCCCAACTTCCAGAGTCCATTTATATGGCAAAGCCCAAAAGTTCCAATATTGATTAAAGTAGGAAGGTTGAACCAAAGAAAGAAAATGTTTGTATAGTTAATTATTTTCAAAAGCAGCTCATGCGAAGAGAAAAGTTTCTCAACTTCCCACCTTAAATATTTCTAGGGCCCCAAATTATCTCCTTGAAATTGACATTTCTCTCCCAGAGGAGAGGTAAATGTAGCAGAAGTTAACAGTCAGAATCCAGCAAGATGGATATGCTAATGGTATTGTTGATCCAAAAGAAACATCATAGTTCTTCACTATCAAAAATGAAGTGCTTTATGCACCAACTATTTAGTTGTCCTTGTAATTTTTCACTTGGGCCTAACATCCTTTGTGCATCGACCTTACACCCGTTCATAATTTTATCATTTTAATGATATGGTCTTTACTGGATCTTATATACCTATGTAGAAAACTCCAAATAAAGTTCCTAAATAGTTGTGATACAAGAAAAGAAATTAATAAAAAAAAGGTTCCCAAAACTGCATTTGCTTGGCTACATCAGGAAGTATGAAATTAGAGCATATGTTGACCTGGGATCTCTGGTAGCTTTGTAAAGCCAATATGTGCTTTCTATTAACTCTGGACGGAGTGGATACCTCTTCTGCCCATTCTATAAATCAAAATAAGATGTCTATTCTTTTTTTGAAAGTAACTTGCTAACTCATACTATATAACTAAGATACCATAGTATCTTATAAAATGTGATTCAAATTGGGAATACTTATTAAATCTTTCATGTGCTTCCAATAATGATTGGGGTACCTGAACACTTAGAGTAGCAAGATTAAAACCTTCTGGAGTGAAACCGTATCTTTTCCAGACGCTAAAGAAGGCAGCATGTGTTCGAATGGCAGGATCAATGTCTCCTGCTAAAACCTTAGAAATAAATGCAATTCCAATCAACATAAATATAACAGTCGACTCTTAGAAATAAATGGCAATTCCAATCAACATAAATATAACAGTCGACTTATTATGCGTTGCACAATGCCAGATATAGAAAAAGCAAAAAACCTGAAGGCCTGGCCAAATGCCTGCAGACTATTAAATAATGGCCAGACGATAGCAGCAAGAATCCATATTTACCTCTACATACCTAAAAAGACAGTAAAGTAAAATGTTCAAATTTGAAAGGATTTAAATACCAATGGAATAAAGTATATATTGTGGAATTAGACCAATTCTATAGAGCTACACAACATTTGGCAACAACAGCTATTTATGAGCAGAGGGGCAAGATAAGCCACAGCTTTAACCAAGGATGCGTTAAAAGATAGTGCATTAGACAGCAGCTAAGCTCTTGGAAAAATGAACAAATACTCCTCATCACCAATACAAATAACCTGAAATATAAGAAATTTTTCAATAAAAGCTTCTTCAAAATTAAATTACCTATTCATTCATCTAAGATTCTTTCTCAAAATTAAATTACTATTCATCATCTAAGATTCTCCCATTTGTTTATCGTGAATATCCTACCACTATTTTAGCTGTAAATGATTGTTCAAAACCATCCTATATGATCTGATCTTCTGCAAGTATTTATGTATTTATGTGCTCTAGCCATTGATGGAATGAGACACGGCAGAATGGAAGAGCAGGACTCATGCAGACAATCAAACCAGTTTTCATAAAAGCTTATTTGAATTATGTGTATCAGCATGATTATGTATTTACTTCTGAAAAATATTTTGAGCTACTATGTTAACCCAGGAAATATCTTCCTACACAGTGAAACCGTTATCACATACCTTTAAGAGATACTCATAAAAAGAGTCAATACTTGTTCCTATTCCAGCATCCTACAAAGAAACAAAAAGTAAACTGGATGTAGTTGCTTAATGAAAAAAAAAATTGAATCCTATAATGAAAAATCAACCATGGGGGAAGTACATTTGGAAGGTGGAGCAAGTCTGTCTAAGAGCACAAATCAAAAAAGGAGAAAAAACTGAATTTTGCAATTTTAACTATTACACGTATTTTCACACTAATAATAATAGTTTTTAAAGTTTTTGAATCTTATCTACAAAATATTAATTTGATATGTAATTTAGCATAAATTTTGAAATAATAATTTTTATAATTATTAATTATTTAATAGGTATTGAACTATTAAAGTAATAAAGTAATAAAAATAAAGGATACATTTAGGTATTGAACCTAAATAAACCCCAGAGATATGAAAGACGCTTAATAGGGTAAAATATGGGCAAATTGAATATGCTTCGGGTTTGAAATACGTATTCGCGACATTTTCCACAAATTATGGAAACAGAAGTTCTTGTCTATCACAACCTGCGATATAAACAATCACACGTGGAGCAAAGTAATAGGGATATAACCCACGTGGGGAAATCAGTGTCGCCACAACAGTGATTTTCCCATTAGCCCTTAATTTTTTGTTTAACTACAACACCATCCTTTTCTTCCTTTTCATATCTTTTATTATTTTCTTTTTTCTTTTTTTTAAAAGTTGATTTTGTTTGATTATGTTTTTGGCCCGATTCAGTTTAGCATTTTCTTACATTATTTCTTCTTTGAAAGCCATAAAATATAAAAATATTTCAGCTTAGCATTTTCTTACTTTATTTCTTCTTACATTATTTTAGCTCTTAACAAAAAATATTTATATGATACCGTAATAATTTTTAAAATTGAAAAATGCGAAGAAAATATTATTTAAAATCTTGAAAAAGCGTTGAATATATAAATTTATTCTCTAATTTTTCAATTTTAATCCTTGCTATCTTAAATTTTTTTATGATTTATCGTATATTTGAATTTATAAATTTTGATAATATTAAATACTTTTTCACAGTAACAATAATAGTGTTTAAAATTTTTTGAATAATAATTTTCATAAATTTTAATTATTTCATAGGTGTTTAATTGATTTATTTTGTAAATTGAGACATTTAATAAAATAATTTTATAAATTAAAATATTGGATGAATTAAATAAAAATTAAAAGCACTGTAAAATTTAAGTAATAAAGCTAAACGTTGAATTTATGTATATGGGTAAATTGCCTGAATCGCTTTTGAAGTACGTATTCATAACATTCTTGTCAATCCAGGCCGAAGGCACAGAAGGAAAGAGAGCAGCAAGTGAGTTGAGCAATAAAAAAATTCGAAAACAATAAATTTAATATTTTAAATTTAAATTGATCTTACATCTCGTTACGGTAATAATAAATTTTAAATTTTTTTATTTTTATATGCAAAATATTAATTTAATATTTTTATATACAAAATATTAATTTAATATGTAGTTAATATAATTTTTAAAACAATAAATTTTACATTTGAACTATTTAATAAGTATTTTAATCGATTTAATTTTATAAATTTAGCATTTTTTGACATTATTTCTTCATTGAAAGCCATAAAATAAAAATATATTTAATAAAAAAAAAGGAAAGGAAACCTGCATGTTGTATATTTAGCAATCAACTCTTAACAAAAATTTTATATTAAACTGTAACAATTTTTAGAATTGAAAAATGACAAAGTAAATATTATTTAAAATCTTGAGAAAAGTGACTACATAAATAGATGAATTTTATAATTTTAACTGTTACACATAAAATTGACCAATTGACCAGGCAATAAATAATTTTAAAATTTTGACAGAAAAAGGGTTAATGAGAATGAAATATATAATTTAAAATAATAAAAACTGGGGGCCACAATATATAATTTAAAATATGTAGGTGCAATACGTAAAAATAAAATGTAAAAACAAATCATATTAGAGGTGAATTTATATTTGAGGATGTTGTAGGTGCAATACGGTAAACAATAAAATGTAACAAATCATATTAGAGGTTGAATTTAATATTTGAGGAATGTTTAAAAACAGTTTTGCTAAAAAAAAATATTTATTTTGTTTATCCTTACAATCACCTTTCTTATAATTATTTATTAGTACTTTTAGCTTTTGATACTAAAGTTTGCAATATTCAGCTTTTATTTTTTATTAATATGATATTCATAATCCATCCTTTTTACCAATTGCCAATATTAATGAACTGAAAAAAAGTAAAAATAATGAAAATTTTATTTAATATGAATAATTAAGGCAGATGTTGAGAGAAACAACAGTAGGAATAAGGATTTGGAAAGGCCCAATCGGAAGACAAGCAATAATAGCTTTTTTTTTTTTTTTCAAGAATAATATTCGTCCCATATTTAGGGGTGGCCATATTACGGCTTTCGGAAACCGGAACCGTCGGTTCGAACCGGTCCCTGGAACCTTAATTTGAACGCGGTGAAACCGGAACCGGATTCGAACGGAACTGGAGATTTTTCGGTTCGGTTCCGATTCTAGATTTCTGGAACCGAACCGGCGTTTTCCAGAATAACCAGTCGGAACGCGGATTGGGAACCGTCGATTCCCGGCCGGTTAGAACCGCCGGTTCAAAACCCGATTTCCGAACCGGCGTTCTGCTGTTATAAATTGTTCAGACCAGTTTTTTTTTTTTTTTTTTTAAAATTTTATTGTGAAATCTCTTTATTACCCCCTCCCAGACAGCGCGCAATAACGGCTACATAACGGCTAGTTTCAAGGTATTTTTTGGAAAAATGCATTTTTTGAATTTATTGTAAATACCGTCATTTCCATTTACAAATTGATTAACAAAAAACTCTCAAACTCTCTCTACAATATACTACACTCTACTTACTTCTCCTACAATTACTCACTTACTCTATATTATTCTTCTTCTACTTTACAAATCTCTCGTATTAAGTTTATTATTCTCTCTAATTTTTTTTATTCAAGTTCCAAATTATAATCTTATTATCATAATAATGACAAGTGGAGAAACTCAATTCGGGTAAAGGGCAAGGGAAAAGATTGGAGAAACACAATATTCATCTATCCCTACAACCGACTCTATGATTTCACGTTCCAACACAATTTAATTTTGAGGGATATCCAAATGAAAATTTGTGAAAATTCCAACTCAAAGAATCAAAATTTAATGAGCAATTACAAGCAGAGGAAAGAGCAAGAGCAAGAGCAACGAGCACAAATTTTTTTGTCTGGAAGAGCAAGACAAGTTCCGACATATTCGCCATTCATTTTCAGCGAAAAAATTCCAAAGGTTGAGAAAAATTTATGATGTAATTTGCAATTTGTGTAAAATCTATAAATTTAAACAAAGCGGGTGGCTTTATGGATCATTTTTGGAAGCATTTTGGAGATAAAACATCCAACAAAAATAGGAGTTATCGGTCTCAAAACACAAATTTCGGGTACGCACCTTCTAGACCTTTCTTTATTTGCAATATTCTGAAAAAAATTACAAATAAGAAAGAAAATTAGCAAATGATTTTTTATGGAACATTTATCTTTTGTTTTTGTGAAAAAATAGGTTTAATAATTATTGTCAAAAAAAGCTTTAAAATCCTTCTGCTAAAGAGTACCGAAGAAATACTGTAACGAAACTAATTATTCCTTTATATAATAAGGAAAAAAGAGTTTATAGCTTTTATTTTTCTCAATGAAAATTTTCGTGTTTCAAATTTGTTGTGTAATTTGGAGTGATCATTGGCAGAAATGCATTTCTTATATGGGTATTAACATGTATTAGATTGATGATGAATGGAAAATTTAAAAAAGAAATTATTGTTTTTTCATGTTTTTGATGATAACATACTGCAAATGAATATTTATAGAAATAAGTTTCAATTTTAAGAGGATATAAGTTGACAAAAAAATTTTTTCAATTTCAATGTTGATAATGCTTCTGCAATACTAAATCAATTATTGAACTTAAAAATATTTGTGAAGCCAAGTATTGTGGAAAATTTTTTCATATAAGATTGTGGCATGCCTGTTTTCAAATTTATGTGTACGGATTGGTTTTAAAAATTCTTTGAAGTATTTTAATTCTCGCAATTAAAAGCTATTTCCATTATTTAATCATGGGGACATCTCCAAGTGATGAAAGTTGGGCTAAATTTTTTGGTAAGAAAATAATAAAAGACGCAAACGTTTTTCAGGATGTCCCAACTCGTTAGAATTCAAAACATAAATGAATTAACTAAACGAGTCTTTTTTCTTATAAAGAAATATTTATGCTTTTTTGTTAGCTAATAATATTGAGGATATATAATTTCTATCCACAAAATTGGGGATATTTGTGCAAAAATTTTTTAAGATATTTTAAAAATTTTTTAATTAATGCTACTTATAATTTAGTGGGGTTTATTTATCCCACATCTCATTTATTTTTTATCTATATGTATTAATATTGTTAGTTGCACTCCAAGATTTTGAAATGAATGATTTATTTTAAAAATTGTATTTTTTTCAATGAAAAAAATGGTTATCTTATTTTAAAAAATATACCACCCTTTATCTTGTTTTGCTATGTATTTGATCCTAGATGTAACTTGATGTTTTATGTGATTTTATTTGACTATTTTATTATGAAGTATTAAATCTTTGATGTAGAAGGATAATGTTAATATAAATGTGTAATGCAATGGAATTAAACCAAAATATTAATGGCAATTTATATAATGAATTTGTTCAAAGTTTCTAGTTCATCTACTTTCAACGTTCTTCTCAATCTAATATTCAACAATTTCCAAACACAATGGTAAGTGGTGTTTGGTGCTTGCTCAACAAGTTTTACTACAAAGACAAAAAAGAAACAGGAATCCAGTTTTCTTTTTTCTGAATTTGATAATTATGCTAACAACTTGTTTTTTTGAGTTTTGGTGATGGTTATGCAGATTGATTTTCCAATTTTAAGATTAGTGGAGTCGTCGCAATACTTTTTCCCCAATTCTTTTTCTTTAATTGCAAAACAAGTTTTAGCAAGCTCGGTTCTGCCACTGTGCGGTTGAACAAGCTTTTAGTCTAAGAGGAAACATAACTTGATGAAACAACGATCTCGTATGACACCTGAAATTCAATTAGAAGCACAATCATGCGTGGATTGATTGGGCAGAAAGGTTGAACTAAGAGCAAGAAAATCCAAAATAAATGAAGATTTATATGATTTATACGATAGGTCTTTCAACGGATAACATCAACCGGTGGTGCAAATAGCCGATTAGCGTAAGGGGTGAAATTGGTATAAGGTAAGTAGAATATGTGGGCTTTGATTCCTCTAGAACTCCCAAGAGTATATTGTAGACAACTTAATTTTTTTTTTTTTAAAAAAAATTAATTTCAAAGCCGTCCTTTTTTTTTAAAAAAAATTATATTCAAACTTTTTTAAACAAAAAATAAATCTGCAGTTGAAATCTTTTTTTAAAAAAATAATTATGTTCAAATTTTTAAAAAATAAATTTAATTGGAAGTTTTTTTTTTAATTTTTAGGTGTATTTTTTAATTTTTTTATGTTCCAATTATATTTTTTTTTAAAAAACCGTTCTCTCAAGAATTTAAAATTTAAAATTAATGCGATTCGCCCGAAAAAACCGATGCGGAACCAAGTCGGTTTTATCACCGCAACGAACCTGGAACCGACGGTTCCAAATCGAAACTGAAACCGGACCTTTTCGATTCGAGTTCGCGGAACTGTGGCCCACCCCTAACCCCATGTTGCAATGTGTAAAAGTCTTGAAATGTGTAAAAGTCTTGAAATCTTTTTTTATTACCTATTAGTATCTGTAAATTCTGACAACAAGGTAATGAGGTTGGGCTTGGAAAAATTGAATCGAAGGATCAACGACCCATCAGACCAAAATGGAAAAATTGAATGAGGTTGGGCCTGGAAAAATTGAATGGAAGAAGCAAATCACCCGACAATGTTAACTAGACTAGAATATTATATAATATTATCTAGAAAAGCTATCACCCGACAACGACGCAAAAAAACAAACAGGGCAATGGGGGGCCACAATGTACAAAAAAAACTAAAACACCACCACACGTGAGACGAAATTCAGGGTAATGGAAGTATGGAACCACAATGTACCAAAAAAACAAAAACACCACCACACGTCAGACGAATTCAGGGTAATGGAACCAAAAACAGGGCAATAGAACCACAATGTACACCTCTTAGATGTAAAAAGGTCCTGCCTATGTGGCACCTCTTAGATGTCAAAAGGTCCTGCCTATGTGGCATGTATGTGGAATCATAAAAAGGTCCTGC
Source organism: Jatropha curcas (assembly GCF_014843425.1). The sequence goes on from NW_023590671.1 coordinate 476,514, forward strand.
CTATGTGGAATCATAAAAAGGTTCCTGCCTATGTGGAATCATAAAAAGCAAATATCAGTTATGAAAAGAAAATTGAAATATGCTTAAGCAGAGTAAGGGAAAAATATGCTTAAGCAGAAGTTATAGCAGTATATTCTATGCTTAAGCAGAGTAAGCAGAATTGAGGCAAAAAGCAAATATCAGTAAAGTAAGTAGAGTTGAGGAAAAAAGTTGAGGAAAAAAGCAAATATCCGTAAAGGAGGAAATATGAGTAAGTAGAGTAAGCAGAGTAAGCAGAATTGAGAAATATGAATAGAAAATTGAAATATGCTTAAGCAGAGTAAGCAGAATTGAGGAAAAAAGCAAATATCAGTGAAGGAGGAAATATGAGTAAGCAGTATGAGGAAAAGAAAAGAATATTTTATATGAATTGACCTACAACAACCGACAATAAAAAGCGATTATATGACATATAAAAAAACAGCTTCTCTCACAAGCATATGCTTCTCTCCTATCTTCCTATTCTTGCTATTCTTGGGAAAAAATAAAAAGCAGCTTCTCTCCTATCTTCCTATTCTTGGGAAAAATAGCAGAGTTGCTCTCTAGTCATTGCAGCTTCTATCTTCCTATTCTTGCGTTCTCTAACAAGCACAAAGAATTTAAAAGAAAATGGCAAACGAAAGGTTAGTATATCATTGAATATTGGGTTGTCAAACTTTTTGTTGTATCTTCGAGTTTTTCAGTATTTGATTCATGGCTAGACAGAGCACAGTTGTCTCACTTCTCTATAATTTCAAGCTATCAATTTTTGTTACAATTCATGAAAGATTATTCAAAACTCTTCCAAACTTTTTATCCATTTTCCAATTATTGCTAAGTCTATAAAATTTATGCAACTTTGTTTATCCTTATCAATTACAAATATATATAGTTAAATTGAAATGTGCTAAAGTCTTCTAATAGTTTTTTTTATTTCATTTTTCTTTTCAGGGAAAATTTAAATGCAGTACACAATGTTTTCACCTTAATCATAGCAAGTTTAATTGGCCTCATTCAAATCAAGACTATGGTTCATAAAGACACACGCGTTATATTACCAATCTTTCTTGTTGCTTTACTCACATATGGGTTTGGAACTATCTTTCAAGCTCGGAACTCCTTCAATTCAATTACTAGCAAAGTTGGCTTATTTGCCCTTGGATTAGCCGTAGCTGCGCTTGTCTTTATGGTTGTTACAACTTTTGGATTATTTTAATCTTATGGGCCTCCTTGTTTGCTAAAGTAATATATGATTCACTTAAAGAGATCCACGGTTTAATTAGCAAACTACGAGAGAGATTCAACAAGATAATTAAAATCATAAGACGTTATATTATAGAAGAGCACGATAATTAACTTATGTATTTCTTTTTTGAAATAATGTAACTCTTTAGCTGCATATATCGATTGTAAATGTGCTATTTTGTATAGTTACCATTGAAATAAAAATATTATTTAATTTCAGTGTTAAAAATATTATTTAATTTCAGTGTTTTAATCTTTAATTTCATTTATTCAATTTAATTTTAATAATCAAAATTTTGAAAAAAAAAAAAAAACCTCTAATCTTTTAAAAGACCGTATGATGTATTCCCAACTTCCAGAGTCCATTTATTTGGTAAAGCCCACATCTCACTGTCTCTCCACGACCCGACCGAGCCTCTCCTTCATCTTAAGCACTAACTGCCTCTCTATTGATCTCCTCTTCTTCGTCTCAATCTCTCCCCCTTCTGAAAAAGGAAAAACGCCTGAAATTGGTCAATTCAAGAAAAAAAAAAGGAACGTATCTCTTCAAATTTTGATTAATCGCTTGAAATTGGTGAGAACATTCCTTTTTCTTTTTCCCCTTATTTTTTCATTTGTTGGTTTTAAGCTCTGCTATTACTATACAGGTGCTACGGATTATTTCAAATTCTGAATGATCAGTTCACTGTTTTGCAATAATGATTGAATCCTGAATTTTGTTAAATTAATTAAATCTGATGAATTTTTCTTTTGTTTTTCTGAAATTATCATAAAAAATTGAAAATTTCCGCTTTACTTAAATCTTGAGTTGTTGTCGGCTGTGATGATGTTAATATATATTTTTTCATCAATGAACATGTAATACCTTTCGGGCTTAAAGAAATCGGAGAAGGAGATTGGGTTGTATGCTGGATTGAGCGCGGCGCTGCGGTCATAGGTTTCTTGTTAAATCACCCTTCCACTGCCTCATCTCAATCTGCCTCGCTCTCCAATTTCCTTCCCCTAATCCGGATCTATCTCTCTCATTTCCTCTCGTTAAAACAACTTCTTCATGTCACGCCACCGCCCAATCTCCATTCTCCACGCCCACTTCTCTTGTTCTCTTCCGCGCGCTCGTTCCCGTGTTCGACCGCGCTTGTGTCATCATTCACTACTTCCTGTTGATTATTGGTAAGCAGAAATCGTTCCTAGTAAAACATATGTTGTTTTTGGAGCTCCCATTTTATTTATTTATTTGTTTTGTGGCTGTTTATTTGTGTAGGAATTAGAGACATGAATGCTATTCTAACCAAGGGTTCAAAGGTGCTTCTTAAGGGAATGAATTACACTGAGCTTGAAGTATGTTTTTCTACTCTCTTTTTCTTCCTATGTTAAACTCAAAAAAGTATATAATTTTAAACTGTGGTACAAGCTAGCTAGGCTAGAAATTCAAAATGAATTCTGATATTCCAAACATGAGAATTTATGTATAATTTTATGTTCAAGTTTTCCAAGTAATAATTAGTTTCCAAGTAATAATTGTGGGGATCCACATGCCAGAACTGGGTTTCAATAGCATGATCCAGAACCTTGGTCAATCTATGATGCCTGGGTAGCGTCTTATGGAAAAATATTTGGGCGCATATGTCATTATGTTGATGAGCTAGAAGGTATTCTTACACCACCTTGTCTCTGAAATGCTATCTGTTGTCCGGTTTTATAGCCTTTTCAGTGAGCTAAATGATTTTATCTCCCTTTGATGTCCCTATCTATGAGCAAAATTGAATCTCTCTTCCAACAAGAGAGACATGCTGAGCCTTATGAATTTGTTTGATAACCTTATTCAGGTTTGAATAAGGATTTTAGGAAAATGTTGAGTGAACACGCAGAATTTGAGGCAATATCTTTGGAAGATGTTGGTACTGCATCTGATGGAACTAAGAAGGTAGCTAAAACCATTATCTGTTGTATTTTTGGTCTCGAAGTCACTTTATTCTGGTTTGATATATTGCTTTTAGCAGTTGCATTATCTTCTCATTGGTTTTGAAACTCACAGGAGCTTGCAGATTTTATTTAGGTTGGATGATGGACTGGTAATTGAAACAGTCGTCATAAAAGCTGCAGATATTATGGTGCATGAGCAGGATCTTCATTTTAGTCCTCGCAATCTTCATTTTAGTCCTCGCAAGGTCACTGTTTCTACAAGCGGGCTTGTCCCCCAGTTGAAACGTTTCCTTCATGAATCCAATTGTGCTTTAGCTGTTAGTCTGAATGCGACAGCTGATGAGGTGCATTTTCATTTATATCTGTATGTTTATTCACTTGGGAAACACATCCAGGTTGTTGACTTTCTCTTTAACTAATAAACCATGCAGGTAAGAAACTGGATCGTGCCAATTAACCGGAAATACAATTTAGGCTTGCTTCTTGACACCCTTCGGAAGGAACTCCAATCCATAAAGAATTGCGAAGTTTTGTTCGAGTATGTGATGCTTGCAGGAGTAAATGACAGGTTAGATAAACATTTTCCTTTCTCAGTTTTATTTGATATTTGATAATATGTTTGGCCATATGAAATATCTTGTGCTACTGTTAGGGTAACTGCATGATTGACGTTGTAAACGTTGACTGCATGATATTGCAAGTCAGAAAGATAGATGTATGCAGTTGCTTTGTCTATTACGCTAGCATGTTTACTTGTGGTACCAGACTACCAGTTGCTGACTTGTTTCGTGTTAGTTTGGGCAAGAATGATTTGTTTGATGTGCTTTTAACCCATCATATAATATTATATTTTTAACCTGTATCATTAACACCCTCAATTTATGCAAATGCTCCTGAGGTTTCTCAGAGGAAACTAAATTGCAATAGTTAGGAGAGGTGCACCAGTGGTTTGCTGGGCATATTGTGGCAGGTTATGCTTGCCAAGTAAATTTCTCACCAGATGGACGGCTTGTTATGTCAGGAGACGGTGAGGGTAAATGCTGGTTTTGGGACTGGAAGAGTTGTAAGGTTTTCAGGACAAGTGTCATGAGGGTGTGTGCATTGGGTGCCATGAGGGTGTGTGCATGGTGCGACCATTGGAGCAAAGCAAAGTGGCAACTTGCGGCTGGGATGGCTTGATTAAGTACTGGTGAGTAACCTCTCATGCCACAATTTTCACACGTGGCAATTTTTTATTTTGAATGCTGATATCCTTGTATTGCTATTTGCTGGTTCATATGAATTTATCTGCTTGCATTTGCTGGGTCTTTGCAATGGATGTTCCAATCTCTATGAAATTTAGGCTGCATTAGTAAACAAACATTTATTCTCTCTGACAATATCTTAATTGGATTTTTGCATTCCAAACAAAATGAATTGGCGTTTTCTTCTTGTCATTTAAGATTGATTTTAACCCTTTAGGATACTAAAGGACATTTTGAATTCAGTTTAGTATTATCTATATCTAGCATAGAGCCATAAGGAAACAAAAAAGATTTTGTGTATTTGTGCAAATTCCCAACTAGTTTGTGGCTAAGGCTTGGCTGCTGTTGTTGTGCTGCTGCAAATTTTCAAAATCATGTTGTAGAGTCACGATCCCCTTATCCGGATTCTGCATTTTTGCGTTATTTATCATGAAAATTTTATTTATGAGTAGATGATTATAAATTTATGTTTAACCGGACTGGAATCGTCAATTCCATTCCGATTCAGGTTTATTTTTTAACATTGACATGGATAGGAACCAGTCTTTGAACCTCAAGTTATGATTTAAAATTTTGGACCAACGATACCAATTCAGTTTTATTTTTTAACGTATTGACATGGATTGAACCAGTCGGTGAACTCCAGTTCTAGTTCAAAATTTTGAATTCGATTTCAGTTCATGCACAGTACAATTTGATTATGGTTCAAACCGAACCAATAACAATACCTAAAAAACCAATTGAACCTTGCTAGTTTAGCCATTTCATATGATCTCTGGTCAATAATACTTGTCATAAATTTCAGATTTCTTAAGAAAATTATTAAATGTGTTTAAATTATAATAAATTATTAAATAAATTGACTATATTATCTTTAATTTAATATTAATTTTCTAAAAAATTATTAAATTAAAATAATAATATAATAATATTGATTAATATAAAGATTGATTATATATAAAGAATAAATAAAAAAATATTTATTACTTCTTACGACTCATATGTATTTTGAAATAAGATATTTTCGGATATAAGTTATTTTCATATAAGTATTATGTAAGAGAGCTTGTATATATTTTCATCAAATGAACATGTTATACTTTCGGGCTACGAGAAATCGGAGAATGGAGATGGGTTGTATGTGGATGGGGCGCGTGCGGTCAGTGGTTCTTGTAAATCACCCTTCAATGGCCTCCTCATCCGCTTCGCTCTCAATTACTTACCCTAATCGATCTCATCTCTCTCTTTCCTCTCTAAAAGAACTCTCTTCATCACCGCCACCGCCCAATCTCCATCTCCTCGTTCCGTTTCTACCGCCGCTTGTTCATCGTCACTACTTCCTGTTGATATGGGTAAGCATTGTTCATCGTCACTACCTTCCTGTTGATATGGGTAAGCAGATAAATCGTTTCCTAGTAACATATGTTGTTTTTGGAGCTCCCATTTTGTTTATTTATTTGTTTTGTGGCTGTTTATTTTATTTGTGTAGGAAGTAGAGACATGAATGGCTATTCTAACGGTTCAAAGGTGCTTCTTAAGGGAATGAATTACACTGAGCTTGAAGTATGTTTTTCTACTCTCTTTTTCTTCCTATGCTAAACTCAAAAAAGTATTTAATTTTAAACTGTGGTACAAGCTAGCTAGACTAGAAATTCAAAATGAATTCTAATATTCCAACCATGAGAATTTATGTATAGTTTTATGTTCAAGTTTTCCAAGTAATAATTGTGGGAATCCACTATGCCAGAAATGGGTCCACGCTCATGGATTCAGACCTGGTCAAGCTATGATGCTGTGGAAGCGTCTTCATGGGGAAAATATTTGGGCGCATTATGTTGATGATTTGGGCGCATTATGTTGATGAACTAGAAGGTATTCTTACACCACCTTGTCTCTGAAATGCTATCTATTGTCCGGTTTTATAGCCTTTTCAGTGAGCTAAATGATTTTATCTCCCTTTGATTTCCCTATCTATGTGCAAAATTGAATCCCTCTTCCAATAAGAGAGACATGCTGAGCCTTATGAATTTTGTCTTTGATAACCTTATTCAGGTTTGAATAAGGATTTTAGGAAAATGTTGAGTGAACACGCAGAATTTAAGGCAATATCTTTGGAAGATGTTCGTACTGCATCTGATGGAACTAAGAAGGTAGCCAAAACCATTATCTGTTGTATTTTTGGTCTCGAAATCACTTTATTCTGGCCCGATATATTGCTTTTAGCAGTTGCATTATCTTCTCATTGGTTTTGAAACTCACAGGAGCTTGCAGATTTTATTTAGGTTGAATGATGAACTGTTAATTGAAACAGTCGTCATACCTTGTGATAGAGGTAGGACAACAGTTTGTGTTTCAAGTCAAGTGGGCTGTGCCATGAATTGTCAGTTCTGCTACACTGGCAGGTAAGTTTTATATCTTTCTTATTTGTATCTGTATTATTGCTATTATTACTTTCTACAAGGTACATCTTCTTGATGCATAATCCAATTTTTAGGATGTCTACAAGGTACATCTTCTTGATGCATAATCCAATTTTTAGGATGGGTTTGAAGAGACATCTGACTACTGCAGAGATTGTAGACCAGGTTGTATTTGCACAACGTCTTGTGACGAGCGAAGTTGGTTCCATCACAAATGTTGTATTTGTGGTAAGTCTGTGATCTAGAAAATTTTCTATTAACAGAAGTTTTTCCAATCAGTTCAGATTTGGCTCAGTTAGTGACTTTGCTCAGTCCAGTAATAAGGCATCTAATAATTCAATGTTATTTTCACTATCTATCGACAACATAAATAGAAAGTGAAGATTTCATTCGTTTTGTGGTCGTTATGCATTCCCTGTTCACATAGAAAAACACATAATTTGTGGAATTAAGTCCATGTGTTTCCTTATTCATTGATCGGAATACTTGTCCAACCATTCAACAATACTATTCCTGGATTGCATATCCACTACCTATGGGCATTTACACCCTTCTAACCCTTGTATGTTTCTGTATTCTTTTGCTCGCAGCTATTGTAAATGGATTTTTTTTTTTGGTGAAGTGTCTCTAGTCTAGCTCTATTAGATATTTGAAGGAGAGTTATTACATCCATGCAGTATTAATCCCTATTTTTCAAAGATCTTGGTTTAAGTGAGAGAAAATAGATTTTTAGTTAGCCCAATAATTTCTAATAATTCGCTTTGAAATATGTATTTGCAGGGAATGTGAGAACCACTTGAGAACATTGAAAATGTCATAAAAGCTGCAGATATTATGGTGCACCAGCAAATGCTCCTGAGGTTTCTCAGAGGAAACGGTTTCTCAGAGGAAACTAAATTGCAATAGTTAGGAGAGGTGCACCAGCGGTTTGCTGAGCATATTGTGGCAGGTTATGCTTGCCAAGTAAATTTCTCACCAGATGGACGTTTTGTTATGTCAGGAGACGGTGAGGGTAAGTGCTGGTTTTGGGACTGGAAGAGTTGTAAAGTTTTCAGGACAAGTGTCATGAGGGTGTGTGCATTGGGTGCGAGTGGCATCCATTGGAGCAAAGCAAAGTGGCAACTTGCGGCTGGGATGGCTTGATTAAGTACTGGTGAGTAACCTCTCATGCCACAATTTTCACACGTGGCAATTTTTTATTTTGATTGGCAATTTTTATTTTGATGCTGATATCCTTGTATTGCTATTTGCTGGTTCGTATGAATTTTTCTGCTTGCATTGCTGGTCCTTTGCAATGGATGTTCCCAACCTCTATGAAATTTAGGCTGCATTAGTAAACAAACATTTATTTTCTTCTCACAATATCTTTAAATGGATTTTTGCATTCCAAACAAATGAATTGGCGTTTCTTCTTGTCATTTTAAGATTGATTTTAAAACCCTTTAGGATACTAAAAAGGACATTTTGAATTCAGTTTTAGTATTATCTATAATCTAGCATAGAGCCTAAGGAACAAAAGATTTGTATTTGGTCATTGTGTATTTGTGCAAATTCCCAACTAGTTTGTGGCTAAGGCTTGGCTGCTGTTGTTGTGCTGCTGCAAATTTTCAAAATCATGTTGTAGAGTCACATAATAAAATATATATACGGGTTTTCTTTTCTTTTGTTTTGTTTTTTTTTTTTTTTAAATGTTCAAGCTGGCTAGTATTCGGGTAACAGCAGTGATTCCAAATTCTCTATGAAATTTAGGCTGCATTAGTAAACGAACATTTATTCTCTCACAATATCTTAAATGGATTTTTGCATTCCAAAGAAAATGAATTGGCATTTTCTTCTTGTCATTTAAGATTGATTTTAACCCTTTAGGATACTAAAGGACATTTTGAATTCAGTTTAGTATTATCTATTTCTAAACTGAATTGGCATTTTCTTCTTGTCATTTATTGCATGTGTAAAAGTCTTGAAATCTTTTTTTATTACCTGTTAGTATCTGTAGATTCTGACAACAAGGTAATGAGGTTGGGCTTGGAAAAATTGAATCCAAAAATCAACGGCCCATCAGACCAAAATGGAAAAATTGAATGAGGTTGAGCTTGGAAAATTTGAATGGAAGAAGCAAATCAACGGCCCATATAAAGTCATGTTAACTTATAATCTTAGTTGTGGCCATATGCAAACTAGACTGGAAAATGACAGTCGCGCGTCGCTCTCATAAGAAAAAACTAAAAATATGAGATTTAGTTGAAGCGCTACTGTAGTAATACGCCACTACTCAAAAGTAACAAAGAAATGACAGTCGCGTGTCGCTGTCATCAGAAAAAACTAAGCGCTACTACTCAGCTCTCGCTCTCTAGTCATTGCAGCTGCTCTCCTATCTTCCTACTCTTCCGTTCTCTAACAAGCACGAAGAATTTAAAAGAATGCCAAGCGAAAGGTAAGTATAATTAAATATTGGGTTGCAAACTTTTTATTGTATCTTCAAGTTTTTCAGTATTTGATTCACTTCTCTCCTCATTTCAAGCTATCAATCTTTATTAAAATTCATTAAAAATTATTCAAAACTCTTCCAAAATTTTTATCCATTTTGCAATTATTGCCAAGTCTATAAAATTTATGCAACTTTGTTTATCCTTATGAATTACAAATATATATAGTTAAATTGAAATGTGCTAAAGCCTTCTAATAGTTTTTTTTATTTCATTTTTCTTTTCAGGGGAAATTTAAAAGCCTTCTAACCCTTTTCAGGGAAAATTTAAATGCAGTACACAAGGTTTTCGCCTTCACCGTAGCAAGTTTAATTGGTCTCATTCAAATCAAGCCTTTAGTTGATACAGACAAACACTTTATATTCACAATCTTTCTTGTTGGTCTATTCACATATGGCTTTGGAACTATCTTTCAAGCTTGGAGCTCCTTCAATTCAATTGTTAGCAAAGTTGGCCTATTTGCTGTTGGATCGGCCATAGTTGCACTTGCCTTTCTCCTTGTCCCAATTTTTGGTTGGATTATTTTAATCTTATGGGCCTCCTTGTTCGTTAAAGTAATATATAATTCAAGGAAAGAAATCTATTGTTTAATCAGTAAACTACGAGAGAAATTCAATAAGAGAATTGAAATTATAAGACGTTATATTATAGAAGTTGAAATCATAAGACGTTATATTATAGAAGAGCACGATAATTTACCTGTGTAATTCTTTTTCGAAATAATGTAGCTCTCTAGTTATATATCGATTGAAAATTGCTATTTTGTGTAGTTAGCATAAAATGGAAAAGAAATAGAATTTTTATTTAATTTCAGTGTTAGTCCTTTAATTTCATTTATTCAATTAATTTCAGTGTTACTCTCTCGACCCGGCCCGACCCGAACCGACCACGCCTCTCCTTCCTACTAAGTACTAACTACCTCTCTCTTGATCTTTTCAAATTTTGATTAATCGCTTGAAATTGGTGAGAACCTTCCGTTTTCTTTTTCCCTTTATTTTTTCATTTGTTGGTTTTAAGCTCTGCAATTACTATAATACGGATTATTTCAAATTCTGAATGATCGATTCACTTTTTTGCAGTAATGATTGAATCCTGAATTTAGTTCAATTAATTAAATCTGATGAATTTTTCTTTTGTTTTTCTGAAATTATCATAAAATATTGAAAATTTCCGCTTTACTTAAATCTTGAGTTCTTGTCGGCTGTGATGATGTTAATATATATTTTCATCAAATGAACATGTAATACTTTCGGTTCATCAAATGAACATGTAACTTTCGGGCTAGGAGAAATCGGAGAATGGAGATGGGTTGTAATGTGGTGAGGCGTGCGGTCCAGTGGTTCTTGTAAATCACCCTTCCAATGGACTCCTCATCTGCTTGCTCATCAATTCCTTACCCAATCGATCCTCATCTCCTCCTCTTTCTCTCTAAAAACACGACCTCTCCTTCATCCACCGGCCCAATCTCCATCTCCACCCCACTTCTCTTTTCTCTTCCGCGCGTCGTTCCGTTTCGACCGCCGCTTGTTCATCGTCACTACTTCCTGTTGATATGGGTAAGCAGATAAATCGTTTCCTAGTAACATATGTTATTTTTCGAGCCCCCATTTTATTTATTTATTTGTTTTGTGGTTGTTTATTTGTGTAGGAAGTAGAGACATGAATGCTATTCTAACCAAGGGTTCAAAGGGGCTTCTTAAGGGAATGAATTACACTAAGGGAATGAATTACACTGAGCTTGAAGTATGTTTTTCTACTCTCTTTTTCTTCCTATGCTAAACTCAAAAAAGTATATAATTTTAAACTGTGGTACAAGCTAAGCTAGCTAGACTAGAAATTCAAAATGAATTCTAATATTCCAAACATGAGAATTTATGTATAATTTTATGTTCAAGTTTTCCAAGTAATAATTGTGGGAATCCACTATGCCAGAAACGGGTTCAAGCTCATGGATCCAGACCTTAATATTTTGTTTAACTACAACTCCATCCTTTTCTTCCTTTTCATATCTTTTATTATTTTCTTTTTTCTTTTTTTTAAAAGTTGATTTTGTTTGATTATGTTTTTGGCCCGATTCAGTTTAGCATTTTCTTACATTATTTCTTCTTTGAAAGCCATAAAATATAAAATATTTCAGCTTACCATTTTCTTACTTTATTTCTTCTTAAATTATTTTAGCTCTTAACAAAAAATATTTATATAATACCGTAATAATTTTTAAAATTGAAAAATGCCAAGGAAACATTATTTAAAATCTTAAAAAAGCGTTGAATATATAAATTTACTCTCTAATTTTGCAATTTTAACTCTTGCTATCCTTAATTTTATGATGATTTATCGTATATTTGAATTTATAAATTTTGGTAATTATTTGAATTTATAAATTTTGGTAATATTAAATATTTTTTCACAGTAACAACAATAATGTTTAAAATTTTTAGAATAATAATTTTCATAAATTTTAATTATTTCATAGGTGTTTAATTGATCTATTTTGTAAATTGAAATATTTAATAAAATAATTTTATAAATTAAAATGTTGGATGAATTAAATAAAAAATTAAAAGCACTGTAAAATTTAAGTAATAAAGCTAAACGTTGAATTTATGTATATGGGTAAATTGTCTGAATCACTTTTGAAGTACGTATTCGTATCATTCTTGTCAATCCGGGCCGAAGGCACAGAAGGAAAGAGAGCAGCAAGTGAGTTGAGCAATAAAAAAATTCGAAATAAATAATTTAAAATTTTGAGGGAGAAAAGTCTGTTGCGTTACGTTAGTTGCGTGTAGATTTTCTTTCGGCGCAATATATAATTTAACTTTTAAAATTTATAAAAAAAAATTCATGATATTTTGTAAATTTTAAAATCAATTTTGTGGCATTCTAATTTTTATTTTTATATGATCTCTCATCTCGTTATTGTAATAATAAATTTTAAATTTTTTTAGTTTTATATGCAAAATATTAATTTAATATGTAGTTAATATAATTTTTAAAACAATAAATTTTACATTTGAACTATTCAATAAGTATTTTAATCGATTTAATTTTATAAATTGAAGTGTTTAATAAGTCAATTAAAGTATTTAATAAATGCAATTAAAGTATTTAATAAGTGCAATTTTATAAGTTGAAATATTTAATAAGAAAAAATAAAAGTTGAGAATGTCACGAGATTTCTCGTAAAAAAAGTACAGGGATGAATTTATACCTTGAACCAAAATTTTTTGCATGTATATCCCAAATTAATATGCATAAATCCAACGAAAGAAGTATTGTTTTATTTAATCCATAATGCGAGATAACATCATGTTCTTTATAAAAAGAAAAAGAATCAAAAGCAATGCAACAACAAAATAAAATAAAATAAAATAATGCAATATATATAGAGTAAAAAAAGAGTAGGTTTAATACAATAATAAAAGCAGGAGGCCACAATATACAATATAAAATATGTAGGTGCAAGAAGTAAAAATAAAATGTAAAAACAAATCATATTAGAGGTGAATTTATATTTGAGGATGTTAAAAACATTTTGCTAAAAAAAAAAAAATTTAATTTTGTTTATCCTTACATCACTTTCTTATAATTAATTATTAGTACTTTTAGCTTTTGATACCTAAGTTTGCATATTCAGCTTTTATTTGAATACTAAGTTGCATATTCAAGCTTTTATTTTTTTAATATGATATCATAATCCATCCCTTTTTTACCCAATTGCCAATATTAATGAACTGAAAAAAGTAATAATGAAAATTTATTTATTGAATAATTAAGGCAGATGTGAGAAAACAACAGTAGGAAATAGGATTGGAAAGGCAATCGGAAGACAGCAATAATAGCTTTTTTTTTTTTTTTTTTCCAAAGAATAATATTGTCCCATATTTAGGGGTGGCCATATTACGGTTTCGGAAATCGGAACCGTCGGTTCGAACCGGTCCCGAATCGTAATTGGAACCGGTGAGAATCGGAACCGGATCGAATCGGAACTGGAGATGTCTTGCTGGTGGGAAGACATAATATTGTCCATCAACAGCAATAATAGCTTTTTTTTTTTTTTTTCCAAAGAATAATATTGTCCCATATTGCCTGTGTAAAAGTATTGAAATCTTTTTTTATTACCTATTAGTATCTGTAAATTCTGACACAAGGTAATGAGGTTGGGCTTGGAAAAATTGAATCGAAGAATCAACGGCCCATCAGACCAAAATGGAAAAATTCAATGAGGTTGGGCCTGGAAAAATTGACTAGACTAGAATATTATATAATATTATCTTCTAAAATACACCACCCTGAACTGTGCAATGGAATTGCCAACCCTCCAACCCTCTCCAACCCTCCAATTCCACCCTGTCAATGTCAATGTCTAGGTATATTGACTAGACTAGAATATTATATAATACCATCTCCTCTGACTTACTCCTAGTAACAAGCTCCTCTCCTATCTTCATATTCTTGCCATCTCCTCTGCGACCTGCTCCTAGTAACAAGCTCCTCTCCTATCTTCATATTCTTGTCCTATCTTCATATTCTTGCCATCTCCTCTGCGACCATCTCCTCTGCGACCTAGTAACAAGCTCCTCTAACTATCTTCATATTCTTGCCATCTCCTCTGCGACCAAATCTCTCTGCGACTGCTCCTCCTATCCTTCCATATTCTTGCCATCTCCTCTGCGACCACTCCTCTGCGACCTGCTTCCTTATAACAAGCCCTCTCCTATCTTTCATATTCTTGCCATCTCCTCTGCGACCATCTCCTCTGCGACCCTATGTAACAAGCTCCTCTCCTATCTTACCATATTCTTGCTCATCATCCTTGCGACCAATCTCCTCTGCGACCTGCTCCTCCTATCTTCATAATTCTTTGCCATCTTCCTCTGCGACCATCTCCTCTTGCGACCTAGTAACAGCTCCTCTCCTATTCTTCATATTCTTGCCATCTCCTCTGCGACTGCGACCATCTCCTCTGCGACCTGCTCCTCCTATCTTCATATTCTTGCCATCTCCTCTGCGACCTGCTCCTAGTAACAAGCTCCTCTCCTATCTTCATATTCTTGCGTTCTCTACCATTCTTGCATTCTCTAACAACAAGCACGAAGAAGAAAATGTAAGTATCATTAAATATTGGGATTGGGTTGCAAACTTTTTATTTTATCTTCAAGTTTTTCTGTATTTGATCATGACTAGACAGAGCACACTTTGTTTAACTTCTCTATCGTTTCAAGCTATCAATCTTTATTCAATTCATGAAAGATTATTCAAAACTCTTCCAAAATTTTTACCCGTTTTGCAATTATTGCTAAGTCTATAAAATTTATGCAACTTTGTTTATCCTAAGTCTATAAAATTTATGCAACTTTGTTTATCCTTATCAATTACAAATATATATAGTTAAATTGAAATGTGCTAAAGCCTTCTAATAGTTTTTTTATTTCATTTTTCTTTTCAGGGAAAATTTAAACGCAGTGCATAATGTTTTCACCTTGACTATATCAAGTTTAATTGGCCTCGTTCAAATCAAGCATTTGGATGATACAGACAGACACTTTATATTACCAATCTTTCTCGTTGCTCTATTCACATACGGGTTTGGAACTATATTTCAAGCTTGGAATTCATTCAATTCAATTAATAGCAAAGTTGGCTTATTTGCTGTTGGATTGGCCGTAGTCGCACTTGTATTTATGGTTCTCCCAATTTTTGGTTGGATCATTTTAATTTTATGGGCCTCCTTGTTCGCTGGAGTAATATATAATTCAAGGGAAGAGATCTATTATTTAATCAGTACACTACGAGAGAAATTCAATGAGAAAATTGAAAGTATAAAACGTTATATTATAGAAGTTAAAATCATAAGACGTTATATTATAAAAGAGAACGATAATTTACCTGTGTAATTCTTTTTTAAATAATGTAGCTCTCTAGCTATATATCAGTTGAAATTATGCTATTTTGTGTAGTTACCATAAAGTGGAAAAGAAATAGAATTTTTATTTAATTTCAGTGTTAGTCCTTTAATTTCATTTATTCAATTATTTTCATAATCATTTGAAAAAAACAAAAAAAAAAAAAAAAAAAAAATAAACCCTAAATCTTACTAATCTCTCCACGACCCGACGACCACGGGCCTCTCCTTCTACTAAGTCTCTCGCTTGTCTCTTCTTCTTCGTCTCAATTTTTTTTCCCCTTCTGCAAAGGAAAACGCCTGAAATGGTCATTCAAGAAGAATATCTCCTTCCAAATTTTGATTAACGCTTGAAATTGGTGAGAACCTTCCTTTTCTTTTTTCCCCTTTATTTTTCAATTTGTTGGTTTTTAAGCTCTGCCGATTACTATAAGGTGCCTACGGATTATTTCATCTGAATGATCAAAATTCACCTTTTTTTGCAATAATGATGTTTTTGCAATAATGATTGAATCCTGAATTTAGTTAAATTAATTAAATCTGATGAATTTTTCTTTTGTTTTTCTGAAATTATCATAAAAAATTGAAAATTTCCGCTATACTTAAATCTTAAGTTCTTGTCGGCTGTGATGATGTTAATATATATTTTCATCAAATGAACATGTACTACTTTCGGGCTACAAGAAATCGGAGACCGGAGATGGGTTGTATGTGGATGAGGCGCGTGCGATCAGTGGTTCTTGTAAATCACCCTTCCATGGCCTCCTCATCTGCTTCGCTCTCAATTCCTTACCCAGCGCCTAATCGATCTCATCTCTCTCTTTCTCTCTATTAAAAACCAACTCTCTTCATAACCGACGCCCCAATCTCCATTCTCCACGCTCACTTCTCTTTTCTCTTGCCGCGCGTCGTTCCGTTTCGGATCCGCAGCTTGTTATCGTTTACTACTTCCTGTTTGATATGGGTAAAGCAGATAAATCGTTTCAACATATGTTGTTTTTGGAGCTCCCATTTTATTTATTTATTTGTTTTGTGGCTGTTTATTTGTGTAGGAATTAGAGACATGAATGCTATTCTAACCAAGGGTTCAAAGGTGCTTCTTAAGGGAATGAATTACACTGAGCTTGAAGTATGTTTTTCTACTCTCTTTTTCTTCCTATGTTAAACTCAAAAAAGTATATAATTTTAAACTGTGGTACAAGCTAGCTAGGCTAGAAATTCAAAATGAATTCTGATATTCCAAACATGAGAATTTATGTATAATTTTATGTTCAAGTTTTCCAAGTAATAATTTTCCAAGTTAATAATTGTGGGAATCCCACTATTTTATGTTCAAGTTTTCCAAGTAATAATTGTGGGAATCCACTATGCCAGAAATGGGTTCAATCTCATGGATTCAGACCTGGTCAAGCTATGATGCTGTGGTAGCGTATTTATGGGGAAAATATTTGGGCGCATTATGTTGATGAACTAGAACTAGAAGGTATTCTTACACCACCTTGTCTCTGAAATGCTATCTATTGTCCGGTTTTATAGCCTTTTCAGTGAGATAAATGATTTTATGTCCCTAACTATGTGCAAAATTGAATCTCTCTTCCAACAAGAGAGACATGCTGAGCCTTATGAATTTTGTCTTTGATAAGTTATAGAAACAGGTGTCAACACTTCTACACACTTATTAGTATCTCTAAATTCCAACAATAAGGTAATGAGGTTGGGCTTGGAAAATTGATTCCAAGAATCAACAGCCCATCACAACCTGCTATGAAAAAATTTCGTATTATTATGTGTCGAATAAAGTCGACAATATAATTATGACTGGAAAGTCGACTTATATGAAACGACATTGTGAGATGCAAAAAGGGTCAAGGATAAAATGAATGTGAGAAACAAAAAGAAGTGGGGTAGAACTTGATATTTTCATGTTTGTCTATTAAAGGAGCTCTTGCAACTAAAAATAGCAAGCACGAAGAATTTAAAAGAAAATGCCAATCGAAAGGTTAGTATCATTAAACATTGGGTTGTCAAACTTTTTATTGTATCTTCAAGTGTTTCAGTATTTGATTCACTTCTCTTATCATTTCAAGCTATCAATCTTTATTACAATTCATGAAAGCTTATTCAAAACTCTTCCAAACTTTTTATCCATTTTGCAATTATTGCTCAGTCTATAAAATTTATGCAACTTTCTTTATCCTTATCAATTACAGTTAAATTGAAACGTGCTAAAGCCTTCTAATAGTTTATTTATTTCATTTTTCTTTTCAGGGGAAATGTGAAGGCAGTGCATAATGTTTTCACCTTGACCATAGCAAGTTTAATTGGCCTCATTCAAATCAAGTCTTTGGTTGATACAGACACACACTTTATATTAACAATCTTTCTTCTTGCTCTATTCACATATGGGTTTGGAATTATCTTTCAAGCTTGGAACTCCTTCAATTCAATTATTAGCAAAGTTGGCTTATTTGCTCTTGGATTGGCCATAGTTGCACTTTTATTTATCGTTGTCCCAATTTTTGGTTGGATTATTTTAATTTTATGGGCCTCTTTGTTCGCTAAAGTAATATATAATTCACGTGAAGAGATCTACCGTTTAATTAGCAAACTACAAGAGAGATTCAATAATATAATTGAAATCATAAGATGTCATATTATAAAAGAGCACGATAATTTACTTATGTAATTCTTTTTTGAAATAATGTAGCTCTCTAGTTATATGTCGACTGAAAATGTACTATTTTGCGTAGTTACCATAAAATGGAAAAGAAGTAAAATTTTTATTTAATTTTAGTGTTAGTCCTTTAATTTCATTTATTCAATTATTTTTATAATCATTTGAAGAAAACAAAGAAACAAAAATCCCTAATCTTAAAGACCGTACGTATTCCAACTTCCAGGGTCCATTTATATGGTAAAGCCCACAGCTCACTATCTCTCCACGACCACGCCTCTTCTTCATATTAAGTACTAACTACCTCTCTCTTGATCTCTTCACCTTCGTCTCAATCTCTCTCCCTTCTGAAAAAGGAAAAAACGCCTGAAATTGGTCAATTCAAGGAAAAAAAAAGGACCTATCTCTTCAAAATTTGATTAATCGCTTGAAATTGGTGAGGACCTTCCTTTTTCTTTTTCCCTTTTTTTTTCATTTGTTGGTTTTAAGCTTTGCGATTACTATGCAGGTGTTAAGCAATATTATTTGAGACATAATTTGGAGGAATTGTATTGATTGTTCTATTCTGCTGCTTTAAAACGTTTTAATATAGCTAAGGTACAAGTTTATACAAGAAAAGAAATAAACAATAAAAAGATTATTCTCTAATTATGTACACTAATTGGGAAATGATGAGAAAATCTGATCCCACATTTTCCTCATATTTCCTTTCTTTCTGACACTCCCCCTCAAGTTGAGTAGTGGGGTTGCCAATACTCAACTTGCCCAAAACTTCATTGAAGATCCTTCCGTTCACTGCCTTCATTAATATATCTGCTAGTTGATCTTCAGAGCGTACGAAAGTTAGTTCTACAATACCTGCATCTAACTTCTCTTTTATGAAGTGTCTATCAACTTCTACGTGTTTTGTCCGATCATGTTGTACTGGATTTTCTAAGATACTAATTGTTGCCTGATTATCGCACATTATCTTGCAAGCCTCAGATGGTGGAAACCCAATTTCAGTTAGCAATTTTCGTAACCAGAATATTTCTGCCAAGCCTCGTGCCACTCCTTGAAATTCAACCTCTTCACTGGACAAAGCTACAACTTTTTGATTTTTGCTCCTCCATGTGACTAAGTTACCCCCCCCACAAGAGTAAAATATCCTGAAGTAGATCTGCGGTCCACTGGATTGCCTCCCAGTCGGTGTTAGTATACCCCTGTATTCTAGGTGTCCATGTGCTTTGAATAGAACACCACGTCCATATGTCCCCTTTAGATACCTTACAATCCTCCACACGGCTTCCATATGGTCTATCTGAGGTTGATGCATGAACTGGCTCACTACTCCAACTGCATAAGCTATATCTGGCCGAGTATGTGAGAGATATATCAATTTTCCAACCAACCTTTGATACCTCTCCTTATCTGCTAGTTCTGCTCCTTCCACTATCGTTCTGCTCCTTCCACTATCTTCAGTCCATGATTCACCACCATTGGTGTGTCAGCCGGTTTACAATCGATCATTCTCGTCTCTGCCAAAAGATCCAAAATGTATTTCTTCTGACATAGAAAAATCCCTTGTTTTGATCTCAAAACCTCAATTCCGAGAAAATACTTCAACCTTCCTGGGTCTTTCATTTCAAATTCTGTGAACAGGTTTTCCCTTAGCTTGGTCATTTCTTCCATGTCATCTCTTGTAATGATCATGTCATCAACATAAATGATCAAACACATTACAAGTCTGCCTCTCCGCTTCAGGAATAGAGTATGATCGGAATTGCTCTGTTTGAACCCATATCCCTTCATTGCTCATGTAAACTTACCAAACCAGGCTCTAGGTGACTGCTTAAGTCCATAAAGTGACTTCTTCAACCGACACACTTCTCCTTTCTGGAATTCCTCTGTGAAACTTGGTGGAGCCTCCATATAAACTTCTTCTTTCAGATCCCCATGCAGAAAAGCATTCTTCACATCAAACTGGTGAAGTGGCCATCCCTTGTTTGCTGCTACTGAGAACAATTGTGACATCCCGACCTGGCAAAGCGATCCTAGGATGGCAGGCTAGCTAGGGTAGTGGAATGCGGGACACAGGAATGAATCGAATCATATATCGAAAGGGGAAACTAATCAGTTAAGGCGCCTTTTGGGAAGGCTGGAGAGTTGGGAGAGAACTCCAGGGTTAAGCTGCCGCTTAACAGAAATCTCAGATGGGTGACCCTTCTGGAAGTTTCCCATTTCAAACCTTGCGGACAAACCGTGCGGGTAGCGTGTGCGGGACACACTGAGGTTGTAGGGCGTCCGTGACTACACCAAAGCGGAAGCAATTCCCTCTGCGTGATTAGAGTCAGGCGTGACGGTTGGGTATCAGAGGCCTTGACCCCCTCCAGTAGGAATGTATGGGTTCCGAGACGAACCACGTGGAAGCTATGGGCCTGTGACATCCGACCCTGCAAAAGCCGATCTAGTGATGGC
Source organism: Jatropha curcas (assembly GCF_014843425.1). The sequence goes on from NW_023590671.1 coordinate 496,886, forward strand.
AGGGCTGCTTAGGTAGCTGGAAGTGCGGGACACAGGAACGAATCGAATCATATATCGAAAAGGGGAAACTAACATTAGAGGCGGTCTTTGGGGAATGTGGAGAGTCTTGGAGAACGAACTTAGGGGTACTAAGCGTGCTCGTCTTAACGGAATCTCAGGATGTGGGTGACCTCCTGGAAGTTCCCATTGTCCAGCCTGCGGAGATAGAAAACCGTGTGGGTAGGTGTGCGGGATTACATTGAGCGGTAGGGCGTTCGTGGGACTACACCAAAGCGGATAATTCCTCTGGTGATTAGAGTCGGGGCGGAACTCCAGGGTTAAGCGTGCTCGCTTAACGGAAATCTCAGGATGGGTGACCTCCTGGGAAGTTTCCCATTTCACCTGCGGGATAAAACCGTGTGGGTAGGGTGTGCGGGGACTACATTGAGGTGTAGGGCGTTCGTGGACTACACCAAAGCGGATAATTCCTCTGGTGATTAGAGTCGGGGCGTGACAACAATACCCTGATAGTATCAATTTTTGCTACCGGTAAAAAAGTCTCTGAGTAATCAATGCCATAAGTCTGGGTGTATCCTTTTGCCACTAACCGTGCCTTGTACCTTTCAATGGAACCATCTGGCTTATGCTTTATCATGAAGACCCAGCGACACCCAACTGGTTTCTTTCCTGTCGGTAAGGCACATTTCTCCCATGTGTGGTTCTGGATTAAAGCATTCATTTCCTCCTTCATTGCATTGGTCCATTTTTCTGATGTCAAGGCATGTTCCACTATGGTCGGGATCTTTTCCTCATACAGAGCTGAGATGAATGCTTTGGCTTCTCTGGATAGACTTCCTCTGGCTATGTTTGCTACCGGATATCTGGACCTCCGAGCCTCTTTTTCTGGAGAGTATCTGTTAGGTGGAACTCCCCTATTGGCTCTGGGTGGTAATACATATTGTTCTTCCTGCTCTGCCACCTGTTCTGCTACAGTTTCACAGTCACCAGGATTAGTGGAAATAACAGGAGAGTTAGGATCTTCAGTTTCTCTTACCTCAGACACCAGGTTAAGAATAGTATTTTCTGAGACACTAGGCTCCGTAGACTGTATGGAAGTATCAGAAGTTGGCCTAACAATATTGTTTTCTTCTTGTTCTACTACTGTCACTCATGGGTTCTCTTTCTGAAGATCCAATTTCACCTGTGGGAACACTGGTTCTGGAAGCCAACTCAATGTGTCCATAATTCCTTCTCCCCCTGACCACTGGATTGGGTAGTATAAAAGTATTCGGTTTCAAGGAAATCACAGTTCATTGTGGTGAACATATGATAAGTTTTAGGATTATAGCATCGGTACTCCTTTTGATTAACCCCGTACCCAACAAATACACATTTTTTTGCACATGGGTCAAATTTAGTTCTTTCAGTTTTCGGAATGTGGACAAATACAGAGCAACCTAAAATTCGTGGTTGAAGAGTTAAGGTCGGGAGAATTTTGGTAAATTTGGCTAGGGTTTGGATTGGAGTTTGAAGGTCAAGGATTTAGGTTGGGAGTCTATTTGGAAGGTAGGTGGCAGTGGCTAAAGCTTCAGGCCAAAAAACTTTAGGGACCCGAGACTCAATAAGAAGAGCTCGGGTCATTTCAAGGAGAATCCTATTTTTTCGTTCGGCAACACCATTTTGCTCAGGAGTATGAGGACAAGTAGTTTGGTGTACTAATCCTTTTTGTTGTTAAAATTGTTTCATGGTTGTGTTGACAAATTCTCCCCCGTTGTCGGATCTTAAAATTTGAATTGACTTAGTAAATTGGGTTTGGATCATGGTATAAAATAGTATAAATTTATCAACAACCTCTGACTTGTTTTTCAAAAAATATACCCACGTCATGCGAGTACAATCATCCACAAATATCGAGAAATAACGAAAACCTTTCCCTCCCATGACAGGTGCTAGACCCCACACATCAGAATGGACTAATGAAAAAGGTAAATCAACCCTAGTATTATTTGGCCTGAAAGTTTGTCTGTGGCTTTTCGCCAAAACACAAGTCTCACAATGTAATATTTTATTGGATTTAAAGAGTTTAGGAAATAAAAGATGTAAATAACCAGTGGATGGATGTCCTAATCTTTGGTGCCAAAGCCAAGCTTCTCGATCCGCAGTTCCATGTGCTAACATCACAGTACCGTGTTGGACAACTTCATCCACGTAGTACAGTCCTTGGCGCTCAGTGCCACGTCCAATAATCGTTCCTGTCTTGATGTCCTGCAGTATACAGAAAGTGGGTGTCATTAGCATAATACAATTAAGTTCCTTTGTTACATGACTAATAGACAATAATTTATGTGAAAGTGAAGGGACATAAAGACAGTTTGACAGTTTTAGTGTGGGTAATATTTCAATAGACCCGGTTCCCTCTACAGGAACTATTCCCCCATTGGCTGCTCCTACATGTGTCTTTGTGGGTTTGGACTGTATTTTAATATCGTTGGCATCAAATGTCATGGTGTCAGTGGCGGCACAATCAAAAATCCATGATGCACTCTTACTGTTATCAAAATTTTGGACCATATTTGCAATAGACAAAGATCTTTTTGGGTCAATTTGTAATAGGTTTAGGGTAGAAAATAATTTGTCCAAATTGGAAGGGCTTAGGAAGAAATTCCCAAACCCTTTACCTTTATAACCTGTATTACCACTTTCTTCAGCCCTAGCAGCCATAGCTCGTCCAACACTGCCTCCATCTCCGACGCCTCCTTGGCCACCGTCACCGCTGCTGGTAGCCTTAGGGCTGCTCACGGTGATGGCGACTTTACCTCCTGTGGCTTGTCCGTCCCTTTTATGTCATCGTTCCACCAATCGGGATATCCCACAATCCGGAAACAATTCTCCTTCGTGTGTTTACTCATCCCACAGTGAGTACACTTGAGTTTTGCCTTGTCTGAACGGAATGATGATCTGCCTGGCTCGCCGGCGGAGCCTGACCGTCGCTGTCCCTGTGTTGCCATTCCCATGGCTTCAGTCCCGGTTGCAATCAATCCGCTGCCTATGCCCTATTGTGACGAGATTCCAGAAGCCGGTCCTAAAATGTTGAGGCGGGCTGCCTTTTTCCTAACGGTGGCGTAGGCGGCTTCCGGTGAGGGTAACGAATCTTGCCTTAAAATTTCTCTTTTTATTTGATTATATTCATGATCGATTGCATTCAGGAACTGGAACAGTTTTTGTTCTTGACGTATTCTGTTGTATGTGGCTATGTCTGCTTCTGAGGTCATTGGATTTGGTTCCCGGCGGTCAATCTTGCCCCATACTCCTTGCATGGTAATTCAGAAATCTTCTAAAGGGGCTCCATTTTGTTTTATACCATTTTCCCTTGAATGAAGATCAAAAGTTTGTAATTTGTCCCTGCCACTGCTGTACGTTGTAACAAGAGCATTCCATAATGCTTTTGCTGTAGGAAATTCGGTCAGATTGCTTGCCAATTGGGGTTCAATATTTTGAATTAACCATGAAAACACGATGAGATCGTCTTGTTCCCATTTCTCGTATTTCTCATCGCCGATCTATGGTGGCGCTGGAATTCCAGTGAGGTGGCTCAACAAGGCCTTAGATATTCAATTGCAACCTTAATCATGCATGCCCATAACACATAATTTTGGCTGTTTAATTTGAGCTGATGATTAAATTATCTGAAAGGGTTTGTTTTTGGTTTTGGTTACTGAGGCCATTTTTTATGAGATTTGCTAATTGAATTGTCAGGTCATCGTTGCTGATGCCATACTGTTTCTCCAAGTTGCCGTCTTCAGACATGGTAGCCGGAGTCTTCTGGGTTGGTACACTGGTGGCTGATGAGGAGTTGTCGTCTTCGGACATGGTGACCGGATTTCTATTGGTAAGTTGGTAAATGATGAGCAATTGCAACTGTTTGATCCTAGAATCATTGAACTTGCTCTGATACCATGTTAAGCAATATTATTTGAGACATAATTTGGAGGAATTGTATTGATTGTTCTATTCTGCTGCTTTACAACGTTTTAATATAGCTAAGGTACAAGTTTATACAAGGAAAGAAATAAACAATAAAAAGAGAATTATTCTCCCCCTATAATTATTTTCTAATTATGTACACTAATTGGAAAATGATAAAATCTGATCCCACATTTTCCTCCTATTTTCTTTCTTTCTGACAATAGGTGCTACGAATTATTTCAAATTCTGAATGATTAGTTCACTTTTTTGCAATATAAATGATTGAATCTTGAATTTAGTTAAATTAATTAAATCTGATGAATTTTTCTTTTGTTTTTCTGAAATTATCATAAAAAATTGAAAATTTACGCTTTACTTAAATCTTGAGTTCTTGTCGGCTGTGATGATGTTAAATACAAATCAAGCATTTTGAAGGGACAAAACTGTGGTGGGGCAGTTTTTTTTTTTTATTTAATTTGACTCGACTCGAATCTTATTTCTTTTTTCTTTACTCAAAGGTTGTAAACGAGTGTCTCGTATTGTTTGTTTGTTAGTCTTTCTTTATTATTGCAACAAAGGTATTGTTCTCTCTTTCTTTTTTTGTTTGACAAAAAAAAAATTGAGTTTTTGTTGAAAAATGGCATGCAGACTTTTAGGAATTAGGATGTTTATTTCTCATGTTAAAGCATCTGGCTTTCAAATTTATATTGATCTTTTTTTTGTCAATCCTTTTTGTTTTTCTTTCTGCCTTTGGATTTTTAGACTGTCTATTTCCATATTTCAAATTCCTTTTCGGATTGGTATTAATCTTGATTTTATTAATATTTGCTTTGCTACTGTGAAACTAATCATCCTGTAGAAAATTCTGTTTCTGTTACGATCTTCTGTGATTGCTACCATAGTTTTTCTTTATTATCCCGTTTGTTTGACAAATGCACAATCAGAGCCTCTAAAAAATATTCATAATTTTATGATTCTATTTTGAGTTTCTTATTATGTTGAATGAATTTCATCTGTATGAGAAATGAATTGTAGATATTTGACAGGTTCTCTTTTAAAAAAATTGTTTTGTGAAGAGTTATTCAGTTCGGCTTTCTTTAACGCTTAAACACTGATTTTAGATTTTGGTGCTCCTTTTATACAATCAAGTGATTTGAGTCCCACCTGTGCTCCTTTTATACAATCAAGTGATTTGAGTCCCACCTTTTCCGGTTTAATTCATGTTTCTAGTCAACGTTCCATGGTTAGTAAAATATGGTTGAAAAGTTTAATCCTAGGTGATTAATTCTTGAAGATTGCCTCCATGGTTTTTTACACTTGATTCAATCGTGGTTTGAGAATCTTCATCTTCTGGTTCTTCCTTTCTGGTTGAACATATCATTTCTTTTGTTTAATTATTTTCTCTTTCGTCGAAAATGAAGACAGGCCATGAGGGTTGGATTCATCGTCTACGCTTGGTAAGGAGAAAGGACCATCTTGATGTGGAAACAATCTTCAGAAACAAATGTGGGGACAGATTGTACGCTTGAAGGAGAAAGAAAAATGGCCATCTAGGCAGACCAAAGGAGAAAGGAGAATCCTTGATGCTATGCAACTTCGGATTTTGGTCGTTGAAGATAAGTAACTTTGGATTTGGTGAAATTATCTTCCAAACGGTTGCCATCGTCCATTTAGATACCTCAAAATTCCATAACCAGCAGGGCACCTATAGCTTAATTGAAGGATTTTGCTATAATTTTAGAACATTGGACCAATATATCAATCTATTCAAAGACATGTACTTAACACATTTAATAGAATAATAAAGGAAAATTTTACATTGAAAAATATGTTTAATTTGTTGTCCATTTTATATTTTGAAAATGCATATTATTTTTTCCATATTATTATATTAACAAGTAAGGATGGAAGTTATTTTCGTAAACATAATTTGAAGTTCATAAAAAAAAAACATAAATATCCAATTTTTGGGTGAGATAGATTGGAATTCTATGTGGTGACGATTTCTTTCTGTGATAATTTTTCAAAATAGATTGGAATTCTCTTAGTCCAATGTACAAAATTCTTATGATTGAGGGGTCTCCTACAATTTTTAAAATGTTGAATTTAAACCGGCTTTTGAAACATGGAATCAGAATTACGTCATTTTCCGGAAAAAATTAATGTGAATTAAACAAATATTTGTAAATTTTATTTTAAACAATGGTTAGAGTATTTATATTTTTATAAGAAATAAAATTCATTAGTTTTACAAATAAATATGAAATAATCAAATAAATCAAAATTTTATTTTATCTAAACGTTATTAATTAAATAAATTGTTTGATAAATTTAAAAAATATTTTAAATAATGTAATTTTGGACTAAGTAAAAAAAATTTAGAAGAAAAAAACACTGTTAAACTTCCATGCAGACTAAATTTGAATAAGTATTTCACTTTTTTTTTTCTAATTTTATCAAGTGTACCATGACAAAATTTATTTATGAGTAGATGATTATAAACTTTTCAAAATAAAAATAGAATCTTCTGTTTGAATCGGATTTAATCGTCAATTCCATTCCGATTCGTGTTTATTTTTTAACATTGACATGAATTGGAACCAGTCTTTGAATCCAGTTATGATTTAAAATTTTGAACCAACGATACGGATTCAAGTTTATTTTTTAACGTGTTGACATGGATTGAACCAGTCGGTGACCCTCAGTTCTGGTTCAAAATTTTGAACCATCTGTGCAATCCGGTAGCAGTTCATGTGCAGTACAATTTGATTCTGGTTCAAACCGAACCAATAACCATACCTAGAAAACCAACTGAACCTTTCTAGTTTAGCTATTTTATACTATCTCTAGTCTATAATACTTTTCACATTTAAAATTTCAAATTATTAAATAAATTAACTATATTATTTTTAACTTAATACTAATTTTTTAAAAAAAATTATTAATTAAAATAATAATATAATAAATATTTTGAAATAAATTATTTTCACACGCGTTATAAGAATTATATAAGAAAGCTGATATATATTTTCATCTTGGGAACATTTTACACGTTCGTGCTTCGAGAAATTAGAGAATGGAGATGGGTTGTATGTGGATGAGGCGCGTGCGGTCAGTGGTTCTTGTAAATCACCCTTCCATGGCCTCCTCATCTGCTTCGCTCTCAATTCCTTACCCTAATCGATCTCATCTCTCTCTTTATCGATCTCATCTCTCTCTTTCCTCTCTAAAACAAACTCTCTTCATCACCGACAACCCGCCCAATCTCCATCTCCACCTCACTTCTCTTTTCTCTTCCGTGCGTCGTTCCGTTTCGACCGCCGCTTGTTCATCGTTACTACTTCCTGTTGATATGGGTAAGCAGATAAATCGTTTCCTAGTAACATATGTTGTTTTTCGAGCTCCCATTTTATTTATTTATTTGTTTTATGGCTGTTTATTTGTGTAGGAAGTAGATACATGAATGCTATTCTAACCAAGGGTTCAAAGGGGCTTCTTAAGGGAATGAATTACATTGAGCTTGAAGTGTGTTTTTCTACTCTCTTTTTCTTCCTATGCTAAACTCAAAAAAGTATATAATTTTAAACTGTGGTACAAGCTAGCTAGACTAGAAATTCAAAATAAATTCTAATATTCCAAATATGAGAATTTATGTATAATTTTATGTTAAAGTTTTCCAAGTAATAATTGTGGGAATCCACTATGCCAGAAATGGGTTCAATCTCGTGGATTCAGACCTGGTCAAGCTATGATGCTGTGGAAGCGTCTTTATGGGGAAAATATTTGGGCGCATTATGTTGATGAACTAGAAGGTATTCTTACACCACCTTGTATGAACTAGATTTGGGCGCATTATGTTGATGAACTAGAAGGTATTCTTACACCACCTTGTCTCTGAAATGCTATCTATTGTCCGGTTTTATAGCCTTTTCAGTGAGCTAAATGATTTTATCTCCCTTTGATTTCCCTATCTATGTGCAAAATTGAATCCCTCTTCCAATAAGAGAGACATGCTGAGCCTTATGAATTTTGTCTTTGATAACCTTATTCAGGTTTGAATAAGGATTTTAGGAAAATGTTGAGTGAACACGCAGAATTTAAGGCAATATCTTTGGAAGATGTTCGTACTGCATCTGATGGAACTAAGAAGGTAGCCAAAACCATTATCTGTTGTATTTTTGGTCTCGAAATCACTTTATTCTGGCCCGATATATTGCTTTTAGCAGTTGCATTATCTTCTCATTGGTTTTGAAACTCACAGGAGCTTGCAGATTTTATTTAGGTTGAATGATGAACTGTTAATTGAAACAGTCGTCATACCTTGTGATAGAGGTAGGACAACAGTTTGTGTTTCAAGTCAAGTGGGCTGTGCCATGAATTGTCAGTTCTGCTACACTGGCAGGTAAGTTTTATATCTTTCTTATTTGTATCTGTATTATTGCTATTATTACTTTCTACAAGGTACATCTTCTTGATGCATAATCCAATTTTTAGGATGGGTTTGAAGAGACATCTGACTACTGCAGAGATTGTAGACCAGGTTGTATTTGCACAACGTCTTGTGACGAGCGAAGTTGTTCATCACCAAACGTTGTATTTATGTTAAGTCTAGCGAACGTGTGATGTAAGTCTGTGATCTAGAAAATTTTCTATTAACAGAAGTTTTTCCAATCAGTTCAGATTTGGCTCAGTTAGTGACTTTGCTCAGTCTAGTACTAAGGCATCTAATAATTCAATGTTATTTTCACTATCTATCGACAACATAAATAGAAAGTGAAGATTTCATTCATTTTGTTGTCGTCATGCATTCCATGGTCACATAGAAAAATACATAATTTGAGGAATTAAGTCCATGTGTTTCCTTATTCATGGATTGGAATACTTGTTCAACCATTCAACAATACTATCCCTGGATTGCATATCCACTACCTATGGGCATTTACACCCTTCTAACCCTTTTATATTTCTGTATTCCTTTTGCTACAGCTGTTGTAATCGATTTTTTTTTTTTTTTTTTTTTTTTTTGGCGAAGTGTCTCTAGTCTAGCTCTATTAGATATTTGAAGGTGAGTTATTACATCCATGAAGTATTAATCCCTATTTTTCAAAGATCTTGGTTTAAGTGAGAGAAAATAGATTTTTTAGTTAGCCCAATAATTTCTAATAATTTGCTTTGAAATATATATTTGCAGGGAATGGGAGAACCACTTCAGAATTGAAAATGTCATAAAAGCTGCCGATATTATGGTGCATGAGCATGGTCTTCATTTTAGTTCTCGCAAGGTAACTGTTTCTACAAGCGGGCTTGTCCCCCAGTTGAAACGTTTCCTTCGTGAATCCAATTGTGCTTTAGCTGTTAGTCTGAATGCGACAACTGATGAGGTGCATTTTCATTTATATCTGTATGTTTATTCACTTGAGAAACACATGCAGGTTGTTGACTTTCTCTTTAACTAATAAACCATGCAGGTAAGAAACTGGATCATGCCAATTAACCGGAAATACAATTTAAGCTTGCTTCTTGACACCCTTCGGAATTGACACCCTTCGGAAGGAACTCCAATCCAGAAAGAATTACAAAGTTTTGTTCGAGTATGTGATGCTTGCAGGAGTAAATGACAGGTTAGATAAACATTTTCCTTTCTCAGTTTTATTTGATATTCGATAATATGTTTGGCCATATGAAATATCTTGTGCTACTGTTAGGGTAACTGCATGATTGACATTGTAAACGTTGACTGCATGATATTGCAAGTTAGAAAGATAGATGTATGCAGTTGCTTTGTCAATTACGCTAGCATGTTTACTTGTGGTACCAGACTACCAGTTGCTGACTTGTTTCTATTTAGTTTTGGCAAGAATGATTTGTTTGATGTGCTTTTAACCCATCATATGATATTATATTTTGAACCTGTATCATTAACACCCTCAATTTTATGCATTATCACGAGGGGATCAAAAAAGGATGTGGACTGTAAAAGCACTCTGCCTACTATTTTTTGGTGCATTTGTGGTCCATTGATGTCTTTCACAGGCTGTGAATGTATGCAACTAATGTATGCAACTATGCATGACAATGACACTGGGGAATATGACCAGATAAACTCATCTAATATTACAATGATTTGCATCAAACGAAGAAAATTCTTGGATGATGACCCGGCAAATGCTCCTGTGGTTTCTCAGAGGAAACTAAATTGCAATAGTTAGGAGAGGTGCACCAGCAGCTTGCTATACATCATTAAACTGGAGAAAAAAGGAACCTTTTTTTTTATTATGTTACCCACTATTTGTTCGACGTTACATCCTCTATATCTTTTGACATTCCTAACCATGACATCAAACAACTCGGCCATCTCTCCTAATCTATTCATATTTGCTGAGACGGCACTCCTGTTGTTTATGATATCTAAACTGGCTGATCTGTCTATCACTATAAAGGGATTAAATTGTAGCTCACCATTTTTTTTTTTTTTTTAACTGTAATTGGTGATTGTTTTGTTTTCAGCTTTGAGGACGCAAAGCGGCTTATTAATCTTGTTCAAGGGATTCCATGCAAGATCAATCTCATTCAATTTAATCCTCATTGCGGATCCCAGTTTAGACCAACCAGTACTGAGAAGATGATTCAGTTTCGAAATATTTTGGCAGAAGCCAAGTGCACTGTTTTCTTGCGACACAGTAGAGGCGATGATCAGATGGCTGCCTGTGGTCAACTCGGCAAGCTCGGGACAATCCAAGCTCCATTACTACGAGTTCCAGAACAATTCAAAATGGCTGTAAACAGCTAGGTGTGATATTTATATACATTTTGACAAACTAGTCTGATAGCTTTTTTTTTTTTTTTTTTTTTTTTTAGCTTTTTTTTTTTTTTTTTTTTTTTTTTCCTTTTCCCCGTTAAAGATGAAATGGCTACAATTGTGTTTGTGTTGATTAAATTGAAAGCTGACCTTTTTGAGTTTAACCAGCTACTTGTCATCTTCTTTCTTTTTTTTTTTTTTTTGTTTTTTTTTTTTTTTTTTTATTTTATTATTTGTGGTCCTTTTTTATCTATTGTCATCCACTCTTGGATGGGGCCATTACAGTTGGCAATACATTTCTTCTCAATGTGTTAGTCCTTGTCGAGTATAAAGGACAGAAAGGAAGAGATAGACTATAAAGTATGGGACAAATTTCGTACTTTTTTTTTTTTTTTTTTTTTTTTTTTTTATTTTATTATTGTGTCCTTTTTATCTTATTGTCATCCACTCTTGGATGGGGCCATTACAGTTGCAATACATTTCTTCTCAATGTGTTAGTCCTTGTCGAGTATAAAGGACAGAAAGGAAGAGATAGACTATAAAGTATGGACATTTCGTACTGCTTTGTGTTTTCTGTCAGTAGCAGACTTCCATCTGCGTAAACGTTAAGCAAAAATGAAAACAGTCCAATCATATGCCCTTGCTAAAGAAGTTAATATGAGTTAGTGTTTCAACTCGTGAGTTTTTGTCAATCTCCTTTCTCTCGGATTCTAATTTACTACTATTTTCTTATGAGTGAAGTAACATACAAGAAGTGGTCGTGCAAAAGAACATCTCACATGCATTACTTATGAGTGAAGTAACATACAAGAGGTTGTCTTGCAAAAGAACGTCTCACATACATTAATAGTCTTTCTAGCTGTGTTGTACTTTAATTAAAATATTAAACACTATTTTTATATTAAGTTAATAATATTTTATAAAAAATTAATTTTTATATTATTCAGCGAACAGTCGTTAAAACAACTTAAAAAATAATTAATTTTAACAAACAGAATCTAAACAAATTATTCTAAAAGGTTTATGAATTATTCTCTTTCTTTTTTCCACGCGTCTCCACGATCAGGCGAGGCCAGAAGCAGTAGTAACTTGATTTTACAGCCAAAATTTAGCATACATTTCCTAGGCATTTACAGACAAAAATGAAAATTAATTAGAACTCTCCAACAATCTAGGCGGCATGTGTCCCCATCATTAACCAAGGCTTTTGTCAATTTGCCAAAAAGCAAAGGGAGGGAAGTTGACGACTCATTGTCTTTTTAAGTTTTACCTTCTGTAACTAAAAACGACCTAATCATCCAATAGTATATATTCCAACTTTTACTACTACTAATATCGATTAATTAATATTACATTTAATTTATTAATAGTACGTTAATAACCAAAACCTCCAAAATAAAGCGCATTTAAATTATGCCTTAAGCAGTAAGTAAACTTAAACCTCATCCTCTTGTCCGTTTAAACTTGCCTTATCACCACCACCACAACACGAAAATGCTTGCACTCTTTAAAAATTCCAGATTGTCTATTTCTTATTGGCTCGCGTATACCACGCGCACTCAACGACCACAAAAGCATTTTTTGGCGGCAGCACTGCCTCACCACTTTCTCCCCAAAATTCCCTGGCTGTATATATTGTAAACCGGCTCTCCGTCTCTCTTCAGTCTTCTCCTTTCTCTCTTACGCAAACTATAACTGTCTCTCTTACTCTGCGTGTGATTTCAGAATCTTAGGTTTCGGTTGTAGAGCTACATTTCTCTCTGTTTTCGCAGTTGCTGAATTATAACTATGGAAACTTGTTCGAAAGAGGACTTCTGCTTTGCATATTATCAGGATCGCCGAAACTCCAAGCAGGTTCGCGATAACGTCCATGGCTACATCTATCTGGATAAAGTATCGTCTTCTTTCTTCAACTTCTACTTCTTATTCCAGTTTTCTAGGAAAATTTCTGTCAGCTTTATTATTTTAGAGAAATGCAGAACTGCCTACTGAGTTTTGACTCGATTTCTTCTCGAATGCGACCGACATTTTTTTTTCTTTTTTTGAATTTCGTATATTCACTTCTGAATTTGATATGGACTTCTGCGGTTTTAATTCGATTAGACAAAATTTTGGCGGACAATGAGATATAGACGTTATTTTTCAGGATTTTTAAATGAATGAGGAAAAAGAAACTTGGAATCATTTTGAAACAGAACAGAGTAAGCATATAAGCTCTATTTCTGGAAAAGAATCAAGAGAAGGATGATACTGAGGAATCAAAAGGAAGATAATAATAAAAAATAAAAAATAAAAAAAAAAGAAAAGAAAAATAATCAGTAGAATGATGGCATAGAAAAATCAGGAGATGGATGATTGTTTTGAATAAGAGATCAAGAAACTTGAGTTCTAAAATTGAACGCGTCAGTTATAATCTTTGTTTCTTGTGCTAATATTTCTCCATTTAGCCTCATTTTGTGGATTTAGCCATTATCTTTAAGGTTTCATGATTCTGTTCATTGTGGTCTTTTTTTCTACTTGATGTCGTCAAGTGGCTAGTACGTTGCTGCATTTATCTTAACTCCTTTGTCTTCATTTAATACTACATAAGCTGAATCGAGTAAATATTTTGTACTTATTTTGGTAATCCAATAGCCTTTTTTTGCCTTTTCTGGAAGAATACTTAGTGGTGCTACTGCATTTTTCTTTTTTCTGCATTAGAAAACTGGTTTGCATATTAATGTCCTAAAAACTTACAGTTAAAACAAGAAAGTTTCTGAACTTGAACTATTTGAGTCGTTGATGTAGCAGAGGTTGATATTTTGCTGGAATTCGGAGTAATCATAGCAATTGGACCTTCTTTTAGTTTTTGTCTAATTATTCTAAGGATGGTGAATATGGCAGTTGGACTTAATTGCATTTCTATTTATTATTGTTCCAGGACTCCTTGAAGTTTGTTGATACCGAACAGTTTCAGAGGCAAGTATGATTTACTAATTGTTAATTGCAAGGATTTTCTACCTTGTAAATGTAAAATTGAGTCAATCATCTAACATGTTTAATGCATATTGCAGACTTCGCGATCTGAAGCAAGTTGGTGAGTATTGAGCTTGTCTAGATTAATCTATTGAGAAATCTAGAATCAATTTCACTTTACAATTTTTTGTTTCTCTCCATTTGCATGAGATAATTAGTATTGAAATAATAGACTGATTGTAGAATTATATGTATTATTCAAGTGCTACATTAAGTTGAAATGAGGTTTTGAAGCTACACAGTTAGGCATTTCTAATTTTTCTTCTGATGATATAAATATAAATTCATGTAAAGGCAAACAATCTTGTACTCTGATTCAAGTTCATTGAATGACCTTCATCATTATTCATTGAAATTTTCATCTCTCTATGTCTGAGAATAGTTAGGTGCAAATTATTAAAGCAGCGCTCATACTAGGTTTAATACTTCGTAGTCAGTCTTTAATAGCATTAAAATGACCGAAATGAAACTGAATTATATACAATGATACAAACTTCTCGCTTTTCCTATATTCCATCAATCATTAGACAATCAATGAATGGAGCCCTACACATTTTCGCCATGAAACATGCCACTTGTTTAGCATTTTACTATATATTTGAATCTAGGTTACTTTTTCTGCATCTGCTACTTGTAACATCAAACTCAAAGTGTAATTTCTTTAGTGAATCATTGTTTTCAACTATGGTTGAATCCTTATTTGTTATCATTGGACATGCAGAGAACATATTGGATTTTTTGTTTTCCTGGAAATAGTTCTTAGAGTGGCTTTAGTGGATTTAGGTTGTCCTTGATTTATCACTGACAAAAATCAATGAAATGTTATCTGGAAAGTGCATATCATAACAATTCATTTGTTTTTGATGCATTTTAATCATGAACTGAGTCAATAAGCCAAAATATACTTGTATGCAGGTCTAACATACATGGTTTACCCAGGAGCTGTACATTCGCGGTTTGAGCACTCATTAGGTGTATATTGGCTTGCCAGTGAAACAATTCATAGAATTAAAGCTCACCAAGTAGGAATATATCCTCAATCTGATGACACTCATTATGGTCCTCAATAAGGGAATACTTTCTTTATATGTGTGCCTTCCTTGTAGGGCTTGGAGCTTGATATTAATAACTTCGATACGAAGGCAGTGAAACTTGCTGGTAATGGGCTGTGCTTGCTATGAAAATCCTTTATTGTTTCTTTCTGCTATTTATCCTCATTCCAATTTTGTTTAGGACTATTGCATGATGTCGGACATGGGCCATTTAGCCACTTGTTTGAACGAGAGTTTCTACCCCGGGTTCTTAATGGCCTTAAATGGTAATTCTTGCATTCTCTATTAAAATACATGTTTGTCTTCCCTTGGAATTTGGCCTGTTGCATTCTTAACATCTTTGACCTTTCCATTTGCATATTGATCCTGTTTAAGTTGTAGTAGAAAAGATGTTAATTATATCCAAATTCACTATATTCAGAAGATGAGTGTTTATCAGCCTTTGCAAGCCTGGCTGACATTTTTGTTCGGAGATGAGTAATATATTTATTGCATTCTTAAATCCCATCTGCAAATTGATGTTCCTCATCTTCTAATATTGTCATTGGTCAAGCAATTATAAAAAATGTTCTAATATTTTCTGTCAAAATATTTCACACATCTTTTTCTATCATATCAATTTGGAAATCTGAATTAAGAGATCCCATTTTAATTCATTTATACTATGCAAAGGAAAAAACGTGGCATTATCCTCCCAATTAGACGTATAACTAGTTGTTTATAATTTGCCGTCATCAAATATTCGAGTTAAGATCATTGAAAAACAATATTCTTTCATTTCTGTCACAAAATCTTGTGGAACTGGTAAATCTTTATTTTAGCTGTATTTTTTTTTCTCATTATTAGAGGATTTTAGCTATTTCTGATTTTGTTATTTGTGTAATTTTCCAGGTCTCATGAGGACATGTCTTTGAGAATGATAGACTTTATTGTAGATGAACACCATATTGACATTGAGCCCGATTGCCTGAAGAAAGCAAAGGTGGTTTCTTATGATCTTACTTTTTAGCATTTACTAACACTGTAAAATGCCTAATGGATTTTTTGCCACTTGATGATGTCAAAGTGCATATATGTATATATATCTGCATGAAGAATCATGTGCATATTACATATATGTGTTCTATTTGCAGGAGATGATCATTGCTAGTGAACATACTTCTCAAACGGTAAGCAAATTTGGCATTTTATTGTGGTTTGGATCTCTCTCTGTTTTATCTGCTATTATCTCATTCTCCTAAATTAAGATTCTCTTCCTACATAGACGACAAATGAAAAGAGGTTCCTATATGATATTGTTGCAAATGGTCGAAATGGAATAGATGTGGACAAGTTAGTTAATCTCTCTTTTTCCCCTATTACTTTTTTTCTGACCATTTTTTTATTAGGATTTAATTAATGCAGGTTTGAACATATGATTTATTTTCAGGTTTGATTACATTGTCCGTGACTCCCGGGCTTGTGGACTGGGTTGTAGTTTTCAGTTTGAAAGGTAGGTACTATTATGGTTTTCAGACATGCTGTCCTTTATGATAACATTCTTTATCAAACAGGAATCTGGTAACTATCAATATTTTTTATTTTATCATCCAGGCTAATGGATACCATGCATGTTATTGGAGACGAGATATGCTACCGTGCCAAGGATTGTTAGTATCTGTCGAAGCTCTGTTATTTTTCAGTATTGCTGGTCATTGTTGTACTTTCTAACTTCTGATTGGTATTTTTTGTCAGACTTGACTGTCCACAAGTTATTCTCTACTCGTGCTGATATGCATCGAACGGTCTATACACATGCAAAAGTAAAGGTGCAAATATCTTTGATGTTCTTTTCTCAGAAAATAAATGCTCACTTCATCATTCACTGCAGACACAATGGGTTGATAGCTTCGTTTTTTCAGGCAATAGAACTCATGGTTGTGGATGCTTTATCAAAAGCAAATGATTTTCTTGGGATTTCATCCTCAATTCAAGACCCAGCTGAATTTTGGAAGGTTTTTGGCATAAACAATGACAAATTTTCTTATTTGCAGTTCCATGTTTGATAGTACCGACGTTGTCCTTCTAAAATGTGCAGATAGATGACTCTATTTTGAAATGTATTGAAACTAGTTCCCATGAGGAGCTCAAAGATGCAAGAGATTTGATCCAACGCATTAGGAGAAGAGATCTATACCAGGTAGCCTAACATATTATCATGATAGGAAGAGGATTTATGTTCATGTGCTATAGTAACTTACCTGCTGTGGCATATTCTCAAAAAGTAAAAAACAAAATTTGCTGGTGGTAAAAGGTCGTAAATAGCTTATCAAACATGTGTAGACATTGTATAATCATAGCAATATATTGTGTTCTGCAGTACTGCAATGAGTTCTCTGTCCCAAAAGAAGAGCTAGACCACTTCAAAGACATCACACCGCAAGATATTATTTGCTCCCAGCCCCAGGTCCCAAAAAGATACCATATTAGTCTTTCCTTTCCTCTCAGAGCAGTAGAAACATTATCTTAAAAGAATAATTTTATTAGCAGAACTCTAAGAACGTTAACCTCAAAGAGGAAGATATTGCTGTGAGTGTTACTCAGATTGATTTGACATGTGGAAGGAATAACCCTCTTGCAAGGTACAGGGAGAAGACTCAAAATGCTTTGCTATTTGTTTATTTAATTCTTTTATGGACTTACCTCCACAATTTTTAATTTAATGATGATATTTCTTCATGCATGTATTCTCATCCAGAGTCCACTTTTTCAAGGTACGGTTCGTGTCTCTTTGAATTGTTCGCTTGCACTCTTTTTCAAGGCTAAGGTTGGGGAATGAATTTCATCTAGAGGATTACTTTAATGCATGACCAGAAATAGAAGCAAGCATATGGATGATGGGATGCTGATAGTTGATATTTACTTGTGCATATGAATATGACATTAGACCGACCTTGATCAAATGTTTATTTAACTTTTGGATTGTATAATATGGAGAAGCACCACTCTCGGCATCAGTGGCTAGAACTGGGCTTCTTACAAGACATGTTTTGTTTCTGTATTGATATTTTTTAACAGCTCATGCTTTACAGGACTATGAGAGCAAGGAAAAATTCACAATAGAGGATAATCTCATCAGCCACTTGCTGCCTGCTTCTTTCCAAGACAAGATTGTGAGGGTTTATGCTAAGAATCCTGACCTGGTATGTGAAAAAATGCAGCAGTATTATTATTAGATCATGAATATATGCATATTGCAACGTTATTCCAATCAACTGATAGATGGACATGATCATACAGGTGGATATAGTTTCTAAAGCCTTCGAAAACTTTCAGACCAAGAAATATGGAAGAAAAGCTCAAGTACATGATACTCCTGGGAAGAAGAGAACTATATCACGTCGATTATTGCCTTAATCAACAACATTTCTCGCCTTACCTCACTATTAGCTTTATAGTACATATTAGCATTGGTTGGAAAAGGTTTTAGGAAAAAAAAAAATGCAGACTAGACTAGGTTGACCAATCAGCAAATGTATAAATCTGCACTTTTGTCGTCGTTTACCTGAGACCTCAGCTTAATATTGAACATGTTTATTTTGTGGTTATACAAATGGGTTATGATGTAATTCTAATCAAGGAAATACGATTTATTATGTTCGACTAAAAATTTTCAAGCATTGAAGCATGTGATACAATATTCAAACGACATGCACGATCACTTCTCTTTTTTTTTTTTTTTTTTAAGCAAAAGACCTCAGCTTTAATATTGAAATGTTTTTATTTTGTGGTTATACAAATGGGTTAATGATGTTAATTCTAATCAAGGAATACGATTTATTATGTTCGACTAAACAATTTTGTCAAGCATTGAAGCATGTGAATACAGATATTCAATACGACATGGCAAGATCACTTCCTTTTTTTTTTTTTTTTTAAGCAATAACTAAAGAGTTTGGTACTTGAACCATATCAACTCCTCCTGCCTCCTCTCTGGTTTTGCATTTCAATTACATAAAAATTTTTTTTTTTTTTTTTTTTAAGCAATAACTAAAGAGTTTGGTACTGACATATCACTCCTCCTGCCTCTCTTCTGGTTCTGCATTTCAATTACATAAAATCTCTTCGATGGAGGTCCAAATACAGCAAACGCTTTCTTTTCCATACATACATGGATGTAATTTTTCCTTTTACTTTTGTTAAAAAGTGTCTCCGGAATGACAGAGGCTGTTTTACAAATTTGGTAATAGGACACATAAGTCATAGTCGGCCTAGCTTTGATCTGATTGGGCTAGGCCCAAAAACCTTTTTTTGAACTGGACGTAAAGAACTCCTTTTGTTCCGGTTGGAGGAACAAAAAAAACATTTAAAACACGTTTCTTAGTATATTCCTTTTCTTTTTTTTTTTTTCAGGAATTGGTATAATTCATGTTTTTAATTCTTTTTAAATTTGTTGGATTCTACTAGATTGAGGATTAGCTTGTATACAGGATACAGACGAGAAGGATAGAATTATCCATGATATGAAGTTGACATAAATAGAAAGATAACATATATATACGTACTAAGAATAGAAATATAGTTTCGCACGCCCACGCTTCCTTTCAGCAATTGGAATACGAATTAATCAAGAAACCAAATTCACTTCCAATTGACATTACCATCAAACTGGTTCGTGTACATTGTTCAACCCTAATTCCCTCCAAAAAAATAAATTACTTAGCTTGATAGAGAAAGAGATAATAGTAGTATTATAGGTACGTATAATAGGGCAAAGATGATTGATCTGAAGAGCTTGGATAAGTTGGATAGGCATCTTGATCGTGTATTAAACATGCAAAACGATAACAAGAAGGGTGTTAAAGAAAAATGGGAAATCGATCCCAAGAAACTAACTGTTAAGCATGTTGTAGCTCGTGGAACTTATGGTTCTGTTCATCGAGGAGTTTATGATGGCCAAGATGTTGCAGGCAATTATCCATTACACTTTTCTTTCTTTCTTTCCTTTCCATGCATATACCTTCTCTTTTACGATAGTTACCCTAAATATTAACATTCTGTGCCCTAATATTATCATATTAGCTTTTCCAACTTTTATTTCTCTAAATATTGTCGCCTTTCATGGTTAATAAACTGCATGATTTTTGTGCCCTAATATTACGTACATTAGGGTTTATTTGTTAATGTATACAATACACATATACTATGTGGTTTTCAACTTGAGAAATGTTGATTATGCCCTAACATTTTTTGGTTTTTTTTTTTCAAATTCTTGTTGCTCTTATCTCTTGCTTAATAAATTTGGTTTTAGGGTTTTTATTTGTTAATTTCCCTCTTTTCCAGTTAAAGTGCTGGACTGGGGCGATGAAGAACAACAAACGAAAAGTCGAATAGCTACTCTAAGAAAAGAATTTAAACAAGAGATTTCTGTTTTGCACAACATATCTCATCCCAACATTACACAGGTAAATTTATTAATTCACATTGTAAGTAACACATGCATATTGTTGTATTTATCTCAGTTATTTTATTTATTTATTTGCCTCTCTTTCTTGATTATCAGAATGCCTTATGAGTAAATATACAATTCTTGACCTTTTTTTTTTTTTGGCACAGTTCATTGGCGCTGTAACGGGTACATCAGAGATAGAATTTCAAACCCAAAGTGCTCAAATTGGGACACGAGTAAATATATGTTGTCTTGTAACTGAATATCAATCTGGAGGCACTCTAAAGTCATACCTTATAAAGAACAGGATAAAAAAGCTGCCTTTCAAGAATGTCATGCAACTAGCATTAGACCTAGCAAGAGGGTCAGTTTCCTTTTCCACATTGCAGTCTTTATCATGTTTTTCAAAATTATTTCTACAATTAACAATATTTACTGTAAGATTTTTCTGTTAATTTAGTTTTGCTCTTCTTCTTCTTCTTGGCAGATTGAGCTATCTTCATTCCAAGAACATCGTGCACAGAGATCTGAAGACAGAAAATATACTTCTTGACGAGAATCAAACAATCAAGATAGCAGATTTTGGAGTTTCTAGACTTGAGGCTTTAAACCCCAGTGAAATGACAGGTTATACTGGATCACTCGGTTACATGGCACCAGAGGTAATATATATTATTTAAGCTTAGCTATTTCCCCTCAGGATTTCAAATATTGCTTTTACGCCTTCTGAAAAGGTTAAATATAATGTTCAATGACGAAGCCACTTGTTGTGGAAGGGGACAATGGCTCCCCTCTTTAAAAAATAATTTCACCGGACAATTTCAGAGATTTATATTCACCACTTAGCCTTAACCATTTTCCGTGATCCCGTAAATTTAAATCCTAACTTCGCACCTGATAATATTGATTTCTGCTGATATAATTTAAGGATTGAACTTTCACCACTTAGACTTTAACCATTTCCCGTGATCCTCCATTAAATTTAAATTAACATTGTTGATTTGTGCTGATATGATTTGTAGGTCTTCAACAGCACACCATATAACAGGAAATGTGACGTCTACAGCTTTGGAATTTGCTTATGGGAGATATACTGCTGTGACATGCCATTTCCGAATAACAATTTCGCTCAACTGTCTTCAGCTGTTGTTTATAAGGTATGTAATGTTTTTCTTTGATACGCCAGAATTTAATATAATTTTATTGTTGTTCATAATCAATCTTTGTTCAGATTTTGAATTATTTGAAAAGCATATAAATTAATTACCAACGATCAGAAGGATGCAAATTCGAACTCTTTATCACCCTGAACTGAACATTTGCACTTTTGAATGCAGAAACTGAGGCCAAAAATTCCCAGATATTGTCCACGTGGATTGGCAAAAATAATGAGAAGATGTTGGGACACAAATCCTAACAAGAGACCAGAGATGCAGGAAGTTGTGACAATGTTGGAAGCCATGGATGCTTCAAAAGGTAGAGGTATGACCCCTCTTGACCGGACTTGGCGTTGCTTCTGTTGGAGACTCTGAAATATATACACAGAAGCTACAACGCCTGAATCTCCTGTAAACACTAATTTGCTGACTGATTAGAATAAAATTTCAAGTGTAAATACAATTGTAACAATTTTTTATTTAAATTTGTGCTTATATATTATATTATATTCTTTTTATTTTTATTTTGTACAAAAATGCTTATATATTATATTATATTCTTTTTATTTTTATTTTTTTCTTTTGTACATAGAAATGAATCGAATTTTTCAAGCAGTCCATAATCATACCCAATGGAATTTTTTGCTTGAATTTTTTTTTTCCTTATAGTAGTATGTTGAAATTCTCCCAAATAAAGAAAAAAAGAAACGAAAAGAAAAGTAACATGTTGAAATTCATTTAAGCAGAAACTACTGCTCGTATTTTCTTTTCTTTGAAGTTAGTCTGTTATTAACTAAAGGTAAAATAAAACAAAACAAAAAAGGAGTACAAAATAATTGGTGGGTTATGTCTTAATCACCACCATCATCAGTAATCTGCCTATATCAATTCCCCCTATACATTTGAAGAAGCAATTAAATGGAACTTCTAACTCATCAAAACTGGTCAATAGGGAAATGACCGAGAACTACTTCCATGTCCAATGTCTACCTTCCTCCGTGGCACCAATCCCCACGTCTATACAAAAGTCATTTCAGCATTCTTTCACAAATTAATTTTGTACTCAAATGTGAGCTATACATGTATGGTACACCGAATCCATTGGAGAACCAGTAGCGTCAGCTGAATAAATTCATGGTGAAGCACCGCCTGAAGGCTGAGAAGAAGATTCCGAAATTCTGCCATCCGGAGATGCTTTTTCAAATTCATCCCAAAGTAATTTCCGGATTTTCACTCTCAAACCAGAGGCCTGTTCCGGTCTAAACCACCGCTTGCCAAACTGAAATTGAAAAAGAAAAAAAAAAACTGTCAAATAAAGGGAAGGACTGCATCGAATTATATCAAAAGAGAAGCTATTCAAGTCTAGGAGCAGCAAACAATACCATTGCTAAATCTTTCTTTTTCAGTCTATCTGGAGCCTCTTCAATGAAGCGCTCCATGAAGAAAAGTACAAAGAGACCACAATCATAGTCATTTTTCTGTTGGGGTACCTGGTAATAATGGTATGTCGAGATGCAGTTCAAATTGACTATGGTATGTTAATAAATTCCATCAAACAAATTCTAATGTAAAATTAATACCTCAGGCTTAGATATTTCACACAGAAATTTAGAACTGCAACTGCAGAGTGATACAGCCTACAGTAATGATGAATCATATCATACAATGTAAATTTAGAGAGCATTACTTGGTCTCAAATCAAATGGACAAAATAGGATCACTATCCCCTATTACAAGTACTCCCGCCACAAACTTATTAACTGGACTGAATTTTGCCTCTGGAAAATTTATTAGAAATTGATTGATGATGCCATCTCACTTTTTATAGAAAGGACAAGAGACAGACTTTTAGTTCTTAAAACAGTTCCAGTTGAAAATGAACAATATTCTTCATCCAAAATAGCCCACAGTATGAAAAGATGAAAATTATGTAAGTAACCATGCATAGTCTATGACAGCTAAGAAGCAAAATGAAAGCAATTTGATAAGGCAATCACTGCACCAGCCAAGTTTGGCATAATCCTTTTACCTCAATTTTTTTCTCATCAATTCTACGAGGTAGATGCTTCCATATTCGGTCTGCAATCGGAAGTTTGGGAGGAGGAACCTCTTGATTCATGTAGTTCCATTCCTCTCTCAAATAGCTGCAGCACGCAGATGGTATCATCTTCAGGACCCAGATTCAGATTACGAAACCATTACAATCAAGAGCTAATTAAAATATGTAAATGCCTTGTTAACTGTCATGATATTTCTAATGCTTCCCACGCGCTAACCCTTTGAACATGCAAATTACAACCCACAATTCCGATTCTAACTTCATACACTTAAAATGAAATAGGAAAACTGAATGATACTTCCTTCGCATTAACAAGAGTTCACCATGAAAACAAATGTTGTTGCTGAAATTGTCATTTTCTCACCTTCTAATTTCTTCAAAAACCAATTTGCTTGAGTGAAGTCCCAAAGAATCCAAATGAAGAATAATTGGTCCGGACTCATCTTCCTTGTCTGGGATACAAATAATCACCAAGCTCCAATGAAGACTGAACACGTTAAACACAAACAAATCAAATCAGTAAGAAGTAATTTAGGCCAAACAAGAGAAGAGGGTGAGTAGAAAGGGCACATCTCTTTATCAATTGATCTCCAAAATCTTAGGTAAGAGTAAGTATACCTCTTAGTCACTAGGCTATAATAATAATAATACACAATGATGGACACAAAACAAGAAACTAATTCACTAATCGTGATAGATATGCCTATCTTTTATCTTCTACCAGAAAATACCAGTTTATACTTCTCACCAGATAGCTGACGTATGTCTACATGCCTACAGAAGAAAAAAAAGTTTCGATTGTCTAGTACACTGGTAGAGGATCTACGTCACACATAAATGCTAAAGGGTAGACCATATCTGCATTCCCCCTTCAGGACCCTACTTATCGAGGAGTATCTTTGTATCTTTAGGTAATCAGCCATGTATGTCAGAAGTTCATCATCTGAACCCATAATCCAATTTTGTCTTCAAGTTTCTTTCCATTTTCCATTCTTCCAAATTTTTATTTCCTGTAGAAACTACAAGCCGTTCAAGTTGAATGGCTGGTCATTGTTGATAATTTCTAGATCATTCTACATTGCCATCTGAAGTGCATTGAAGGAACAAGTGAAAACTACATAAGCAGCTCTTTAGAAAGGAAAAAAGAAAAAAAGCGTCCCTCATGTTCCAATTACTTGGGAACTCCTGTAAGCCTAATGCCTATTAGCATGAACTCAAACTCATGTTATTAGAAAGAACTTAAAATCCCTGGAAAGGATATCAGCCAACTACTAAGTAAATTGAGTAATCCCTACACTAGAATGAGACACATCTCTTTGTACACAAATTAAAAAATAAATATATATGCATATGATATAATGAGAAAAGAAACCATAGTAATTCTCTAGCAAGATCAAAGCCTACATATATCTTATATTCAGCAACCAAAAATAATGCAAGAGTTTTCATCGAAATTAAAAGCAACTTACTCATCATGTATGGGAATAAAGACATACGCCTTCTGGAATATATTAACCCCCTTCCACCACCTTCTGAACTTGATAAAAAAGGATTCCTTGTCACTCCCCTACATAAGTAGAAGGAAGATGAATCACTGTGCACCAATTTGTACTTTGTAAAATTTGCAGACAACAATGCATTCAAATATTAAAAAATTGTCCAAGCATAAGCCATAAAAAAAATTTCAAACTGCCAGACACGACTAAATATTACAATTCCTGATCAGCTTATACAACAATGGGAAGAATCTTACACCAATTTGCCATGTTGCCTCAGTCTTAAGATCTATAAAGTTAATATCAAATTGCTAAAACTATCAGAAATTGAAATGACATTGGCAGCTAAGTAATGACTCTTAATATTTTTACCTCATGTACTTGGTGCCACAGGTCAGTATTCAAAATCTCCAATATAGAACAGTTAACACAAACTTGGACTTGCGAATTTGTGTTGAAGAATATTAGGCAAATTAAAAGAACAAAGATAATTTCCCTCATTTTTATTAGTAATCAAAAAACTGAAAATACCTTGTATGATACAGCCTGCTTGAGCTTCTGATAGAAGAATGTATTGAAAAAGTGATAATCACATGTAGCCTTGTTTGTCGGAGATATTTGTAGATACCTAGCCAGGCAAGAAGTTAAAAAAATTAGCACAGCCAGCTTCAAACACTCCATCCCTTAAACGTCCATATAGACCACATAAGCAATGTCTCAAAAGTGGAATGTTTACATAACCCTTGCTTAGCTTGACTCCCAACAAGAAATTTGGAGCTTTCTAAACAAAGAGTCA
This sequence comes from Jatropha curcas, assembly GCF_014843425.1. The sequence continues at coordinate 522,633 of NW_023590671.1, forward strand.
TATTCAAATGCATATAATGTGCATCTTGCTGGTTCACAAACCAGCCTAGTATCATCAATCACCAAATTGCTTACAATTGCTTCTCCTGCTAATTGATATTTTTAATGGGATTCTATCTCATTCCTTTCCTAAACTAAATGTCTCCATCCAAGTATACATACGAGAACTGTGAAAACAAGTGCCAATCTGGAAGAAATAAAGACCCTCCTCCTTATTTACGGGCATCCCCCCCCCCCCCCTGATCCAGAATTTGAATTTTCTTAAATCACTTCAAATAAAAACTTAGACATTATAGTGCCTTGAGGGCGAGACTCTTATCCATTGTCCAGGTACAGATCAAGCTCAAGCTCTCATTCTACAAGCAAAGCTTAGAGCCTTGAAAAAAAATAAAATACATGGAGCCTGTTTGGCAAAAGACTTAGTTACTCGCCAAACAGTTTAAGAAAAAGCCTATGTTTTGGTAAAATCTATTTAAAGTTCTGACATACAACTTAAAGTCCTGATGACACAATCACAATAATATTACAAGTCTCATCACTGTGTTGCTACACAGAATTTTTGATATACTTTATCTTATACATTCATCATTAATGTAGTGCTCATTATTTTTACTTCTACCACATCCACACCGTGTTACCACCACTATCCCATTTGCAGTCCCTCTCACCCTTATCTCTGCCTCCATTTCTCAGCATCATTGCCACAATCACTACCAAATAAACTAGATGAAGGAATTTAAATCGCAATCCATTAACTTTTATTTTGCAGTCAAATATAGGAATAGTATGTACCTAGTTATGACATTTCATTTCATTACATTCTTGATTATGCTGCACAATAAAACAACCTACCAAACATAACCTAGGATCTAAAACCACGAACATCCTGAATCAAGACGTTAGATCTAAACTGTTCCAAATTTACTTACCTGATGTAAAAGTTCATAATAGGTGATGTCAAAAATCCTTCAGGGGCTAGGCAGTTTATATCCTTATAATAAATTTCCACAGATTCTGGATCATCCCTTGGTTTACAGACAAGAAAGATATCATTAGCAGATTCTGGTTAAACCCTAATGAAAAGTAATTTTATTAAAATATTTCCCAAAGAAGTTAAAATCATCTTCAAGAAACATTTGTTGCACCTTGATGGATAATCAATCTTAGCATCCTTCATGCTGAAAGAAACCAAAGAATCACAATCATCAATAACAACAAACTTGGAACTTGGAATAGGAGGAACGGTAAAAGAAAGGTGTTGGCAGTTCTATTTACCGTTCAGCAATTTTGTTTGCATCCTCTGTTACCTCAACATGCTGAGTTTCATCCTCATCCAAAAGAACAACTGTCTGCCCCTGATGTAATGACACCATGGATCAAATCAGCAACTGAAGATAAAAGCCAGCTTGGCAAAAACAAAATTCTGATAGCAGGTTTTCAATAGCAATAAACATTTGGCTCCATTACCCCCATTTGAGTACAAATTTCAAGCACGACACAACTCCTTATATCCATCGCGTCATAATTGAACCTTGTTCTATTTTATACCTACAATTCAGTGTGATAAGGATTGTATACCTCCAATTCAGTGTGATAAGGATTAAATTAACATTTTTCACTCATAATACAGTTTAAAACAACGGTATACTAATTGGTTTTGGGAACATGGAAGAAAACTCTCATGTTCACAACATCATGTACCTAATTTTACTGAGAGTACCATCTATATTAAAATGGTGTTTCATAATTGAAGATCTGAAAGTTCAACTACGGTTCATTAGTAAATATTCAAGATACTTTCAATAGTCATAATTCTCCATCAGAAGATTATAATAACTTCAAAAGCCTAAAAATTGCAAAACGAACTGAGATGCAATATGATTGTATCACGATGCCCAAGGACACAGTGTAATAGATTATTGTATCAAGTAGCGGATCGTAGCCTCTTATCATAAAAATGGTTGTGCAAGTACAGTAGCACTAACTATGAGAAATTCAGCAATCCACATGTGATACATGAACAAAAAGAGTTGTATGCCACAGACAATTTATTCCATAGTGGAGGCCTAACCCAGATTACATCACAGTTCAAACTATGAAACCAACTCAGTTATGACAACTACCAAATGAAAACAGAAGATTTATAGAGCGTCCAGGTATATTTTCTTAGACTATCAGAGTATAGGTTAGCTTCATAAAAGATAAATAGCTTTGCATTCAAGTCACCAAAACATGTACTTCATCCCAGAACTATTCCCATCTAAATGCACAAAAAAACCTACATTGATGAAGCAAGTCGGGGCAGTGTTTGGTCACACACAACCAATCCAATCCATTCAATTTTTCAACCAGAAAAATGAATAAACAGCTTCAATCTAATGCCAATATCAAAGGCATCGAATTCATGCAAATTGTAGTCAATCAGGTCATTGTCTTATTAGCTTGTGTATACAGATGGATTATGAACAGAATAGATCAACAAATCTCTAGGAAATTCTGAAGGAGCAGTTCTTCAAATAAATCCACCATGGGTGATCAGTCCATTCAGTCAAATGTTGCAAAATCACTCTCCGATACAGTTAAATTTTAAACTTTCCAAAGTTGAAAAAGCAAAGTAAACGAGCAAAACCAAAATCTACATATTGGTCCACACAAACAAGCTTTCCTTCCAAGCACAAATTACATGTTCAATGCACAGCATAAATCAATCTGAAGCTAATATATGAGACAGCCTTAAGTTCTATAGGTTTATGTTTCATTCCCATGCTTATGTAACCTTTCAAGACCAAAATCTCCTTTCAACGATAAAAATATTAAACTAATATCATTGTTGTTAAAGAGCAAGCAAAAGCAATGAATTGGAAGAGACGGAAGAGATAGAAGGGTAAAAGATATACCTTCCTAGGCCTTGAACCATTTGAAGGTAGGACTTGACGACTATCCTTCCTACAATCAAGGCAATAACAAAAATTGCTTAAATGGGAAAAAAAGTTTATTAAAATAAGGCATACATTTCCGGATTCAAGAAGATTAAAAAGATGCGTTGGTTTTTTTCTAAATATAACTTTTCTTATTCTAAATGTAGAAAATGAATAAATAAAGATTTCGGGAGACTTCATAAGGTTCAAGTTTAGGAGCCAAAACTTCAATCAGGGCTATACCTCCATGTTGCAGGACATGGAAGAATCACTAAATTAGAAACTTAAGCAAAATGCTAAAATTGGTACATCTATCAACAGGGTCTTATAGAAATCCTGCATGCCAACACCGGAAGTACAGTATTCTTTCAGAGAAAAAAAAAACAGGGAGCAGAAAAAAGAAGGATCATTGCCAACAGAAGTCAGAAGTATAATAGAAGGATCAGATAAACTAAAGCATGATAATAAAGTAGGCATCATTCCTAACAACACCATCACACAGACGTATCCAAATTCAAAGCAAATTGTCCTGGAGGAAAAAACAGATGAAAAACAGTTCATTAAAGCAACCAGTGTGAGCCAACCAACCTTAAAAAAAAAAAAAAATAAAAAAAAAAAAAAAAAAAATGCTATTCACGAAGCAAATACAAATCATAGGGTGAATATTCTATGCAATAGGTTAGCCAGTTTATAGTTGTTAATTGACCTCAGCATCTTCTAGAGTCAAAAACTAATACTAAGTTTAATGCAAACATCTTACTAAAATTCAGGAATACCACACGACTCTTTGTTCATTAAATAAATGCAGCCATGATTGAAGGCCCTGACCAAGTATTTGGTGTATTTGACATCATGCAGTCCCATGATGTTGTTAAAATGACTTAAAAATTGAAGTCATAACCTGAAAATTTGTCCTTTGCAAAGAGAGAGTTTTAATGCACCAAGCCAAGTAGTCTCCCCAGTTGGGCACAAATAAATCGTAATAATATTTGAAGATCAGTATTTTCCAAATTGTCAATTGCAAAAATAAAGGTTTAACTAACTAACACCTAGATCAAACTAGCAACTTTTGATAGACATAAGGTGAGGATTCCTATACACATAACACTTATTTCAAATTACTAGAGACAGCTTTATAAGGATATACATGCATAGATAACTGACTTATGTACCATTCGGAAATGCATATGATATAAGGAAAAAAAAATTAAAACGATTTGGGGAAAAAATGCTCACTTCTCGGAGAAACTGCTGCACAAGTTTTGCCCATTGTAGTGGAATAGATAAGTAGATGAAGATGTGCCCTTTTGGTCACTATTATCCAAACTATATTTATCTCCATTATGTGAAAGACTGCTAGCGCATTTGAAAGGTAATTGCCTTGAGGATGAATAATCCTTTTGTCTTCCCCGTTGCGATGAGTTTCCATTAAATCTCATTTTCTGTCGATCGCATCGACCCAAAATTGACAATTCTTTATCAAATACTTTGCCTACCTTGCTATCATTCCGCTACACAAAAATAAGGAAACACCAATTTATATTCTGCAGTGACAGTCTACTTGAATTGCGTTTTAAAAGAATGCAGTACAGCACCATACATTTTCGTCCATCTTTCTACTAAAAAAAGAGGCAAAGTCAGATTGTGAGCGAACTTCGGATGATGTATTCTCTCGTTTAAATTCATCTGTAGCATCAATAAAAACACTTTAGGTTCCACAAATATGCAGACAGAAAAAAAAAAATCATGACTTATACTATTGCATGTGCTTCTTAATCAATTACTCAAGCTACAAGATCACATATCCTAGGTGAAGCATTTACTGATACTTAGAAATGAAAGCCACCAATCTTAGCTCTGCTTCAGCTTCTTTGAATGGTGGTGGAAACAGAAAGTTGAATGTGCCAATTATACCTGAACTCATTAAGTGAGTGCGAGTGGGCTTCTCACATACATCAACATCCTGTCCAAAGAAAGTACAAGGAATCATGTCATGTATTCAAATCCTTTAAAGCACTAATTGAGCTGACATCTGCCAAGAACACAATGTGAATATTCTTGAATTAAATCTCAACAATAATCAAGAATACAAAACAACCAATTAAATTCTTGTAGATTTCAAATAAACTCAACCATGAATTATCATAGTTAAATACTTTAACAACATTCCATTTGCCATTTCAGGAAGGAAAAAAGAATCAAATTCTCCAGGTTAAAATGCCAAAAACCAAATGACTGGCATGGTTGGGTGACCTTTCTCTCTCTCTTTTGCATCCAACAAACTCTAAAATAGACATCATGCTATCTAATATTGGGGAGATTGTAAACAAACATTCAAGCTTACTCGCACTTAATAATTCAACTGTCAAAAACTTTACCTGTAATAGCAATTTATAAGGGAAGGAAAAACTCCTCGAGACTCTATAATAACATTCAGTTGCTACAAATTTATCCCTGAAATCTGAGCAATCGATTTCAACATTTGAAATTTAACTGATTAGGAAAACTAAGTTAAAAAATATCTAGCAAATAGTTTATGCACATTATCATAAAAGAAGAGACTCTATATGGCTACCTAATTAATTAACAGCAGAGAGACCACACAATTTCTTCAAGGCAAAAACAAAGGCCAAAAGTCACATCAGTCAACTCATTAATGATAAGTCGCACACCAATTCCAAAGAACAAAACAGTAATTTCTCCAGCTAAAAAAAAATAAGATGGACGCAAAAATCAACTTTCAAAGCAATGCTTGGTTACCAGGAAGATGTAGGGAGAATATCGACAAGCCAAAGGTCTGAGAAGTAGTGAATTTTTAAGAAAATTGATCATTCTAGTATTAAAAATAGTAAAGAAAATACGAAGCTGAATGACTAAACTAATAACATCAAAATTTTACAAAATACTCATGAAAAATACAGAAAATAAGAGGGAGGCCAATAATAGTTTTTTCTTTCAAACCTAATAACAGAAAAAAAAATTTAAAATATGCATTAAAAAAGATAGAAAAGGAAGACCGGTACTAATATTCTTTTGCTCTCTGCCGTTCTGTCTGCCACTAAAATCATAACAAACTCCAATTGACTATCAAGGGGAGAACTTCACTCGTATACAGAATGCAATTTAATTTTCTGTTCTCTTCTCCCATTTTCGAAGCAACCAAGCAAATTGTAAAATCAAAATGAACACTTGATAATTAGTATCAAAACAACCAATAGAATGAAACAAACCATATCAGAGCAACGAAGCTTTCTCCGGTCTAGCTCTTCCTCATAGGCTTTAAGAGTGGTCCGAAGCTTCTCTCCATTGTCAGGCAAATTTGAGCTTAACGATGTAATATGAGCCTTATGCCTCTTAATCGCTTCCTTTAATTGGTGATCGGTCATGTAGGAACAATCATCCCTAGAAGAGAGATCGGTGGTCATCGGCGAGGGTTTTGGTGGCTCCGGTGTTGTTTTCACTATCATTAACGTCGGTGGTTCGTCGTCGTTTTGGTCTAACACTTCTTTCCAGTCAAGTTTCAGTCTTTTCTTCTTGGAATTTTCTTCTTCCATGCATGAATTGGATCGCCTAGGATAGATTTTTTTTTTTTTCCTTTAAAACTCTTTTGTAGTGTGCTAGGCTGTTAGCTTTGTTATACTCCAATATTTTCCCTGCTTCTTTCCCAGCCAAATGAGAAAAATTTAGGAGGGAGAGGAAAATGCCGTAGGTGGTAACAGAGCATCTAATGACCCTCCTGTTTTCATGTTCCATTCATTTTTTTTTTTTTTTTTTAACATTTTGTCGGGAAAGACTTACCTGTATCGGTTCGCATTATCTCATTCGTGAGCCAACTTAATAAAATTAAGAATTTTTATTAAAATAATGGTATTTTTAATTATACATTTAAATAAAACCGAAATATTTTTTAAAAAATATTTAGACTCCGTTTGTTACTATAAAATAACTTACATAAAAATATTTTTCACAATTTTCTATTATTTTTAAAATTTAGAAAAATAAGTCAACGGAAAATATTTTTCTAATTAAAGGAAAATTAAATCACTTTTAAAGAAATGATTTCTCATTCTCAAAACATTTTTCAAACCTTTGACAAATTTTTTTGATTAAAAGAAAATTAAGTCACTTTTAAAGAAATGATTTCTCATTCTCAAAACATTTTTCAAACCTTTGACAAATTTTTTTGATTAAAAGAAAATTAAGTCACTTTTAAAGAAATGATTTCTCATTCTGATTTCTCATTCTCAAAACATTTTTCAAACCTTTGACAAATTTTTTTGATTAAAAGAAAATTAAGTCACTTTTAAAGAAATGATTTCTCATTCTCAAAACATTTTTCAAACCTTTGACAAATTTTTTTGATTAAAAGAAAATTAAGTCACTTTTAAAGAAATGATTTCTCATTCTCAAAACATTTTTCAAATCTTGACAAACTTATTAAAACATTGTAAATTAATATTTTTTAATTTATTAATCATCGATAGTCATTACCACCACCACCGTTCATCACATGCCACCACCACGATCACCGATAACTTTTATAATTTATCATTTTTTTTCTTATATTTACTAATTTTCAATATTGCAACCAAATAACGAAAAAAAAATTATTTAAAAAATGGGAAATATTTTTCAAATGTAAATTATTTTTTGGAAACAAACATAATCTTAATTTCATTTGTTTAATCCATAAACGAGGGCATGAACTAGTCTATACAAGTTATTTTCTCTTTTTACTTGTAATGGGCCATTATGCAATCTATTTGTTTTGTTTTAGGATAAGCTCAAAGTTCAGTGGTTGGCAATGGAGATAAAAACGGGATAAACGGGATAAGTATTTTTGAAGTACTCAGCTTCCTCCGAGAAGGTGCAAATAGTTATTAATGAGTTGTAACAAGTACTAGCAGTGAGATTATGAATAAGGTTAGAGTACGTGCACATAGATATTTAAATACCCGTTACATGATATTATCGATATTAAATGAGTTTATTTACGAGTATACATTATTTGTAAAAGATATATTTTAAATAAATGTAGATACTTTACCCATTTAAAGATATTTTAAATGGATTTGAAGTAGACGTACGTAGTAAAATTTCAAATAGATCCGGATGTGGATACTTAAACGAATATTTAAACAGATTTGAAATAAGTATATACAGTAAAATTTTAAGCAAGTAAAGATATGAATATAAATAACTTAATATTCGCGGTTACTTCCACCCATAGTTGGCAACTAGAATCAATAGTTGAAGGGTGAGCATTACTAAATTGAAATTGATAATTAGAAATTTCAACTTTGTCTAGGGCTATTATCCTCTCTTGTCAAAAAACTACCACGATAAGGTATGGATTAAGAGTAAAAACGTACCGAGTCAAATTGGGTACACTACTACTCTAACTTGGGCATGCTAAATTATAACATTGATTGAGAATGGCTCTCTGCCACTATAACCAAACTCAACTCGAGATATGAAAGACCGAAGAATTGCATGCTGTGGACCACTCATCTACTTTATTGATATGCATTCATGTAATAGTTCAAAGGAACATGCTTTTTATGGATTATGTACTTGTGTCTATTTTTTCTTTTTATGGATTATGTACTTGTGTCTATTTTTTCTTTATCTTGATTAACGTAGTCAAAATTTATAAATTCACTTTTGAACTATCTTATTTTAATTTTATGATATTTTTAATTTTTATTTTGACATATTAAATATTTAAAATTATAAAACTATATCTATTAAACAATTAAATTTTTAAAATTATTTTATTCAATACTTTAACTTGCAAAATTAGATAAATTAAGCATTCATTAAAAAGTTCAAATTTATGAAAATTATAGTTTCAAAAGTCATACTAAGTATATATTAAGTCGATATTTTGCAGAAAAAAGCTAAAAAACTTTAAAATTATTAATATTAATGTTAAAAGGTGTGTAACAAAATTTACAAATTCAAGTGTACAATAGATCATCTGCAAAATTTAAAGTGTCACAAAATTAAAGTTGCAAGGTTCCTGGGTAAATTCATATATTCAGTCAATGCTAAAGTATAATAAATGTAATGTCAATTTTTAAGCTTTGTTCCTCTATAAATAGATACATTTGTGTTGTAAGAGGAGGAACGATCCTCAACCTCTCCTCAAAAATCAATAATATGTGTATTTGCTGACCTCTCTTTTTACTTTGAAATTTTAATTTCTATATAGCTGTAGAATTTAGGCATTACAGTTTTAGAAACACTAGTTCCCATTTCAAAAAAAGAAAACTAAAAGTAAAACGTTTTTAAGCGGTTTCTACTAATTTTATAATATTTAACTATGATTTTATTCCAATTTACAGAAATAAATGGAGCCTTGTATGAATGTGATTTTTCACATGTGTTGATTACTTTAGCTGATTTTAACTCGTAACGTTGTTTGAGTTGACTTGCCATTTTGACATTTATGATTATATCTCAAAATTCTAAATTCGTTGGGAAAAAAAACTTCTTGCCTAATTTCATTGAATATCTATAAATATAAAGGAAGATTATTTAAAAAGTATATTCATTTCAAAATGATCTACTTCTCCATAAAATGCATGTCTTGGAAAATTACTTATGCAAATCAACTAATTTAAAAATACGTTTCTTACATTTGATGGTATGTAAATCAACTTTTCAAAAGTAAATATCTAGGATCAAACTATAAAAGATAATTCTATTAAAATAAAAAGTTAAAGTGTATTTAAATAATCAGTATTAACTCTCCATTTATTTATGGAAAGTAATTTATTTAAAAAATATTTTTTTCAGATTTTTCCCTTATTTGGAATAAATGAATTCCACAAAATTTTGTGAAATTCATTTAGAAATCCATATTTTTGTGTTTTGAATGAAAAAAAAAAATGCATATTTCAATTATAAGAATTCAATTTTATGGAATTGAACATAACTACACTAAATTCACAAAAATAAATGAAATTTTCAAATGAATTCCACAAAACTAACTCATCCAACTTTTATGACAAAACTACCATTCTCCTTCTTCAAAGTCATTTTTTCAATTTTTATCCTCAAAAAAAAAAAAAAGTCATTTTTTCAAAATTTTTACTTAATTTAATTTATATATTTTATCAAACTTAACCAAAACTATTTAAAATTTTATTTTTATAAAATATTTTATTATTATTGTGTTTTTATTTTAATATTTTTCATCTTTTTTGTATTTTTTTTATCATTGCAGGGATAGATTCAAGTTAAATATATATTTATCACTAAATTAAATGTAACAATTTTTATTAAAATTATTTTTATTTTATATATTTATTTTTCAAGTAAATATATTATTTATCACTAAATTAAATGTAACAATTTTTATTAAAATTATTTTTTATTTTGTTTATATATTTTATTTTAATAAAAATGTTAAAAAAATTATATATCATAACTTCAATATTAATTAGTATTTATATTATTTTGTGAAATTACTATCTTCAAGAATATTTTAGAAATAAAAGCAAATGAATCTTCATTGTGAATAAAAGCAAATGAATCTTCAATTGTGAATTTATTTCATACATGATTATCAAACATGAAAATTCATTTACAAATAAATTTCATATTTTAAATTCATTTATATCAAACGAAGCATTTGTAATATTTTGGATATCCTGAGAAGTTAGTTATGAAAAATATTTTATTAGTAAACAGAAAAATTATGTAATTTTAAAGAAAAATAATTTCTCCTTTTCAAGATGGGAACATATTTTTCTGACAAATTTATTATAACTTTATAAATACATATTTCTATTAATTTAATGATGTTCATGGGTATTCACTATTATGGATCACCATTAATACCAATTGATTGTCTTCACTTACGACCACTAGTCATTATCTCTAGAGACTACACATTTCTATATATTTTTCTCATATTTAACATAAATTTTTAAAATATGAAATTTCTATAGTTTAAATTTTTGTATGGTCTTATAAATTGCAAATTTAATATTTTGAACTAATTTTTAATATTGCAACTGAAAAAATACAAAATAATTATTAAGAAATTTTTTTTCAAAAATAAATCATATTCTAGCAACATATTGTTGGAATGATAAAATAATAATTTTGTTTTAAAAAACTTGGAGGTGCTAATTTTTTTGTATCGTACAGCATATAGGTCTTTTTATCATGTCAACGAGTGCACTTTTTAAGAGTTGAACTTGTTCTGGCACCATCACTAAAACCACATCATGAGATATTGAATTCACCCTTTTTTGGCTCCATCAACAACTGTGGCAACAATAAACAAATAACATCTCTGGAGTCTGGACCACTGCAATCAGCCATAAGAACCTGATAATCAAATATATAAGGAAACATTTTGAGACTAGATCACAGAGGAACACTCTTCTAACATATGAATCATGAAGATTTTTTTAGCATGTTGCACACATTCCAGACACTAAAACTCTTGGAAACATCTTAACACTTCAAAAAAGTTTCACTATATTTCTTTAATTTTGGCAACCCTATGTAAACTGCAGAGGTTAATTCACAATTTAAAATTTTAAGATGGATTTCAATTACTACTTCACAAAACCCAACTTTTATTTTTCTGATCATGCAATCAATTAAACTAAATGATTATCTATTAATATGATTCTATTTATAATTAAATATTATAAAAGGGGATAAATTTTAAGTCCAACATTTGAATTATGTAGTTTTAGTTTTCTCAATTAAAAATGTTTTATTAAAAAGATAATGAGTCGTGTATATAATATGATTTTATTGTGTAGATACATGATAAGTATTTCACAATAAGAAAGTTTTATAATTATTTATTAAAATGTTAAATATTTTATTTTGGATAATGAATTTACATATTAGATAATAATTTATCTTGAAAAAAATTATTATTTTTTAAATCTTCACTATAGTTTTTCCATTAATTTAGTTAGAATTTTGTATTTCTTTTACAATAAATAGATGATTTGTTAATAATTAAACATTTTTAATTTTCTTGATGATTAAATTATAGTTTGATTTTATTTTTGGATACATATTAATGTTTTAAGAATCTATATTTATAAATTAGGGCTGTAAAATTAAGTCTAATGGCCGGGTTAGACTTTATTTTGAGACACTTTATTACATAAAAATAGAAAATATATATATATAATATATATATATAAAAGTACAAAAAAATAATATTGTGGAGTAAATTACTATATTATTGAATATAAATAATATATTAATATCAGCAGTGAGATCGAAAATGAGAAATAAAAACGATAAATTTTATATGAAGGTGCCATTTAACCGGATAAAAATAGCAAACATCTTGCTTATTCAATTTAGATTGACCGGTCGCCAAGATTGTAATTAAAAAAAAAAATCAATCATCTTATTATATGTAAAAGTGTTTTTATTGGATCTATTGTATCTTATTTTAATATAAATAATAATTACTATTTTAATATTTATCATAAAATAAAAATATAAAATGATGCGCAAACAGCACAAAGAATAAGTATCCTGATTTATATTTTAATATTATATAAATAAAAATATAAAATGAGCGCAAACAGCACAAAGAATAAGTATCCTGAATGCGTACCGTTGAACGATAAATTTTCACTCCCCGCAACAAAAACAAAGGATTAATTTCTTTTAGTAAAATTTATGGAACAAATTTATTTTAATTATAAAAAAGTCAAAATTAAAAAATGTTGGTGATTTTACTTTAAGTCACGATGTTTTCTATAAAATTTTTGCCAACTTGCCCTTTTCCAGGCACAAGTAAAGAAAAGGCCAGAACAGAAAATTAATCGCTAACTTTCACTAAAGTTTATAGATCCTCTCTCTCTCCCCTTCTCGCTCGCGCGCGCGTTCTCTCTGTTTTCTATTTTCCATGGCGGACCCTCCCTCTTCTCCTACTACCGCCATTACCATAGAATCGAATTCTAATAAGCCCGAATCCGTTAACCCGAACATTCTACCCAATCCAACAACCGACTCCTCAGCAGCACAGGCACCGTCACAGCAACAGTCGGCAACTCCTCCCGCATCAAACACTAACCCTAACCCTAGCCTGAATCCGAACCCAACTTTAGTATCTCCACCAGTACATGCGTTTCCATCATACGCGCCGCCGCCTCAAATCGCCGGTGCATCTGTGCCTTCCGGTGCTCAATCTTTCCGTCCAGTTCCTCAATTCTCTACGTTGCCGAATTATCAAAACCCTAGCGTTGGCGTGCAGCCGCCTGGAGTGAGTGCTCAGCCAGTTATCGCTTCTGGTGCTCCTGGCGCAGTAGCAGCTCCACCTCCCATGATGCCTTATCAGATTCCGCCAGCTCAGCCTCCAAATCCGGCCTTGAGACATTACGCGCCTATGCCAAATGGTTTTGCTGCCATTCCTGGAGCTGCTCCTCAAGGGACTATGCCCCTTCCCGGTGGGTTATCCTTCCCCTATTCGCTCTCGACTCTCCTTGAGTCCTTTCCCCTCGTTATACAGATTCTTGCCTTTTGAATTCCTTTAAGCTTGTATTTATTTGAATCTCATATAGTAGCTATTATTTGTTGAATGAGCATCTGAACTGTAGGCTATTAGTTATCATGGATATCGATTAGGCTTAATTGTATGATTTGGTGGAAAAGTGTGTTAAGAGGGGTGCGGAGAAATTTAGAAAAGGGACATCGATGACGGGATGTTTTCTCCTACAGTGTCTTGATTGAATACGGTGAGAAAGGTTGGAAGGCTTCATATTGCTTAAGAGAGTAGCATCTTCTACTACAACTCCTGTTTTGGTATGCACGTATTTGCCTGGTTTTCTTTGATTGTATTCAGAATAAACAATTTAATTGAGGAATTCGTTTTATTGCACTAAATTCAGCATTTGGTCTTTACCAATTAAAGAAATCATAATAATTTGAACCGTCATATTTCTCCATTTCTCCATTTCTCCATATGTCGTTCTAAATTATGTCTGGCTATGTCATATTTATTTAGTAGGCTACTTTCTGGTAGTTATAAGGATTATTTTCCTTTCATGGGTCTCTGAATTGCCTGCAGCAGACCATGTTAGCAACTGAGTGCTCCTTGGCATGCATTCTAAGGTATCACAATTTCTTCCAATTACAGTCTATATCTCTTCCTCCTGCTCTCTTGTATTTCTTTATGTTGCTTTCATGCTTGTGCATTTTACCGCTAACATTGAGATAAGTTAAAATGACGAGTAAATTAGTCTAGTTATGTGTTGTAAATCCTTGAGAGCATAAGATGTTCAAAATTCTGCAATTGGTGCATGGGATAGTTTGAAAAGGCTACTATTTTGCAAGTTGGTGCATGAGGTAAGCCCACTTCACACATCCATGTTTATGAGCTCGATCCTATTTTTCTTGATGTTTCCCTCAGGTTATCTTTTCAGCTGGTGTGCTTGATGCGTATGGTGCCAATCTCTATTTGCTTTTATTGTGTGGTAACAGCATTTTAATTGTTATTCTTTTGAATTCTTATCCACACATATGCATAATGGTGGGCACCAGAGTTATTTCTGCATTTAGTTTGTGGACCAGCTCTGACATGTCTGCATAGATGTTTGTTTTCTATTTTGCAGGAATTCAACGCTATCCCTCTCCATACCCAGCTATGGTTCGCCCTATATTTCCTCCTTGTCCACCTGGGACAGTTGGCATGCTTCCACCAGCAGCTCGCCCTCTTGTTCCAGGGATTCCCGGTGTTCGCCCACTCATACCCACCATCATCAGGCCACCTGTTCCTTCTGTCACACCAGCAGAGAAACCACAAACTACTGTATATGTTGGCAAGATTTCTCCTTCTGTGGAAAATGATTTTATGTTGTCTCTCCTTCGGGTACATTATTGATTGTGTTCTTTTTGCCTGTTATACTTAATGGTTCCTGGTCTCCTGTTTTATGTTTTGGTTTGGAGTGCTGTTTTGCATGATTGAACCTTTGACATTGTGAAGTCTGATTTTTTGCACTTTATGAAGTTCTGTGGACCTGTTAAGAGTTGGAAACGTGCTCAAGACCCCACCGATGGGACTCCTAGAGGCTTTGGGTTTTGTGAATTTGAATCTGCTGAGGGGGTTCTCCGTGCATTACGATTGCTGAGTAAATTTAATATTGATGGGCAAGAACTGGTGGTATGTATGGATATCTTGATATCTTCTTTCCCTATTTTATGATTATATTTCAGTGTTCTTATTTTTAACATTCTACCGACTATTTAAGCATACAGTAATTAGTATGAATTGGATATATGTGATGGTTGAAGTTTGCTGTTTTTGGGTGGAGACGAAGATGATTTAAGCTCATAATAAACCTGTGGTTGAATTTGCCTTCTCTTTCGCTTTGTCTTTCCTCTTCCCCTTCCCTTTGGAAATGGGAGATTTTAAGTCTCGAAATATTCGCCATGAGTGTGTCAGTCTTACATAGTTTTGTAAATTACTGAAATATCCCTCTGATTATGAAAGATATCCAAGCTACTGTGAACAGTACAACTAGAACAACTAAGCCTTAAACCCAAACTACTTGGGGACAACTATATGAGTTCTTTGTTTCTATTTTGCTATATGAATCCTTTCACTTCTAATTTGAACAGTAACATGCTAAAAATTATTAATGTTCCTTATTGATTGTAAAGACATTTGAAAAGAACTCTGATCAGAAGAGTGAATTTGTATCCAGGCTTTGAATTGTATATTTTATCAGATTGAAACCTCTGAAGCATCATCTTGGAAACCATTATATAGAAGGAAAAGAAAAAGGAAAAGCAACAGAAAAATATGGGCTAGCATATGGACATGTTTCATTACTTAATCTCTTTGCATTAGATTCTGGACCTGCTTCGTGAATTATCTGTCTTATTATCATCTGCGATTTTTTTTTTTTTTGGAAAATTGCAAGTGATCTTTGTGTTTTTGTGATTGTTTGATTGCCTGATTAACAGCTAAATGTTAATCAAGCAACAAGAGAATATCTAGAGCGGTATGTCGAGAAGAAAACTGAAAACTCAAAGAATCTGAAAGAAAGTCAAGCTATGGGGGTTGACAAGGAGGATGGAACGGCTGTAGGTGTTGAAAAGAATGAAACTCCCAAATCTTCTGTGGAGGACTCTAGCAATGCTAGCGACAAGGGGAACAAAGAAAATACTGATCCTGCCAACTTTGGGATTGTGACTGATGAAGACAAGGAAGGTGACAAAGAGGCTTTGGAGAAGCTCAGTAGCATGATAGAAGAGAGGTTGAAGACTAGACCTTTGCCTCCGCCGCCTCCGCCTCCACAAATACCTGCAGATGGTCCTGGGAATGCAAACTCAGAAATGCCAACTAAATCAAGGGAGGACTCTGATGTGGACATAAGAAGACATGGTAAGTATTTATAGTTGATATGTGATCACAGGCAAATTATAATGCTCTTTATTATTAGGTTACTTGCTGAAAAAATTTCTCAACTTGTCTCTGATTTGTGATTACAATGGTCAATCTTGTTAGTTATTCTAATACACATGCAATATAAGATTTCACATTGCTGTCATTGTAGCCAACTTTGAGAGGGTACATGCCTTAGCTTCTAGATGGTTAATATGGTATGTATTTTATTAATAAACATTTCACACAAGCTCATGTAAAGAAAGGGAGGGATAAAGAGAAAATTTTTTTTCTCCTTTTTAAGCGTTAAATGATGTTTAATAGTTTTTTAATCAATAATTTTCTGTAGGTCTTGCTGTAAAGTGAATACTTACTCTTTTCTTTCTATGGAAAACTATATATATTCAAGAGTTCTCGTATGACTTCCCAAGTTGGCTACAATTGAGAATGTGAAAGGCATTGCACATAATTTTGAAAATTAAAAAGGATGGTCTATAATGTCAAATATGCTTAACATTTGATTGTTAAGTGTATGCTTTCATCAGATTTTACCAGTTATATTACTGTTAAAGATATAAATATATCATGATTATATGAAACTTAATAGAAAATAACCTATAATGTAAGTCATATTGTAGGTCTACACCCATGTGTATATATATTGTACCTGATTTTTATTGTCCACTTAATTAACAATTTTCATTAACTATAGGGCTTTGAGTAAATGAATCAAGGTAAATGTACTACTAGAAAATCCTATACTTGATAGAAAATTAAGGGATTTTTAGTAGAATAATGATATTTAAAAATAGTTTGTTGATATCAGAGTGTTTAATTTTGTCCAAAAAAATCTTTACAAAAGTTCTCCTTTTTGGACCATAAGATTTTATTGTACTTTTTATGTTTAAAATATAAAAGTGTCCTTGAGGCCTCAACATCTGTAGATTTTACGTGGCGAATTTAATATTTTCTGAACTTAACAGCCTGTTTGGATTGGGGGGAGGGAAGGGGGGGCAGGTAGGGTTTGGTGGTAAGGTAAGGAAGGTTAAGTTTTTGGAAAGAGGTTTAAAGTTTTTTTATGGTGATTTGAGGGGTTGAAAAACCCCTATGTTTTCAACCTGCCAAATTGGGGGTTGTGGAGGGCTAAAAATTTTAATTTCCCTTATTATCCATTTTTTTAACATCTTAAATTGCCCCTTTCGTATTTCTTCTTCGTTGTCGTCTTCTTTTTTTTTTTTTTTTTTTTTTTTTTTTTTTTTTTTTTTTTACCTTTTCCCCTTCATAGTTTAAAAAAAGAAATAATTTAATATCCCATAAATTTAATATTTTTTTTTTTCAAAATAATTAATTATAACGATTATATAATTTAATATAACAAATTTTTTTTTTTTTTTTTTTTTTTTACCTTTTCCCTTCATAGTTTAAAAAGAAATAATTTAATATCCATAAATTAATATTTTTTTTTCAAAATATAATTATAACCGATTTATATATTTAATATAACAAATTCCGTGAGCAGGATATTTTTGTAATTTTATATTTAAGATTACCTTTAAATACCCTCAAACCAAACAACACAAGGTTTCTTAAACCTTCATTAACCTTATCTTCTTCCCAAACATAAAAAAGACCATCACTTAATGTTATCATACCTTATTTCAGTATAACTTCCCTCGCCACATCCAAACAAGCCTAAAATGCTTGTATTAATATTGGTATTTTTCTTGTTTATAATTCTGCAGACTCAGCCGAAGATAAAAATGATGATGAGACAACTAGTGACAACAAGGCCGCAAGTGAACAGGATAGACCTGGAACAAGCTCTCCTGATAGGAGTAGGAAGTATGACAGGAGAAGCAGAGAAAGAGACAGAGATCGAGATCTAAAAAGGGAAAAGGAACGAGAAGTTGAAAGGTATGAAAGGGAATCGGAGCGAGAGCGGATTAGAAAAGAGAGGGAGCACAGAAGGATGATTGAGGAAGCAGAACGTGATTATGAAGAACGATTAAAAGATTGGGAACATAGGGAAAGAGAGAAAGAGAAGCAGCGGCACTATGAGAAGGAGAAGGACAAAGAAAGAGAACGCAAAAGGAGGAAGGAGATACTTTATGATGAGGAAGATGATGATGATGATTCAAGAAAAAGGTGGCGCAGGAATGTCTTAGAGGATAAGAGAAGGAAGAGGCTACTTGAGAAGAAGGAAGATGAAGCTGACAGACGCGAAGAAGAGAAGGAAATTGCTGAGGCAAAGAAGAAGGAGGAGGAGGAAAAGCGACAGCAGCAACAGAGAGATGAATCAAAGCTTTTATCTGATCATGTCATGAATGGAAGTGACAAGAAAGTTCTGGCTGAAGAAGTCAATGATGAGAGCAAAGATAAGGCATTTGGAGGTGAAAATGAGGGAGATTCTGGTAATGAAAACGGTATAGGTAATTTTTTTTTTTTTTCAATAATTGCTTTTGTTTACTGTTGTTTTGCTCTAACATACGCAAGGAAAAAACAAAAGACAGCAAAGATGATGTGCAAAGGCGCACACATAAAATACAAGCAATTGAAAGAAACAGAGTTTTTCAACTTTTTTTCAATATTTTGAATGGGTATAACCTGAAATTGCAGATGATGGTGTCTTACAAAATGGTACAGTTGATGAATCAACCATGGCATCATTGGCTGAATCAGATGTACGGCAGAGTGGTAATGCACCTGCAAGAAAGTTGGGTTTTGGTTTAGTTGGATCTGGCAAACGAGCGGCAGTTCCTTCAGTTTTCCATGAGGAGGATGATGATGATGCTCATAAGGAGAAAAAGATGAGACCCCTGGTTCCCATCGATTATTCGACGGAGGAGTTGCAGGCTGTTCAACCTACAGTTTCTGCAGCACAGCCGCCAAATCTTGCTGCTGCTGCTGAATTTGTAAAGCGTATTTCTAATGTTACTTCTAAGGAAGAGAAACCTGATGTGGAAAGAGAAAGAAGTAAACGTTCTCATGATAGATCAAGTCAGCGGGACAGGGACAGGAATGATGAGGATATTAATCGGATAAGAGATGACAAAGATAGGATTCTTGAACGGGACAGGAACTGGGAACATGGCCAGGAGAAAGTAAAAACACCAGATAAGCAGAAACTTTTGGATGCAAAACAGTTGATTGATATGATACCAAAAACCAAGGACGAGCTATTCTCATATGAGATAAATTGGGCAGTGTATGATAAAGTAAGAAATCTCACCTACCTGTGTCCTGTTTCTCATTTTCTTGCACTTCAAATTTTGTTCAGATATTTTGCCTCATTATCTCTGTTTTATTTACTTTAGTTTTAACTCATATCAAAAGAAGTGCTCAATTTGTGAATTGCTCATTGCTTGATGTGTAAATTTCTATTCTTGTAAGTTTTCTTAAAAAATAAAAACAAAATCTGGAAATTTCCTGGAAACTGTGCTGTTGTTCACTTTGATTGCTGCAGCTCTGATTCTTGACATTCATAATTGCATTTTGATTTGACTCTTCTACTGAAGAGAGCAGTGTTTCTGTCTTTGTTCTTGTTAGTTTGTATTTATAAGGCATGAATAGGTTTTACCTAGCTCTGTTATATTCTTAATCTGCTGTTGGTTGAGTTTAGAAGGACCATCTTCTGCCTTAAACCTAGATGGAAGTGTGCATATTTTCTCACTAGGCTGATCTCGAATGTGCATGATGAGCCTGGTTAGTTGAGGATTCCAACACTGCATATGTTCCTCTTGTGGCTCAGTAGTTGAAGTGTCTGTTTAATGCTTCAAATTGATGGAGTGTTCATTTAAGCTCTTTCATGTTTTCTGTGTAACGGTGCTATTTTCTAAGTATATATTACATTCATTATGTTCTAAAATGTTGCTCTGTTATTTGATTTGCTTTTTCACAGCATGAACTTCATGAGAGAATGAGACCGTGGATTTCAAAGAAGATTACAGAGTTTTTAGGAGAGGAAGAGACCACTCTGGTAGATTACATTGTATCAAGCACTCAAGAACATGTGAAGGCATCTCAGATGCTGGAGATGCTTCAATCGATATTGGACGATGAAGCGGAGATGTTTGTGCTCAAGATGTGGAGAATGCTTATCTTTGAAATTAAAAAGGTCGAAACTGGTCTTGCGTTGAGGTCAAAATCATGAGAGCATATCTTATAATTGCTACAGTACTACTGTGAGACTCGTATTCTTCCTCTTACTATGTCTTATTTTTGGTAGATGTAGATTTTTCAGTATGGTAGAACAAAGCATAGATTGCAATCAAGGTGTATCAAATGTTTTTCAATTTGAATTGTTTCAAAAAATAGTACAATTTTCCGTCTTCAAGAAATGAAGGATACATTCTTGTACTGAATGCACTCTTTTGGTTGGTGCTTGTAGCAAATGTTCAAGTTTTGATTGTAACCTTCGATGGAATGATCCTTCCAGTAGGTTCTTGTGCAAAAAAGATTGCTTCACCTATTGGGCAAATCAATTATAAACAAAAGATTATATGGAATAATTTATTTTAGCCAGAATACTTTAATGAATCATTTTTACTCTACCGTTCTATTATTTTTCACCAATCTAGTATATGAATGAATGAGGTAAAGTAGTTTATTTTATATTTGGATATAACACTTGATTGTGTTATATATAAGACATTTGAAAAGCAAAACTTACTTTTAAGCGCACGTATTCCAGGTAACTTAAATAACTACAGTTCAGTATTTTTTTTTTTTTTTCAAAAACAAAACTTCCTTCATATTTTAGAAAATGAAAAAGAAAGCTAACAGTCAGCTATTAGCTTATTAGCTCCATGGTCAAATGCCTTGCTTCTAATACAAGAGAATAACACCACAAATTTCCAAATGGTTAGCTGCAAGAGAACTTGAGATGATGGAGGATGGCATGAGGAATATGTAACCGAAAAAGAAAGTGCTCAGTTTACACATTAACATTCCTTCTATAAAAAGCCTAACTTCAGCTATCTCCTTTATGGGGATTACCAATTCACAGGTTTAAGAATCTATCCTTGCAGAAGAATTAGCTGGGGGTCACATGATCATAGCAAACAAAAATAATTTCCTACTGACTGGGGCAACCACAAAAAGTGAAAAACGTAATAAATGAATGAAATCTATTATACATCTGAAAACTTCGATACATAAATTTGACATTTTTATACAAAAAAGGAAAACCCCAATATCAATTGTTTTCTTTTCTTTTTTTTTTTTTTTTTTTTTAAAACTTCGATTACATAAATTTGACACAATTTTTATACAAAAAAAGGAAAACCCCAATATCAATTGGTTTTCTTTTCTTTTTTTTTTTTTTTTTTTGCTGTGTGGATGTGGATTTGTTCTTCAGGGTTTTTTTTTTTTTTTTTTTTTTTTGCTGTGGATGTGGATTTGTTCTTCAGGAAAACGACTGTGATTCTCGAGTTCTGAGAAAACAGTATGTTGTACGCAGCAACTTTATATATACAGAGGTGCAAAGGCATCAATTTCGCCCACCCCTACCAGCAGTCTTCAAGCCCATAGACGACTCGTGTTTCAGTTAGGTTAGAAATTTATGTTCAAAATCGGACAAATGCGACCTGCTGGTTAATTTGGATTCTGGCAACAAGATGAATGCTTTTTATATTCATCCTCCTGAATCTTTTCTTTTCTTGGCTGATCTGCTTTGTGGTTTGCCGTTGTCAATCGGATCAACAGTACTAACTCTTACAACTGACCTGCTACTTGGCTTTGGATTATTTGCTAGATCTGTATTAGGCGAGGAATTATTTTCCAATCTGCTACCAACTTCTGCAATTTCTTTAGGAGAAGAGAAGGGAAGAGGCTTTTCATAGACAATAGCAGCATCCAAGGTGTATATTCTGAGGGCAAGTGAGGAGACAGTAGCAATCTTAGCTGCTGCGGAAAGTGATGACCAATACCACCATTCATTTCTCAAGTAATCTGTCTTAATCATGTTTTCAAATACAATTGTTGCTTGAACCATCTGAAAATAAAATAAAATAAAAAAGAGATCAATACATCTTTCCCATTAAATGCATATGGGAAATGAAAAAAAACCATAGTGGCAGCAAAAACGTGGGGAACATTGTCAATCATCACTATTAGTGCACACCATCTATGGAGAGGACATGTGCTTGTTTAAAAATATTTTTCCTGTCCTTTTAGTTTGGAGAGGACATGCTTACAATATTTGCATTACAATGCTATCATATTACATTACTTTCTATTTTAATCTGAACAAATTGTGCAATTCTAATTATTGTCAATACATCTCATCCTAAAAAAAGGACCTAAAGGTCCATATTCCAGTGGGTCACGTCTTCAAGATTTAATCTATCAAAAAGATAACATCCAAGAAACTGTATAAGAAATAATAATTAAAGTAAAAACACGTCATACAATGCCAGTTTTACTTCAAGATGAGCAACTTAACATGTGCAATATGCAAGTCTGCTTAATTAAAAAAAGAAAATAAAAACACCAAACTAAAGTTGCTTGTGTATTGAATCACTCAAAATGTTGCAAGTTTCAAGTGTTCAATCATGCAGCCCTACAAAGAGTATATTAACAGGCACTTACCAAGTTCATGAAAGTTGTGACACTAACTTTGAAATGATTGTTTAGATCAGAATAAAATAATATTCTCACCTCAAATACCGACTTAGCAGATTTGACAAATGCTCGCCAGGCACATCTTTTTTCCAGGTGAGCCTTCGAGGATTTTACTGCTGCTTCAGGAAGCGCAGCATCCATATCAAGCAAGTTGATTTTGAGCTGCCTCAGAATTTGAGCCCCCTTTCCCACAAGGGGCCTCAATGAAGAATCATGAATTTCAGATAAAACGTTCCTTCGTTTTGAAGAGCTAAATCTCAAAGAGGATTGATCTCTCTTGTCATTCAGTGTGTTCAATCTACCAATTTCTTCCAATCCATTATAAATGCCACCTCCAGTGCATCTCTTAGAAGAGATGATGGAATTGTTAAGATGTTTCTTGCTGGCTATTGTGTTTCCTTCAACAGCTCGCTGAGACTGATTTTCCACACTTGTGGACCTATCACCCCAACTAGCCTTGTTTTCCCAGGAAGTCATTAACTTCAAGGTGGGGTCACTGAGATAAGGAGATGCAGATGGTACAAACAATGGATTGCCATTTGAACCAAGAAGGCCTATTTCCTTCACCAATTCTTTATTAGAGCTTCTAATAACAAACTTGGCACTTATCTCTTCAATGTTGTAAGGGGATGAAAAGTCCTTTGGAAATCCAACCAACCCAAACTCAATCTCATGCCCCTCACTACCAGACTTGCATTGTCTCATTTTGCCAGAACATTCTCCCTGTTCACTCTTCAACGTTGCCTTCCCTTTCAGGGCATCACCAATCACTTTGCTGTTCTGAGAGGCATGTGAAGCTGAACTGCACTTTCCATCATTGTGCTCCTTGAGAACACACTTAGTGGGAAATGACCAATGGCAGGAGCAACAATGATGCCTAGAAGGCCATATGGGCTCTAGGCATTCACAACGGCACATTCTTTCATCATAAGTTACTTCTGCATTTTGACTCCACTCTACTGGAGTGTTGTTGACATCCAGTTCCAAGCAAGGACCATATCTCTTCTCAAGTGCAAAAGAAGCTTTAGTCTTAAGAGCATTCAACTTCACAGTTTTTTCAACATTTACGGGCATTGCAGTAGGTTGATACATTTCTTCAACATAATCTCCAGTTTTATTGGAGTTATTATGTCCAACTTTCAGCCGCTGCAAAAGAGACTCTATCAGCTCTCTCTGTGTTGGGTCACTATCCATCAACCATTGAATAAGTTCTTCAATTTCAGTATCGGATTCATAAGAAAACCATTGACAAGATACTAGAGCGCCATTAGCCACATCAGTTAAATATGAACTAAAAGCATTTGGTTCTTTGAACTTCAACAGATCCTCTCCTCCAGTTGGAGAAGAATTGAGAGTCAGATTGTCAGACAGCAGTTTTCCGTGCTCTTCGACAATGCTCTTTTGCTGCACCAATGTTGTACCATCAACAACCACCCATGGAGATGTACCCGGCCTATAAAAAACCCAGTACAGTCGTCCAGCAGAGTCCCGCCCTAAAAAGTCCTTCCTCAGAGATACCTTTTGTAATTGTGAGTCCAGACAGTTAATTGAATCCCGCAAGATGGAAATCCTATTCTTGATGACGATTGCCTCAAGGTTACTGGCATGTAACTCTTTCAAATCAGGTTGGTTTACTTGACATTCAGAATCAGGAATTTTCATAAATTGACTTCCACTGCTGGTTGAATGTTGTTCTGGAACAACTTTTGGGTATAACCAGTATGGTTGTTTAGTAAACTCATTTGAACTGTGAGCCTGTGGACCATCCTCCAAATATACCAGATCAATGGAGGGGTTCAAACATAAACTGCTACTATTAAGAGGCTGTCCCATCAATTTTTCATAGTTTGGGAGCATACTACTCATACCTTCCATTCCCAGTTTTCCAATGCCATTAAGCGTTACTGTACTCGCTTTTCCCGCCTTTTCGGCAAGGACTTCTTCTCTACACTTCAGGTTCCTCCATTCCTTAGATAGTGAACGCAGTTTTTGCTGCAAATCAGCAGATACTGAGGCACAGCGATCAAGGTTTTCACGAATATTAGAATTGTTCAGCACCTCATCAACTAAAAACTTAAGAAGGAATACTCTCTGCACAAAAAAGAAAAAATTTCTGTTGAGCAATAACACCTTAACTGTGTAAAAAAAATCTAGAAAAACGCCATGCATGTGAGCATCAGATCTATCATAAATCAAGTAGCAACTATTATTTTGGTTCAATTGTTTCCGTGTTTCATGCAGCTGACAACTAATTTGCACCCAACAACTAAACAAGATGTACTTGGTCAGAATTTTAATCAGTACCTAATAGTTGGTAGAAGTTTCAACTCGTTGCTGATTTCACCAGCTGCATTTAGAGTTTTTTCCAATCAAATGATAGCTGATTTCCAATCAACTAATTACTAATAATTACTAATTTTCACTAGCTCGCAACCCTTATATACCCTTTATGGATTTGATATTTAGTCTATGAGATTCTTAACACAAATAATTTTGTTAATTTTTCAATAAAAATTCACAGGGGCAACAGCTATGACCACTAATTTTGTCTGTGAAATTACTACTATAATTAAAAAATTTTTATATTACTAATAGTTGTATTTAGATAAAGATTGAGAAGTGATTCAACTCCATACTGCGCTTCCATGTTTGGATATAGAAAATAATTTGATAGTGGTAAAGTCAGGAACTCACAATGCAGATGTTAAAGATCAGCGCGCGCAAAATCATTATTTTAGTGCAAACTAATTGATTTCAACAAAAATATTTTTGTAATAGAGCAATCAGACAAAATATGAACATTCAATAAGGTGCAATTGCAGAATTATACAGAGAAACATACAGATTTTACCACTTCATCAAATTTCATACTGTCTAAAGATATAAAAGTTAGTTATATTAAGGGTTGAGAAACAAACCTCTTCTATACTATACTCCCAATAATCCTTCACTTCCATAGTTGTACCTAAATGTGTGAGGGCATCCAGAACACCATGAGTAAACTCTCCTTGGCGTTTTCTTTTCAGGCACTGGCTAAGCAACTGAGGAACCTTTGAAGCACCCTGCGTGGTGCAATGTCCATTGATGCATGAAGGACAATACCAGTTTCCTTCAGGTATCCTTGCAAGTGGAGGATCTAAGCAATATGTATGATATCCAGAATCACATTTGTCACACAACAAAACATTGTCATCGTCTTTATCTACACCACAAGCTTTACAGACACCTTCTTCCCAAGGTGCTTTGGGAATCTCGCTTACAAGCTCAAGAATCTCTTCCATTTCTTTCTTGGCCTCAGAACTCAGGCACTCCATAGCAGCATAGCCTGTAAGTTTCTGGACTAGCGTGAGGACCTGCACAAGGTTTTCACAATATTGAATCTTAAATGCAAATTTGGGGACAAAGTACTCCAAATCCAAGGAAACCTTATCCATATGTTGCAAAAACAATAAAAGAAGAGGTGAAACTTAAGCTGCCCAATGAGATCTGGAAAGAGAAGCAAACTTTAACCAACAGAACATTGGACATGCATTGAACAAATGGTATGGCAATGACTGAGTAAGATCATTATCTAGATGAGCTCTTTGGAGAGAGAGAGAGAGAGAGAGAGAGAGAGAGAGAAGCAGGGAGAGAGGAGAATGGACTCCCAGTTTCATATAGAAGGCTAAGTAGATGTTGCAAAATTTTAAATCACATGTTTTGAGATAAATGACGCTGATAATCTCTCTCTCTCTCTCTCTCTCTCTCTCTGAGTGTGAGTCAGCAGGGCACCCTAGGGTGTTGGGTGTATGCGGGTGCACATGCTTGTAGTAGGATCAACAAGGAAGAAAGCAGGATGGAATACAAACCTCTTTTTCATAAAGCAACTCAAAATTTTGGGATAATGTATCAGCCAAATGTACTAAATCAGACTGATCAGCATATGCCGTACGTATATGATGCCAAACCTGCCAAGAGAAAAGAAAAGATGCATTTTAGGGCCAAGAACAATATATTCCTCAAATGAAGCAGCAAAAAAAAAAGTATCCTACTAGACAAGAAAGAACAAAAGCGAAATTATTAAAAAAATAATTCCACTTCGTATTCCAGCTTTTAAAAGACATGTCTAAACCAGGTGGATATGGTAGACTACCTAATCTGAATCAAACTTAGTATCCTAAGCCAGATTGTATGACGACTAATATAGACAGTTTTGCTTATAATTGTGCACATTATAAAAGACTAACACTAGAAGTAGTGAAATTTTAACAAATCCTTTAGATTTACCAAAGGCCATTAACCCAAAAAATTTCAATAGCAAAAAGGTTACCTCCCGAACGTCCTCTACGAAAGCTTCATGTGATCCTCCATAGGCCCCAAAGGCCAGTCTCAGATCAATTGTTCTGAAGTCTAAAGGACGGGATACCATTGTAGGGAATCCAAGTAGTCCCTCATCATCATTATCAGAAGCGTTAAGAAAGGTTCTTCCCAGCAAATTACAGAAAACTTTATCTTCATCAGCAGCAGCAGCACGGCGAAGCACTATTCGACATTGTTTCATTATCACCTCAGACAAAGAACTTATGCACTTGCTTTTTCTCTTCCTAGTAGGTTTCTGCTGCCGATTTTCACCACACACATCTGCCAATAGTGATAGAACAGCTTTCTGTAATCAATCAGAAAGAAGAAAACTTGAGTCCAGCATCAACCCCACAACCTTTGTCATAAGAACATTATATGCTTAGAGAAGCTATGGCTGAAGACTTTTGATAACCATGAAAAACTCTAATCAAGTACAAGAAAGAACTCTTTTAACAGTTAAAACCATAAAATTAATTTGCAGAAATGACAGCTGAAAACGGGGAAAAAAATAAATAGTAAACAATAATATCCAACACTATGCTTTTCAGCACACAAGTTAATTAGAAGTTTCGCCAAATTTTAAACAACCCACCACTTATAAACAAAAAGAGTTGCTCATACACAACTTTCGCATCCCCAAAGTTATAACACAATAGCTTATGAATTTTCTTTCATTGGTTAAATAGGAAACAAAAAACGCACATAAACGAGTTGGAGATAATAAACACTCCTTTACAAAAGTTTAGAATAAAACCTTAACACATTTTGATTTAGATGCTGCCAATTTCAGACAAGCATGAGAAATATCGTGTCTTGCCTAACCACTGGTATATGCAACCTCTTGCAAGCATGTTAACACTTCTATTCCTATAATGGTAATATAATAAATCCAAACATGTTCCGAAATGATGAAAAAAATTTGACAAACATGTTCTGCAGCATGCAGACATAAAACGAAGAATATGTTGAAGATAGAGCCAAAGAAGGTGGAAAGATAAATGTCTGGTAATAGTATTTAACAGTAGAGCCAGTATTGAAAATTTTCTTTTTCCAGTAAGTACCTTGGTAGGTCCAGAAGCATTTCCCTTGTACACTTCCTTACTAATTGAATGTTCCAAAATCTTTCTTGCCCATTCTGGTGGATTAAGAGCTAAAGCATCATAAATACACCTTCGAATCCTTGCTCCGACATTTGTAGGTAGCTTTCTAACAGGTTCTAGCAGTTTAGCCCATTTAGGAACTTCACCATCATTCACTCTAACTTCATTGCTTGAACTGGGTGCATCAAAGTCATTGGAATCCATAGTTACGTGGTCATTAATATTTTTCGATGCACCAAAGATCTGCTTTGTAGCCTCTGCAAGCAGCTGAGAATCAGAAAAATTAGTGCACTATTATCCAATAAACATTAAAACAGACAACAATCAAACATAGATTATACAAAAAGCCATGGGGTTAAGGAACTAATGCCAGACATTAATCAAGCCAGTAAAATTTGCAGAAACCAACAAAATATCTTGTTTTGCCATAGACATGAAGCATCAATATTATAAATGCTAACAAACTTGTTAACAGAAAAATCACACATAGTATATCAATTATGAAATTAATAATCCCATTTCAGTTTTGTTTTGCAATGAAGAAATTACTTCTCTGATAATATAAATATTTTGCCATAAATGATGACAAGTTCTCTAATAACTTTCTATATTAGAGTTGGACATGTGTAGATACAAGTGCAGCATCTTTGACTCTCCAATAGCCATTTTTTCTGTAGAACTGTCCCACATACTATAGCTCCAGGTGAACATAAATATCAGATCAAAGAATTGGAATGATAACAAATTAGCAGCGGGTCTACAGGCAAAACAATCCAGTGTACATTGAGTATAAGAAGGGGGAAAAAGAACTCAACAAATTCTGCAAAATATATAATATCTCTACATTAAATTGGAAACATAATCACTGAGATTTGTCAATTGTGATACAAATCTAGCAATTTGATTTGATAAGCTTATGCCCTCAATCCAAGAATGATAATCTCACACATCTTCCAGCAGTTCTAAATACATTCATAAGTACCCAAATAAAAAAGGAGCTAAATTTTGCTTCAAAAGTCAAACAAAGAATTGAAGATATAGTCAAAATTATATACAAGACAGTGGCATACCACTTATTTATGAGTTTCAGCTAGCTGAAATCATGATATCAGAACTTCTAGGTGTGTAGCTACAAAGTCTATTATGCATGCAGTCAGTTTCAAAATAATATTTCTAAACATATGTTATCTCTCCCTTTCTTGAAATTCTAAAATTGGCACTCATCTCTTAAGATTATATATGTTTTTTGTGCTCATGAATTTTATGTGCATGTATTCTCATATCCCACCCTGTCTCGATAGCATATGTATGGAAACAGAGCATGTTACCTTGCCATAAGATGAACCAAATTATAACTGCATCCAAGCATCTTAAAAGGGAATTCAAGCTCTTCGTGTGGACAGGCAATTTCTATACAAGGTAAGAAACATGGGAAATTTGACCAATCTTGGAATGCTATGAAGATGAGAGTAATTAAAGCAAGATTAGCAGTTTGGACAAGCAAATGATTTAGGCATGCCGCAAACAGATTGAGCTTTACTTATCACTTGTTTCTTCCTGATCAGCAACCTGGAAATCAACTAAAGCTTGACTTTTCAGCCACACTTTCCTAAATATTTGAGTTTGAGCAATACTGTAGTCATATTGCTACCATCAAGCAGTATGGAAGAGGAAGATTTAAATTCATAACTACAGATCTTGGAAATGTACAGTTGGCCGCTTGGCCCCTAATAAATGTAAGCGAATGCGTATGTAACACAAGTAGCAACATTATAATTAGTCACCAAGTACTCTGGTTTGTTTTTACTAAGGTTTAAGATTTCTGCTTGCATTTCTCTTATTACATTACTTCACAAAAAAGAAGAAAATAAAAAGATGACTTCCTTCCTTCTGGTAAAGGTAAGAATCCTAAGGAAACTCAATAGATCAGAGAATTTAATAATCGTTGCTATACTGAGGCATGTAGGTATCCATAATCAAATATCACAATTCAATTGCTAATTCCCTAACATCAAACACTTACACTATTGTGTTCATCATATTATAGAATAGGTTACATAATCTCTACATAAATTGCAACAATTATTTGTCTACGCAAGCATATGTGATAGATGATTGTAATTAGAAACCGAAGAATATGAACCTTACTATTTATGAGACTGAGCAAAATGGTTGATGCAACCAACATTGTGAGATAAAAAGTATAATCTTAAGACCATTTAAAGACAATTTATCTATCAAAACATAATTAAGGAAAGAAAATATCACTGGATCATAGACTAGGAAATGAAAGCCAATCTACCAGTGCATCTGCTTCCATTACAGCCACTCCTGGAAGAGAACCATGAAGTGCCCCACTATCTCCTTGCAAACAATGAAATACTTTGCAACTTTCACGGGTTACAGCCTCCAGAGAATCAAGGTTACCCTCCATGGATGAGACAGTCAATAAATATCTTCGAGCCAGTTCTGGCCAAGTAAGTTCATTTATAGGCAGTGAATCAAGCATTGATTTCCAAGCAATAATCAAGTGATCTGCATCTTTCTTCCTTCTCTTTCTAGACTTAGACTCTCCACTGTCAAGAGTAGGATCTACAAAACCAGCCAACTTGGACTGTAATTCTGCCAACAATACTTTCAACAGTGAGAGATGAGCTTTAGACAAAGTTTCGCCAGTGCAACTGCTATCAGGTGCCCATTTCAGTTTTGCACCTTCTTCCAAAGTTTCCGTTTCAGCTGTGATTAATGGATGTTGACTTTTCCCACTAATTGTTGAAGCAGAACTACTCCTAGGAGTAGAGAAACAACAGTCTATAAGTTCCTTTTCAAGATCCTTAAATGATAAAGGCTCTTCTAATCCCAAAACTTCAGAGAACCGCCATAGTAACTCCCATGACTAAAAAAATAAAACAGAAACAATAAGAATATGAAACCTAATTTTAAGGAAATCTTTATTAAATTGTTCCAAGTTTTTATAGTTCTAATTCAACCATAATTCCATACCTGAAGAACATCACCAACTAAAACTGTGGGAAGCTTTGAGCTCAATGGCTTGCCAGGGGGACAGAAATCCTTTTGAAGTTGCTTTCTATGGTTTTTACACCTATTTAACGTGCTATATGCTTCTTTCTCACTTTGCACATCATATTTCCTCTTAGCCAGAAGAAACCCATTTCCAACAGTCTGCAAATTTGACTTGTCACTTCTCTTACTGAGCAACGCATAGTCTGAACATGAATGGACCCCAGGAAGTTGCTCTATTATTTCTTGCACAAAATCAATATCCAGTCCGAATCTGTCCTGGGCTAACCACTTCATCAATGCTTCACAACTAGTAGTAAGCTCCTCATCACTTTCAACATGATGAGGAATATGTAAAGGAGCGGACATATGGCAAAACTTGGCTAATGAATCAGTTGATTCAACAGCTTCAACTGTCTCGCTGATCATGCATGATGACCATTCATAAGCATGTCTACAACAAAATTTACATACACCAGTCTGTTTGTACACCTCATGACAAGAATGCACCAGCTTCTCGGACACCGCTCTCCAAACTGAAGATGATGATCTCCCTTCCACTAGAAATTCACCAATATCGTCACCTAGTCTTCCATTATTAGATGAAGGTTTCCCAACATTCTGTACAATGAAAGTTGAATTTGTGTGCAAGTCATAAATTGATTGAAAATGAGAGACTTCATCCACAGCAGTTGCTACACCTGTCAAAATATTAAAATCCAGGTGTGGAGGGCTAGGGTCTGAGAATATCATCTGAAAATTTATATCCTCGTGGTTATTGATGCCAAAAGTACTATCAGTTTTATTAATATTATCCATGCCAAGGCTTGGCCTGGACAGGACTATTGACCCAGTAGGAATGGACCGAGTAGAACATGGATACCGTTGAACCTTGAAAACTGGACCAGAATCACCACCGTCTGAGATATCACATACAAAAAGAGATCCAGTAATCTTGTCATGCCAACTGGATCTGTAGCCTACAGGCCAAATCTGGCTAGTACAATGATAGGAAGGTCGTGGATCAACCTCTCCCACTGAAAGAACAAAAAAATCTTCAAACTGAATTGGAAATCCATCCTGGAAGAGCATTTATACAAAAGGTAAGATCTTAAAGCATTTTAAAAAATAAAAAAACAAAGAATGCAGCACACCAACCTTACAATGAGAAGCTCCATAAACATCAGCAGGTCCCGAGTTAATGTGTGCAACTCTTGTATTACTCCTCAACTTCAAAGCCTCAGCATCCATGTTCTCTACACCGAATGAGAACTTGCCAGCAATACTGCTTTTCAAATTTTCTTGACACTCTTTCAAGTCCTTGGTCCTTGAGAACATCAATGATTCCTTTCTTATTCTGTGAAAGTGTAACCTGTTCTGTGTTAAAGCAAATCCATCATTTCTGTACTTAGCATACCAAAGAATGGAGTTTGACACCAATCCAAGATGACAGGCAACATCAAATATTGATCCAAACTTATTTCCATATGGTGAACAGTAGTAAACGGCAAAGGTTTTACACCTGTTCTGACAAAAAAAAAAAATCTACACGCCGACCAGCATACCATGATTATCAAAAATCGACCATCTTCCAGCATGCCGTGCTTATCAAAAATGAAAATTTTCTCTTAAATTCTGCAAAACTTTTCACTCTGATTCTCTTACATTCTGCAAAAACCATTTCAATCTGATTCTCTTAAATGGCCATCTACTCAGGCGGGTGCTTTGTGAACTTGACAAGTAGAAAATTTGAATATTTAAACCCTCAATTCAAAAACCCTCCCTTTAGAAGCCCACCAGTTTAACTCTTACCACTACTAAAGAAATTAACCAGCTTTAAAAATAAAAATAATGATAACAATAATAATAAATTATTAATAATAATAGTAGTAGCAATACTGCTCCATAAAAATCAAAACTTCACCCAATTAAACTCCAAATAAAAACTAAAATTACCAAAAAGGGCAAAAAGAATCATACCCAGAATTCACAAATTCGCCACTTTCTTCTCCCTCAGCCTCCGTTGGCAACGCATTGATGTCCAAAAGCACAAGTCTACCCTTACCACCTGCACTCCCCTGGGCGGGCGGCGGCGCAAGAGAGTCATCTCTAGTAGAAGAGACGAACGTTTCACGAGGAGAAGATAGAGGAGTCTCGTTAAGATCGATGTCAAACGGCACCGAACGGCTCTCTCCAGGCTTGTCGTGAAAATCTTTAAGCTCCATCCTCTCCGTTAAACCACCAAAACAGATTCCGACACCGAGCTCGAACTCCAGGGGCCCCGATTCTCTGTGGCCACGAGCATTATAGTCTGAAGTGAAGCCCCGAAATTGAAGGCGAAAAATGAGTGAAAATATCTGGAGATCGAAGGGTTGAAGTGTAAATGCGAAAGCTAGGGGCGGAGAGACGGCGAAATGACCAAAGAGTATAGTGAAATGGAAGTTGGATTTTGTGTTGTGTGGGCGTGTTTAGAATCGAAGCTGAAAGAAAGAAAGACAATGGTGGGTTGTTCTCGGGAGTCGCGAAAGGCAGGTTTTGGGGGTTAGCACAAGGAAATGACAGAAATAGACAAGGTAGACTCATTTACGTTGGGAGAATAGAAAACGACGTCGTCTAGTAGCGTTTTTACGCTGTCCTGGCGACGACAACGTCACTTTTCCAGGTTTTGAGGGGTACACGAAACGCATTTCTGGAAGCAGAAAGATCAATTATTTTCAAAAGAAAAATCCAATTTATTTTAAAGATAACACCGAAACTGAACACATTCATCACATAAAAACAGAGCACCCTTTTGTCAAAACCGCAGTAAAATTAACACAAATCTTGTTCCTTTTTTCACGAGGTAATTTCACCGTTGTTTCTGAAATGGGCACCAATTATCATGCCTAAATTTTAATTTATAATAAAAAATTACTGGATAATAAGCATGATTAGATGCGTGCTAAATTGAATGATGGGTTAAGGTTATCCCTTTCTTCTCCAGTGTTCAGGGTGTTGAGTGCGTGTGTCTCCTCGTGAGAGCTCTTTGTCCTGAAGTAGATGGGCCTAATGTTCCATTACGTACTTCGCGAAATTTTACAATTTCACCCCAATTTGATATTTGTCTCAATTTCATCCAATTAATTTCACCTTCAATTGCAATTAGTTTTAGTAGGACAGAAGATAACCTTAGGGTAATTTATCCGTAGCCACCCATCTCGCCAAAACGCATCACTTAGAATAGTCCGCAAGTGGAGAGAAAGCTCACAACTTTGCTGCACTACCTCCTCATCGCAGAGTTGTTCCGGCGATTCAAAAACCACATCGAACCCTTCTTCCAGTATCTTCCCTGCACCAGAATCGATGGACATCTTCCTCTGTTTCTCGAATAACATCTTAGTTCATTGACTGTAACCGCTTATTTCGTTCTTCAGTAATTGAAATCGGTAGGGTTTCGCTCTCTTACACAATCTCCTCTTTCAATGCTAGGGTTTCCCTCGGATTGATTGAATTATTTTTTTCAATCAGGTGTTTTCCCTTGCAATTTCAGTTTAGGCTTCCGTCATCTGATTGCAATTACCACTAACATCAACAAACGAAAATCAAATTTCCTACTAATTCTCATATTTCAAAGTTCATAGCGGTATTAGATATTTAAAGACCACATAAATACGTAAAATTTATAAAGTGGAGTGTTAAGCAACATACCAAATTTTGGGTCTTCTCCTCCCTCTGTTGATCGACTTAGATAACCGCGGGCTAGTGATACGAGCGATTTAATGAGCAATAGATGGAAGCTCTGGAGGTATCGATCAATAATTCCAGTTCTGCGTTCGTGAGATTTTGAAAGATTTCAAATATAATGCTTTCTCTCGCATACTTGCACTTCAATAACGGTGCGTTTTGGGAGATGGGCATTGAGCGGCTTGAGTGTAGATAATCCGAGATTATGCGTGGGGCTACTAAAAGCAGCAATTTCAATTGAGGATGATATTGCAACAAAAGGTTAAAAATAAGGTAAAATCCACAAAAACAAAATCAAGTTGAGACCAAATTGCAAAAGGTTGTAAAATTCGGCGTGAAACGACACGATATATTGAGCTGAATGCTTGCGTGCAGATCATGCCGTTATGTCCTGTTTGGTACACGATAGAAACTCACTCTTTGGCAAGTTACTGGACTTTAATTTTTTTTTTTTTTTTAAATTCCTTTTTTGGGTCTAGTCTAATGGAGCAGATTGAGTCGAGGCATAAGACAAGGGTTTGTTGGTAATTCACTCTTTCAAGACTTCAAGCAAAAGGTCTGCGGTCAAAGTGAAGCTTCGTTATTAGTCATGCACCCGCAAGTCAAGGATACTAATGGAAGTCACTTCCAGTTTAGTCTAAGAAACAACCTAAACAACTATAGAGGCACTAATAAGTAATTAAAGAAAAGAATAAGGTCAATTCAATTACAATTATCCGTTAGAACAGGTTACATTAAAATTCATTAGCACAAGTTAAATTAAAACTAAGTTTACAAAGTTTTACCGACTGAGAGAGACTGCTGTTCAACAATTACAATTTCATACAAATTCCCATTTGGATATGATATCAGATGACCCAAAACCAACTTACAATGGAGCCAACAGCCAGACCAAGAACTAAGAATAAAACAATAACAATCCCAGCAGTCTCTGCATGCTGTATTGGGACAGCTTTTGGGGCCAAAATCATCAAAACGCTTGTCAAGTAGCCATTAGTAAGACCCAAAAGACAAGTCAAGATTGTTACCGGGATCTCTGTTCGGAAGAATTTAGGGCCATGCAAGCAACCTAAAAAGAGAGGGAAAAAGAGCAATCTTGCAAAACAACTGCCAATGGCAAGCTTTGCATCTTCCAGCAGATAGACTGCAGTCAAAGACTTGCCGATCAGATCAAACACGTTGTAGCCTGCGATGAGAAGGATCGCATACCAGTCCTTGAGAGTTGCAGAATGCACATCCTCCGTTATATAACCTGGGAATATCGACAAAGTCACAAGATATATGAGCAGGATTCCAATCCCGTACCATTTGACACTGCCGACAATCTCCCACAGGGCTGATCTCCACTGAGCCCCAGTTAGAGGCCCTTTCTCCTTCTTTTCCTCATTGACAGCCTGATTTTTCAAATCAGTATAGTACTTAATAACTGGAAGGTGATGTGCCACATTGTAAAATACAATACATATGGCCATAACCACAATTCCAACAGCAAAATAAAGATTTGCACTTTTTCTAAGGCCATGTCCATCTTGAGAATATAAAGCTTTGGTGATGATTCTTAGAAATGAAACAAGGACCCCTGCATTCAATAGCTTGAAAGTTCAAATTTTTGCCCTCAAGAAATCTTGTGTAGTCAGCTTGCATAATTAATCAATACAAACATTACACCTCAATTATAGAAGCAAAAAATTAGGAGCATGAACAGTGAGCACCACAAACAACTAGTAGATTTGGTAACTATCAATTTTCTGCATGCAATTTAACTGATATCAAGCTTTTCTCGTATTCCTTACAGCTATTCTAGCATTACAACTTTCTTTCATGGACTAAAATGAAATGGTAGATGAAGATGACTTTTTTATGATAGAGATGGGAAGTAATATGGGTCAAGACTTAAGACCTCAACCACCAATCCAACAAACCTCCTCCCAAACCATAAGTACACTTGAAGATTTAACAAGCTCTTGCAGTGTTCTAAGCTACAATGGGAGAATTTTCTATGGTTCTTAAATTGCTTGGCTAGGACATCCAACTCTCGATAATTTTCAGTGCACAAGCAGCTAAAAAATGAATAGCTCTATGGTTTCAGTTTAGAGTTTTTTCTTGGTATTGCTGGTTTCACGGGTCAGTTTCCATTTCCGTACAAAGTCGACATCCCAATTCACATCAGGAGTAAAGAGTTTGCAAAGAAAAAAAAAATTATCTTATGCTTTGATCGAAAAAATTTAAGCTTGAGAATTTGGAGAGCACCCACCCGATAGCTGCTTCCCCTTGTGGTTGGCTCCATTTAGACTTTGCTTAAGCTATTGTTATCCTAGGTAAAGTTCCTAAAGTTAGTCAACCACTAAAGTTGCTGGTCGGTTACTCCGCTCGTGATATATGAAGCCAATAAACCAAAGTTAAAATTGACTTATAAGCAAACTAGATGGAATCTAAAAGGGGTTCCTGTTATGATATTTGCTAATAGATCCGAATTTGCATTTTAACACTGAGTAAGGCGATGACTTTTCTAATTTTCTTCAAACTCATTACCTAAACTAAACAAAAGATTAAAAAATTCAACTTCGGCCGTTTGATAACAGCTACCGGAAAAAAAACAAAAAAGGAAACAAGACCCAAATGCCATAACTCCATCAAAATCAAATCGACTTCATTACTTCAATACCAAGATTATACAATAACTGAACTTTTAACAAAATGTAGTCTATTTGAAGATGATGCCACATAAAATCAAATATAACCAAAGTATCTAATTAAAGTAATAAAATAGTGGTATATAAGTAAAAATTAATTACCCGAACCAGCAGTGCCAGCAACAACAGCCTGCATATACCTCTCCGGCAACTCCCCAGCAGCCCCAATAAGCCCACCTTGGACCAACGCATCCGCCATACCGGAAAGCGCTACCGCACCGATACTAACATCAAAGCCATCATACAACCCGATTCGACCCTTTATATAAACCGCGTCCATAACCGGGACAACCAACAGCGCCAGCACAAAAAGGGCGAGACCCGCATTTATCCTAACATAAGCATCAGATACATGCGCATAAAAGACTATCACCAACAGGCAACAGAGACCCACCAACATATAAGCGACGGCGAATATGCGGTCAACGGAGACACCGGGATAGATGTAGGAGAAGTAATCGACGGCGGTGATGAAGGCATTCCATGGGAGAAGAAAGCCGAGGCCGAGAGTGAAGTAGATTATGTAGGCTAAGTGGAAAGTGTCTTTTGGGGCATTTTCAAGGATGACGGAACTAGACACAGTGACTGTCGCGGAGGTGGTGGTTGTGGTGATGGGTAGTAAAAGAGAGGTTTCGGAGTCGGGTACAGCGTCGGTGGGTCCATCGGCGACACCCATGACGGAATTGACAGGGCTCGGTTTTTGGATTTGGGATTGGGTTTTTGGATTGTTGATCGGATAATTTGTTGGAATCTCTTTTTCTATGATTAGAAGGGGATCAGTTCATAGTCGTTGGTTGGCGGAGACGTCGAAGATATTTTATTAAACGGCGATCCTTTTGTTTGCGTATTAACTATTAACTTACAGGAACCTTATAATGGGCCCCCCTGTCGTTCTATTCTAATTTTTGGATGGTCTCATTAAGAAGTGTAAAAATCAGCTCAGCCGGCTCATAAGCCATTCGATCCGATTCGAAAAGAAATTTGAAAAAATTCAGCTTGAATTAAGCTTGGATTTAATAATATTCGGCTCAAAAATTCATCGAATCTTATCAAATTTATATATATATATATATATATCGTTCTATTCTAATTTTTGGAATGGTCCCTCATTAAGAAGTGTAAAAATCAGCTCAGCCGGCTCATAAGCATTCGATCCGAAGTTCGAAAAGAAATATTGAAAAAAATTCAGGCTTGAATTAAGCTTGGATTTAATAATATGTGCGGCTCAAAAAATTTATCCGAATCCTTATACAAATTTACTATAATATATATATTATAATATATACATATATATTATTTTTAAATTATTCGAAATTTTCAAATCAAGGTATATATATATATAATATTATTTTAAATTATTCGAATTTCAAATCAAGCTAAAATTAAGCTTGAGTTAAACTTGAACCTATATTTTTAGGTCCATTAAATTTCAAACCAAACTAAATTCTATAGAATCAAGTTTCTTCCCCTTAGGAACATGTGATTCACGCACCTATGTGGAAAGCATTTTATGAGAATTTATTGAATTACATAAATTCATTTTCAAATTTTGTTACTTTAAATATTATACCCTCAATTTTTAGTTTCCGAATTATAC
The DNA here is from genome assembly GCF_014843425.1 of Jatropha curcas. The sequence goes on from NW_023590671.1 coordinate 562,030, forward strand.
AATTTCCTAAATATTAAATCTTTCCTTTTTTAATTAGACTTATCTTATTTAAAATATTTAAAATTTTCAAATTATAAGTTCTAGCCGTCTCTCTCTGGCTCTCTTTTCTTGCGTCCTTCTAGATTTTATTTCTAAACTACCATTGACTGTCTTCTTTGGTCAGCAGTGGTTTCTTTTCATCCTTTACTGTCGTTTTTTTTATTTTACTTAATTTTCTTTTTAATAATTTTCAAATCTACGATCGTTTGGAACAAAATTTGAATTTAACCTCTTAGATTGAGTGTTTTTGATACCTCTTATTAGGGTTATTTATTTCTCTCCTTTCATGGAGTTGTTTCTCATTATTGAGGAGTTTTTATTTAGATTTATTTTTCTGGCAATTTGAAATACAAAATGGATTGTTAGTTGCTTGTGATTAGAGACTTCAGATCTTCAAATTCGGGTAAATTTATTTTACCAATGGAACTTGGTAGTGCGATCTGTTCTTCCATTAAATTTTATTATATTAAATTTTTTTGCAGATATCAATTGTAACAAGTTTCTAAAAAAATAATATTCAGAGCAATATTGCGGAAGATTTCTTTTGTTGTCTTGTTTGAAAATAGACTCGTTTTTTACGCGGAAGATTAATCTTTTTTACAAAGATAAAAAATATTTCCAAACAGAAGATTTTAATTTTCTATATTTATATTTCTTATTTCTGTTGGGATATTATTATGATGTATTTGACTTATATTCATTATTAATGAATTATTGAGTTTTTTTTTAAGAAAAAAATCAGCAATATAAATTTTTATTTTGAAAAAGGATTGGAGCTTTATTAATTAATTAGTCAGTAACACACTAAGCAGTAACTTTTATACCAATCCCAAAGGTGAAAGCTATAGTATATAAATAAACTTTTTGTAGAAGTGAATGAGTAAATTTATTTGCTTGCCTTGAGTCCAAGCAACAGAAATATCAAAAAATTGACTAACTAATAATTTGCATTCATTTATAAGATTTTCTTTATACGGTGCGTTTCACGTTGCTATTGTTCGTTGGTTACTCTTTTTTATACTCATTTATTTTTTATTTTAATATTAAATATTGATTATAATTTTCATATAATATTATTTAAATTGTATATATTATTAAAGCATGAATTCACATTGAAAATAAGGTAAACACAGTGTCCCCATATTAACGGTTAAATAAATATTATTTTTTATATAAAGTTAATGAATAATTGATGTAATCAAAATATAATAAAATTTAAAAATCATATTTAATGATATCTATTTATTAATATATAATATCTATATCAATATTTCATGGTATATAATGAATATGGTTAAATTTTCAAAAGTCATCATACTTGCATTTCTTTTTTTTTTTTTTTTTTTTTTTCATGTATATAATGAATATAGGTTAACTTTTTCAAAAAAGTCATGCATACTGGCATTTCTTTTTTTTTTTTTTTTTTTTTTTGGAAAAAATTCATTTTCTTTATTTGTATAATCAGAAGAAGCGTATGAAAAATTGGAACAAAAACACAATGCAAGTACAAAGTAAAGTTAATGTATAATACTCAAACTGTAAAAAAAAAAAAAATACCATATTCATATATTTAATAAATCAAATTCAAAAAGAAGCAAAGTTTTTAAAAAAATTTCAAGCCCTTCATTACCTATTTATATATTTTAATTTCAAAAATAATTATTAAAAAGAACACATACGCAAGCCATAGTGGCAAGAATAAAGAAAAAAAATAATAGCACCAGTATATTGTCTTTTTTGAACTCTTGAAAAAAAAAAAAAAAAACATATATTTATTTATTTATTTTTTTAAAATTCTCAAACTACAAGAACACTAGCTATCAAAATAAATAAGGAAACCAAAACCAAATTCCACTTTCCAATATTAGAATAAGCAATACACATGCATCCAGACTTTTCACTTGGCGCAGTAGGAGGCGCCGCAAGCTCCAGAACTCCCTTAGAGTTCATATTAGCATCGTCCATTGCATGTATCTGCGGAAAACCATTACTAACAGCTCCTCCCACCTGCCAAACCTGATTCACCCTCCCCGCACTTGTCACCACCTTCACCGTCGCAAATATCGTAAAATTTTCGCCGTCAGATTCCGCGCTCAAATCCCACACATCAAACGATAGCTTTGACACTACAGGCGGATTGAAGCTACTAATGTTGTAAGTGTTGACGGTAACTGAATCTGAACCGTCGGATTTGAATGCTATCAGAGCCTGAGATCCAATCATACATTCCTCTGTCGGATTAATCGCCCACGAGACCCAGCCTTCTGGTTTGGGCGGAGTGGCGATGAAGGCGATGGAAAGAGAGGAATTGGAAGAATTGTAAGTGAAGTGTAGAAAGGAATTTAGTACAGGAAGATCGGTGCAATTTGAAAATACAATGTTTTTTCTAAATTTTTGTGAAGTGCATTTGAGCGAATTTGAAGGAGAGATTAACAGAGCTATACATAACCAAAAGGCAATCAACAGAAACTGAAATTTGAAGCTATTAGAAGCAGCCATTGCTTGTATTGCAATGGAGAAGGAAAAGGAATGTGTTTTTATGAAGGAAGAAAGCTTGTGGAAATCTCGTAGAAAAGACTATTGGCATTGCCATCATCGAGGAACTGAGAGACATAAGTTGCCAAACAGGTTCGATATTTTCAATTTCAGCATTGTATGATTCTGATTTTGTTATTTTTCGAATTGATTTATAAAAAATATAGAAATTTATTGTCGGCCTAAGATGCTACAGCTAACTGCTGACATTTACCGGTCCATAATCGTAAGTTTCAAACTATAGCTTGGCCCAGTGAATCGGTCCCGTTTGGAATAAAGAATTCTGGCTCCAAGGCCCAAATTGAAGGCGAGCGAGGTCTCTTTTGCCATGATGCCAAAGCCTAAAGTTACATACCAATAAACTAAGGCTGCAAATTCTAAGTTGTTAACCTTCCTATTGGTCTTATTTGCTTGTCCACCACTTCCCAACCTCAATATTATCGACGAGTACCTTTCTTTATAGATTACAATATATGGTGAATTTATCGAACAATAACTAATTTTATATCATATGCCTACACTTGGCATAATCAGCTTTTAAAATTAAATCAGGTGGGGGTGGAAATAATGCTACCCCATGTGGCAAAAACAACTTCTCTTCCACAACAAAATGATTAAATAAATAAATAAAGGAGAAAAGTATTTTACACCAACTCACACCCATTTGCTTATGCAGATGTCTTATTCTTTTTCTTCTTTTTTGGCATATGTCTTCTTTTGGTGACTACAAAAAGGCCTCTCTTCTAAACATGCATATTAAATTGTTAAATTCAATTGTATGTGTCTACGACTGTGTCTCTTGTGCATTAACTTATGCTCCTTAATGTAACCCATCTCCATAGTCCCAACATTCTTCTAGATTCTATTGTGAAGTTATAGATCCTAAGGACCCAAGTTCCATTTTTTAACACCTTTTTAAAAATCTTTTAGATTAAATATTAAATTTGTTTGTTTTTAATAAGATCAACAGCAAATCAATCATGTTGAGTTGAAAGAGTAAACAAGTATGTGCATTCTCATTGTATTTGTAGCCCATTTTATTCATCTTTAAGCCGAAAGTACCTCAAATATAGAACCCCCTTTTACATGGCTAAACAAATCTTGAAATACCAAGAACTACTCTCCTTTATCATCAATCTTATTTTTATGATCACTACAGCCCCATGTTTTGTTTCTTCACAAACTTCTAATAATAATTGCATTCTTGATATTAAACTCTCTTCAACTATAGAAACCTCAAATTGTGAACCAAACAACAACTGGGGTGGCTTAATCAACAACAGTTGTTGTGGAGCTGTTTTTGATGAGTATTTGTATGCATTGGGGAAAAGAGCCAATAAAACTGGCCAAATTTACTTAAATTCTACAGAACAGGAGAATTGCTTAATTTCAATGAAGCCTATTTATAACGATGTTTTGGGCTGTGGCATTGAGAACCAAACTGGTGGAGGTGGTGATGGTGGCTGCTCTAGCTATACCAAGGCAGATGTTGATAATATGCTTAGAAATAGAGTGAATAATTTAGAAAAAGATTGTGCATTTTCGGGTTTAGATAACAAAAGGGATGACTTGCAGAATTGCAATGCTTGTTTGAGAAGATGGGAGGAGATTGGTGAATCATCAAACTTCAATTCTGATCCCAACACTTGTAGATTTGCTATTCTCGTAGCATTAACCAGCAACTTCATTGATGATAGAAAAAGGGTTCAAGCAATTTATGATTGTCTTTCTTCATGTAATTATAATATGTTTTAGACATTTGCATTTTTCCTTTTTCGGATTTTGATTCACTTTTTTGTTTTAGATCTGAATAGTTTCTTTCTCCCAGGGAATATACACGCGGGCATGGATAGGAATGGTGACACCAGGCAAAAGTCAAGTGAGTTTCGCTGATAAAGGCTACTGCTTTCCCCATTTGATTTATATGAGTATTTAATTATAATATATTTGAATTTCTTAATTATAACAGGAAATTTGATTTTACTCATTGGATTAGTGGGACTTTTGGCAATAGTAGTTATTGCAGTATCAGTATGGATCTTTTATAGAAGAAAGGCTCAAGAAAAACTGTTAACTGGAAATGGTACTTATTGCTGATTAATATTTAATTATCGATTACAGTTATGTATAGCTTAATTGCTCAAAATTTTTCCCCCCATTTTACTGGATAGGATCATATGAGTCATATTCTGAGAAGTCAGATGATCTGAAGTTATCACCTAAAGAAATTTACTTGGCAACAGACTACCTCAGTGAAAAAAACTTCATAGGGCAAGGCATAGCAGGTAAGAAGCTTGAAATTCACATTTACGAATCTCTTCATTGAGCACAAACGAGCAGCCTGTATGATGAATTTGGGAATTCCTTATACCAGAAAATTTGATTTTATAGCATTGCACAGGAAAAGTGTACAAAGGGATACTGCATAATGGGCAACATGTTGCAGTGAAGCACATACTCAATGACGGCCATGTAGAGACATTTGTTCGTGAAGTTACCAGCCTGTCTCATATCAGACATCCTAACCTTGTAGCTTTGGTTGGCTTTTGCGAGTACAAAGATGAATATTTTTTAGTCTATGAGCTTTGCAGCAATGGTAATCTATCAGAGTGGTTATATGGTAGGTACTTTTCATTTCCCACTCTTGCGCAGTTGCAATATTTTCCTTATTATTTATGGAGAATTGACAAATTCGAAAAACAATAGGTAAAAATAGAGTTCTTTCCTGGATTCAACGGCTTGAGATTGCAATTGATAGTGCTAGAGGTGTTTGGTTTCTGCATAGTTATCCAGAAGGCTGTATTGTTCACCGCGATATCAAGGTATGTCCATTCATTGTAGAAGTCTCCTGTCAATATTTCTTTTTCTTTGATTTTATTATCATATTTGTTGTCTTGGCAGCCCACCAACATTCTTATCAATGCCGAATTTCAAGCAAAACTTGCAGACTTCGGATTATCCAAAGTTATGGATTTAGGTCAATCTTATGTGAGTTCTGAAGTTAGAGGTACATTTGGTTATGTTGATCCTGAATACCGAAGAAATCACCGTGTAAATGCAAAGGGCGATGTTTACAGCTTTGGGATCGTGCTGCTACAACTAATTTCAGGGCAAAGAGTGATCAATCTGAATTGTAATAGACCAATGCAACTAAACAAAATGGTAAATAGGCAAAATCTCCTTCCTATATCACCAGAAGTAGAACTTTTAACACTTCTGATTCTCTGCTGATGTTGCATACCTCAATTTCTCAGGCAAAATTTCTTTCAAGAGGTGGCAATATAACAGAATTTGCTGATCCTAAGCTTAATGGAGAGTTCTCAGTTGAAGCATTCGATCTGGTACTCAAATTAGCCTTGTCATGTACAGGCACTAAGCAAGAAAGGCCATCAATGGAGCAAGTGGTACTAAGAGTAGAGAAAGCACTTCATATCTCTATGAGAATGAAATCAATCACATATGGTTGAGCAACAAAAAATGGAAGATAACATCGCATTTTTATTGCATCTTCTGATGAATGATTTTTACAACAAAGTAATACAGTATTTATTGTTACGAATCAGGAAATTAAAAAAAAAAAAGGATCATATGTTTGTACAAAGCTTCATAATAAAAAACGGAAGCCAATGAAAATATTAGCTCTTGAAAAAACTGAGCTAACATCCTAAAACCAAACACAAAAGCAAGCAAGAAGTCATCTACCCACAATTATGTGTATTTACGTGGAGAGAGATTCCTGCAAGAAAAAAACAAAAAAGGAATAATGCGTGGAATGCCCTGAAAAATTTGGGTTACCACACATGAATAAATTGTTCTCGAGGGAGAACTGGTTTTCTTGAGCTAGAGGAGCTCCTCTCATAGAATTCCTGGAGAATCCTAATGAGGGAACTTGCTTTCTTGCTTGCTCGAGAAGTGCCTTCACTCAATTGAAAATATAATGATCTCATAACAGAAGAGCTCTTGACCAAAAAAGCAACCACATCAGCACCACCGTTGATGGATGAAGCAAGCAACAAACTCACACATTGCTCTTTTGTTGCCCTTGAAGTTGAGGAATCCAAAATCTTCAAAATTTGAGGTAAGGCACCAGATTGCAGAATGGCTTTAGCCCCATCAGTTTTCTCTGCTAGACTAGCTAAAACTGCTAAAGAATCCGTAACCAGCACTTCTCTTTCACAACATTTCAAAAGAGTAAGAAGCAAAGGAACTGCTCCAGCTGCAATAACCCTAAGATGATTCTCAGAATGTGTAAGCAATCCATAAATAGCAACCAATGCATTCTTTTTAGCGCGATCATTTCCTTCACTGATTAACTGTACTAAAGCCGGTATAGCTTCAGTACTCTCCCCAATTAATTTCCTATACTCCTCTATCGAAGCAAGATAAAACAATGTAGCAGCAGCATGTTGCCTAGAATCCATACCTAACCCTTTCTTTAAAACATATACAATCAACTCTAATCCCTCAGTCTCAACAATCAAAGCTTTACTTTTCGGATGCTTTGAAAGATTCAATAAACCTGCCATAGCATTTTCTTGACACAAACAATCTTCAGACAATAACAACTTCAATAAAGATGAGATCACACCAGTTTCAACCAAGCAAGACCTATTAAAAATGCTTGCTTTACTAAGAAGCCGAATCTCATAACATGCTTTACTCTTCTCTTTACTATCTCCATTTTCGAGCCTATCAGCAAGAATCTTAGCTACCATTTTCATAGCTTCTTGTGCTGCAAGACTTCCTGCAAGAACCGTTCTTGTAATGTCACGGTTCTTGCGATTAGATTCAACAGATTGGATCCCATTTTGGATACAATAAGTTTGAATCAGCCCTTTAAGCAATAAATTAGGGGTTAACTCTACGGTTTCAAGTCTCTTACCTGTTTTAGGACATGTATGGTTTCCTGACCTGAACCACTTCAATATTGAAGATCGATCATAAGTATGCCCTGTCTCTATCGTGACTGGATCTTTCATGATCTCAAGCGATATTGGGCATTTCAAATCATCACTGTTGAGGTAGTTAAGTAATTCGCCGCTGCATTTACTATCTTGACTTTGTAGGGTTATTTTGGAATCGATGGAATTGAAAAATAAACATCTTGCATAGCACATGAAACCCATTAAACTACTTAAGAACTCCAATTCTCTTCTCTTCTCTGGATTTGAATACTCGAATTCAATCTCTGAATCCAAGAACTTGACCTCTTTATCGCAATCACTCCATTTTTCGACCCCAATGTAATCCAGAACCCGTTTTATGTCGTTCTTGTCAGGAACGAGACCGTTTTCGAACTGATTCAAGATCAAGAATACATCATTCGTTACCCGTTTATCATCCGGGTCAACTTCAAATCCTGATTTGCGCGCTTGCTTTGCTACTAACTCTATCAACTCCTTTACTTCTCCAGGTAAATCAAGCGACTCAAATGGCAACACATCCAGACCCGCAGCGATGGACCGTATAAGTACCCAAAATTGGTTCGCCACTCGCTCCGATTTCATTAACATCCATAAACGAGCACCTTCCTTGGTGCAATCTTCCAGTAAGAAACGAACCTTCTGTAACGTCAAATGGATTTCCGACAAGCTGAGAACGATCGATTCTGATATATTGAAACCAAAAGCGATCCGGATTTCCTCCAGGAAGACGAGAACGTTGCTGACTTGGCGAAACATTTCACGCGCGTTTCGTGCATTGGTAGAGAACGATTTGGACTTGTACTCGCAAATGTCGAGTGCTAGATTGGTTAATGAGGAAAGCAGTGTTGTTAGGTCTATACCATCGCAGGGATGCACGGCCGGGAACGTAAGAATCCGGCGACCCGACCCATTATAACTTCGGATCATCGAACAAATAAAGAAGACAGATGGAAAGTTGGGTTTTGGGAGTTCGTTCGTATTTGGATTTTGTTTTTGTTGGTTTTGAATTTGTCAATGGCGGTTGGTTCGTATATATAGGTATTGGATCTTGGATCTAGCGATGGACGCGTGTCAGCAGATTATGTGATGTTGACGCACCGAACGGTGATCTAAGTAGACACGTGTAGATAAACAGATGGGATGTAGGGGATATGCACAGGGCGGGTTCGTAGAGAGTTTCGAATTTCGTAATTGGATTGGATCAGAGTGTGACACGTGGCCAAGAATTATGGGAAGATCTCGTGAAAGTGAAGGTACGTGAAGAAAGGTTGCCGACATATAGGGAGAGAGAGATCAATCATAGAGTTATGGGAAGGAAGCTACCTATATTTATTTCTTTATTTTTAGGTCCGTTAATTATTTTATTATTAAATATTAATTATTTAGAATGGATTATTGAATATTTGATAAACTATTATTGATGTTAAATCTTTTTTTTTTTTGAAAAAAAAAAAATTCTAATTGTGCATGTATGTTCATATGATGATTAGATAATCCTTCTTTAAAAAACAAAAAAAATAAAAAGAAAATGTAAATCTCGATGACTTTTGGTTTTGGTTTAATTTTTTTATATTATAATTACATTTTTTAAACAGTTCCAAATAATATTATTAAAAATAATAATATATTTTGATCAGAAACTAATACATGAAAATGCCAAATACACCCACATCAGCAATGCTTGAGGAAATTAGCTATAACTGTCGTATAAGCTAATGTCATTCATAATCCAATATACCAAGCTGGTTAAGATTAGCGATCTCAACCGCTATATATTCCAAACGTAATTTAATTTTTGTTGTTTTGTCTTGCAAATTGCAAATTGCTGTTGAAATAGAAGGTCAAAAATGGACAAATAGTAGGGAAAATTGCAGCCATAACTCGGATGATCATAGCTACGTACAAAGGCCTTTTTAATGCAATCTCTATCATTTAAATTTTATTTGTTAATTGTCAAATCCTAAGCATATAAAGTGCCAGCTAATATGGTTCTGGCGAATCATTTTGACACCATTAAAGAAATTAGATATGTCTAAATTAAAATATAAATGTCTAATCAATTTCATGTAACATTTCTCTCATTTGTCCAATCAATTAGATGATGTATTGATTATTTGATTTGAAACTATATTATTGTATATGTTTACATTTATGTATTAATTAACAATAAAATCCAAGTTTAATCCCTTCTTAATAGTTTGAAAATAAAGTCTTTCTTATTGTCAAACTATCATTTTAAAAATTTCAAATTATTCGAAACTAGGTTTTAAATTTAATGATAGGATTTTAAGTTTTTAACTAAAGAAAGTAAATTTTTTTTTTTTTTGAAAATAGAAAGTAATAATTTTTAATTGGAGGGTTTACTTTTGCTTAAGGCATTCGAAATCATGCAATCCATTTTTAGTGATTCTTATAGCTGAAAGAGAAAGAAAAGGAGGTGGTAAATAAAATGTCCAATTAAATAAAAGGACTTAAGAAAATGACATAAGGGAATAGAAATGTCAATACTGCCTGCCCGTCTTGCGTGTGAAACTTTATACCCATTACAAGCGAAGAACAAAATGTCCTTGTTTTGGCCCATCAGGGGATTTTTTGGACCATTCCTCGTAAAAATGGAAATATCCAATTGTCCTTTGTATAGATGAGAAATCCCATCACATTTTTATGTAAAATGACTCCATAAGCTGCTAATTTAATACTTAATGTGTATTTTTCTAATGTACAAACAGCTAACAGTTACCGTAAAATTAATTGTTTTGGTAAGTGTTAATTGTTTGAATAGTTTTTCATAAATGTTAAAACGTTCCGTGAGTTAAACTTTTTACAAAACGTTATTTTAACCTCTAAGAGCTTGTTCAAACGCTGTGTTATTGAATAATTTTTTAAGTATCGTTCTACTTAAAAAGTTAGTGTCGAATATAGCCTAAATGCTATTGAAATAGATAACAACTATAAAAATAACTAATTTTGTCGATCTAACCCTGTAAAAAATAGAAAGAATAATATGGAAATTAACTTTTAAAAGAGAATTTATTATATACAAATGGAAAAACCTTTTATGAAAATGTCCAAATCATGGTCCTAACTTTAATGCAGCCCCATGAGCTCTGCTATAAGTCCTAAAGCCATCACCATATGACCACTGCATAATTGTCTTTAAGATCCAAAACAACCACCAACAGGAGATACTAGGAAGAGGCAGCCAGCTAGTTAACAACTAAGCAAAGATTGTGCACTATTTCTACCATTATATATAACCAATCTGACCAATACATTTCCCCCATCAAATCCTAGTAGAAAGATGTCACCTTTGCCAGAAAGCACCCATTTGGGTCTTCTTTTACTCTTGTGCTTGACATTAGGAGTTTCTTCACACAGCAGGCATCATATGCAATACACACCTCCTAATGTTACTCACTTCACTGATCTCTTCTCCCATGTTTCAGTTAGTCAAGGGTTCTCCACATTTTTTGGAGGTTCAAATGTTAAGTTGCTCAATAATGGGTCGTATGCAAATCTTGCTCTTGATAAATCTTCAGGTAGAAAATGAGGTTTGGAAAGTTTAGAAGTTTATGTTTCCTTGAGTTCATTCTGATATATTCTTTCTGGGTTTTTATTTCTCAGGTTCTGGTTTGGCCTCAAAGAACAAATATTATTATGGGTTTTTTAGTGCTGCAATAAAGTTGCCTGCTGGTCAATCCTCTGGAGTTGTTGTAGCCTTCTATGTAAGCTCTTTCTATGTATTTAAGCTTGCATATCAATGGCTTCTTTGATTTAGATGTGAGCTTTAATGGAAAAATTTTGCAGATGTCTAATGCAGATACAAACCCTCACAACCATGATGAGATTGACATTGAACTTCTTGGTCATGACAAGAGAAACAATTGGGTCCTCCAAACAAACATCTATGCAAATGGAAGTGTAAGCACAGGAAGAGAAGAGAAATTCTATTTCTGGTTTGATCCAACAGAAGACTACCACCATTACAGCATCATCTGGAACAATCACCATATAGTGTAAGCTACTAATTAATCCAATCAAAATTGGAACTTTCTTTATTTTTTCTGCTAAGTTAAGGCTCTAAACTTGCAACATAAAAATCCTGGAAATAACTGCAGATTTACTGAAACCCACAATTGAGTTTTTTAGTTTCTTTCATTTAAAAAATGAAAAAAGATGGTTCTTTTTATTGTCTTTTGCCAAAAATCAGGCTAAATTAACCCAAAATTTGAATTTTTTATCTTAAATTTATCCTAAATTTAATCTTAGATCTAATTAGACATCTTAAAAACATCTAAGGTTCAAATTAAGTATTTATCCTGTATTAATGAAACTATAATAATTTGCAGGTTTCTGGTGGACAATGTACCAGTAAGAGAGTTTGTCCACAACAATGCCTATCCATCCATATACCCATCAAAGCCAATGTCACTATATGCAACAATTTGGGATGGTTCACAATGGGCAACTCATGGAGGAAAATACCCAGTTAATTATCAATATGCACCATTTGTTGTTTCATTTGCAGAAATGGAAATGACTGGTTGCTTATACACTCCATCACCTTCATGTTCTAAGACTGGCACTTCAAGTTTAGACCCTGTAGATGGGCAAGAATTTGCTGCTTTATCAAAAGATCAAAATGTGGCAATGGATTGGGCAAGAAGGAAGCTCATGTTCTACTCTTACTGTAATGACAAACCTAGATTCAAGGTCATGCCACCTGAGTGCAAATAAATGCTATTTAAAACTTCATTTCTAAATTTTTTAAAAATTTTACTACTATTATTTTTTTACCTGATTATATGGAAACTAAATACAGAACAGAGCATCTTTGCAGAAAGCAGATTCAACAGTACCAGAGATAAAATGGAACCTTAATTTAAAAAAAAAAATATATATTATGTGGTTAGAGTTGGAGATTTGGGAATCTATTGATTGAAATGGAGAGATGTAATTACTGATTAAGTTATATTTTTATTCAAATGGAATTAAGTTGTTTATTTGATGCTTCTTCCATTGTGTTAATAAGTTATTTTAATTTTGTATATTTAACTATTTCTTTCAAAGTCCCTCAGTTATACTCCTTATGTCCTTTTAAAAGAGTGTCTGATTGGCAAATGAGAAGGTAAACTTTAAGGGCAATTCTCCAAGTTGTACATCAAGAAGTGTAAACTATGCTCAGCAGAGATAGATAGCTTCAACTTCAATGAGCAGAAATATGTAGATAGACAGCTGTAATATGAGGGATGCAATGAAACAAGGTGAGCAGAGACAGCTGAAAATTGAAATAATGGCCATTAATGCATTAATGAAGTAGTACAATGCACATTCCACAGCCATCAACTTATAAACTACCTGGATTTTCATTTACCTGGCATTGGCAAGTGGCTTCTGCCATGTTTACTGCTCTATTTTACGGTTTTTAAGCCGAAATTCGGGAGCAATTAATTCTCTTAAATTATAATAAAATAAAGAGTAATTTGATCAAATATGATAACATGGTAATATATGGATATCAATAGATTATATTTGAATGAGGGTCCTATTGGTAATTTGGCATAAGCCCAAGGACCTATTTGTGATATGACATTCAATGAGATATAGTCACTAAATGTTACAATTAATTGCAAATCTTTTTTCCTGATATCTCACTCTATCTTTGAATATTTAAAGGTGTCTTCTAAACTCACCATCATTGATCCAAGTCTCTATTCTTCTAACTCACTAATTTCGACTCTTAAGCCATCAATTTCCTAGTCTCCTAACTCTCCCGCGTTAAAATATTCACTCACTTCTAATTTTCAATTTTAAATTAATTTTAAAAAATATTTTAAAATCAAATTACATATTTTAAGTTGAATATACTACATATGTAAAATTTATTTGCAAACGAACTTATATTTTATTTATAAATGAATATGACATCTCGAAAATAAAACTGCAAATGAACTTATAGTTTATTTATAAATGAATAAGACAACTTGAAAATAAAAAGAAGTCAAATTTGTGGATAAAAAGAATATATCACTAAATTTTATTTATTTATTCTTGAATATCGAGAAAGGCAAAACTCGATTATTAGATATGCATTTATAATTAGATTATAACTACTAACAGCAAAATTATTCAATTTATTTTCAAAACCATGATGCAAGCATAATCTTTGCTTGATGGTTATTTTCAATTTATTTAATTTATTTACAATTTATTTATTAGATATACGCTGTTTCTTTGCCCATCGGTAACTCTGGTTTGGGCTTTTGATGGTTATGATTTTTCTGCGGCACCTGTGTCTTCTTTTGGAGAGTTCTTGGTCCATGTGCTTTCAACTTTACCAGCATCTCGGATTCCAAGCTTTGCTATGCTTTTGTATCAGATATGGTTCGCAAGGAACAAGTTAGTTTGGCAGCAACAGATTGCTTCACCATACTCTGTGGTTACTGCAGCTGCTTGTGGTTTACGAGACTGGCTTTCGCACCAGGTTCGGAGTTCTAGTCGTCACACCGTGTTGGGCCAGATATTGCCCCGATGGATTGCACCGCCGGAAGGAGCTGTCAAGTGCAACGTTGATGCGACCATTTATACCCTTGATAATAAATTCTCTTATGGTGCAGTCATTAGAGATCATAGAGGGAGTTTTATCAAGGCAGTTTCAGGTTATAGTTCTGGTTTATGTTCCCCAAGAGTAGCTGAAACTATTGCTATGAGAGAAGTACTTTCTTGGCTACGCTCTCTCCATTTGGGACTAACAATTATAGAAACAGACTGTCTCCAGCTTGTTAATGCAGTTCAGGGGGGCAGTCTTGATTATTCTGATTGGAGCCTGGTTCTTGGAGACATTAAACACTTCATTTCTCAATCAAGTGATATTTCTATAGCTTGGGTAAAGAGACATGCAAATCAACCTGCTCACTCTCTGGCACGAGCAGCTTGTTATTTTGCTAGTTTCTGTGTGTGGGACATGATCCCTGATTTTATTCAATATCGTCATTTCTGATTCTTCTTAATGAACTTAAGCTCTTCTTCCTCCAAAAAAAAAAAATAAAAGGATCTTTGCTTCATTTTAAAGAAGATTTCTCAGTGAACCTTTTTTGACTCCTTTATTAGTTAATTTTGACGCCCAAACAAACTCTATGCCAAACCTAAGTTTGCCCGACTTCTTATTGAAGCCCGTCACATGAGACCAAACCCCCACGGCCCACCTCAACCTAAATTGGCCCAATTTATGATTCAAGTCAAACACCATCACAGAAGAGAAATAGCAACGTATCACTGACAAATTAATTCGACCAGATATAAATACAAGAAAAGACAAAAGCCTCAAATGTCCTCAACAAACAGACCTTTTTATCTTCATCATCTTCACCTCCTCCTTCACTATCAAGATCAATACCCCCCATCAATGGAGGTCTTATATTTTATCAGTCTACCCTTTTATTTTCAGTTACATGGCAATAAAAAAACCTGAAGTGTGGACTCAATTTGGAGGTATGTACTATATAGTTTATAGCCATGCTGGATTTTTCAAAGGAGTAACCACTGCCTTCACTTGCAAGTAATTGCTAAGACTGTAAATACCCTTCTCTCTTCCATGTCCACTCATCTTATATCCACCAAAAGGAATCGCAGCGTCGAACACATCAAAGCAATTAATCCATACTGTTCCAACTCGCAAGGCACGAGTCAGGATGTTAGCTGTGTCTATGTTCTGTGTAAACACTCCCGCAGCCAGCCCGTAGCGAGTGCTATTCGCCCTGTGTATCACTTCTCCAAGATCCCTGCAAAATTTTCGAACATTAATATACACTTCTAAATCCATTGGCAAGACTGCATTTTGATAAATGACCTTGGTTTGAACCCAACAAAGCAAAGAGCCTCATCCACCAGGGAAGCCTTTTTGTAAACATGAATTTTTTTTATATAAAGTTCATTTGCTTCAAAACAGTTACACAATATTGGCAAAGGGAAAATTATTATTTAGTCCCTCAGGTTTTACATAATTATCCAACTAATCTCAAGTTTTGCGTAAATATCTAACTCGTCCCTCAGGTTTAACTCCGTCTAATTAAAAGGTCCTTCCGTTCGAAAAGTTGTTTTTTTTCCGTTAATTGAAGACTAAAAGTTCCAGTTTCCGAAAAGTTGTTTTTTTTTCCGTTAATTGAAGACTAAAAGACTAAAATACCCTCTCCCCTAGCTGAAGTGGACCAGTATGAAGCGATAAGGGGAGGAAATTGTAATAAATAAAACCTGAGGGACTAAATACATAATTTTTCCTATAATTTTATGCGCATGTAGAAAATTGTATAAACTAAGCTAATTACAGCGAGTAGGAAATTAGCGCTTCGCTAAAATTAAAAAATGAAAATTGAAGAGTTTTTCATATAAAGTCGATGGAGACATAAGAGACATAATCATTTTTCTCTCTTAAATGTACGGTTTAGTTTTAGATTATGAATATTTGCAAATCGAAAACCATTAAATATAATTATGTCTCTAAAAATATTACTATCTTCATTCTATAATCGTCACATTTAGAATTTCATGTCTTTTAAAAAAATTATTAAATTTGTATAAATTATAATAAATTATTGAAAAAATTTTGACAATATTACCCTTAATTTAATATTAATCTTTAAGAAAATCATTAAATTGAAGTAATAATTATTAATTATACACAAAGGGTAAATATGAAAAAAATATTTATTACTCCTTAAAACCGCAAATGTAAATATGAAAAAAATATTTATTACTCCTTAAAACCGTAAATATAACAAGTATTTTAGACTAAATTAGACAAATATTTTAGAACAAACTATTTTCTCAAATCTGACAAGTATTATAAAACAAAGACAGTATTAAAAAAAGGATAAAAAAATTAATTTGATGTTCTAATTAAATATTATTAAATTTGAGTGAATCATGAAAGTAAATACATCTTCAAAAAAGTAATTACTTCATTTTTCTTTTTACCCCAAATTATCATCATAGTTTCTTTTTTAGAAAAAAAAGTAATAAACATATTTTCTATTTTATTCATATTTAATATGCAAATTTTATCAAGAAACATTTCTATTATCATTGATAAAATCTAAAAAAAAAAACAAAGTATTCCATCTATTCATAAATACTTTTAATATTTTTATGGTAATTAAGTAAGTAAATTTATTCTTATAAATTATAACAAAATATTAATTAATTTTATTACGTAACCTTAAGTAGAACTTTTTTTTTTTTTTTTTTGAAAGTAAAGGCATAACCTTAAAGTAAGAGAAGGAGTATGTTATCAGATTTTGGATAAAATATAAAAATAAATTATAAAATTAATTATAAATAAGGATAAAAATGAAAAAAAATATTAATCACTCATTAATATTCTAAAAAAAAAAAAAAAGATATTTGCGGAAAAAACACCAGCTCATAAAACAATAGTTATTTATAGATAAAAAAGTTAATTATTTATTGCCACCATATATTATTGATAATTTCATTAACGTTGAATATGAATATTAATATTTAATGCAAGGTTTCTGTGCAAGAGATAAACTAAGGTATATCATTTATGCATGGAAGGAAACAAAGGGAACACAAGACTAGGCATGATCATTAATCGCGTTCATACTGTCCACGTTTAGCTAGGTAGGGGTGTTTTAGTGCTTTTAGTCTTTCAATTAACCGGAAAAAAATTCAAACTTTTCGGACGGAAGACCTTTTAAATTAGACGGAGTTAAACCGTGAGGGACTAGTTAGGATATTTGCGCAAAAACTTGAGATAGTTGGATAATTATGTAAAACCATGAGGACTTAATTAATAATTCCCTATTGGCCAAAAACTGTTTTTTCCAACAATTTTAAAGTATTATTTTTTCAGAAAAAAACTGTTTCAACTTCAAATGCAAATCAATATCCATAAAGATAAACAAAAAAAAAAAGAAAAAAAAAAAGAAAAGAAAGTATGATATTCGCTTACTTTTGAATTTCAAGGATGGACGTGCCAACTGGACCGAATATCTCATCTTGTCGCTATAAGCATATCGATCCTAGTAATAGGAAATTACCGGTGATTTGGTAGGTTCATAATCATATTCATATTTTCTGTCAAAAATGGTTGACAATTTAAACAACATATTATTACCTAGACATTTGAGAAAAACTGGCACTGGGGCTGGAATAATGCCCTGGTTACCAAATCTATCTCCTCCAGCTTCAAAGATGTTAGCTCCACTTTCAATGCCAGACCTTATTGTACCCTAGTATCTTCTCAAATTGTCTGAATTCAACGCTGTTCCATTCAAGTAGGGCACAGAAAAGAAAGTATATATTGCTTACTTGAATTTCAAGATGGACTGCACTGGACCGAATATCTCATCTTTCGCTATAAGCATATCATCCTAGAATAGGAAATTACGGTGTTGGTTAGCTTCATAATCATATTTCAATATTTTCTGTAAAATGGTTGACAATTAAACAACATATATACCTTAACATTTGAGAAAACTGTGGGCTGGATATAATAGCCCTTGGTACCAAATCTATCTCCTCCAGCTTCAAGTGTAGCTCCACTTTCAATGCCAGACCTTATGTACCTTAGTATCTTCTCAAATTGTTCTGAATCAACCTGTTCCATTCAAGTAGGGCACGTTAATCACCAATTAGTAGAGTGACTTTCAAATTTTTGAAATTTTGACTTTTTCTTTTCAAGTTTTGTCTACACATGCAAAAATGTATGTGAAGGCAGCATATCTTCTTCAATACTGAAATAACAGCCTTAAAGTAATTTTTCTTGAAGGACAAACTTTGCTGACATACCTGAGGACCTTGTTCAATACCTCCTCTGAAAGGATCACCAACAACCCGTTTTATAGCCCTTGCCTTTGCTTTTTCTATGAATTCATCATATATACGCTCATGAACATATGTGCGGGAACCAGCACAGCAGCATTGACCCTGCAAATTTCATAAGAAACATAATCAGTAAAAATTGCAGTTTTTACTTTCACGCAAGCTACCAGGTATGTTGGAAATATCTTCTTGTACATGCCTGATTAAAGAATAAAGCAAAGTGAGCAAGCTCAACAGCCTGGTCAACATCAGCATCCTCGCAAACAATAAAAGGCGATTTCCCTCCAAGTTCCAAAGTTACTGGCTTAAGATTGCTTCTTGCTGCTAACTCAAGAACAACTTTTCCTGTATCTGTTGATCCGGTGAAAGCAAGCTGCACAGATTTTGCAGGCAATTATGAAATATGCAAATATTATCAGTTTAAAAGTACATAGTTCTTCTAAATTAGCATTACTTCAACAGTTCATATTTCAAAATCACAGAATACAGAGCAATTGTTCGTAAGCAATGCTGAATTTTTAGAGAGGACTTATCTCTCTTTGTAGTAAATCCAGCAATTCATTTAATTAAGAACATATCAGGATTGATATTTGATTATCATTTCTGAGGATTTATCGGAACTTGTGCTACATTATGTCACAGAAGCAATAAGTCTTCCAATTAAGGTGCATAATTGGCTCTCACATTATTAAAGTATGGATGTATAAAGTTGCAAATACCTTATCCACATTCATATGGCTCGCAAGAGCAGCACCAGCAGTTGGGCCAAAACCAGAAACCACATTCAAAACACCTTCTGGAAGTCCAGCCTGTCACAAAGATTATCTAATCAGGACAAGGCATGAAAAAAAAAAAAGAAAAAGAAAAAGAAACATAACTATATCAAAAATTTTTCAAGAAACTAGATATTTAACTTGTGATAATTTTACAGAAACTACTATTGAAGCACACGGAAACTATATCTACAAAAAATTAATCTAACAAGGATAAGGCAGATACTAAATATTCTTTAGAGAGATACGCATATGTGTGATGCATTGATGTAGTTGTTTAAGTCACAAATTTCACTTAAAGTTATTTGTAAATGCTAGAACACTTCGAATTAACACAATAAAATTTTTAGTTATACACACTAAAACAATTTATAAAAGCTACCTCATGAAATAGCTTAGATACATAAAAAGCGGACAATGGTGTCTGCTCTGCTGTCTTAATAACAACCGTATTGCCACATGCCAATGCCGGTCCAACTTTCCAAGCATACATCAGAAGAGGGAAATTCCATGGAATAATCTGACCTGCAACACCAATCGGTTCGTGCAATGTTTGCACATGATGCTGCCCATCAGCTGGAACTGTAAGACCGTGGATCTTATCTGCCCAACCTGAGAAATGTCCATATAAATAGCACAGTCAATAAAGAATATTCAAGCTATATAAATTCTAAAATCAGCAACATTGCTGTGCTCCATTCATTTTACCCACCAGCATAGTATCGAAATAGGCGTGCAACCATAGGTATTTCAGCTTTAGCAGCCTGTTCATACGGTTTCCCATTATCCCAAGTCTCAAGTGCAGCAATTTCATCATTATGCATTTCAAGCAAATCAGCGAATCGCAACATTATTCTTGACCTTTCCTGTTTGCACAGGAGAAAATTCTCAAACCAAAAGCCCTTTTCAGCTTTGCACAAAATAACAACAAAAAAAAAATCAGCAAGTAAAACATACATAAGCGGTCATCTTTGGCCATGGCCCTTCATCGAATGCCTTGCGAGCAGCAGACACTGCTCTATTTATGTCTTCAACATCACCTTCAGCAACATGGGCAATCACTTCACCTGTCCTAGGATCCAATGTTGGAAAAGTCTTCCCTGTAAACACAAGATTTAGTAATTAAATGCTCTAACAAGGCAAATGAAAATAACAACGTAAAATCAAATAAAAAATTCACCTGAAGCGGCATCGACAAACTGCCCATTAATTAAAAGTTGAGTATGACTAACAGAGACAGATGGAACTATTGGCTCTTCAACAGCAGCAGCAGTACTATATCTACTGATTCCTCTGGCAAGACTAGAATTACTCCCTGAAAAAGATGTATTTTTTCTTTAACATTTAATAACATTATACACAATAACAAATGTGCTGGAGGTGGAGGCTATACACAAATACAGCAATAAATGTGACTGAACAGAAATAACAAAATCTATAGTCAAAACCAAACAACACAAAAACCAAATAACCAAATATCAAGATATTAAAAACCAACACAGAATTACTTCTCTTAGACTTGAAAAGATTAGCCCATTTTTTATTTTAAAAATCAAACAAATAAAGATAAAACAGTTGCAATATAGGATTGTCAAGATCGGTACAAATTATGCATATAACCGATACACACATGACACATAGAACCAAAAAATAATGGGTGTTTGGCGGTGAGTTTCCACAGGCAGGGCCCACAACACGGCAAGCGTGGGTCCCACAATTACAAAAAGAAAAAAGAAACGACGATTCAAACGTGGGAAGCTAATTATGATAGAGATAAGAAACTGGGAGAAATTTAAAAGAATGATAACTTCTTTCTTGATTAACCTTTTCTTCTTCTTTTTACGAGAAAAAAGGTATTAAAATCTGATTTAAAGCCAGAAATGAGGTCTGAACACTGAACAGTAGACAGTTTATCTGAATCTAAACATTTAGAATAATGAATAAAGATTGAGTTTTACATTCTTTCTTCAGTAGATTCTTGAAAAGTTAGTAGAATTGGAATATATTTCCTTTTTTTTTCAGAATTTAATGTAGAAGCGGTTTATATTACGCCTCCAACCAATAATCACTGAAAAATAAATAATTAAGAGCTTGTTTGTGTTTATATTGATCAAAAGTTTCATTCTTTACCTCTAGTATAATAAGAAAATCGATCGCTTCAGTTTCAAAAGAAAAGGAAAAAAAAAATGAAAAATAGAGAAAAAATAAACAAAAGTTTTAGTTTTCTCCCTTTTCTGTGGAGTAGACTTTCTACCTCCATTTTTTAGCAAATATTTTCTCAGAAACCAAACAGCAGGGCATAAAATAATGAAAGGGTGAAGGCGAATATATGATCAAATCATACGAACAATCAAACAAGAAAAATAATAGAAAACTTTTACTTTTCCCACACTGCATCTTTAGTAAGTGACATACCTCGTGAAAACAGAGCAGAACCAGAACCAGAAATGAAAGAACGAGAGAGCAGCCATGATATTCTCCTACCAGCCATAGAATCTCTCTCTCTCTCTCTCTCTCTATCTTTTCTCTGTTCGTATCTGTGTTTTCTTTTTTAGTGCTATGTGACTCTACTTTCCATATTATATATAGATAATAAAATATGTATTTTTCTATGCATATAGTGAATAACTCAGCATGGGGTGGTTTTGCAATTTCTTCTTCAATAATTATCCAAAAATGATGGAAATGGTCAAAAAAGTTAAATATTTATCAATTCCCTATAATTATTTTTTATCTGGGCATTCCTTCGAATTGCCAAATAAACATTTTTTTATTTATTTGTTTCCATATGTTTGAACATAGATAAAGTCACGGTAATTTGCTGTAGATAGAAGTAAGAATCAGATGGAAGCAGATGAAAAGACAGAAACGCATGAACTAACCCACTAGGTAAAAAATGGAAAGCATATGAAAAAAAAAAAGGGCAAATTAAAGAAAAGACAAAGTTGTTAAGGTAATGGAGTAATGGGAGATGATGCAGTAATGACCATGATATCATTTTCTTATCTTTTTCCATTACTCTGTTTTATATTTTCTAATTGTATCAGGAATCAATTTCCTGTCATTTTTTCTAATTTGATATTATTTTCAGTAAAATACTGTAATTGTAGTTGTTAATTAAATTGTTTATTAGATAATAAAATAATCAATCTTTAGAATCACAATCAGTTATCTATTAGGTGGAATTTCTAGTTGGAATAAAGGAAATAAGATCATCTTCAATCTTAATCTTAATATGGATTGCTTTTATTTAATTATCATATCAGGAAAATAATCCATATTTATCCGGCATCCAAAGTTAATATCCATTTGGTAGATATGTCAAGCTTAGGTGTCAAAAAAATAAATACATTATCTAGCATTCATTGGTTCGCTCTATAATAACCGATTGCATATTGAATTGTGGGCTCGGAAGAAAAAAAAAAGATAAAATGCGATTAAAAACTGGTGCATGAGACAAATCTTTTTAAATTTAATGTCCATAAATATACATTCAACAAATCAACGTTCACATATTTTATTCTACATAACACATCAGTGAATCACAATCTACAACAGCATTGGAGATGCTCCAATAGAATCAGAATTTACCATTTGTTTATCTCAAGCAAAAAGTTTACTCTCTGTCACATTTGCATATTTCATCAATAATAAATTTTTATTTTTTTTATTTTTATCCTTTATATATGACCAACAGTGATTGTTTCACTTAATAATTTAAATTACTTAAAGATAATATTGTTAAGTTATTCAATAATATATTTTAACTTAGACAAATTAAATGATATTATCAAAAAATGTGAAAACTCAATTGAATTGTTGTGATACTTGGTCACTTAAATTGAACTAAATTAATTAATATTCCCCAAACGAGGAGCTTAATAAATTTCATTAAAACAAGCATATGCAATGTTGAGTCGCGATTCATTGCAACTTTATTTTAACAATTAGGTTCTAGTTGTAAGTTATCAACTTATTTTTATTTATGTTAAATTAATCTTATAAGAATAATTATTACTTAAATATTCAATCAATATTTTATAAAAAATAATATATTTACTTCAAGAAATAAATAATTACGTTCTTAATAATTATTATTTTTATTTATTCCTTCTTGTAGTTGTAGTTGTAGGTACGTCTTCGTTTCCTTACGTATATTTGGTGTGCAAGCTTGTCCAATACCTTCTTGACACGTTGGGGTCTAGAAGCTATTTTTACGTTTATTTTTATTTTTAAAGTGAGACTTTATTTATGGGACCTAGTAATTCCAATTTTGAAAGTTAAACCTTATCCGTGATAACTTTGACTTTTAAGTTCGAATATTCTTAATTACGATAATTTTGGGTGAACTAAAGAGATAGTTATTTTATAATGCGATGGCTTGTAAATTACTTATTTATTTTTTAAAAAATATTAAATTTATTTATATTTAGTCAATCTACTTAAAAACTAAATTAATTAAAATTTTTACACTATTTTTTAAATAAATTATCAAAAATACTCTCGTTTTTTTTAATATATACTATTATGTATATTGATTTCCCTTTTACTTTTATAAATATGTTATCTTATCTAAATAATTTTATTTTTCTCAACTTAAATCAATATTTTAAGAGAAAATAAAAAAAAAATGGAAAAAGTTAAGCATTTTCCTTAAAAAATGAAGATTCATTAATTATGAATCTTATTTTCGCATATGTCGCGTGTCCACCATTTAAATTTTCTTCAACAAATCTCATAGTATGATATGATATCAATAATGTAGCTTTTGCTTTTATTAATTATTTTTATTTGAGTTTTTTTTTTTCCTCTCTTTCTATATAAAAAATCAATTAATTGTCAATCATATATATTGAAATTATTGAAATTTTTATGAGAAAAACAACTACATGTAAAAACATTAAATGAGGGATTTGAAATGAAAAATTATTTTAAAAGCCAATACTTATAATACTCTTTATAATTTTTTTATTATGTAAAGCAACAAATTATTTTTTTTTTTCTTGTAGTATCTATATACAATTGATTTGCATGAATTCTCTCTGGTATTTTTTTTTTAAATTTCGTGACACACATTTTTAAAAATATTTTCTAGATTTTAATATACTTATAATATTATATATAAATATATATTTATTAAACTACTGATCAAATCATCAACCAATCACATATTATTATTGGTCATCATTATAGGTCACGATGATTTTAAAAATTATAAATTTCATATATTTTTTCCAATATTTCACAATAAAATTTTAAAATATAAAAAAAATATTAATTTTAAATATTTTTACAGATCTTATAAATTAAAATTCTTAGTATCTTGTACAGAAGTTCTGTTTTTGTTTTTTTTTTTTTTTTCTTTTTAAGGAAAGTTATATTTTTGGAAATAAATGAAGTACACAGTTGAAAAGGGCAAATTTACAAGCGGATAGATAAGCAATATGGATACAAGTAGAGCAAAAAGAAACAAAGTTGGTCCCAAATTCATTTCCAGATGTCCTTTTTTGGGACCAGTAAGTATTGTATCACGGTCACACAGTGCTTCCTCGTTTATAGATAGACATATCACAACAAATGATTCCATGAATTCACCTTAGAGCTCATAAATCATATCTGGCTACTGCGTGGCGTCTACTGAATGGCCCTTCCCACATCTTCACCTACGTGGCTACGTGAGTCTAAGACGACTCACTCTGCACATACCTGATAATGATCCATTTTAATAAGTATTTATATTAATATATTTTTTTAATTTTATCGCTATTTATTAAGTATTTTATAGTAAAATTAAATTAAAAGTATTTAATTTTAAGAAGACAATCTACAGATTCTATCATACATTAGATATTTTATAGTAAAATTGTTGTGTTTCAATTATTTTGTCAAACTTTGTAAAAAATCAAATATTATTAAAGTGGAACAGAGGGAGTATTAACTATTAAGGGTGATATAAAAAAAAATCATATTTTTCTTTAAATTTATTGATAAATTATACTAACATTTTGTGATATAGAAAACTAGTAGAAAATTCTGTGATCAGAACAAGTCGAACCCAAGATTAAAAATCTTCCATTCATCGAAAGCGAAAGTCTGTTTTAGGCGTTAGGAAGTCAATTTAGAGAATTCAAACTTAATGCCGGCTTTCATTGCTGACCGCTGATTGAATAGTAGGCCATGACATTATGTGTGTGTATTTTTTGTTTTTTTTTTTTTTTTCTCCTAAAACCTAGGGTTAAGTCAAACAAAGTGGCTCATACATTTTAATTTTTTCTATACACATACACTAGTATCTGCATCAGTGTGGTCACAGTTGACGACACAATATACAAATTCAAAATAAACAAAAAATAACCACACATCTATAAATAAGATATAATATTATATTTGCCAATGTGTATCTGGTCCATTTATTGGTTTGTTTCACTCATTCTTGCTACCAGGAAAAGGTCAACACCTTTTTTTTTTATTTTTTGTTCTACCTATGTTGTTCTAATATTTGTATTATGATACTTCTAATATGTGTATCATGATACTTAAACTCAAGAATAATGCTTGATTACAAATGAATTCCAATCTGCTAAGATGAATTATATTTACGTGAATTCCAACCTGAACATCTCCCCGAATACCCTGCATTTTTTTTTCCGGACCATTCGAGAGGTCAATAACCTCAACAAGTAATCGGATTCCAAAACTATGATGCATAACTTACAGAGTTAAACTAATGTAGAGGTTACATCACTTATGGCATGGAAGAGATAACAAACTGGGCCATGTAAGATAAATTTCACATAATTTGGTTCCTCTTGCACCTATATCAGAAAAATAGTCCTTTTGAATTCCTCTGCCAAGTTGGTGCTAACATAAATTATGCAGAATTTAGGTTCTCTTGATCTTTGAAAATGTTCCCGTCTCGGAAAAGTAGGTACTCTGGGTTCCGCTGCCGAGTTGGTGGGCATGAGCTTGTGGATTTGTGAGCTCAATCCCCTGAAAAGAGAAGGTAGTTAATATCAGGAACTGGGAAAAACATGATTAAGGACAAGAAGCTGTTATCCTGCAGCATGGCTAATCTCTGAAAGCTATAACTCCAATTGATGGCCATTCCACATAGCTAGAACTTAATCAAACTCGCAAGGTCTTGCATGACTAAGTTTCACAAGGATCCTATCCCCTTCACCTCCTACTCTTTCTTCAGCAGGTAGCCTTACTAATGAATGAGAACTTTTGTGATGAATCGACATTTTTTATACATATCCATCAGACCATATAAACGATGGCAAGCAACCAAACTAGAATTTCATAAATTGAACCTTTGGGCTACATATACCTTCCATTTTCATTTAATATTTTTGCCAGTAAAATATGTTGCATAAGCTTTGAAGATCCTATATAAAACAACACTGTAGCAGAAATTCATAATCAAGCTGATAAGAAGTACAAACCTGCACTGGTGTAAACGCCAGACTTGATGTCAGACCAGATGTAGCACCACTGCTTCCATAATTCTTCTCCTTGAATCTAAGAACACGGAAGTTTAACACAAACAACTGTCAAAAAAGAGGGCGAGGGAACTTCTAAGCTCATAAACATTAGAGCTTAGTTGAAAATTTAACAAAAAGATAAGGGAAAAAATAAGCTTACTTCTTCGCAACTTTAGCAGCGAGTTTGCTTTGACCAATAGACACACGCAGCTTGCCACTCCCAGCTTGACCAAGCATTCCATAGCCTTCCCCCAATCCATCACCTATTGTCAACAAGCATATCAGCAATTACAAAGGGAAGTCCAGAACAAATTACCAATCTACAATGATAAACTCAAAGAGAGGAAGGGGAATAAGAAGAAAGAGATGAGCTATTTCCCATGAATTGTCTCCACATATTATAACCTATAAAGACCAACAAGAGTTCTTTCATTCTTAAATGCAATGGAAAAAAATAATATACATGAAGAAGTAACTTTTAACTTAAAAACAACTAAATAATACAGCTATTGAATTGTATTGCTGGCATGACTGCACATCTAAGTATAACGATTAATCAAAACACTTGAACTAATTGAGCATTTATATTTGTAACTTGTCATTGAACATAGTAGATAATGCAGGTCATAAATCTAATTGTTTTAGAACCTTAAGAAGCTAAAAAGATGAAGTTACCTAAAGAGCTCTCTTCAGGCACACCAAATTGCATCCTATTGGCAAGCTTCCTCATGTCTGTCACAGCGTATCTGGGAAGACATGTTAGGAAAGTTACCAAGAAATCCAAAGAAAAAAAAATGAGAATAATTTCCTTACCTTTCCTTCATTTTTCTCAACCGCCGACCACCTCTCTTTTTCTTAGGCTCAGAATCGGGAACTGGAAGTGGTTTAGGTTGCTTTGCAGGAGGAGGCTCTTGCCACTTCTCTATTTTCTTATGTATTTCTTCTCGAAGGGCTCTTCCAGTTCTTCCAGATGGATCCCCCCTTGTAGAATCTACCCTTGCTGCAAGTGTTGATTTTGCAGCCAAGAGTCGGCAAGCACGCATTCTCAGAGCAGGTGGTGTGGTTTGAAATACCTCTGTTTGCTCGATATAACCTACACGAAATTGAGATGTTGCCGTGGAAAATCCTGCAAGGTTCTTCTTCTTGGCACCAAGAAGCTGAACATTACAGGCAGGCATCTTGGCTAATGCTGACAGACCACCAGCTGTTCCCATAAGCTTAGCTGCTACAGCACTTCCAACAATAGCAGAAAGATTGGGTGCAATGTATCCCATTCTACTTTCTACGAAATCAAGGACTTTTTTCTTTGCAGAGTCAAGAGCAAGGGCTCGATCACATGCATCAATCGTCTTTTGAAGGACTTCCTCAGGAAGTGGTTTGCCACTTGTTGTTGATGCCGTCACTGAAACCACCATTATAATAGCTGAAGGCAAAAGCCCTTCCAGGTCAACAAGGGTCAAATCCATCTCATTACCAATCTTCTTCACCACACGAGCATAATCAATAGGATGATGCACAAGTGATTCGAGCTCTGGAAATTTCAACCGGTACTTATCACGAATGAAATTGTGGATTATTATTATTTCATTTTCAATGTCAACAGACAATGCATTGCATTCAACAATCAGTTGATATTCGGGATCATCTTCGAGCACCATTCCTTGATTTGAGATATCAGAACCCTTCTCAAGAGCATCCTCCACTTTCTGCCATTTAAAAAAAATGGTTAGCCATTACATTAGTGTCAAAATGGCAAAGCATTTTGGATCCTCATTTTGGCCAACAGGCAGTGGAAGCTTTTACTCGAGTTGGTGCCCCTAGTCTTTTTCAAAATGGATAAATAAATAAACAAAACAAATAAATAAAAGATAGGAGAAATTAGATCAAGCCTCATCCCTCTAATGGTTCATGCATGATTAAATAAAAGGCAAAGGAATACATAAAAAAAGATATGAATTAAAAAACTAATGTATCATACCTTCTCCTCCTTCCACTAAGATCAACAAGGGAGATGGAGAATATGAGACAATAAAGCTAGGTACAGAACACAAGAATTGGAGTTCTAAATCATTCAGAACGAGCCAAACAAAAGCATGCAAATGACAATGACCAATGCAAAGTGCATAAACTAACCTGCATTATGTCATTGTATCTTTGAGTTTTCTGCAATTTTGATACACTGTCCAAATCATCATAATTAAGGGCTTCAATGTCTGCCATGTCCCCATCGACATCTTCTTCCATGTTTCCAGCATCAACATCATCTTCCTCCTGCAAGAAAAGGAGAAATAAAAATGTCGAGGACGGGATATAGCGAAAGTTGTTCATCAAAAAATAAAAAACAAGAAAAACAACTACGCTCAAATTTTTTTTTAAAAAAAAATGTTGTAGATTGTCCCCTAAAAACCTTTACAGATAAAAGAAAATATTGTAATATCCGCATTAAACAGTCAAGAAATTACAAAGGGACAAAGGGGAAAAGAGAAGAAACCCATGAAAACTTGAGATAAATAAAGGATAAAATACTCACAACAAGATCAGCATCATTATCAGATAACTCGTCAAGGTCTGCAAGGAAAGAATCAGCAAGAGTTGCCTGAAAACATTAACCAAGACAAACAGTTAGCAGAGAGAGGCAAGTAGTTTTCTAACATCTTTGACAAAGAAGTATAAAACCCACTTATATTGTGACAGAAGAAATTTAACTTTTCAGGAGGCAACAAATAAAAGAATTCTAAATTAGCTCATCAACTTAAATTAAGACTCAATCACAAGAACAACTAATAAGAACAAAAAAAAAAAAAAAAAAAAAATTCAAGGTTCTGCAAGGAAAAGAAGAATCAGCAAGAGTTGCCTGAAAAACATTAACCAAGACAAAACAGTAGCAGAGAGAGGCATAGTAGTTTTTCTAACATCTTTGACAAAGAAGTATTAACCCACTTATATTGTGACAAAGAAATTTAAACTTTTCAGGGGAGGGCAACAAATAAAAGAATTCTAAATTAGCTCATCAACTTAAATTAAGGACCTCAATCACAAAACAACTAAGAAGAAACAAAAAAAAAAAAAAAAAAAAAGTCATAAATTTGTGTCTTAATGCCAAATATTTATCATAATGAATGATTAAGGGCTCTACCCTAGGTTTCATAACCTATGAATAATTATCAATTGGCATGACAACATTCCGATTCCCAATAAAAAAAAAAAAAAAAAAAAAAAAATCATAAATTGTGTCTAATGCCAAATATTTATCATAATGAATGATAAGGCTCTATCCCTAGGGTTTCATAACCTATGAATAATTATCAATTGGCATGCAAATTCCATTCCCGAATATTATAAGGTGATGTATCGTTAACCAACGATCAATTCAAGCTATTCTTTTAAAAAGTACTATAGCAGCACCAAAAAATTCAAAAAGCTCAAATTAATCATAACAAAACATCCAAGAAAGATAGCACTAACCATTTCTTGGCTTGAAGATTCAAAAGACGAAACTCTGGCTTTCCCTTCTAGGATTTATCGAACAGAGAGCAAGCAATTAGAAAGCTTTATTTTCTAACGATAGAAGATAAAGAGAACAAAAATTGGCACCTCCAAGAACCGGTACTTGAGGCGACGAACAGAAAATAGGCACCGCCAATCAAGACGACAATCGACAAACCGTGGGTTTTTATAATGGCGAAGAAACGCAGAGAAAATAAAGAAAAATGTTGGGTAGCGTTACTCTAGTAACGACAGGTCGTCTAACGTTCTCTTTGACCCGAACTTGGAGTTTGCCTGGGTAAAGCCCAGACCAATATAGTTTACAGGGCTTTGAATAATTTAATTCGGCCTACAAAAAATGGGCTTGCAATGTAAAAGTTGGGTTGGGCTCTTTTCCTCTCTTTGATAAGGCGGCAAAATAGAAGTGGGAAGTGACAATAGCAAGTTGCTGTTATTTTTTGGGATCGGAGATTACGCACTTACTACCAGGTTATGTTTGGTGTGCCAAAATTATTGTTGTTTTTGTTATGTTATAATATGATAAACAAGCAATATTGCGGCGTCGGGACTGCTCCCCATATATTACTTTTAGACTATATTTAGTTGAATGTAACGAACTATATGATGGAATGAAAATTACATTATATAATTAATTCCAATGTTTGGATGGATTTCTTACTTACTCGCAATATATAACGAGTATTGCAATTGTATTTGCCGTTATTTAAAATAATGTAATAGTAGTCATTTTATCTAAAAATTTATATAATTGTCATTACATTATAATATTTCAAAAACCAAACCTCGCCAAACTTAACCTCGAAGTCTACCGTTCACATCATCACTCTACCGCCACCATTATTAATAAAAAAAAAATTTGAATGGAGAACTATTAATTTAGTAATTACATAAGTCACTGTCAATAAAACTTTACATGAGTGTTTTTGTTATGTTATAATATGATAAACAAGCAATATTGCGGCGTCGGGACTGCTCCACTGCTCCCCGTATATTACTTTTAGACTATATTTAGTTGAATGTAACGAACTATATGATGGAATGAAAATTACATTATATAATTAATTCCAATGTTTGGACAGATTTCTTACTTACTCGCAATATATAACGAGTATTGCAATTGTATTTGCCGTTATTTAAAATGATGTAATAATAGTCATTTTATCTAAAAATTTATATAATTGTCATTACATTATAATATTTCAAAAACCAAACCTCACCAAACTCAACCTCGAAGTCTACCGTTCACACCATCACTCCACCGCCACCATTATTAATAAAAATATATATATTTGAATGCAGAACTATTAATTTAGTAATTACATACGTCACTGTCAATAAAACTTTACATGTGAATTTTAAATATAATATTAGAGTCAGCTCTACCATAAAGTCTACCTTAACTCTATTATTCATATTATTTATAGTGTTTAGTGGTGTACCATTTATATCGATGTATAAAGTTTAAAATAACGGACTATAAAATATTATTTCATTCAATATTTGATAAATGCTAATAAAATGACTGATAGCTAATAGAACAACTAGCAGCAGATAAAGGCAGTAAAATTATTATGAAGGATAGTTATAATGTCATAATTTGTTAGTCCGACTTTTATTTGATTTATTTCTTAGAATACTTTAAAGCAAAGAATTAAAGATGTCAAACTAAACAATCCAGTTAAAAGAGACAATCCAGGAAAGAAAGTGATGACAAAAGATCGGAGGAATTGATTGTGTGATAGGACAGGCCCCAGTGCATTTGCCGACCAAACAAATCGGAAAAGGCAAATTCATTTTCTTTACACTTGTTCTTCCTTTTCTTTTGATATAAATTAATGTCAAAGCATTTGTAAATTCATTTACAACAACCATCAACTTTCAATTTATAATTACAGTAAATATTAGAAAAACAATTCACAACCTAAATGTGTTTTCTTTCACGTCGAATCAACATAACTTGATGAAGAGAATATAAATTATAATCATACAACAACAGAGAATAATAGAATGAGAAATCACTAAAAATAACGAAAGAAGATATATTTGGTTTTTTAAAAAGAAAAATCATTATCTATTCCAACTCTTGACTTATTGGAAAACTTCAAATTTGTAAAAGTATCCCATTATTCAAGTCTTTCAATCAATTTACTGAGTTGAAATATCAAATTTGGTATTTAGCACTATACGAAAGTCTCATTGACTATTGGGTTTTCGATTGCATGAAACACGAAATAGTGTGAAATGTCATTCATTCTCAGCACCATGCATGGCATGGCATGGCAATCAATTGCTTCCCACTTTTCAATTCTAATGTCACCACTTGTAACGTTAAAATTATTTATTCTTATTTGTTTATATATGATGATGGATATGACCTGAAAGAGTCAAAGTCACCGCCCATGGCCTCGCACGAGTGCATGTGTGATCATCACCAAACATTATTTGAGTGCATGCCCACCATCACCATTCTCACTTTCTTTCCCATCCCTTACCTTTTCACCGTCATCTTCTAGGTTCTTTTCACACTTCTAAGATTCATGTACACAAATAATATTGAAACTTATAAGAAAATTATATCAAAATTGATTAATTAAATGAGAAATGAGTGATTGTCACAAGTGGGATAGAATGAGATTCTCCATGTTTTGAGGGAAATGTAATGACATTGCCCTTATCAGCCGTCAATTTATAAAGGAAACTTTTGCTTGTTACCATGCTAGTATTCTTTTTTTTTTTTTTTTTTATATCAAAATTGATTAATTTAAATGAAAATGAGTATGTTCACAAGTTGGGATAGAATGAGATTCTCCCATGTTTTTGAGGGAAAATGTAATGACATTGCCGCTTATCAGCCGTCAATTTATTAAAGGAAACTTTTGGCTTTTACCATGCTAGTATTCTTTTTTTTTTTTTTTTTGACTTCTATTATTATTATTTTTCACCCTGATCCTTTGGAATAAATATTTCCATGCTAGTATTTTTTTTTTTTTTTTTTTTGACTTCTATTATTATTATTTTTCACCCTGATCCTTTGGAATAAAATCAAAATTAATTAGAAATAAAAATTATTTATGTTTATACATATACTAGTTTTCTCTCGTGTATTATACATTGTTTATACTCATTGATGTTTACGTATTATGAGTAAATGTAATTTAATTTTTATTTATAAATTACAATGCTATGAACAATTTATATTGCTAAAAATGTAAGAGTATTCATAAAGTAGAAAAAATCACATTTTATGAAATAATAAAATAAAATTCAATAATTAAATATCAAATATATTTTATTCCTACCATATTTAATATGTACCTTACATAGTATAACATAACCAATTAAAATTAAATTATCTTTATTTTTTCAATTAATAAATATATTGTATTTTACCATATTTAATATATATTTTATTAGTATCCATCAAATACTATTATCATATTATATATATTACCATATAATATGTATATCTTACCATATATATTACCATTGTATTACCATATACATATAATATAAGTAAATTACCATATAATGTCTACATTACCAAATTTAGTACATACTTTATAAATTTTATTTAATATTATATTATATAGTTTCGGTTTTAAAATTGTTTGGTTCCAAGCTATAAGGAATGTGAAACCGCATAGTATTACCATATTTTATATATACCTTATAATTATATAGTATATAATGTAATTTCTTATTTTATCTAATGGAATTTAAATTTAAATAGAAAATTAATATAACTTTACCTTTATTTTTTTCAATCAATCAAATTAAAATCCTTAATATTCTTTATCAATCTATAGATTTAGATGGGGCATTGTTTGTAATCCTAATATTTCCACAACTATTTCCACTTTTATATATATAATAAGTTTTTCAATATACATTGCATGTTATACGTTTTAAATAAATATAATTTAATTTATGATTTTTCTATTTATTTTTTTGTTATGAATTTTTTTTTGTTATAAATTATTAATTGGTTGTGAACTATGTACATAAAGCATTATGGCTAAGTACCAGGATAGTGAAGGAATGAGACAAAAGCATAATATGGTTTTATTAGTTGTAATATTTGACCCAACATCTTGAACTTCCAACATCTTTGTTTTTAATCAAATAATAGTACTAAAATCTATGAGGATGGGCATAAAAAATATCAATTGTTTATTTCACTTTTTTATTTTATTTTTAATCAAATAATCTACGAGGATGGACATAAAAAATATAGCATTGGTCAAATGTTTATTTCACTTTTTTATTCATAAGCATTGCAGAATGAATGTTATCGAAATTTAGAAAGCCAGAATAGCCGATAAATGTTAGACAAGAATACTGCGGTAACCTTTCGCTTAACTAATTAAATTAGTGAAAATTATTGTGGTCAAGAAAATTTAAATTTGGAAACTTTCATTTCTCACATAAATGAGAAGAACAATTAGACCATACTTGAATGATGTTAGATGATGAATATTAATTATTTGATAAAAAGGTCTAATTGTTCAAATGTAAATACTTATTAAATATATAATTAGTTACACATTAAAATTTAGAAAGCAAACCAATTATTAATTACACAAATAAGCTGAATCAGATATCCTAATTTGTTGTTTCAAAAAAGGTTGTTTGGAGTAAAGCAATTTTGTCTAGATTTTGTTTTAAATAAATGGGTGGCACTTCAATTTTACTACATATATGAATCATTAACGTAAACTAAAAATGCCAAATTACATGTTTTATTCAAATAAAAAAAGGTTTAAATGGCAAGTTGACAAATGTGAAATTCAAAAAAAAAAAAAAGTGCAACAATAAGTGGACCCACTACAGGACATAGATACTCAGAAATTTTATAATAAAAAAGATAAAAGAATAGGAAAAAAAAAAAAGAAAGAAAGAAACCTCCCATCCCAAAGTTGCCAACCCTAATTGAGAGCCCTATCATTTTATATTTGTACTTTAATCTCACAGCCACGCTCACACACTCCTAACAAAATAATTCCCTCTCTCTTCTCTTTCCTTTTCTCCCCCTCTCTCTGCAAAAGCTTAAAAAACGCTGCAACAAAAATCGCGTCTTTACCAAGCGGATTCTTTTTCTCATTATTCTTCACTTATAAATATACCCGAAGCTTTTTGTAAAGGTGACACCTTGATTGTGTGGCTTCCCTTCACTGCCCTGTTTAGGCATTTATTGGGATTTTTCGGCTTTTGGGTTCTCTTTAAAGACAGGGACAGATATAGAGATAGACAGAAACAGAATCTCTTCTATGGCTCAAGATGGTGGTGTTGTGTCCAACAATGACTTGCCAGTGAAAAGAGCCAGAGAAGAAGAAGAGAATGGAGTCTCAGACACTACTGTAGCTATGGAGACTGAGAATACCAATAATGATTATATATCGTCTGTTATTCCGGGCTGGTTTTCTGAGATTAGTCCCTTGTGGCCTGGTATGTTATCTTTTGATCTATATATGTAGATATACGTTTTGCGAATGGTTGTCTTTTATCTGGGTACTTAGACTTGTAATGGTTTGGGATGTAGTTTAGCAATTAATAGATAGCTTTATAGTCATGTTCAACGAATCTTGAACGAATCTTGATTTGTTTGTTTATGTTATCATCCATGGTTTTGCTTTTCTGCTTCTTTTTTTACTTTACTTACAATTGCTTTGGTTGTGTTTCAATCATTTCTCAATATCGATGGGTCAAAACACAAAACCCGATAAATGGTTGCTAATGATTATTACAAATCCACAGTTAAGAATGCGAATCCTTTCCATTCATGTAATTACGAACCCATATATTCCGTATATCCCTCTTTCTGATCCAAGAAACGGAAAACATATTTCATCCTGATGTCGGCATACCCTGTACTGTTGGTCTTCTCCTTATTTCTTTTAAGTTCATTTCTGAATAATCAGTAAGCATAGTTAAATGTAAGTTTGATGGGAACTTCTAATGTCAATCCTTTGACGACTCTGTTTTCAAACTGTGCAAAATAGGTGTCAAAACAGACTTATTTAGTAGTGACCTGCTTTTTTATTTTGTTTGGTGCCTCTTTGGTTGATACTTGATGCTTATTATTTACTTCAAATTCATAATTTGAAATTTTCAGGAGAGGCACATTCCTTGAAAGTGGAAAAGATATTATTTCAAGGGAAGTCTGACTACCAGAATGTCATGGTCTTTCAGGTGGGACACTTAATTTTTAATTTATGTACTTTACACATGTAACAGGCAATGTCTTAATAAATATATGCCATATATATGTGGTGTATTTTGTTTTACCCTTATACAGTCATCAACATATTACACATCACTATTAATCATATGCATTTCTAAGTTGTGTATTTTTATCCTTTTGCAGTCATCAACATATGGAAAGGTTCTTGTTTTGGATGGGGTGATTCAGCTCACAGAGAGGGATGAATGTGCATATCAAGAAATGATTACTCACCTCCCTCTTTGCTCAATTCCAAACCCAAAGAAGGTACTTGTATTTGGAGAATAAGAATGAACTTAAATGAATCAATATATATAAGTCTCACCTGGAGTGATTAAAACTTGTCAATCCTTTTGAAACTGCAAGCTTTTACAAATGCTGTGACACGTTGTAGCAAGTTTCAACTTCATCGTGATTGAGATTTTGCTTAATACAGTCTGTTGGCCTGCTTAATACTTTATTTATGGTAATGGGTGAGGAGAAAATTACAATTTTTTTATTTATTGTGAGGATCCTTTGTATTTGATTACATTATCTAATTCTTTATTCATTTTCTTGATCTTGAAAATTATGCTTGCCTGTGAGAATTTGAAGGCAAAAGTGAGAAAGAATCAGAAAGACTTTGAGAATTGAAGCACCAATCCTTTTTCTTTGATATTAAATTTCAGTTCTAATGAACATCGGTAATGCCTGTGTTTAAATTTTCTATTTACCCTTTTCAAGTCTCACAATGTTGTTTCCTTTGCAGGTTTTGGTTATTGGCGGAGGAGATGGTGGGGTCCTGCGGGAAGTGGCTCGACATTCTTCTGTTGAGCAGATTGACATATGTGAAATTGACAAGATGGTTGTTGATGTGAGAAATTAAAGTTTTCTTTTTCCTGCTTTTGCATGTGTTTATCCTTTATGGTTACGTTTTGTTCCTGAGAGTTTGTTTCAGAAAGAGAATTTGAATCTTTCCTTGCAATGGAAGTTTATCTGTTACTTCATCTTAGATGGACTCCAATTGTTTGCACTTATGGACCCAATAGCCATTTTCTTTGAAGAAGATATTCAATATTATAATCTATATTTTCTGTTTGTGTTTTCCAGGTTTCTAAAGATTTTTTCCCTGATATAGCTGTCAGTTTTGAAGATCCTCGTGTGACTCTCAAGATTGGTGATGGTATTTACTGCTACTCTATTATTTATCCCTTCTTTCTTTCTTGCTTTCTTTTTCTTTATAGATGTATTATTGTTGGAATTTCTTCAAATCATGCAGGAGTTGCATTTTTAAAGGATGTACCTGCTGGAACATATGATGCAGTTATAGTAGATTCTTCTGACCCAATAGGTAATGACATCTTTACAAATTGATGTATTTTTTTCTGCTAAATTATGTTACTCTGTTTATAATTCATTGTATTTAATAACAGGTCCTGCACAAGAGCTGTTTGAGAAGCCATTTTTTGAATCTGTAGCAAAGGCTCTGCGTCCTGGAGGGGTTGTGTGTACTCAGGCAGAAAGTATATGGCTTCATATGCACATCATTGAGGATATTGTAGCGAACTGCCGTCAGATCTTCAAAGGCTCTGTTCACTATGCCTGGACAACTGTTCCTACTTACCCAAGGTTTGTACATATCCCCAGCCATCTGCGTGTCGACTCCCCTTGCTCTTATTTCCTACCTCCTTGACTGCATGTATTTGTGTCTCCCCCTGGAACTTCTTAACTGCTTGCAGAGATTTTGTTGTATTTGATACTGATTTTCTTGTGGTTTGGATATGTGTGGTTGCTGATGTTTCCGTTTTTATTCTGTGTTAGTGGGGTGATTGGTTTCATGCTTTGTTCTACTGAGGGACCTCCTGTTGATTTCAAGCATCCTGTGAATCCCATAGATACTAATGAAAGCACATCATCAACAACAACAAGACCTTTGAAATTTTATAATTCCGAGGTATTATGTCTCCCACGCATTAGATGAATTTATAAGCACATGATTGTAGCCTTGTATCTTCTGTTTTGATATTAACTTGTGCTTCTGATTCCAGATTCATACAGCTGCCTTCTGCTTGCCATCTTTTGCAAAGAAGGTGATTGAATCAAAAGGCAAATGAAGGAGTTTTGAAGAGCACTGAAGGAGAAGCAGCAGTCAAGCTAAGTCTTCGACAGTCTAGCCTCGTCTTCAATGAAAAATCCATCTTTCAATGAACCATGGAATAAATTGAGATATTAAGTTACTTTCAGAGTATGTTTTGGTAGGAAAAACTTGTTGATTGTTGGATTTACATATATCATTCTCCAGTCCGTATAATTAGAAATTTAATACCCAGAAGAAATGCAAAATTTTTTAAATTCCAATCATTTCAATTGACTTTTGGAAATTAAAATTTTGCTATCGGAAAGTTGTTTGGGACAAAATGAAAGATGGTCGTCGAATTAACATTTTCTACGAATATTAGGAACATGGGAACTGCTTTCCAGTCCTGTTTGAAGGAGAGCTTGACATGTTCTCCTTAAAAAAAAAGGGACACTCATATTCTTCTAGGTAAAATTAACTCTCTCTATAATTTACCTACTGAACTTATAAATTACAGTATAAATAAACAACCTATCCTCCTAAAAGTTATGATATCATAAAAGTATTTGATTACATTGAATATTTAGTTTAAAAACTATTTATTATTTTACAATCATATTTGATTTATATCAAATAATTTTCATTATATTTGATTTAGATCAAACTTTTTATTTTTGGTAAAATTGGATTTTTGTTACAAATTCAGGAGATTAATTGTAAAAAAAAAAAAAAAAATAATTTTTAAACAGATTGTACATTGTTTCCAAAGTTTAAGAGAAAAATTCAACCTCCTAACTAGTTCAAAGGTTTGCTTAATGCTCGATAGTTTATTTTTGATTTTTCTATTAGCTTAAAGTTATCCTTTTTTCAAAAAGTTTAATGGCATCAGTTCTTTTTTTTGCAACAGCTTAAATGTAAAATAGAAGGTGAAAATCGTCTTCCACCCTTATTTTACACCAATCCAAACAAATAATGGAAAATAGAGGTAAATTAATATCAGGTGTCCAATTAGTTCATAAATCAAAGGATCGCTTTCTTTTTTACATTTGTCATTAACATAAATCCAAAAGAACAACCTAACTAGCGCAATCCAAAATTTTACCACCAAGAGAAATTGTCGATTACATGACGAAAAAAAGGAAAAAGCCTGATAAACCCATGGCAATCAGAAAGGTCAGTAGTGACGACCATAAAACCCACCACTCAGAAGATTAATGAATTGCCTTTTGCCATCCAATCGATCTGAGGCAGCAGGTATGTCTTCAACCCTTTTAAAAAGGCAGAGCTCATTACGACGGGTGACTCAACTACACGTCTAACCTAAGCACCAAAACTGTTGTACAATGGAGGGCAGAATTATTATAGATCCTTTCTCACAACACTCTTATGCAGCCATTTATCTTTCTACTAAAATGTCATAAAAAACTTTCTTGAATTTCTTCTGCAGACACTTACCTGGAGACATTCATCTGTACTGGAAAACTGAGCACCAAAAGGGCAACAAAAAGTAGATAAACACTAGACCATGACACTTTGCCGACGAAAACCACAAGAACAGGAGGTCAAGACTATGTTACATGATGAAGTGCAGATATGCAGAGTTGGGGACACAAGTATAAACGGCTTGACCTTCTTGAAGCAGCTAGCAGAAATGTAAAAGTTGTAAGTAGGACAGTAGCTTTGTTGCAGAAGAATGCAGTATAAAGTGTCGTACACAATCAAGTTTCTGGACATTCATAATTTCAACATGGGATTCAAGCTGAATAACATGCAGGGCGACGAGGAGTAGATAACGTGCAGAGAAGCAGAGATGGAGAAAAACCGTGTGCACTAAGATGCAGTAAAGTGGCGAAACAATGCCGTTTTAGCCGAAAACCGCACCTCACAACAAAACACACAAATCTTTTAGAAACATTTACCCAAATAGATCAATACTACCATAAAAGGTCAAGATAAAGGATTATAAACAACAATAAGGTTGCAATATGAAGTATGAAAGAGACCTCCAAGTTTCAGTAAGCAGTTGAGACAGCAAACCGGCACAAAAGTGTCCCAAGCATGCCGGCCGAAACACTTTGATGAAGCCAGCCAAAACCAAATTTCTAACAAAACCTCATTGTCACGAAATGAACGTAACTAACATCAACTGGTCCTATTAGAACTACAGTATAGCATATATTTGGTCTTTTTAATATCCTCCACTCCTGCTTCAGTTGGCTCCCCGCCTTAATCTCTGCAAAGACAAAACAAGCATATAAGCCTGAAACTAAATAAAATAATATTTCATAAATATCAACTCTCCAAGGATTCTTTAAATCAAATGTCCAATGTTTTTAGTATCCAGAAAGCAAGGTAAACTGGCACAAACATAACTAATAAAAGTTCAGAAATTCCCACTTTGCATCCACAATTGTTGCTTGACTACAAATGTCTGAGCTTCACATTTTTTTAGTACAATTATTAGTTTCGTACTAACATTGGCTCAAAATTGTTGCAAGGTTAGCACGATAACATACAGCATTATAAAATTGATGCTAAGGAACTAAAAATCTACGCACCCGTTAACATATGGTGACTCACGACGGGCATGGCGATATGGAGGAGATCTGCTGTAGCTGCGACCACGGCGTGGTGATAGACTGCGACGTCTTGGAGATCTTCTACCGCGGGGGCTATAGCTTCTGTCAAAAGAGGAATTCAGCACAGCAAATATATATAGTTAATCAGGCTTCCTAGCTGGCAATTTGCAGGTTGAAGATAGAAAAGCTAACAAAATGAAAGGTACATAGAAAAGGAAAAAAGGATCAAGTGTGAACCATTAATAAGAATAAAGATCCAGTTACTAATACCAAGCATGGATGTGCATGTGCTACATGATTTCATGCAAGCTTTAATTGTTTTAGTTAGATGGATTACAAAATATTTGTCAATCTATCTGATAACTGAGGATATAAATCCTGCTTTTGAATGCAGAAGCCTTTGAATTCATGGTGCCTCTCATCATTTTCCTCTAGCACAATCACATAAAAAAAGTTTCCTTTCTTGTAAAAATGTTTGTGACAATAATTCCGCATGATCAAACTTCCACAATTAGGTCCCATTACTTGAGTCCACATTGATTTCAACTTCCAAGAAACAAATGTAAAACTAAGGAAGGAAAAAGAAAAAACATCCAGTTATAAAACAGATATTGCAGAAGCAGTTATTCAGTCTCAGGAAGGGGGCTCAAGATTAAAGAAAAAAGGTAAATACAGTTGACGCACCTGCGCCCATACCCATAACTCGGACTCCTACGGCGTCTTGGGCTGGGGCTTCGGCGGCGCCCACTTCCCAAACCTCGTGAACCAATGCGCAAGCGGCACTCTCGAGCAAAATGACCTGGTTCACCACATTCATAACACTTCAAATCCTCACCACCACGGCCACGTCCACCACCACCACCACCACCACCACGGCCTCCACCACCTTTGGAATTATGAGAAAGTTCCACACGCCACCCATTCTTTCCTATAAAACAAAATAAGCATCTTAGCCGAATTCTAGAAAATAATTTGGCATCCAGGTTATAGAGTCCTTTCATGAAATTTGTCATCATACCGTGTAGCATGAGATAGAAGGCTATTTTAAATTTTCAGCTAATATACTCAATAGTGATTTCTAGTATATAGAAAGGGGGAAAAAAAAACATAAATCTTAAAGAGACAATAAAACAGTTATACTGGGAAAAAAAAAAAAAGAAGAAAGATATTAATGCAGTAAAATTGACCAAAGAAAAAAAAAAAAGAAATAAAGCCACAAAAATTGTTAATGTAAATAACAAATAGCAAAAAAGAAAGAAAATCACCATCCAACGCACGAATTGCATCCATTGCATCCCTACGATCATCAAACTCAACAAAAGCATATCCTGGTGGCCTTCGTGCAACCCACACACTGCATAATATTATTACAAATCAACAATCATTAACAGTTATCATCAGTCTGATAGAAATCCAGCAACATACAAACACAAACCATCCTAGTTCTAAGCCTTAAATTCAGAGAACGTAGGCGATTCCTAAACTTGCAAACATAAAATTCACAGGAGTAGCATTACACTATCACCATTAACCTTATTTTTTCAGTCACTAAAGATGCAGCTTAGGTGCAAGGTGCACTGGACAGCTGCATCGACACCTTTACCAGAGAGGGGAAGGTGACCCTTGCCTTCTCACTTGGGCGCTATAAAAGGCACGCCTCTTAAACATCCATAAAAGGCATGCCTCTCACGTTGGCAAGCTTCTCTGGCACCAATGACCACCATCAATCTTATTGTAATTGGTCGATTTACGAGAATCCAGTGTTCACACAGAAATCGCCAGAATTGTCATCTCTATCCGGAAAGTGGCTAGAATCTGACTGTACCACTCCTCGACTCTCCTGCTGCCAGTAATTCCATTGTTGGCATCCACACAACTTGGGTCTCTGTCCTCCTGCCTTGATTTGGTTTTTCTTTGTGCCTGTTTCATGTTGTGTTTACTCTTCTCTGATTCTTCTTTTTATTTTTTTCCCCTACGGTTCCTGTATCTACTTAAATAACTGCTACTATTTTTTTATCTTTTCACTATTTCTTTCTTTTTCGTCCCATTCTTACCTAATGAAACCTATTTTAGTTGTTCAAATCTTGACTTTGCATTGATTATTTGAGAATTATTAATTTTTGTCACCTTCTTGTTAATTTCTCGAGCGTGTTGCATCTATGAATATCAAGTATTGTGCCTCAAAGCCTGCATTTGCACTTTGCACCTTAATGTCCTTGAGTCTTTAACAAATATACTTATAGTAAATTAATAGAAAATAACTTCACATACATGAGAATAAATGGATTTCCAAAATTAATTATGGCCAAATATAGTTTAGATGCCTGGTGTAGTTTGCAGCATTTATCACAAAAATAAAGGTGCACAATTCACTTAATGCAATTTGATAAATGCTACGAGGCTTACTACCCCAGGGTTATAAAAAAACCCTTGAAAACTTCACTAAATTGGGTAACCTAAGCCACAACTGGCCATAACTACTAAGAAAAAAATGAGATTTTAAAGAATGTGAAACCTACATGCCTCTAGAATACTAAAATTGCCATGAAAGTAGAAAAATGCCCTATGCTAAACTTATTTATTTGCTAATCATTTACCAATATCTTCTGGAAAATTCAAAGAACGAAAAGGAGACAATAATAAGCATTTGGCACCAACAAATTTGACCTGATAAGAAAATGAGATAGAAAATTACCTCCGAAGAACGCCATACATTCTGAATTCATCTTCAAGATCCCTCTCAGAGACTCTCGGCTCCAAATTCCCCACGTAAACCCGAGCCATTGTCACAAACAAAACAAGCACCAACAACCTAGTGGGCAGAAAAAAAAAAAAAAAAAAAACCATACATTCTGAATCATGCTTCAAGATCCCTCTCAGAGACTCTCGCTCCAAATTCCCCCACTAAACCCGAGCATTGTCACAAACAAACAAGCCACCAACAACCTAGTGGGGCAGAAAAAAACAAAAAACAAAAAAAGATATGTTCACAAAAAAAAAAAAAAAAAAAAGATATTCACTTAATTTCGCTCCACAATAAAACAAAATCTAAATAGAAATATAAATCCAGTATATGTTTTTTTTAAAATTGAAAAAAAAAAAGGGAACTCTGATCAAAACATGCCGGCTTGATTTACCGATTACGGTTACAAGAAAGAAAGAAGAATCGAAGGTAGCATGCAAACAGATCGCGTAAACAATAAGTAAGAGTGGGCTTCAATGCGTAGAAATTTAGGCTTTACCTTAACGAGATTCCTCGGCCACGAGTATTCGAAAAGAGACACAGGAAATTAGAATTTAGGTATGCAGTTAATCGCAGAGCTGTTAAAACCC
The DNA here is from genome assembly GCF_014843425.1 of Jatropha curcas. The sequence goes on from NW_023590671.1 coordinate 606,323, forward strand.
TAGAAATGATAATCCAATCAAGCGTGATTAGGCGCTGTTTGGGTTTTGAAGTTTCTAGGTCGGTATTTATATTCCACATCATATGCCCGAATTAATTTTGGGCCAATATTTTCTGGGTCGGACCTAAGCAAGTAAGCCCATCCTTTTCATGAGAACTTTTCGTATATACTATTATTTTTATGAAAAAAAAAGTAATTTATTATACATTAAAATAAAATTTTATATTAAGTAAATTTATCAAAAAAGGATGTTATTTTATTTATATTTTCTATCTATACTAGTATATCTGTATTATTTATAAATATAAAAATATGGGATAACATATGAACCAATCAAAAATCACATTGTATATAATTATATATTTAAAAGAAAACAAGCTAATAAATCATTTTAATAATTATATTTAATTACATTATTGTTTAACCAACTTAAATCATATAATTTTTGTTTTAAAATTATTCTAAAACTGATATTCAATAGTAATCTGAATTACAAATTTTAACAATAATAATTGCATGAAATGATAAATGATTTATATTTTTATATAGAATGTCTCATGTTTCTGTTTTCTATTGGTATTTTTATTATTTAGTCTTCTATTAAAAGAAAATTTAGAAGAAAAAAATAATTGAAAGAAACATTTTCTTGTTCTTCATGAAAACTTTTTGATGGGTAATATCCTTATCCCTTTTCGATCGATGATAATGCATTAAAGAAAGGTTGTCGTCGTCACGTGGGGAAATTGGGACACCAATCCCATCCAAACTTGGCGCACTCTGGCGTTTCGCCACTGTTCTTGCAAGAATTACTTTTTTTTTTTTTTTAAGCAAAATACTACAGTTAATTAACTGTAAAAAAAGGGCAAGATCAAACTTAATATACAGTTTTCGATAATTAGAGAGTAAATATTTTTGTCTGATTTTATTAGATTTTTATTGGGAAAATTCTTATTTAAAGAAAAAACTTTAAATACACGAAACAGGAAAAAAAGATACTGATTACTCAAATCCAATCATGCTGGATTTTATTACCCAATAAAATTCTCACACCAAGCCATCATTAGTAGGAAAATAACTCCGAAGACAGGTTGGCAAATGGCCAAATCTAAGCTATACGTTATGGCCAAAAGCCAATGAAGAAGATGTGTAAAATATCTTTGCTTAAATAATTAATTATAATAATATTATATCCCACGTCTATGATGATGATTGTTTTGTCTTTGTCTCGACCAAACTTTGGCTTAGTTACCATACAATCTCAAAAATCCACTGAACAAACTAGGAGAAGCCATTGTTCTGGTAAAGCATATCATGTAATAACAACGACTATTATCCTGGGCTACAAATCTCAGAAACCCACTTCACTATCAGAAAGAGAGAAACTTTCTTCTACCCAGTATCCGCCATATCTTTCTGAGCTTCTAGAAGAGACTATGGTCCACGAAATGAATTTGTAAGCATAAAGTTTGTGTCTTGGGCAGGTTTTGAAGTCGGTTTTGGTGGGAAAGATGGAAGAAGATCGGATTGAAGAGAGTAGTGTAAGATTGCTGAGTGCAACTAATAGTAGTAGTGGCGGTGGCGGTGGCGGAGGAGCTGAGTTTAGGTGGGTGGATGGGAGTGAAGTTGATTCAGAGTCACCTCCATGGTCTTTACTTGATGAGAATGATAATAATAGTGGAGCTGGGTATGGATCCATTAGGAGGAGGTTGGTGAAGAAGCCCAAGAGAGCTGATTCTTTTGATGTGGAAGCCATGGAGATTGCTGTTGCTCATGGGCATGGTGACTCCTTGAAGGTAATATTACCTGCTTTTATAATTATCAAAATTTCCTTTTAAATTCTGTATTTTCATGGCTTATTCAATATATTTCAATATCTATTTCCTTGAATTGACGGTTGATTTGTTACTGTAGATATTTTGTCAATTTGAAGTTTATATTAGAAAAAGGCAAAACTGTATATGCTTTTAAAATCTTTTTTTTTTTTCGTTCTGACGAACTGTGGAAATGGGGTATAGTAAAACAACTAGTAATATATTGAGAACCAAAGAGTACTGTAAGTTACATCCAACTTCTTTTATCTACTATAATGAATTGTACTAGGGATTTGAAAGTGGTTTTATTATGGGCAAGTTCACTCAATGTGGCCTGGTTTAGGCTAGTAAGTCACCATGTTTTGTAGTTTTGCGGTGGTATAGTTTTCTTTAATTGCTCTGGTAAGAACTGGGTAGAACTCTTTAGCATCAAAAGGATGGCAAACTGGAAATATTAGCTCTTGAAAACTGTCCTCAAGCTTAAAATAACAACGTTAAAATTGAAACTTAGATATTAAGTATTGTCTTCTAGTATGATGCATCTAACATGTTAGGCAGTTTATATATACATGTTGCGTTAGCATTCCATGCCAATGTTGCTTGTTAAACAGTTGTGTTATATCGGTCCCAACTATAACCATAAGGCATTCAAAATGGTTTGTCAGAATGAACAGCTGATTGGTTTTCAAGGTTCATCAGAAAATCCTTATGCTACGACTTCCATGATAAAATTAGTGTCAGTGGAATTCATTGTCTCCGTTTTGCAAGGACTGCAATGACAAAGATCTCATGTCAATGGAATTCATTGTGTTTCTATTACTTAACTGTATTTCTGAAATACATCAGGATCTCTCTACTTGGAGCACTCTTGCATTGGCCTTTCAAACACTGGGTGTAGTGTATGGTGATATGGGCACAAGCCCATTATATGTCTTTGCTGATGTGTTCAGTAAGGTGACCATTGAGTCTGAAGTTGATGTCTTGGGAGCCTTATCACTAGTTATGTACACGATTGCCATCATTCCTTTAGCAAAATACGTTTTTGTAGTGCTTAAAGCAAATGATAATGGCGAAGGTAAGAGTTCTTCCGGAATTATGAGTATCTTTTTCATACTTTCTGCTAATCTCATGCCTGTGGATTTGTTAACACATGAATAATTTCTGATTGTAGGAGGAACATTTGCTTTGTACTCATTGATTTCCAGATATGCAAAAGTTAGTATGCTGCCAAATCGTCAGCCAGCTGATGAACAAATCTCGAGTTTTAAGCTCAAGTTACCCACTCCAGAGTTAGAAAGGGCTTTAAAAATAAAAGATGCTTTGGAGAGGAGGTCATCCTTGAAAACAATGCTCTTGCTGTTGGTTCTGATGGGAACTTCCATGGTTATAGGAGATGGTATTCTAACTCCAGCAATATCAGGTATATATTAACAGATGCATAATATGGGCAGGCAGTAATAGGCAATATTAAACAATACCTTGAACCATAGAAATCATGTGTGCGATGATTATAGAAATATGTGGTCTTAAAGCTGTCTGAAATCTGAATTTGACCAGCTATTCACCATCCAGACGATATAATTTTCAAGAATTTCAGTATTGTCCCCTAATAGTTAGGGATTTCCAAAGAGGTCTGAAGGTTTATGCATATATTTCTGTGAAGTCTCAAAGGGTTCAAGCTACTACCTTTTAAGAACAAATCTTATAATGATTGTGTATCTTATCAAAAGCTTATAGTTTTTGATAACCTCATATATGCAAGTGTATAATATTAATCTGTATCTTATATTCATGCGTATGATTATTGGTTTGAGTAGTCTTTCTGTTGGAAAGCTAGACTATATGTACTTCCGTAAACTCAGCTTAATAAATTAACATATACAGATTCTATTCCTGCTAACGGAGAATCACAGCTTCACTAATAGTTCTTCCTTATGTTCCTCTGTTTTTGTCCCCTTCCATCTCCTTTTTTTTCTTGTACTTTCACTAACAATTCTGGAAATCTTGACACCTCTATAGACATAGATGTTTCTCTTGATTCAGCCTCTCCAACCTTTTATTTACGAGGATTGTTTGCAGATATGCTTGTGTAATGAACTGACTAGATGACCAGTGGATAAACCAGGAACTCTGTATAATCATAAATTAAAATTCTATCAGAATTATTGTCATTTGACTTGCATGTCTAGTGATAGAAATTTGACATGCCTGTCTATCTGATGCAGGAGTGTTATTACTCATTCCATAATATTCTTGTTCTTCTTGTTTTCTGATTCAGTGGATAACCAGTGGGCCTTCACGTAATGGAGATATTGTAAAGAACAAACCATAATAATGATGAAACCTCCAAGTTGAGAGTCTAAAGGAAAAACCCTTAGGGTATTCTTCTCGTTGTTGATTTGTGTACAGTTTTAAGTTTTGCATTAGGGGCAATGGCTTTTTCAACTTGTTTATTGGCACACTGTATCTGCTGCAATATGTCTCAAAAAAGTGGAATTCCCAATTCCCAGCTTCCTGGAATTGCAACAGTGGGCAGCCTCATACTGATGCATTTGTTGAATGACGTCAAATATTAGATTCATGAGATGAAAACTAACATTTAAGTACGACTTTATTTGTTGCAGTGATGTCTGCTATAAGCGGTCTGCAGGGTGAAATACCTGGATTTGGCACAAGTAGGTATCTTTCTTCTCATTGGACTTTTTAATATGTATAAAATGATCCATTGGCTGCAGATGTCTTGTCGAAAAGAAATAAAATAATTGGAATGTTTGTACAAGGAAACATCCCTATGCAAGGTTTTGACAATTGACTGTTGTTATTTGTTAATAGATGTGGAAGCTAGCTTGGGTCGTAGTTGCAGTTTATATATAAATCTGATTGCACTAGCGTGAGCCTGAGGTGTTTTTAAGTACGAATTCACTGGATTGCTTGGATAAGCTAATTAGCCTCTAGTATTTTAAGTTTTAACTAAAAAGACATAACCCAATCCATGCTATTTTGGGCTATAAACTATTAATTGTTTTTTTTTACTTTCCTTCTAGGAATTGTTAGTGAGATGAACAACAATAAATGAAGAAATTTTGCACTCATTAATGCCTATAACATGACTTGTCTGCAGCTGCACTGGTTGTTGTCTCGATCGTTGTCCTCGTGGCTTTGTTCAGTATACAGCGGTTTGGGACTGGGAAAGTGAGTTTCCTGTTTGCTCCAGTACTTGCTTTGTGGTTCTTCTCTTTGGCTTCTATTGGACTTTACAATTTAGTGACACACGATATTAGTGTCTTGAGGGCACTCAATCCAACTTATATCTATCTCTTCTTCAAGAAGAACAGTGTCGACGCATGGTCAGCTCTTGGTGGTTGTGTTCTGTGCATTACAGGTACATCTTGACTTAAACCAGGAGTACAACTGGTAGATTTTCATATTCTCATCATCCTTAGCTTCTCTTTTTTATGAGATGTCTTCTTACAGGACATCTTTCATCCCCTTGTTTTTCTTTCCTGTGTTGTCCTACTCACAACAGTTTGTAGGGAGCCCTCATTTTGTATTTAATAATTTATCATCCATTGTGATCTTTGCTGTTAGGGCAACTTTAAATTTGATTATGGTAATTAATCCCTCTTATACTCAAATCTGCAAATATTTTCTTGCATACCAATGTTTTGGTGAAATTCTTATTTGCATACTAATTTTAGTTGATTCCTCATCGGAAAAAAGGTTCTTGGGAACCAAACAATCATTTCAACACTTATCTGAGGTTTCCTATACGTTTTAGGAAAGAAAAGACACTTATTTTGTGTCAACGTATTTATCGTTCATTGCAGGAGCTGAAGCAATGTTCGCTGATTTGGGGCATTTCTCTGTTAAAGCCATACAGGTTTGTTATTCTTATCTTCATTTTATTTTGTTCTTCAAGACTTGCCCCATGGATTCTCAGTTATTCTTCACTGCTTCCACAGATTGCCTTCTCTGGTGTAGTATTTCCTTGTCTTCTCCTAGCTTACATGGGCCAGGCTTCATATTTAATGAAACACCCTGAATCTTCAGGAAGAATATTCTATGATTCTGTGCCAGGTGACATTTTCCATTGCAGTATTTGCTGATGTCTTTTTCATTAAAGATGAACTATTAAAGGTACCATTAAAATGTGCCAGGTGACAATTGTTTTGAGCTCATCTTAACGGGTTCAATTCCTGAATCTTATTAAAACAGGTAGCCTGTTCTGGCCAGTCTTTGTCATAGCTACCCTTGCTGCCATGATTGCCAGCCAAGCAATGATTTCTGCTACATTTTCATGTGTGAAGCAATCTATGGCTCTTGGATGCTTCCCAAGACTGAAGATAGTTCACACCTCAAGGAAGCGGATGGGTCAAATCTACATCCCTGTTATCAATTACTTTTTAATGGTTATGTGCATAGTTGTGGTTTCAATCTTCCGGAGCACTACAGATATCGCTAATGCATACGGTTAAGCATGTTCTTCCTTCATCATCCTAGAAAGCAGTCTCTTACATGCATTCTGAAATATCGTAAATCTTACATAGTTGTAAATCAATGAGTTTTAACTTAGTGCTATTAATTGTCTTAAGATTATAAGATCGCAAGTTCAAACCCCTGAGTTGGAGCCTATTTAACCCAAAAAGAAAATTTTAAGACTTTAATAGAAGTTAATGACATAGGGTATGCCAAGTGCATATTAAATCCTCCATTTAGTAGTTCTTAATAGTAAGTATTCCTAATTGAATTCACGTCGTTCTTGCAGGCATAGCTGAGGTTGGTGTGATGATTGTGAGCACCACCTTAGTGACACTTGTAATGCTTCTAATCTGGCAGACTAATTTGTTTCTGGCTATATGTTTCCCACTCATTTTTGGGTCAGTAGAACTCATCTACTTGTCTGCTGTTCTGTCAAAAATCAAAGAGGGTGGATGGCTTCCACTTGCCTTTGCTAGTGTTTTCCTCACTGTGATGTACATTTGGAACTATGGGAGTGTGTTGAAATATCAAAGTGAGGTAAGGGAGAAGATTTCAATGGACTTCATGCTCGAGCTTGGTTCGACCTTGGGGACCGTTCGAGTTCCTGGAATTGGATTGCTATACAATGAGCTTGTCCAAGGTGTTCCTTCAATCTTTGTACAGTTCCTATTGAGCCTTCCAGCAATCCACTCTACTATAGTTTTTGTTTGCATCAAGTATGTCCCTGTCCCTGTAGTTCCTCAAGAAGAAAGGTTTCTTTTTCGGCGAGTTTGCCCAAAAGACTACCATATGTTTCGTTGCATTGCTCGGTATGGTTATAAAGATGTCCGTAAGGAAGATCACCATGCATTCGAGCAACTTTTGGTTGAAAGCCTCGAGAAGTTCTTGCAGAGGGAGGCTCAAGATCTTGCTTTGGAGACCAATTTGAATGAGTTGGATTCGGATAGCATTTCAGTGAGGTCAACGAATTCCGGAGTCCAAGCCGGAGGTGGAACAGAGGAGCTAAGGATTCCATTGATGGAAAAAATGGCAACTTCAATGGCATCAGAATCTTCCTCAGCATTGCCTGCAAGTGCCATGTCAACAGATGAAGACCCAAGTTTAGAGTACGAGCTTGCAGCCCTTCGAGAAGCCAAGGATTCAGGATTTACTTATCTACTTGCTCATTCAGATGTAAGAGCAAGGAAAGATTCTCTTTTCCTCAAGAAACTGGTAATTAACTACCTCTACTCATTCTTGAGGAGGAATTGCAGAGGTGGTGCTGCAACAATGCTAGTACCTCACATGAACATCATGCAAGTTGGTATGACATACATGGTTTAATCAATATTTAGTCACTTGAAAATCTCTCTTAAGTTATTGTTTGTAATTTGTTGTCATTGGCCACCAATTGTGGCCTCTATGAAACTTAGCAAACAAATTCAGAAATTGTACAACTTTTGCATATTTGCTTTTAGTAGCCTTTTTCATTGGAATCCACTGGTGAAGTTCTGCTTCAAAATATTTCGCTATTCTGTAACCTACAAAACCTTCATCAGTTTTGTCATTAGGCCCCATTACAATGTATACCAAACGTACAACCAAATATGGAATTTATTTTTTTTTTCCCTTTTTGTTTTTTAATATTGTGTGCCGAATTTTCTTTGATACGACTCATTTATAAAAAATAAAATTTAGCATCAAGCATGTCGAATTTCGTATAAAATTGAACTCTTGTACAAAGTTAGCTTTTTCTATTAAAAATAAAAAAAAAATTCAATTAAATTTTACAAAAGTTTATAAAATTTATTTATACCAAACAAGATTTTAAATCAAATATTCCGATATATTCTTCCATATGTGTGCAGCACGGTATATGATACGATATATCTACTAAGGTCACAATCTACGGTAATGGTACCTTTCTCGTCTCACTTTCCTTGCACGTATGAGAACTTGTGGTAGGGGAAAAAATGGCTGCAATGTATATATGGCAATGTCATTTCGTTTTCTTATCCTTCAAAGCACTAATTATACGGAAGCATCAATATCACTAGGTGCCATGATTTTTAGATCTTGGATATATCATGTCCCCTTCTTTGCCTGTATGTTCAGTGGGAATAGTATTTTATAGCTCTTCTTACATGTTTAGTCTGTATTGTTAATTGAGCTACAATCCGTAAGTAATGATTGTCATAGTTAATTTTGATATAAACCCCAATGTTTTGAGTATTGAATAAAAAAAAAGTTTATTTTAATGATTAAAATTTCTCTAATAGCATAAGGTCCAATTAAAAAAAAAATCTAATTGCGAATTAATGGCAATGAAAGATAAGAAGTACAACGTGATAGATACCAAAAAAATTGGAAAAAGAATCAATCGAAAACAATAAGTGGTGGAAGAAAAGGAAGAATGAGAAGCATTGAGGTCTGAATAATGGTTTGCATCATCAAATGGGACCACTTTATCGGGGAGGGTCCACGAAATATGCCACGTGTAATGGATTGTAGTAATCATCATCATCATCACCATCCAACTAAAAGATGTAAAGTTATTGCTTACTTGTAGTTGTACACGTCCATTAGACTGGAGTGTCCATTTTAGGTCGTGAGAGTGACTGAGTTGAGTTGGAATCAGTGGGCACTCTTTTTTTTTTATTTTTCAGTCTTTCATTTTTTTTTTTTACCCTAAAATTATTTATTTTTTATTAGATAACTAGTGTTAGAATCCGCGAACAATATTTAAAACTAAAATTTTATAACTTCAACATAAATATAACACGAAAATTAGACGGTCGATATGAATACAACACGTTTATCTTATTTAAAATCATAAACAGGTTAAGTGGGTCGTACTGACCCATATACAACTCGTGTCACGCGCTTAATATCATAAATAAGTTAAGTGGATGAATTGATCTATATACCCCTCACTTAACCTGCTTATAGTATTTTTTAATTTTTAACATATTTAACTCCAATCATATTTAAAAATAAAATTTCACACGTAAAACGCATAAATTATTCAAGATTTATAATTAAAATAAAAAAGCAATCTAACGATAAAATTTAAATAGGTTTTAGTTGAAGTATTTATATCTACTATTAAAATGACCTCTTTACTCTTAAATAAACGGGTTACTCGCCTAACTCATGTGTCAACCCGTGACAACATGTTTATATTTTTGTCATAAATGAGTGACTCGTTTAACCTCAACCCTAATCCATTTATTTTGTGTGTTCGGCGACTTATTTTTGCATACATTTATTATAAATGATTATTTATTTATTGTCCTATCTTATACATTCTCGTATCTCGTATCCCGTATCCGTGCAACCTATTTTTCGTATATAAGACTATCCTATACATCAAGGTCATCATTAAGATAAGAAATTAAATAATTTTTTTATTTTATAGTTTGAGTTATGTATATATTATTTTAATTTTAATTTAAACTAATTATATTAACATAAAAAATTAAGTTTTTTTTATTATAAATGATTGTTATTTATTATCATATATCTCTTACGTTCCGCATCTCGTGTCCTGTATCCGTGCAACCTAACTCTTGTATAAATTAAATATTTCTTATTTTATAGCTTGTGTTATTTGTATTTTAATGCATTATCTTGATAGGATGTAACTAATAGATATTATCATTGATAAAGACATTATCTAAAAATATAAAACAACTTATCTTCTTACAATTGCTGTCATTATACCTTATCTTTTTAAAACAGTGCTAAATAATTATCGTCTTTCTCGTACTTAACAATTTCAAATACTTATAATTGGCTTACATATAATGCAAACTGCTCTGTTTATATATATATATAGCTAAGCTTCTCATAATTACTCAATAAATAAATATTTATTTATTATACCTTAAAATTAAAATATTAACATTTATGTCACCGGGGAGAAATATTTTTTTGAAATTCAATCAACTGTAGACATCTAAGTCTTTACAATTTAAAAAAAAAAATCTCCATATGGTGCCATTGGGCTTCAGAATTTCCCATAAGTGGGCATTGAAATTTTTCTAAATCTGTTTAATATAATATTATATAGCTAGCTTCTCATAATTACTCAATAATAAATATTTTATTAATTATACCTTAAATTAATATTAACTTTAATGGTCACCGAGGTGGAGAAAATATTTTTTTTGAAATTCAATCAATCTGTGACATCTAAAAGTCCTTTACAATTTAAAAAAAAAAAAAAAAATCTCCAATGGTGCCATGGGCTTCAAGAATTTCCCATCCAGCTGGGATTGAAATTTTTTTTCTAAATATCATATATTATATTATTATATATATTAATTATAGATTATCTTTTTTATTACATATAAAAATAAAATATCAATGTTTAGTAATTGCCAAATCTTATGACACATACTTATTTTGTATTTTTTCCCCCTTTTTCTCTATGTGTTGAAAATAATATGTAATTGGATATGAATATAATTTAAGTTTTAATTTTTTTAAAAAAAAAAAATATCAAATTTTAAAATCATAATCCATGGGCCTAAGGAGGAAGCTTTATTAGGTGAAGTCTTCCATCAAAAGGGGTCCTTCGTTCAGAGAATTATTGAACAGAACTTACTATGTTTTGTTTCTTACATCCGGAAGTGGGTCTCGCATTCATCATATATAATGCTCATTCATATTGTTTTAGACAAATTTTTTTTTTTTTTTCTAATCTCAGCCTAAAAATATTATCAAAAGTAAAAGATATATTGTAAAAAAATTTATTCATAAGTATTTGGATATAGTATTTTGTGATATATATTATATATATTATATATATATTATAATATATATATTATATAATATTATTAACTATATCTTTTTTAAAAATTATTTAAAATCATTTAATCGAGACAGTCATATCTGGAATAAGACCCTCAAAAGTGAGATCGGTTCTTCACTTAAGCTAGTCTCAACTGATCCTAATGAACGAATTGTTGAATAATTTAAAAAAATCTTAGCGTCTCTTACTACTTGCAAGAATACTAGTATTTAACCTTCTCATGGTTAAAGTAATCCCTTTAAAGGACCGTTTATTTAAAAGAGTTCAGTAGGAATTCAAAGAACTAAAAGACTAAAAGAACTTTAACAAAAATGACTTAAGAAACTTAAAAGACTAAAGACTGTGAATTTAACACAAAAACCGTCACGTTACAAAGCAAAACAAAAGACCTAACAAAGACTTAAACGACTTATAAAAACAAATGACTTATGACTTTGAAAATAATAATGACACGACTTTAAAGAGATATGCCCTTTTTAATTTTTTATCACAAAGAGAAAACAACAAATAATAAAGATTTTTAAGATTTGAATTTTTAAATAAAAATCCATATATATGTATAGCACTAAGATTATTACTAGGATTTAAATAAATACAGCAATACAAATATTTAAAGATAAATCATAACTGTTTGAACTAAAATACTATGATTAATTGGGTTTATATGCAATATCTTAATATAAATTCATCAAAATCAACAATACAATTTAAACAATTTTCTTATGTGGAAGATCAGACTAAGCTGCATTGCACAGAGCAATACTTATCACAAACAAAATCAAATTTACCAAATAATTTTTTTGTCAATCAACTCAACCAATTTTAATTAACTTTATTTTATTAAGGTTTAGTGGTTCCTGCAGCACTTAACCTGGGATCCCCAAGAATTAAGTCCAGAAGGTGTGGGAGGGAAGAGAGAAAGGTTGCCGTAAAACATACGGACTTATTATATTCGTCAGCAGTTTATAATAAAAATACAAACTTTATTTAACTTACAAAATATAAAATACAAGATTTTAAAAACTTACAATAGTTTTTTAGATACTTTCTTCTTTTCTCCACTTGAAACTGCCTTAACAACTTGAACTAGGAGCACAGAAGGAGAAGAGGCATTCTAGGGTTAATAACTTAAAGTAAAACTTCCTCCACTAAAAAGATCTTTAAAAAATGGATTTGAGGAACTTTCCCTCAATCTCCCGAAGCTCATTATAAGCCTCTGCAGGGTAATCGGCATCCCTCTTACACAGAGGACCCGGTATGTCTTCTAAATCTAAAGCCGATCGTATCCGCTCATTGATACGGGCTACTCTTGTCCTCAAACGGTATGACTAGTAAAGGAGTTTATCAAACATCCGTTGATGGCTTTGTGGGATTGCCAAAATGCAGATATAAATCTACTGGTAGATACATAAATGTGTTTTGATGAAAAAATTATTTGAATTTTGAAATCGAATTGAGGATTACGATAATAATCATACCAATCCTTGGGCAAGTATTAAAAAAACTAATTAATCCTGAGAATTGGTTTTTTTTTCTGCCTACAGAACCTTATGCAAAACTCTTCAAGGCTATTATAATAATATATTATTAAGAACATACTGATTCAGCTTAAAATCAAACATACTTTTGATAAAAAAGAATGGAATAATTTTTATTCTTCTATAAAATAAAACGCCGTCATCCCATCCTAAAGGATTGGCCCCGTACCTTCCCTTTAGCTAAACACCAGTAAAATTTAAAGGATTAAACATAAATATATATGAGTTATATTATTTGATTATAAAAAAAAGCGTGGGATACGATATTTTGTCTTCAAAATCCCACCTACTAACTCATTCATGGTTAAATATATTTTGATCAAAATATATACCGCACTGATTTAAAATCCCAAATTGGTTTTTAAACCGAATGGTGGGCCAAAATTTAAAGGGAATTTCAGGGAAAATCATTCCTCATGATATCTCTTTATTTGGTATCAGTTTCTTTCTTAACCATTTACTATAAACCCAAACCCCGAAAGAAGTCCACTATTCCCTTATCCTTGATGGTAACTTAATTCGATATGAACCGTTTCTTCACTGCATGGGTATATCAATGGTATTTTGATTATCAGTATGTTAGGAAGTCAAATAAAAATTCCCATGATAGTAAAAAGAACATAAAAATAAAATGGCTGGGGATCAACTTCCCAAGAAATTCCCACCACTGAACATAAATAGCCAATGATCTGCAATAAATTATCCCAGCCCATCTAAAAAAAACCAGCTTTAACCCATGCCATAACAATTAGCTTATTCAGGATAACCCCCCCTAGTTTGGTAATCCAAAAGACCCAATGTCAGGCTCCGGTTTAGCTGCAGCCAAAAACACCAGAAGAAACTATAGATTTGACTGTCTTTTTGTCCAAGAGAAATGTCTGAATCAACCTTTCAACCAGTTTCAAGATAAAGCCCATAAAATCCAGTATCACGCAGTAAAGCCCCCCAAAGTGCATCCTCCAGCTAAATCTTCAAACATACACCACCCATAAAAGCAAGGTGTTAAAAATCAATTTACCGAAATATAACTTTCTAAAATATATTTGGTAAACATGTTGTTAAGTAAAAATTCATGATATAGAAAAATCTATTAGCCAACTGGATTGTATCTCATTTGGGCGAGCAAATTTCAACATTATTGAAGCATCACCATTAGAAATACAGGAACAATATCAAAAACAGCCAATCAATCCATGTGTTCGACCGTCCATATTCGTACATCACCAAGTCTCTTGGAGCCTCTCCAAAGATTCCACAATTTAGAGCAAAATGCAATGCAACATAATTTTATGTCAATTATGTCTAACCTGAGAGAGCATAATGAAGATCTCGTTATCTAAGTGATCAGTGAGCGAAGAAAAGAATCTGATCACTATTTCTGCTAGACCCTCAATAACGTAACTTATTGCATGAATAGAGTAAACCAGTACTCATTCACAGGTAAGAGGTATATTCACCAAGTTTGTGATTAGGCGACTCTCTAATAGAAAAATTAGGATGTAAATGAGCACTGCTTTTGGATTATAAAAATGCTGCTTCCTTCTGAAATTTCAGAGGATCATGAAATGACATAAATTTAAGTTACGAAAGGCCTCTCAGCCTTATACGTCCAAAAAATTTTTCTGTTTTAGTACGTACAACTACTATTTTGAATGATCGTGGATGATGTGTAGCCTTAATCCATTTTACATAATGCATACAAATCTACAGAGCGTGTGCGATATCAAGATCATTCTTTAAAAACGAGGCTCTTACAAAACCTTTTTGTAATGGTAATTAGGTCTGGGTGTGGCAAAAGATATGTGAGTGAGGTTTAGCTCCACTTTAGTAACAAAAATATGAGAACATGGGGAGAGTCTATTCCAAATGGAACAACAGCAATGACATAATCTTAAAATTAAGATTTTAGGCCCAGTTCACACTTCAATCATCACTTGAAGCATTCCATGTCTTGTATACTTATTTGCTCAATTCCTTAGTACCCGATAACTTGAAGCCACCTACTTTCTCTGTCTTTGTATGGTGAAAAATTTTTCCCACTTTTTGACATTCCGAGGGCATAATTAACTCAATCTTATCACTCAATGTTCCAAAAGTCTTCACACCTCGCTTCTTTCGCACAATAGATGGGACCACAACATAATAACGTTTTTTTTGGTTTTGGGCTATAAAATTAGTTTAATTTGAGATTTTTGATTTTTTTAACCCCACAGATCATTTTAAATTGGTCACTCTGAATTCTGATAAAACCATCGTTAAAACATAATATTGTTACGTAGTTTGATATGTACTTAATGCTGGTTCCTCTAGATAGATTCAAAGCTTTGCGCAGCATGACTCTCAATCCTCTACATGTTGCCAATTGGATAAAGTATAATAAAATTGTTTTGGTAATCTTTAGCATCTGCTAAAAGGAAATTTCCCATATAAGTAGATCTAATTCATAGAGATTAAATTCCCCTGGATTTTCCTAAATCGCAATGAATAGGTATATATGAAGACATTTTATGCGGTCTTTGCAATTACTCTTGTGAGTCAGAGAACATGAGCAAGGCTCATTTTCTCTAATATATATGAGTTTTATATATGAACGCGCATAATTCTTAGCAGACTGAAAAAAACTCAAAATAGGTAAATAGGTGTTAAAAAAGGAATAATCTTCCAATATACTTCAGGTCATTGGAACTCCCAAACCCAATTAAATTATTCTACTAGTAAAAATAAAGTTGTGGTATATTTTTGATAAGTTATTTGTTTTATTTGTCATAAATAAATTTCACATGCTCTCAAAGTATCTTTTAAAGATATCAAAAGTCTCAAACTCTCTCATTACTGACTCTGTATTGATTGTAAATTCTGCCAAAAGAGATGGTTCTGCAGAAAGATGTCCCCACAGAGACCTAAGTTGCCTCTAAAACAAATGAGAGCTAGGCAGCCTTTGCCCTAAATTAGGGCCAAAGGCATCTCTTAAGTATTTTTGAATCTTGACATAGAATGATATTAAGGATGATAATAAATATTCCAGGATTTGTAACTTTCATACACAAATAGTTATGAATATTGTCTTCTCCTACACACTGGACCATGGGACCGAAAGAAGGAATAATAAAGGGGAAAGAAAATTAAATATTGCACAGAGCAGATTGCCGTGACATCTCAGCCTCACAGCCTAAAGCTCTTTCTTGAGCACATTGCCATCCTGTAAATCTCACCGGGCAACGCTGATGTTTGCTAAAACTATTTTATAACGCCATCCTAAAACAAACACCCACGATGTACCTTCCCACCTTAAACATTTCCTTTTAGAGAATATGGTATATGTAGTGGAAATGCACACACTCTCATCTTCACACATATCTTCGTCATATACTCTAAAATAATTGATTGTTTGTCTCTCCGAAGTCAATTAAAGCCCTTTGCAGGGTTATGGATTTTGAGGGGCATATAGGCTGTGTGAAAGGGGGGCAATCCCTCTTCCACAGAGGGACCCAGGTATGTCTTCTAAACTCGTATCCAAATGAACTGTGATTCTGTATCGCTCGAGACTCAGTCGGAGTCTGTTCATATCACATAATGTGGTTGTATACATCTGAGTTCTCATATCGGAGAGCAGGCATAAGTTGTACGAATATAAGCCACATCAGTAAGAGTTTTAAATCCAAAATCCCGTTGATGGCTTGTGGGATTTTGCCAAAGAAATCCAATTGGTAAAATCTAAACTTGTCTGCGATTAGTAATACAAAATGGTTTGATAAAAATTTATTTGATTTTTGAAAATCGAAATTTGAGGATGGATAATAAATCATACCAATTCCTTGGGACTCAAGAAGCTTTAACATAATATATAACATAACTATTATTAGTCCGTTGTCAGTAACTTGTTTTTCCCTGGCCGCGTTCTTACCTTAGACCTACTTGGAGCAAATATCAACAAAAACCTCCGGCAGACCTTGTAACTATATAATAGTCATTTTAGTGTTTAAACTTACATACTGGATTTTTCAGTAAACATCAACCCATATACTAGTGAGATCTTTTGCATAATACAGTGAATTTATATTTCCTACTTCTTATACTTTATTGCGCCTTTCCTATTAAAAATAAAAATCGGCGTCCATCATCCTAAGTGGAATGTGCCCTGTTGACACTTCTTGTCAGGCATTAAATATAAAAGGTAAAATTTAAGATCATCAGTTGTAGCTATACATAGTAATAACTATAATAATGCTTGCAGCATTTATGCAACTTAAATTTTTGGAAATTAAGCAAATATAAAAAAGCGTGTAGGAGGAATTACGTATACGTAATAATTAGGTTTTGAATTCATTCAAATCCCAGGCCTACTACATCCCATGAATATTCATATAAGGTTTTAATTAAAATATTTGTGTTACACGATAGATACAATACTGTATAATAGTCGCATGCAACTTCGAAATTAATATCCGTGAAATAGTACCTAAATATGCCCGTGAAAAAATAAGTGGGAGCTGCCTTAATAACGCAGTTGGGAATCTAGGCAAAGTTTTAAGGGAATTTCAAGGACTTCGACGAAAAATCTTTGACCCCCTGCATGGGCTCAGCAACAGTAGAGACATGCTCTAATTAGTTTAAACTATTGCTAAACTCGCATCTAATCTCTTTTAATAACCGGCGAGTTACATTAATACTAAAATATCTTACATAAACCCAGAAAATGATGCATTTCAAAATTATTCCTAAGTTTCTGTATTGAAATTTGGTGACAACTGTCTATTTTCCGGTTGCATGGAGAACTGTCGCGTTCATCCACTCCATGGGGTTATAGTCAATGGGAGCTGCATACTCAACGGATCTGTACTTGATTCCGTAAGATTTTCCATCGCGTTCTTCTTTCCAGGGAGTGGTATTTTTCAAAATTTTATCCTCCCATTTTCGATCAATATAGTCTAAAAAGAACCACGAAAATAAGTAATCCAAGGATATGGTGGGGATCATTCAATGACCTCTTCCACACTTGGAACCGATAAAATTAGCCAATGGATCCGCAATAAATTATCCCAGGCCCATCTGCTAATCACCAGTGACCGGGTGGCTGAACGCAGGCTCTGATACCCCTTTTAAAACTCTATAGTCCATACATTTAACCTTATGTTTTCAAAGGATAGGGGGAAACTAAACCCCGACAATAAACATGCCCCAAGTTTTGGTGATTACCGAAATAATCTTATAGCAAAGCGCCAATGGGCGTTAGGAAAAACACCATGGGTGTAATAAAGCTCTCGCGGTTGCAGCCCAAACACAACAAGAAATTTATGCTGGTTCACCGCCTCCTAACTGTTTAGTGGGCCAAAAGACCCCAAGGAAAGAATTTAATAGATTGCATCCTGTCAAGAAGATGTCTGAACAACTTTTCAAACCAGTTCAAATAAGAGCCCCATAAAAATCATCCACCAAGTAAAGCCCCAAAAGTGCAATCCTCGAGTAAAATCTTCAAAACGGACCTACACAACCATAAAAGCAAAAGGGTAAAAATCAGTTTACCATCAAAATCCTTCATTCAATCTAGTTTCATCTAGTGAAGAGTGATCGAATAGCGATATTTATAAAAATCCCGAAGGCAAAGCAAGTCAAAAAGCAAAAAAAGATACAGGCAATAGAAAAGGCAAAGCTAAAGGAAAAAGAAAAGGAAAAATAAAAAGAAAGCCAAAGAAAATAGGACACACGTTTACTCTTCTTCTCATCATGTTCCGACACATTGGTAAAAAGAAGCATTTGCAAACAGTCAAAGTCACCGTCAGGAATTTGTCCAAATAGTAAAAGCCAAGGCATTCTTCCATACCAGTAAAAAGGCGCAAGGGCATCTTCCGTCGCCGTAGGGCAGACAAGGAACTTTCATTCAATTAAGTAAAGATTTCGCCAATTTTCCTATGAAAATTAAAAGGGAGAAGCCTCTCCCTTTGTGAAGGTAGAAAGTTTTATCTTTAAGTTATTACCGTAGATAAATCCCTCTCCTCGCGGTCCTTGATGCTTGCTTCCTAGTTCTCCAGATCGTGGTAGGAGTTACAAGTGGAAAACAAGCGCTATCGAAAATACTATATTGTGTCTCTATAGTTTTAAAATCTTGTATTTATATTTTGTAAGTTATTAAAATATAAAAAAGATTTAGGGTTCTAATACTATAGTTATAAAGTTAAACTGGGCTATCGAGAGTGACAAAATAAAGTATAAGTACCGTGCTTTACTAACGGCACCTTTCCTCATCTCTCGAAATGTGCTCTCCATCACTTCTGCCACTTATTTAGGAGAGAGACACCCCAGGTAAGGTTGCAGGAACCCTAAACCCTAAATAAAATAATAAACTTTACATACTAAAATTTTGTGTGGTTCTAAAACGCTTGTAACAAATAATATATAAAATATATGTAACCCTTAACATTAAATATATCGTAGTAATTCTTCTTCTATATTGTGGAAATATATGCCTTTTCTGGCTTGTTGATCACCTTGACAGCTCCCGCTCTGATTACTTGGGCCACATCCAAGATAAAAAGTGTTTGCTATTAAATTGGTATTGTTTGATTTTATGAATTACAATTAAAACTTAGTAAGTAAACATTCTGCCATATAAACCTCCTCCATATTTAAATTATCTAGAGGTATTTTTAGTTTCACAAGTTAGATTTTATCTTATTATAGAAGATATTTGTTATCTGTATGTTATCTTGAGAATCCTAGTAGAAATTAAAAGTGCTATATGTGTAGCGTAGAAGTCGTATACCATAATATCTGATTTTATTTAAATCCAACTTAAAAATCTTTAATTATTGTGGTTTTGTTTTCTCCTTGTGTTTGTTGTTATCAGTGATGGTGCAGCGAACTAGTAACGTTGGTAGCATCGTAATGAGAATGAATTATGCGTACGTCTTAGAGTGTTGTCATTTATTAATTTGCCCGACATTTGAATTGGTTGGCAACCAATTCCTTGTTTTTTTCAATAGTTGTCTATTTATCAATGCACTATTGGTATCATTCATTTTTAAATTTTTAGTTTTTCTCCTTCTTAATCAGTTTTAATATAGTGGGTATTATTATTGTCGCTTTTTTTTTTTTTTTGCCAAACTTGTGTTAAGCTTGTTTGGTTCCCTTGATCGGTGCGCATATGAAAACAAGCCTTTCCAATATCCCCCGTTTGAATCCCATTTAAAGGTACTATACTACGCTCTCATATTTTTGTTATACAAAATGGTCCCAAAATTATGTTAAGATCTTTATTGAGGGCCCTTAAATAAAATTTGACCATCTTAACCTTTCTACTTATTCTCTATGAAATATGAGAAACTTCTCGGGGATTTCCCTGCATAAAAATCTTTTTTGTTTTGCCCAGATTGGGGTAAACAAAGATTAATGCGTGTCAAATACAAACTTGTGACGTTTATTTTCTCTCGTTGAAATATATATAACGTGATCTTGTTTAGGTCTTTTCTAACGTTCTCCTTTTAACGCGTTCAATTCTGTTTTTTGATCGTTTTTTAAAATTATATAGATCAATTATAAAAAGTTCTTTTAGGTTTCTTATGTTGTAATTCCTCCTACAAATGGGACAAAAAATACGCCATACTCTTGTTTCAAAGATTAAAAAACGGAGTGATCCTTTATTCCCTTTTGATTAGAGTACTACATGAAATAATAACGAAGGATTGACCAACAAAACGGGTTTTTTAAAACTTCCTTTAATTCTAGGGTAATAATCTTCGGTTAAACGAATAGCTATTAGAAAGGTTGCCAGGAGCCGGCCTAAAATCCTTAATTAAACAATAAATTAATATAAGCTATGAATTCTTTTAGGTGTTTGACTTGATTGACAAAAAAAGCTGAATATTATTGCTTGCGTGGATTTCAAGTCATAAAACTTTCTTGTTTCAACAGGGTCACATTTTGGCTTTATTGGTGGGTCTAATTCCTAAATGGCCATGAAAACAATTATCCTTATCAATTAGTACTATCGCCCAATTTGGAGACAGAAACAATAAAATATGCTACTCTGTTGCGAAGACTGGAAGATAATGCCGCTTTAAAGTCTCGTATATTCTTGCACCCAACTCTCATTAAGAGATAAAGCAGATTTGTAACTAAAGACTTTAGATAGATTTAGGATAAGTCAAGGAAGGGTGAAATGACTATAATAGAATGTAGAATTAATTAATATAAGTAATAATGCGTGAAGGTCATAGCCCTGTACACATATAAAACCAAATTTGTGAAATGCGCATGGGTCATTACGTTAGTTCTTACAGCAGTAAACCCAGATTTGTGGATATGTTTTGTATATGATCGGTATTTGAGCAATGAGTGTTTTATCTTATGAATATTATATTAAAACAATGAGACACGAATGGGAAGGGTAGATTTAATTCTTGCATGCAATGCGGAATAAAAAAGAACTGACCTAAGCCAGAGTAAGTGAAATGGAATGCTAGATTTGTTGATCTTTAAAAATAAATCTTAAAAAAAAATCTTTTTAATAATTTGGGTTGGGTTTTCTCGGCGTTTTGTTGGAATTAAAAAATTAAAAGAATATCTCTTTTAAAGGTCGCGTGGGTTGTTCATTAAATTTATTTTCAAAGTCTAGAGTCAGTCGCAATTGCTTTTCTGTATATTATCTATATAATTCTCTTGATAGTTGGTAAGTAAAGGTCTTTTAGGGTTAAGGTCTTTTTGTTTTGCTTTGTAACGAGAGAGTTTGGGAAAAAGCTCAACTAGGCCGTAATCAAATCTTGATTGTAAAGGCAATTTCGATTTTGTTCGCTGTCGAGATGATTTAATGGTGTTGGCCTTCTTTATTATTTTAAATACAGTTTAATAGTCCTTAATGTTTCTTGATATAAGGGTAATATATCTGTTATAGTCGAGTAGTTTTTGGTTTAAAGTTCCTTTTAGCCGTCTTTTAAGCTTAGTCTTTGTTGATGATTTCTTTGAAACATTTTCTGGATTGGGATGATAAGTTTGGAGTTCATGCCTTTGTGTTTTGTAGAAAATAGACCCGGGTTATCACTGTAATTCTTAGTATATTTATGTTGGGGTAATTCATATAATGGGAGATAAAGGCCAGGTTGTGTTTGTCACGCGTTTATACTATTCAAGGTGGTTGGGCAAGTGAGCTTCAACCTTCTTTCTTTCTACTCATGTTATATTCTTTTTGTTAGTAAAAAGCATTACTGGGATAGGATGAAGGAGGGAGGGACTGTCTTTTTTGTCTAGGAGAAATCAATTGAAATCATTGGTATGGGGGAAGGTGATTAAGTTGTGTTGGGGTTGAATGAAGTGTCCACGGAGAAAGGCAAGATGTTTTTTAACCTAATTTGATGCAATCCAAAATGCGTTATTTTGGTTGTTATTTCGAGCAAAAATTACAAGATATATAGCTATTTTTTACTAGTATGAAGGGACTACGAAATTTAGTGCATGTATTGAAACATTTTTAAAGAAAAAAACAAATCACAACGAGCAAGAATATAAAATGGAGAACAGATTTGGGAGTTTTGGGTTACCTTTTCTTTAACCTTTTACAGGGGTCTCTTAACAAAATGGTTTAATCTTCCTAATGAATTTTCTATTCGTTTAATTGGGGTGGTATTCACAAATTAAACAGACTAGGGCATTTGAACCTTAAAATATTCATATGCTAGGGAGTTCCTCCAAATAATTTAGTTTTAATTTTAATTTGGTATAGATTATCTCGACTTATTATTTCTTAGTTAGAAAAAGGACAGGCAAACTGTAACAAAAGTGTATCTATTAGAGAGAGGTGTTAGACTTGTTCCAGTGTCATGATGAGAAGTGGATTGCAACAAAAGTGATATTTCACATATCTGTTTTTTATGAAAATCTATTGTATGAAGTGTGTTTTAGGTGTGAATAAAGATCCTGCATTTTTTGTAATTGGGGATTGCAAGAAATAATAGGCGTCTAGAAAACCAATAAACCGTGATCAAAGTTGAAATAGTTTTTGTCACAGGAGTTACTGGACTACATGTGTTTGATAAATATTCGTACTCAGTTAATTCGCGGGTTGTCCAAACCTTTTTTAATTTTAAGTATGAATAGGACATTTGATTTTTACTTATAAATAAGTTGGTACCATCCCAAGTAGGTAAACATTTTAGACAACGATCATAGGTGCAGACACCATTAACACAAGAATTTTTGGCCAAGTTCAGAGAGGTTTTGTTGGAGCCAATCTTGCCCTCATTAATTTAATAGTATCTATAACCAATACGTGATATCACAAGGGCAATGTCTATTGTTTAAAATATTGATGGCCCCAATTTTAGTGAGAAAGAGTAATACGAACAACAAGTGGGAATATTATGTTAAATATTTGTTACTACCATTGGTTTGCATTAATTAATATATATATAACTTTATCTCTAATTTTAGCATTACCTTCTTATTAAATTTTTTCTCCAACTGTATTTTTCAGGGTCTAGTGTATTAAAATCTTAAAGAACATTATACCATTTAAACGCTCAATCTAGGTTTTTGGAGGAGTTCACTAAAACATTTTCCAGGGTTATGGCTGAAAGCTGTTTGGGGGGATAACTGGGGACCCGAGTGTTGGTATGAAGCTTTATTAACCGTAAGAATTTGATATGGGCGGGATTGTTCGTATAAAAAATACAAATAATGTTTCATTCAATAAATTCCTTGTATATAACAGGGATTAGCTAAATCTGGAGCCTTGTGGTTAAAAACGAATGTTAACACTTGGTTATGATTTACGAAAAAGAATGAAGGTATACCATAACCCTATTATATATTAAAAACTATTTGGGTGAATTTAGTCCGCAGAGAGGGAGAGTTTTAAGATATAAATTCTTGGGGATTTGTGCTTATTAGGCTAAATGTTGAAATTATAACGTTTGTTGGTAATAAAAATGATTTTTACAGGTTGGAGGGCTCATACGGGGCTCTTTATAAGTATTAAGCATAAATAAACAGGGAAGGGTAATAGGAATGAAAGTAAGGTTATTAACAGGCATAGCTTTGTCTCACTATATGGAGTGTTTTTCAATGTCGCATCGCAAGGGTATCAATTTGCATGATATTTTTTGGATGGCATAGTGTTCATTGAAGGGAGATGACCGGCTTCGATCACTTTTGGGCGATACTTTGGGAAAACTTTCTTTTATTAATTTTTAAAAGGGTTTACTCTTGTGGTTAGATTTGACCCACTCGTGAGTATCCATCTCTATCAAATTGGGTTGGCACGAAAAAGGAGAATAAGGTTTTAGTACGCATATTTTTTTGCAAAATTATGTTGTTGGGTTTTTAACTTTATCAATCAACAGAGCGGAGAAAAGAGGTAGGTTGAGAAAATCCTTGTAGGAGAAACTCCGCAAAAAAGGTCTGTGCCTGTATGAATAAATGTGTCTATAAAATATATGTATCAGAACAACACACTTTCCATGTGGATAAGTTCTGGAGTTTTTTTCACTTTAGAGAAATGACCTCTGCGGGTGTGTTTGTCGCGCGCGAAGGTTTCTTAAGGTGGCAACTCGTCTGCTGTCTGAAATTATGACTATTTGTATTCCAATTTTTAGGAGGGCTCTTTGTATGTTTTTATTTATAACAAAAAAGGCAAGAATTCATTCGCCTCTAAATGCATTTCCAAGTTCAGTAGGTTGACTAAATCTAAGATGAAACAAAAGTCTTCTTGTGGTTACAGTTTAATATATAATAGATCTATTTCACTTTATTGTTTCGGAAAAGAGGCAAAAAATAAACGGTGGTGGATCAATTGGTTACCTCTCGTTTTAGTTGAGTTGTTTATTTATTATTTATTGGGTTAGGGTTTTAATTGTTCCCACTCAATATAAACACTCCAATACATGGGCCCCAATTTTATAGAATCTTAAAATAATCTATACTACACTCATTTTAATGGAAAACAGTCCTATCAGGTTCGAAGGATTATTAGGGAACCTCAAAAGGAGATTCGGTCCTAAGGATTGCCCTGTTGAATTCACTTTTAAATAGCGAAATAACGTTCTCAACTTGATTTGTCGCCCGGCTAAAATAAATCTGAGGAGGCTCTTAATGGTAAGCCTTTTTAGGAAAAGATTTTTTAAAAAATCTACCCCGGTCTCTTACTACTTATTACTGATATACTGAAAATTTTGGCAAGTTGTGGCTATTAAAAGGAATATCTTAAGTATAATTCCTTTTCCTCTGGTTTATAATACGGCTAAGAGATTAATAAGGTTCAACCACAGATTTACACATCTCTCTCACTTGATTCAACTATACAAGACACTTTCGCTTATATTTTTTACTTTATGAATGTTTGCAAAGGTTCTAAAGGGAAAAATAATATCAGAACGATTATTAGGCTATCTGTGCGTCCACAAATAAAAAGGAAATTCTTTTGCAGTGATAACTATGAGCAAAATTCTCTTTCGTTACTTCCGATATGAAGTTAATTAAGCAGATAGGAATCCATTAAAAATAGAAATTCAATATTAAATGAGTGAGCATTTATAATTTTTAAAAGATATTTTGTTTTCCTTTAAAATACGAATTTTTATTATCTCATCTTCAGTTATTCGGCTGCTGAAAGCGACCAATGTCTTTGGCACCATCTCACTACAAAGTTTAAATGCATTATCAAGAATCTATTTAGTTCCATAAATTATTACATATTGACCAGTTTCAAATTAACTCGTAGAGAACTCAACAATTCCGATCTCAAGTTTTATCAAGACTGGTGGTCATTTGGAAGAGCTTGATATAGAAGGTTGTGAAGATTGAGATTTGAAAATGACAATACCCAATATTATGTTTTGAACGTTTCAAAGTCCTGCGAATTCGGGGTTGTTCCAAGATATAGTGATTTTGCGATGGCGTGATTTTGCTTTGCTCCTAAATTCGAACTCTTGATCTACGAAGTTGGCGAATGCAATTGTTTTGAAATTGTAGGAATGATTTGAATCTGAAGAAATCAAAGAAATTTGATAACGTTTGGGTATATTACGCAATCTAAAGAAATTATTACTTGGAAGATCTTCAACATTTTACACCACATCTGCATCAAGGCTTTTGCAATTTCCCAGTTCTGATGGATATAGGTTGGTGATTGGCTGTTCCAGAAATCTAGTAGAAGACTCCCATTTCATTTACATAGGCAACGAGGTTAAGATGACATAAGGGCTAAGCTGGTGGACCGCTTGAAGTGGGAGGGATGTTAGCTATTATGTAGGATGATGTTTCGATTAGCAAATTTCAAGGTAATATCTTTCCCTTTAAATTAATTTTGAAGCAATAATAAATTTTTAATTTGAATTTTGGATAGTACTTTTGTAAAAATAAAAAAAAAACTTTTAAAATTTACTACTTAATTTAACATGAAAGATATTTGAATTCCCATATCATATCTATTGTATTAAATAAAATAAGGGGATTTTGACAATAAAAATAAATTTTAGCCTGTATTTTTGTTATGCCAACCAAGTTTAGTGCTAACTTGTAAAATTTTTAATAAACTTGAATAACATTGTCAGCAGCAGTTTTAGATCATATTTGAATTTTTTTTTTAATTTTTTTAACCATTGGGGTATCTAAAGCCACTAACCTATTCTAATTTAGTGGCACTGTCATTTCATCTCACCCCTGTAGGATCATAATTGGATGAATTTTTTTATATTAGCTATAGTTGACATTTAAAGTTCTCAGAGAAAAAAAAAAAAAAGCCGTTAAAAATTCATAGATAAATATGCAATGTTAATATCAAATTCAAATTCCTTTTTGCAACTTTCCCTCTAAATCCTTGCACCAGTTGGCTAATTCATCTTTCTTTCCTTATTTAGAATTGTTTTTGGGTAGCTAGCCAAATTTTCAGGCAAATCCATTACTCAGAGGCTGCTTCTGCCACGTATGAACGGCGGCAACAAGAAAGGCTCAACAGTCAGGTATCTTGTTTAGACTTTTAGGCTTAATAATATGTTTTATAGCCACTTCAAGAGTAATAACTAATACCATAGTATTTAGACTCGATGCGTGTATCTTCTCATAATATATTATATTTTATGATACAATGCAGTCATAATTTCTTGTTTTAATCTTGGTTTTAGTGCAGCGTTATTAATTTTGATTCGCTTGTGTATTAGGGTCATGAAGGGTAAGCTCTTAAGCCACTAGAGTATAGAAATAAAGGCGAATTCACGAGTGATTCTGCTCCTTCCACTAGCAAAAGGAAAAGGAAAAAGAAATTGATTATCGAAGTCTCCTATTGGCGCGCTTATAAAACAATCCAGACGATCGACCTTCAAATCGCAAGAGGAAAACGAAAATGGGTGTTTTAATGTTCTCTCCTCTTTGGCATTAGGAGTAATGCCTAAGTGCTTTCAGAATCACAAAAGAAGAATCTGTTATTGTATCACTACGTAGGCTTTGGAAGCAGTTTGGCTGAGACTCTTTACGCCCTATGAAGACATTAGTAGAGCAACTGCTATTTCTCTTACGGCAGTCTGCTAGGTGAGGGTGGTTTCTGGTAAAGTTTACAAAGGTAATGTTTATCAATGGTGGAAGCAGTTGTGTTAAGTCACTGTCAAAAAATGATAGGGAAACTGCGGGATAATTGAATTTTTGGCCAGAGATTGAAGAACGGCGATTAGCCGAATCCATCACCGTAAT